>CM014099.1:11384370-11984370 GCA_004119915.2 Collichthys lucidus | reverse complement strand
AAGACCTTGTTAAATCCATTACATAGCTGTTATCATCCAGTTGTCAGTTTCATTACGCCAGCTGCCAGTCATTTACATACTGAATACAAATTGCTGTAGACATATGAATGTATAAAACTCGCTCTGAATTGTTTGATCAAATCTAATGTTTACAATAGGTAACAGAAACGGACAGGTGTTTGGGTGACTGCACCCATCATAACCACAGACGTGTCATATATGTAATTCTCACTGTGAAATGACTAGGTGCACAGAAACGACAGGTAATCATCACACCAATATAGATTTATATTTACAGATAGGTTGCTTGGAGGATGCCTCAGTGCAAGGTGGAAATTGCACACAAAAAAAACTTGCAAAAGGAAAACCTGAATCCAAGACATGGATTCTTAAAGGTACAGCTGACTGCATTTTATTTTACGTTTTTATTTTGTCTTGAAATGTATTAGATATAGCAGTGAATGAAAGATGGTCCCGTAGAGTGAAAATGGGTCAAAGCCCTTTTCAATGGACGCTGTCTGCAGGCCACATAATGTCAAAAGTGACTAATTAACAGAATCACACATGACAGCAAGTTTCCCTGGGCTGATTTCCTTTCTGCGTGCTCTAATGTCAGCAGAATAGCCGCCATCAGTGTCAGGTCGGCTAATGAATGCTCAGTTGGAAGGATCTGATTGGCTGCGAGCACAATGTTTTGATGTGTGATGTGACGTTAGCCCTGTTGTTGCTCCGGCAAATGTGAGACGCCAATTAGCCACCTCTGAACGGTGGAGGGTGGTTGTTGAGCACACGAGTCCGGTGGCATGCTCGCCGTGGAAAATAAAGCTGCCAGTCAGAGCTCAAGGGAATGAAATTTTAAAAGGCGATGATATACTAAGAATGGCTAATGACACAGCTGACACCTCTTGCCTTTTTAAAACATCCTTTTGCAAAGCACATTACCACGGTAATTTCACGACAACAGCTTTGTTTGGGTACGCAGCGCCATGTCAGCATGTGTGTTTGTGTCGATTATTTTCTAAGACGTCGCATTATTAGATGGACAGAAATGATGTAACAGCAAAACACAATGTTGGCAGTTCGTGTTATTCCTTTAGCAGTGCTGAGAACAGCGCCCGTCAATGCTATAAATCCTGCATGCCGAGGCCCACTCGAAAGACAGATGGCTTAAATAAATCAAACATGATGCCGAAGCATGCCTCTTGTCTTTCCGAATGCTTCATGCGTTCACCAACAGCGGAATCAAAATGCCTCTCACAGCGTGCCCGTAGCTCTTCCTGTGTGGTCCTGTTTTCAGAAAATTAAACCCCGCGTTTATTATTTATCTTTTTAAACTTCACAAACACCATTTAACTAAGCAGTCACCATTATGGATGGTTATTCCAGGCGGGACATCCTCTCGAGGCAATGCAAATAAGTGGGGGGCAGATAGTGGAGCTAGAGTATTTAATATACAACATGTATAATTGATGACAAGGCTGTGCAATAGCGTCGTTTCGAAAAGGGTGGAGGCTTATTATAATTCTTGAAAGAAGCCAAGATGTGACCTCCATTTAGAGTGTTTGTACAAATTCAGGTTTTAGAATAAACGGTATTAGAAAATTACCATAATGTGAAAAGTGGTAAAAGGATTGTAGATCCCCCATTTTCGAGAAAGGGCGGTGGCAATAATTGGCCGTCGGATATCACATTACTCCACCACTAATCCCTTTTCATCATCAGATAAATGAGGGGCAGTGACAAGGTAATCAATTCGGGAAAGCCTCATAAGTGGGTCCTGTCAAAATCGCCCGTCTGTGTGACAATATTGCCTGACAGGCCATCATGTTTGAACCCTTTGGGTTTTCGGTCATGGTGCATCTGTTATTTGGATCAAGGTTGACTTCTATGGATTAGTATCTGTCAGCTATATTTACAGTGACACCACTACAGTAGGCTTCAGAGTCCAGATTACCGTCAAGGATGCTGATGGCCACTTGTGCCGTGCTTTGGCACATTGTATCCCTGTCTTATCTTAGCTGATGTTGCCTCTTTACAAGTGTGAGACAGATCCCTCCAGAAAGAGCCTTCATACATCAGTGGTTCTTGGACTGCATATCCCATAACGCTCCACTTGAAACAGACGGTGTGTTATAGTCTCCTGGCTTTTTTGTTTGGTTGTTGCATTTAAAGATCACGTGAATCTAGAAACCGCTCTTCTAGAATAATGTAAGTGATGGAAATCATATGAGAAACAGGTACAGGTAAATGGAGTAACCTGTCCAAGGGCAGCACAGCTTTTCTTTTTATCACAAAACTCTGAATCACAGGAGAAAACAATGTTTTCAGGGGGGGAGCAAAATACAGAAACAATGAAGTGGAACAAATCCAACAGGCACACGCTTTATCTCGTTCCCTTCGCCTCCCTCCTGCATTTTTTCCATTTTTGTTATCTTTCTCTATCTTAATGAGCAGCACAGCTTTCTATCGAGGGACGGTGGAGGTGTGATACATCACAGGCAGGACACATACAGGGGGGAACGAGGACAGGACAGTAGCAGGGTGACAGCGATGCTGGCAGAGCGATTAAGAGTGCTTAGACAGGCATGCTGATTCAGAGCGTGGGCAAAACAAAAAAAAGAGCACCATCATGCTCAGAGGCAGCCATCATCTCCCCTCGAAATGAAAATGCAATAAGGACTTCATATTGTAGAACTTTTTACAAGTACAAGGGATGAGCCTGGATTAAGACAAATAACACATTGAACACTGAGACCTAAATGGACGTAAAAGCAAAAATAATGATTAGAAAGTGCATCAAACATTTGATAATTTAAAATTTTTCTATCCTCCAGTGGTCGTATCACAATGGAGAATTAAAAGCATTGTACTACCCCCCTTCCCTTCACAAACACACCCCTATCTTTCAGAGATGAATGGGTTGAAAGCAACAAATGGACTGCAACACCAGTATAATTTAAAAAAGGGTGCAATTATTGAATAAAGATTAAAAAAATGTGCATATAAATGGGTTGGGGTTGAAGTCGAGTGCTCTTGAGACTGGACTCGACACCGTAATGAGACTCGATCACTTACAGCCTGGGCGTGCGTGTATAACATCACGCTTTCCTACAGCGACTGAACACTAACTACGTGCTTGACACCTTTTTTTTTTTTTAAAGCGTTTAAACCTTTAAGAGTGTCACGTTGAGAGTGACATTAACAGGCTTATGTTCTTCCCACTGTGCACACTCACTAGTTAAAGGGTGAGTTATAATTGCTCATCGGCCTGAGCTAAAATGTCTGGTCATAAAGTCAGTGTACACCGGGAGCCGGTAGCACCGACTGCACAAAGTCTGAGAGCTTCACTTGTAGAAGACAATCTCATTATTCAAACCCGACGTTGCGCCGCATTAATAGAAGGTGACCTTTCCGTGTGTTTGCAGCAGACGCCGGCTCATGTTTTATTTTTACTCCTCTTAGCGCCGCTGTCACACTCCTTCAACAAATCAAAACTGAAGTATATATTTCTGTAACACTTATCCATCCTTTCCCTCTGAATTTCCATACACGGTAATCTGACACTCTGCACTTGTTCCGCGCTGGCTAAGTAAGAACAAGCTTTAATTGAACAAAGCCTGGGAGAGGAAGCCCCAGAGCAGCACCAGCAGGGCTCTGCTTCACCTGCGTGTGCCGATTACACAAATGCAATGGCTCGGCGGAGAGTGCATCCATGTCTGCGTCTCTATGTGAAATCAGTAATGAGCCAGCAAGTGCCAGGAGACACTGGCAGGCCAGCTCATTGCCATGCATGGTATGAGGAAGCAGTGGCGGCGGGGGAGTCCAGGAGGCAATATAGAAAAGGAAACCGGCTATATTGTCATTCTAATGGCAGCGTACATTACATGGGATATAATCTGATAGAAACAATATGCATACATACCACATTGCCACACATATTGTACATGATGGTGTCCCTGGGCAGACAGTAGCGGTGCTTCTGTTTCCTGTTGGATTTGTCTGAATCGGAGCCCAAAACGCAGCAGGACTGTGGACGATGAGCAGTGGAGCAAGCCAAACACTCATCAGAATCAGGCAACAACAATCATCGACAGTCTATTTTTATTTTTTCTCCCACATGAGACACAAATTAGATAATCAAAATCGGGCATATGTTCCCGGACGAAGAAAATGGAAATGTCTATATACTTATTTGGGCTCAAAGGAGTTCTCCGTGCACAACTGCTACAGAATATTCTCTCCTTGCATAAACACAGTATGTACGCTGTCTGTCGCTGGCAATGTCCTGCAGCATTCCCCCCAGAGGAAAGGCTCGTCTGCCAGATGTCGTCTCGTATGTCTGTCTGTTGATTATAGCTTGTTTCGGGGCTGCTGCAAATGTCCTTGGTGCCCGGTGAAAATTGTTTGTCATGTATCAGCTAACAGAGACACCTGTGAGGATTGAGGAAAAAGGCAAAATAGGTAATGTCTTACACGCTGTGATGTGTTTTCTGATCTGCATTAGGCTTTAGAGCAGATAGTGATAATAGTATTTTTAGGTCAAGGTGGATGATAATGGTGGATATACTGGAAATACAGCTGATATTACTTAAACTAAAACAAGACACTAAAAGTGTCCACTGAGATTCAGCCTGATGAAATCGTACTAGGTGGAGTAGCAGCTCCACTACTGCTTTTTACTCCTGAGAAGCAATTACGATTTAGAAATTATGGAAATCTGCTAATTAAAGCCAAATCAACAGAGGATAACATGATGCGGGTTTTTTTTTTAGTCGTGGGGTAAATTATTTCTGTGAAATAAATCGTTTAATGTGAAGTGAGAGGCGAGATGGCGAGTGTTTGGAGTAGGTAGCGTGACGGTGTTTGTCAAGTTGTAGCTGCTGCAGGGTCTCCGTATGACAGGAGAAAATTGACTCGTCTCCCGTACCTTCCCAGCTTGCTTGAGGACTTCTTTTTTTTTTTTTTCATTCATTACTGGCTGAGCTCCAGTTTTTTTTTTTGTTTTGCATCCATGATATTTTCCAGACAGGGTGACGTCTCAACTGTCAACTATGGTTAGAACTACAAAAGATCTTTCCGTTGACCTGCACATGTTCAAAACGCGTTGACTTGGCTCTTGCATGCTTTTTTTAATCTATTCTCAGCAGAAGGATAAAACATGCTTCCAGTAGTTTTATCTTCAGAATGTGTCTGTTTTTTTGGGGAAGGGTTTAACGTGGCAGCTTACGTTGAATCGGAGTTGTTGGCTGGACTGCCTGCAACAGCAGAGGTCGTGTGTGACACTGTCATTTTTCACAGATGGTGTGGAGGTTGCCATAGCAAAGTAGCTGGAATATCAATAGGCTGATCTGTGAAGAGGTAAGGAGGTGGAGGGGGTAGCTAAACAGAGGGCACCTTAAAAAAACGACATTCCTGCAACGCTGAAGATAATTCGCGGTAAATCAGTATGAATATAATTTCTATGAAGTGGCATCTAAAGGTCACAGTGAGAGAATTATGAGCCTCTTGCTGTCAAGTCTCCAGACAATTCATCAACAGAAATAAAAGAGGGAGTGCACTTGGTCTTGATTTGACTAAAAACGAAAGATGAGTCTGCGTTCATAATCAAAATATGTCCACTCACAGAAACATGCACACTCCCCAGTGTACATTTTGATCTCCTTCTCCTCACTTGGCTCACGGTGACTCATGGCCACCTACAGGTTCTCTGGGGGATCTCTGGGTAGTTGACTGTTTGCAGATTACCACAGCTTGTTTTTCCACCCGCCTGAATGCCATTTCACTCTCGTTAACTCTCCATTAACATCTCTTTTTCCTCGTGTCCACTTAACACGAGCACTGCCAGAGAGATCTGGGTTAAAGAGGCTTTGTCACACATCCAAAGAAGAAGAGGTTTTTGGCCTGTAATTACATCCTTTTATGCATAATGCTAGTCTAAACTTGAGTCCTCATGAGAGGCTGTTGTCAAGGGTAAGGGTTTGATAGTTCACCTGTTAATCATAGTCCTATCATGTTGGAGAGGTTGTGTGACCATTGGAGTTGTCACGGGGGGCAAAAGCTCATGGTAGGGTCTCCGAAGATGAATTAGACTCAAGTGGGATAAGAATAGACTCCCTTGAATCTGCTTTAGTGGAAAGTAGTGGCCTCAAACTGAACAGGGAAACCAGGAAACAAAACCTCTGAGTGATAGCAACTAGATGACTCTAATCTATGCACAGCACATGCTCTGGAAAAAGTACCTGGATAGGACTGGACCTCTTCAGAGCTGTCGCCATTGAGAAGTACCAACCAAGTGTTTTGATGTCCACAAGAACCCAACTGAGATCCATCATGTTTGAGCAAAGAAGATGTAATGCAGGCCACTGCTGTGAGGCTGCCAAGAGTAAAGCTGGGGCGAGGGTTGGTACCTAGTCTCCTTGGTACTCTGCTAGATAATTGTGGATTGTCCATTTAAGGCTGGAAGTTACGTCTGAAGTGAAGGAGTTCAAGTATGTTGGATTTTTTTTCATGAGTATAGGCGCCAGTATGCTTCTTTAGAAGAGCTTGTTGGATAGTTAAAGACTTTGGAGAACACGGAAACCTTTCTAACATCTGTCTTGGGGTAGGGTGGGCGGCTGTGAATTGCTAAGTTTATACAGAGATTGGCCAAGTGTGCAAATATGATAAATAAAGCTGGGTTTGTATATTTTATTCAATATTTTTTTTTATTTGTTGCACAATTTTCCTCACTTTTCTCATGAGTTTTACATGAGAAAGTGCAGGAAAGACTGAATCTGCAAATATGTGCCATTAGTCAGCTAACAAGTATAGCCTCTCACTGAGAATAAGATAAAGCATGCGATTGACTGGCAAATGCAAACATTGTAATGAACTGTTGTGGTTGAGAGTTCAAACTATTTATTTACCCGGTGATCTGCTTTCCTGGCATCTGGATAGTGACTGAAGTTGTGGGTAGAAACAGGGAAAATTGACTTTCTTCAGAGGGCATCTGGGCTTAACTCTGCGGACCTACAGGGACCGGGTGAAAAGCTCAAACATCCGAAGGGAGCTTTAAGTAGAACCCCTGCTCCTTTTAGCTGAGAGTAGTCAGTTGTTCTGACCTGTATGCCTTGCGGCATGATAATTCCCCGTGGTCGTATCCCTCTGGGTCTCATGTTGAGAACATCTGGCCTATTTCGTTTAACTCACAGCCGCCATGATCCAGTACCCAAATACAATAAATGTCTGAAAATGGATGGATAAGTGGCGCTGGTCATCCTCTGTATAAATATTTACACTACAGGCATCTGTCAAGATCCATCTCGAACCGTCTGATACCCCCGAGACAGTCGAAAGAGCTCGAGGAAATGAATGTAAATTTGTAATTATACTTCACCAGCTCAGGATTCGGGATTGTTTCTCGACCGTGTTCCATCCGAACGCTGAGATGGTGCGTGGGTTTGATGGTTATCTGGACATTTTTCATTTCCTGCTAAACATTTCTTCAAATATTTGTATGCATTTGTGTGTCTCTCAGTGTCTGTCTGTCTGAATGACAGTCTGACTAGAGAGCACCTCACACACAGGATAACATGAGCCAATATTTGCTTAAACAGGAACTTAACCTCACAGTAGAGTCCCAAAAGATGTAGGAGATTGTCTTGGTGAGGGGGAAAAAAGGACTTCCACTTTATTGTATTCGTGTTCACACCAGCCACTATGATGTCACATATGTACAATAGTGAAGCCTTGAGCTTTGGATGAACAAGTAATGAAAGATGAAAAACCTGCTGATATCCATTAACTGTAAGAATTAATCTGCAGCTCCTGTGTTAGCAGCTGTACTGCAGCGATGCTCGCTTTTGCATTCCGGTCATGTTTCTCTGCAAACAGCAAGTAAACGAAGGCCTAACCCTGCACGCTCCCATGGATGGGGCCAGCAATGAGAATGCATGTAATCATTGAAAGCAGGGGGCAAGTGCCCTGAGGCTTTACCTTGGATCAGTGCTCAGAGATGTGGGGGAATGGGAATCTGGACACTGGGGAGGTAGCCAAATGCATCGGTTTAAGAGCATCTACACAGCTGCTGTATTTGGAGAAAAAAAGATTTCTTATATTCGAAACTGCATCGACAGAAGTCGACACCTGTTGTCTGTCCTTGACAAAACTCGTGACCTTTTGTAAGCGGTAATTTAGCCTTTTAAATACAGGGTTCCCACACCTTTTTCATGAACAAATTCAAGCACTTTTCAAGCACTTTTCAAGCACCAGTTTTTCCATTTTTCCAGCACCTTTAAATAGGTAGCCTACTAGTTGTGTTTGCCATGATGGTCATGGGAAGCGCAGCGGTGCCACTGTATGGCATAATAATATGGGTCTAATTAGCATTATTTCATATGGTGGTAGATTGACTGTTTTGATTTTTAACTAATTGTGAATTGGCTTGTATTCTCAGCTTGTGAGCGGTGTATTGTGTAACTACCATAGCGCAATAACAGTGACCAACAGGTGTGGATAGTAGTCTACTGTTATTTCTCTGCAGAACACCAAGCGAGTATGATAACTGAGTTCTGCATGTAAAGGCATCGGATCAAGCGCGTAGCCGCTTAGGAAACATTTTTGTTTTCTCTTGGTTTATTGAGATAGACATCACACAAATTTCAAGCATTTTCAAGCACTTCACAAAAAAATTCAAGCATTTTCACAACCTTGAAAACACTGAATTGAAATTCAAGCTTTTTCAAGGAATTCAAGCACCCGTGGGAACCCTGTAAGTAAAATGCAAAAGAGGTATTATCTAAACAAAAAATGCCCTGATTCTTCTTCAGTGCAGTTATTTGTGTTTGTGTCCATCCTGAAGTCCACTACAAAAGACGGTGATGTGGAAGTGGTGGTGAAAGGTTAAGGTCGGCCCTTTATGCTTCCCAGAGGGCGTAAGCAATTTTCAGCTCTAGTGAGCCAGCTCCAGGAATACCTAAGTCTGACTACAGAACAATCTCATTTATTCACATCCTCCCTTGGCATCAACTGACTTGTCAGACTATTTTTTTTCTAAAACACTAAACAAAAATTTTGCATTGCAGCATCCCCCCTAACGCACATTTACTGTAAATCAATGCAGAAGTTTAGGGATGACGATAAACCGAGACGCCAAGCCTGTGAGAGTGTTGATCCATTATGCGAGATGAGATAAACGAGGAAAGATTTGAATATTCATCCCTCTTAGGATAATAATGGATGTGTCACTCATGTCCTGATTGGGCTCCGTCAGATGCACACACAGGCGCCGAGTGGTACTGAGACTGAGCAGGTAAGCTTTATGATTGATAGCTATGCTGCTAAGAGTGCCACTGCTGCTCTCCCCAGGCGACGGCAACCGCACTCACGCTCAGCGGGCTGGGATGTCGGGTTTTCCAGCATTCAACAGCGAAGCAAAGATGTCTTCCATCTGTTCAGTACAACTTGCTGTGGAGAGAGAGGAGGGGAAGACAAAACTGTAAAAACAGCAGCCTGGTGCGTGGACCGGCTTTCCTTGGAAGTCTTTTTGCAATAGGTCGACGCCAACATGACTCACAATATGTGGATGGAAGCCTTAAGTCCAGGCTCCCCTGAGACCTTTTCAGAAAAAAAAACAAAAAACCTGGCTGTCCAGATTGAGCTGAAAAGGATTTGCACATCTTTAGTCGACTCCGGCCGGGGCGCAGCTTTTGCTGTGTTGTGGCAGAGATTTCAGGTGTGGGACGAGGCTTAGGACAAAAAGCAGCTCGGAGAGTTAACTGCCTCCGCTGTGCTATGACCATATATACTGATCCACTTTACTTCTCTAATCCACTTGTCTCAAGCGAGCCACAAGTGTGTCCCATTTGTATTGTTGGTGTTTTTGAATATAAATCGGTGGACTTAAACATTTTATGGGGATTAGGCAAGCTTAGCTCCATGCCTAATGCAATGATTAGGGATTTCTGGCACGGCAGATAAGTGAATGTTCACTAGTTACTCGGCAACTGTGCTCAACTGTTTAAAGACCTTAAGCTGAAATGGCAAAGTCTTGGACAAGACGTCTCTCCAGCCGCAGTAGTGCGTCACACGTAACGCTTCATTAACTTCAGCTGCAGGGCGATGCATCAGTTAAACATTGTTTCACTCCATCACATGGTCAACAACCAGTCTATTGTAGTCATCGTCACGTCCAAATCGAGTGAGTGACTTACATGCAGCTGGTTGAGGGAGATGGTCCAAGAAAAACAAAAGAAAGTTGGAATACTGTTGCAACAAGCTGTTTCATGAAATGAGCCTGATTTATTCGCAGTCACTTTTCAGATTTAGCATTCATCTCTCTTAACTGAGCAGACAATTTGATTCTATCTATAATACTCCAGATGTTGTCTGAACAATGATGAATGTGTTTTTATTCCAAATGTGTTGATTTGTATTCATTGCAAACTTTCTTTTTCGTGACAACAGAACGGCACATTGAAAAGCCTGAAGCCGACAGGCTAAATACATTTTGATTAGTTCTTTTACTAAAACAAACTTGCTTGAGGGAAAAAAGTTCTCCAGCCTGATGATATTTATGCCAAACTGAGAAGTGACGAGCCTCCGAATGTGCCATAACAACTGACCCGCGGTACCTGAAACGGCTCCGAGAAGAAAACTGCATTACTCCTAATATCAAAGGCCTGTGAAGTGAGCAGTGTATGAATCAAAGTCTACAACAGGCAAATGTTTAAGGTTAAAAGCGAGAACTGCTGCAGCGGGTCACTTGAGGATCAAAAGAATATTATATTGCCGTATGAAAGAATTTCTGAGTGCACGTTGGAAATGGATCTTTTTGAAGATAAAATGTGCCAGTGCCAGTTTTGTCAATAATTCCTTTTAAAGTCTTTATTGGACTCCCAGTAGTATGGCATGTGTAATTACACGTTTCCTGCAGCCTTCAAAGCATGTACATGCTAAAATATGACATGTGCCACAAATACAGGGTGTGGGGACACGTTCAAGAAGACGGAAGAAGTGGAATGACAGCAATTCGGTTAGGCACATAGTGGTTAGGCATGTGGTGCATCTATCAAAGTGGGTGGACAGACGAAAGTGTAGAGAGGGATTTCTAATTGTTGCCACGGATTCAGTCTTTTGAAACACAAAATCAGACGTAATTGTCCAGAGAGTAAACAACCTTTCTCCTTCCATGATTCAGAAATAAATGTGGCTTGATGCTAAACTTTATCATTATGATATCCCCTTTTGACTCGCCACACGTCATTTTTTCACTTTTGCGTTTGTCGCCGTCCATTTTAGTCCATTCCCGATAATGAAGCAGGTGTCTAATGGAGAAATGTTATTTGTTCACTGATTACAACAAATTATCAGCGCCAGACATCCATGCCAAATTTTAATTGCTGTACAGCCAAAGTTGTCACTGTCATTAGACAAATAGATTTTTTTTTTAGATGATGCTAAAAGCTGGAACGCAGAAAAAGGTCCCGCCGCTCATACGCATGGTTTAGAACGACGCACATTTTTTATATCTGATAATCTACCTCTGGATCATCATTAGTCTCCTTTTGCACCATTACACAATAAAATGTGGCATCTATTGTAGCATATTTAATATATTCATACTGAATCTCACTAAAATGTGAAAGTTCTGCTGATGTTCCTCCAGTAATTTCACGTTTTAATTTAGATCTTTGTGGGATTCATTCTCTTGAGAGTTCTTTCTGAGTTGACGTATTCCTGAATGAGTAAAACTTAATAGATCTTCTCTTCTGTTTTCTCTTGTAGGTTCCATCTGAGTAGGAGGTGACGACAAAAGACCAAATGCCATGGATTTAATCAACTCGACCTACTGGAATGCCTCCGAAGGCAACGACACCGACGTCGTGGAAGAGAGCGACAACGCCTACAAGACTGTGGAGGTGGTGTTCATCGTGTTGGTGGCCGGTTCCCTCAGTTTGGTCACGGTTATTGGAAATATCCTGGTCATGCTTTCCATCAAGGTTAACAGGAACTTACAGACTGTCAACAACTATTTTTTATTCAGCCTTGCATGTGCTGACCTAATTATCGGACTGTGCTCCATGAACTTGTACACGGTCTACATAGTGATTGGGTACTGGCCCCTCGGGCCGGTGGTATGTGACCTGTGGTTAGCCTTGGACTATGTTGTCAGCAATGCATCTGTCATGAATCTTCTCATCATAAGCTTCGACAGATACTTCTGTGTCACCAAGCCCCTCAGCTACCCTGTCAAAAGGACCACCAAGATGGCAGGAATGATGATCGCAGCAGCCTGGGTCCTGTCTTTTATCCTCTGGGCCCCAGCCATTCTCTTCTGGCAGTTCATTGTCGGTGGGCGGACAGTGCCTGAGAAGGAGTGCTACATCCAGTTCTTCTCGAACGCCGCAGTCACTTTCGGCACCGCCATTGCCGCCTTTTACCTGCCTGTCATCATCATGATCCAGCTCTACTGGCAGATCTCCAGAGCGAGCAAGAGCCGTGTGAAGAAGGACAACCGCAAGCCGTCGGGAGCCAATCCGGAGCCCCTGTCGCCCGGTCAGAGGAAGAGCAACACACCAAAACCCAACAATAACAACGTATCAGGGGATGATGCAGGACGTTCCCAGAGCCTGAATGCTGATGATGGAGCTAACCAGCATGACGGGAAACTGCAAAATGGCAAAGGACCTTCCTCAACCACTGCCGAGGGAGAAACCGAAGGTGATGACGTGGCAAGGGAGAACTGCACCCCCGGAGAAGAGAAGGAGAGCTCCAATGATTCGACATCCGGCAGCGTGGCCAACCAGAAGGAGGAGGAAGCGACACCCTCTGTCGCCAACTCCAGCGTGGAGACAAACCAGCCGCTCACGCGTCAGCGAGCCAAGGCCGGAGGCTCCAAGCTGACCTGCATCAAGATCAAGACTAAATCACCCAAGGGTGACTGCTACACGCCGTCCAACGCCACCGTGGAGATCGTCCCGGCCACGGAGAGGCAGAATCAAGTGGCGCGGAAGATCGTGAAGATGACGAAGCAACCTCCCAACAAGAAGAAGAAAGCGCCGCCGTCACGGGAGAAAAAAGTGACGCGCACCATTATGGCCATCCTGGTAGCTTTTGTAGCCACTTGGACTCCTTATAATGTGATGGTGCTTATTAACACCTTCTGCTCCAGCTGCATCCCAAGCACAGTGTGGACTATTGGCTACTGGCTGTGCTACATCAACAGCACCATCAACCCGGCCTGCTACGCCCTGTGCAACGTCACGTTCAAAAAGACATTCAAACATCTTCTCCTCTGCCAATATAAAAATATTAGATCAGCGAGATAAATATGGGAGAAAGAGTTGAGAGTATGAGGTGTGTGTGTGTGTGTGCCATCCATGTATGTGTGTGTCTTTGAAAGAGGTTTGCGAGCACGAAAAAGACCGCAAGAGTACACATGAAACTATGATTCATTTAATCATTTTGATTTGTTTTCAATTTCTCTCTGTCAATAACCGGTTGTAGCACTTTACACAAGTTCAACTGATGCCAGTTGCGTTGAGACGTGTCGTGCAGAAGCAGCGTAGATAAGGAAAATAAAAAATTCAGATTCGTTCGGTGTTGCGAGCTCGCTAAAACGAGGAGGGTGTGTAAAGCAGAGGGGGAGCGCTCGGTGCTCAGTGACACTGAGCTGATAAAAAATGGAGAAAGAAGAGATCTGCGCTGTACGAAAAACACAAGAAAACTTCAAAATGGGAAAATAGGGCTGACTGAATTTACAAACCTCAGAAGTTTGAAGTTCAGTGAAGATACCTGTAGATAACTGTACATATCAGTGTATACTCAATATCGATGTGAGTGCGCACGTGCCGACGATACGGAGTATGTGTGTACGCCCACGTGTGCCCCCCTCTGCCTGCCTTCTTTCTAATCTGTCTGTGATCCACATCATGGCACTTCCAACCAGCGACATGTAGAATAAAGTGGGGCAGCTTGTGTAGATTGCCTCTGACATAGTGACATCAGGGGTTGGACGCTATCCCATCCTCCAACGAGCCCCTGTGGGAATGAGTTACCATTAATACATAATTGATATATAAATATATTAACGCTGTCAACTTGCCAACTGGTGGCTTGAAACGATTTCGTACTCAAAGGGTCATTTCAGCCATAATACAAACCAACATTTACTCACTTACCTCTGCTGGTGGTGTCTCCGAAATAAACAATAATGCAGGTGGATACAATTTTGTATAAACACAGCATTAAAAAATGACATGTTAGCAAAAGTAAACAGCAGTGTGTCATTATAACTGCTTCCTAATGAAGTCTGTGAAGTGCAAAAATGTGTTTTCATAAGTATGTTGACCCATTTTGTGCCATAAAATAGTTAAATATGTTTCCAGTAGATGACTATAGATGCGTTCTCTTTTAATAATTAGAATCTGCGATCCTACTACAGAATGATTTTGGTAAAGCCAGGATACAGTTGGCTTAGCTTGGCATAATGACTGTGATCGATTAACATGTCAAAGCTCATTTTGTTCCATGAAAACCAAAGAGTGAAAACGACAAGTTGTGGTTTTTGCAAGGTTTAAATGTCTATTCTTTTCAGCTGAGAGTAAAAAATTCCTTGAAGACTCCGCACCCGTCCCTCACATAACCCCACGTGAAGCCATAACTCGTCTTTTTCACGTTTTGGGAGTTTTATCAAAAGCTCTAAGACAAGAAGTCTAAAAACAAACTAAATTATGGCTAAATAAAAAAAAGAAATGCACGAGATGAGATTGTTCAGTCGCACTCTATGATTTGCCAGCCGCTCCCATCACATCATGTCAGACTTTACAACCGCTGACAGGATGTTTGATGTACGTGGTTATTAAGATGTTTTATATTTGCTGTCAGGTTAATCACCACCGCTACGAACCGAGGGAAACAGGTGGCCGGCGCTCGGAGCTGTGGCTTAAAGTTGGGGTGGAGAAACGTCATTTGATCCTGCTGATTCGTGGATTGATGCCACAGCGTGAAGTGTACCACACTGCACGGATGATGACTGAAGACCTATGTGTGTGTGTGGGTATGTGTGTATGTGTGTGTGTGTGTGTGTGTGGGTATGTGTGTGTGTGCGTGTGTGCTGGCATGTGTGTTTGCTCCAAGAGTGGAGTTTACTTCTGATCACAGGTCGCGACCTTGTGATTTAAATAAGGGCTAATTCTGCGTCTTTACTGTACATACTTTGTAACCCATCCTCCTTTTTTAAGTTTTTTTTTCTTTATAAACCAACAAGTGAGTTAATTATAGGTATATGTAATTCATTATATTCTTAAATTAATAGCTGTGCTTATTTCAATTATAAAAGAGATGAGAAATTATCAATTTACTGTAATGTTCTGTGTGCTCATGCGTGTCATCCATCATTTCAACCTATTACGCAATTCTCCGTTCCTTTAATGTATGCTCACCAGTAGGAATGATAAATATGCATGAGCGTTCGCCATCAGGAGGCTGCCACGGTGGCTGGTAGGGGGGCTTTGCACAGAATTACGGCTGCACCGAATAGCTCCTCAAGGCTGTCTCCTTTTTAAAGAGAGATCTGGGACAGATCCTATAATGAAAACTCACCATGAGGCTGATCAGATTATGGGACGATGTGGAACACCTACATTTGAGATTAAAGATTGCCCATTACACGCTCAGCTTGTGCTTGCACGCTTACACGCCCATGCCCCACTTAGTGCTCCACTCAGCCCCTGATCCTGTTATAGTCTCCACCTCATACGAGGTCATGAATGTAATGTAAATATCACATGTGCATTCATTAGCTTGCTCATTAATTATTGTTTTGGCGTTCTCCTCCCCGCTTCATCCGTCCAAGCCGTCCTTCCTGCTCACACTGTAAAGATCTTATATGTGCAGGGTCGGTGCGGGATAACATCATTGCACCTTCGTTTAAATTATTTCAAAGTCGTGGTCACGGGAATAAATCAGAATTTTGCATTAAGCTGTCACACTGGGCAACCTGCAGCAAAATTGTAAATGCTATGAAAGAAATATTAGAATATCCAGATGCAACTCCAGCACGTGACTGTACGCCAGTGGTGGAAATCGGAAGCTTTAAAGCTGAAATATAACAATATAAAATATTCATCTTACAATCAAAATACACTCCACTGTTGTCATGTGGCTTAACTAGTCACACGGTCTGTTGCTCTAGAGGGTTAAGACGAAATTTTTCCTGTTGTGTCACCCAGGAACATGAAGTTAAATTTCAAATATTGACTTTTTTGTCATAAAATAAACTTGAAATAAACTGAAGATACTAGAGGATACAGGATACGTGTCCGTCATTCAATTTTGATTGTGTTGCTAAATTCTGATTGGTCTAAAGTTGTTGTTGTTGTTTTTTCAAAATAATCCCAGATAAAAACAGAAATCTCCCAAAAAACTTTTCAAACTTTGTGCAGAAAACTCTTTGCTCAGTAAATAGCTCAACAAGTTTTCAGGCCCTTTAACCAACCTGATGACAAATGACACGTATTTAGTTGCATCGCAGGAAGTGTTCGGATCCGGTGCTTTTGGGGTGCGACTAATACTGGGGAGCTGTGACTGAAGTACACTAAAGTTTTTGCCTAAGTATAGAATTTAATCACGTGTGTTTTCCACCACTGCTGCACATCTGTGTGTTAAGCAGTTTAAGTCGAGAACCGAGGTATCCATCCAAGTTCAACATGCAGCCATCCATCACGGTGATAAGTCGGGCCACGTCTGTCTGACATCTGTCACACATCCCGGTAGTGGGTAAAGAGCCTTTCAGAATATCTGATGAGTCTTTGCCTAAGCTGTCGTTTGAGTGATACCAGCAGGAGAGTAAGTGGCTCACAGCTCGAGCGGAGGTCCAGGGGTCCCAGTTTGAGCAGCTGCTTGGGTGTTTGATGGGGAGGTGATGGCAGTTTATCACCTCCTGGAGGGGGGGAGAAGGCGGAGATGTACCTTTGTGCTCCACTGTAGCTATCTCCACTTCAAACATCGGGAGCAAAGTTCTCATAAGCCCCCTGCTTCGCTTTGCCAAGTTGTTGAGCAGACGGGAACAAAACAACGTTCTTGTATCAGGCGTCTTTGTGTTGGAAAGTGAAACGGCGCTGAGTGGATGATGTGAGGGAGGCTTGTGATAGAACGTGAAAGCGGCTGTCATGCATGTGACGGGGAGAAAGGCGGCTGATAGCCCCCAAGGTGTACACTCTGTACTTATGAAACAGATAAGCTTGCCTTTGTAGTCATGGTTACAAGGAGGTAGGACGGTTGTTGTCAGTGACAAAATCCACAGCGAGAGGCATCACGCTGCATGTGGACCATGTTTGGAGAAGTCACAGCCGCTCTGGGCAGGTCAGCCAAGGGTTTTGCTGCAGGAATTTGAGAGTCCCAGACGAAACCTGGTGTAAACACAGCGTGATACGGACCTGTCTACCATCCCGCCTGCGCTTTTATTGCGTCTCATTCTCACGTTGTGCAACGAGAACCCGCCATTTCTCACCGCGCGGTTGTTACGACCTTCATATATCCCATAAATCCATTTAAATGCACGACATATATTCTGACGTTGTCTGTTAGAAATAAACTTTGTCTGCGTTGTAGTCAACAGATCATATAATGTGCCGTCAGAGCTAGCTGGGCTCCTCTTCATACGGCTTATGTCAAAGGGCTAAACTCCTTTTACGGGAGTACACATGTGACATGTAACGTTTATCAGAGACGACTTTCAAAAATTTAAGGTTTTTTCTGGCTTCGCTCTCGGGGGGAGAATTAATCTCACCGATCTCGTGCAGCCAAGCAGGAGTGGTGGTTAGAAAACTGCAGCAGCTCGCACATGCTGCGAGAATTTTATCTGGAAAAATATATATCGCCAGATTGTACGGAGCAATTTGCAGTGCCTTATCCGGAGTGACATAAACAAATTGCTCTTTTATCCGTAAATCCCTGTTGTATCTTTTTGGTGTGCGTGTGCTGGAAGTTGTAGACGGTGCTGCAGTGTGGTGCACGGTGTTTCTCCGCTTTGAGCTGCCGTTACTATAATTTCCATCTTAACAGCCACTGCCTGATTGCGAAGGCAATGAAAGTTTGGACTGAACAATCTAAAAAAAAAAAAAGAAATCATCATCTCAATGCTTTCTGAAATAATGTATCAGACTATACTCTACAGTGCAGTCACAGCAGTGACATATTTCAATACTATCCTGGAGGCACAGTGGGTTATTTTTGTTTTTGTTTCCATCAAGTGTGTGTGTGTGTGTGTGTGTCACATTTATGATATGGGGAATTTTCCCCGTGCAAACCCTGTATGTCTGTCATTATATCAAGATCAGTGCTGTCATTTTGGTGTGTGTGTGTGTATGTGTGTGTGTGTGTGTGTGTGTGTGTGTGCATGCAACTTGCTGTGCGGTGTTTTATTTTTTCTAAATGGCATCCTCGGCATGAAGACATTGGATCGGACAAAATATCACGGCACACATCAGGGAGGATGCACACAGTGTGATTGTCTGTTTCTCCGTCATCACTCCTTCCTCTTTAAAAAAAAAACAACAGTCTTTCAATAGCAACAGGCTTCCAAAGACTCACTTAGACACAGCTTCGCGTGGCACTGGAACACACACACATATATAAATACATTATATTGTACATTTTCTATCACGTTTTATAAACCTGTTTATCATTGTACAAAGTACAAAATGTAGTATTGCAAATAAGAGTATGATCAGTGTACAGGCAGAGTGTTTCTTTTACTTTTTCTTTTACGGTTTGAAATTAAAAAATGTTTAAAATCTACAAAGATATGAATATTATGAAAGTGTTTCAAAGAGAATATGATTATAAAAGCAGGAGGTATAAATATATATGTGTATTTCCGGGGGCATGATTTCCTAAGAAATGGATTCCTGCCTTGCAAATGAGCAACCGGATCCAAACTTTTAAAAACTTGGGAGCAGCGTTCCAGGGGATTTCAAGAGTGACTTTTTGCAGCCAGAAAAGAAGGGGGGAGGAAAAAAAAGAAAGTAAGAAAGAGCAAACCTGGAAACCCGGAGGACGACAAAAAGCTAAAACTAGTTTCAATGTGACCCGAAAGGCCCCGGAGGCGAGGGCTTCATTTTGATTTCACCTGTAAATTTATAAGGCTTCACACTCACCTTGGGAAGAAGCTGCTCATCCGCTATATTACTGGACACACTTTATAACTTTTGCAATTTTAACATCCCGGGGGAAAAGGTGTTTTTTTTTTTTTTTTCTCTTTATTGTGGAGCAAAGCAAAGTGTGGAATTGTTTGACCCGATCTGAACTTTGAGGGTCGCGAATTAACGTGTGGATTTGAAACAAAATCGGCAAACATAATAAAAAAAATTTAAAAAATAAATTACAAAAAAAAAAAAAGAATCCGTAGCCTGCTGCAAGTGTTAAATGTACATACAAGTGTTCATTTTTCATTTGCTGATGTTCGTAGATGTTCATCGTGTATTCACTCGCTGTGGCTCGTGGCTTCTCTTGCAATAGAAAAAAAAAAAAGAAACAGTCTCTTGTTTGCATTGTATATATCTATATGATAAGACATTATATGTAATTCGGATGTGGTACATTTGAAATGTACAAACACGTCTTTAATAGCTACTATCTGAATGTTTCCCCCCACCCCCAAAAAAATCTCTCATTTATTCTCCTCCCCCACTATGATACTTCCTGTACAGTAACAATGGTATTAATTTATTTTTATTTTTTTTCCCTTTTTGATGCATTCTTGATTGATTATTTGTTCTGGACAATGAATCTGAGTGTTACTATCGCTGGCCACCTGTAAGATGAAACTACATGGAGTGGTTACATTGTGCCATATTCTCTCAGAATGAAATTCAAATAAAAATATATCAAAACGTGTTGGGAGTTTTTCACTGTCGTGATGCACAAGATGGGAAATTATACTTTTTTTTTTCTTTTTATGTTTTATTGATTTTTATTTTTGGAAATGTAACAGGAAACAAAGAGAATGTTAAACTCCAACTGTGGACTACAATAGTGAGGACTTTTTATTTTACAGCCGAGAGCCGGAGAGTAAAAATCAGCGGGTATAAATTGAGGTACAACAGAGCAGCAGGAGGGAAACAAACTAAAAACAGTGTTTGCACACTTGTGCGGGAGCTATTTCATGCAGCCTCCAGAAAGAATAAGTTTATTCTTCCGGGAAATATAAGAAAAATATCATATAGCACAGAGAGTGAAGGTGGAAAGTGTTAAACTTGAGCCACTTGAAAAAATTGCAAATGCACTTTTTTTTTTTTCTTTTCCTCAAATTAATTAAGCGAAGATGCTTCACTTTTAGCAAACAGCTTCATTAAGTCAGGGCATGGACCACAGAGTTTTCCAAATTAGAGTTAGGCTATGCAACTGGAAAAAACAAAACACTATCCAATTTGTTCTTAAGAAAACAATCCTAAACAATCCTAGAAATAACATCATTAGGTAAGAACACTAGTAAATGAAACTTATCCATATTCATTATTCGTCCCTACCGCCGAGTATTATGTCTCCTATCTCAACATACAAGTTGGTTCTTAAAAGGAGCTAGAGAGAAGAAAAAGTAAAACGCATTGTCACTAAGAGTCAGATTTCCACTGGTTTTGTCAAAGCTCTACAGGCTCCCTACTGTCAACCTACAGGACGTATAAAGAGGAACCGTGTTGGAATAGGGCAGTGGACGTCCTTCCACCCTCTTCTTTCTTCCTCCCCCGGCACAAACAAACCTCATCAGTCCATTTGGGTGCGGTCTCGCTTCTTGCCTTCCTTCTTTTGCTTCTTTGCATCTGCAAGCGACAGAGAAAGACGGAAGAGTTACAACCCGCAGCGTTCGCTCAGACGACAAACAAATCCCGTCGTGTCCATGAGGAGCACAGATGCTTCACTTCAGACTGTAATAATCAGCCGTATGAGTTTTTAATTAGCTTTTTTTGGGGGTGTGTGTGTGTGCAGGTTTGGTGCTGTGACACTGCATGCAGTTCCCCCCTCATCCTGCTTTCTCCTGGGGATTGATTTGGTAGCGTAGTGTATGCCCCGGCCCGCTTTATCAACTTCCCGCAACAGTGGATTGGTACCTGGCAGCCATGACAGAAGCCACAATCCATGGCATCCCTCTTTGCTTTGCGGCCTCTCCGCTCTGGTGAAGCGGAAGGGAGCACAACCTGCAGCCGTTGTTGTCGTTGTAGTCCTGGCTTGCTGTTTGTTGGACTGTCAATCATTCTGTGTGTATGCATGTGTGTCAGCCCCTCAGCTGAACTGTCTTTTATTTATTATTCTTTGAACACATGGCTGTTATATGAGATGATGCCCTGCCAGAAAAGCCCTTTTCATGGAAGACGTTTGGACGTGTCACTAATAAAACATTGCAATGCTCCTCGAGTTGACCTTTTCAGCAATGAGGACGTGCTCCGACTCTTTTATTTTGTCCACACTTAACTTGTGTTTTTAGGCAATGCTCATTTTCATACATATGAGGTTCTGTAAATCAGATCAGCTCAGTTTCCCATTATACAAGCTCGTTATTGTGGAACGGAACATTACTCAAAGCAACAATAAAGAAATATACATGACACGGCTGAGTAAGGTCTGGATTCAGTCCAGCTGTTTTTTATGATTGTTTAAAGACAAATGCAAAAACTCAACATGCATCATCTTATTTGTTAGCTACACATCAGTGCTCATGAAATATTTCACCATGAAAACATTTAAACTACAAGCATACAAAAAAATGAGGTAGTTGTGCGCCGGCTATCGCTGTTGGTGAATGTAGACAAATTATGAGAAAAACTGAAAGTCGCTTTGTGACACAGGGTTCCCACGGGTGCTTGAATTCCTTGAAAATGCTTGAATTTCAATTCAGTGTTTTCAAGGTTGTGAAAATGCTTGAATTTTTTGTGAAGTGCTTGAAAATGCTTGAAATTTGTGCGATGTCTATCTCAATAAACCAAGAGAAAACAAAAATGTTTCCTAAGCGGCTACGCGCTTGATCCGATGCCTTTACATGCAGAACTCAGTTATCATACTGGCTTGGTGTTCTGCAGAGAAATAACAGTAGACTACTATCGACACCTGTTGGTCACCATACCACCATATGAAATAATGCTAATTAGACCCATATTATTATGCCATACAGTGGCACCGCTGCGCTTCCCATGACCATCATGGCAAACACAACTAGTAGGCTACCTATTTAAAGGTGCTGGAAAAATGGAAAAACTGGTGCTTGAAAAGTGCTTGAATTTGTTCATGAAAAAGGTGTGGGAACCCTGATGACAGCTTACTTGCTTTTACTGTGTGGTTACTACAGCTAACTAACTAACTCTTGCTTACTCAGAGTGTCTGCACTCTAAATCCGAATCCACCGTAAATAGCGGTAAAAGCCAGACGAGGTCGAGTTAGCAAAAACTAAACTAAGTGCCAAATGAAGTTATCTGGCTGTTGCTCCATATCGAGAGAAATAACAAGACAAATAAGTTATTTTTCCCAAGTGGTGAACGTTTCTTTGCAGAGACAGAACAGGAAATGGAACAAACGAAAAATTTAGTGGGTCACATAAAGTCAGTGTGTCACACCATCATGTCTTGGGATACTTGAATAGAACAGAGCCATCACAGGCCTCTTATGGAAATGAGTGCATAAAATCAAAGTGTGCGTGCAACCTGTGCTGTATTTGTATTTTCCAAATGATGCATCTGTTTGTGTTCATTAGTGGCTTGGCACTACTAATCTTCCAACTATCAGCCCGGTTAATCCACATCCTTTTTGTTCAAACCATGCACTTAATCCGAAGCAAGTTCCCGCTGCACAGCAGCACTTGACTCTTAAATTTAGATCCTCCCACGTCGCTTCTGTTTAGACTCGCAGAAATGGAAGACGTGTCGAATGCGGGATAAAAAAAAATCAGCATATTTTTTTATATAACGTTTCCGTTCTGGAGCTACAAGTAGTAGAAGGGACATTTGATTTGATTAGCATGCATGAAAAAAGAGGAGAAATATATACCGCTGTGTATCTAATGAGATAAATAGTGGTAATATATTAAAAGACCGTCAATACTGAAATATTGAATTCATCTTTGTATGAATGGATTAACTTGAAAGGACACATCCATATCTCGCAAATCCTTTAATGACATGCCGGCGAGTGTTTCTGAACAGCGACGGGCTACGCTTAATCAATGAGATTTCAACCTTTTAACATTCTCACTGTGCGCCACGAGGAAATCTTAGAAGTCTGCGCTCGTGCAAACTTCCACACGCATTGAGATTTTTGACGTGCAAAGCGCTCTCGCCCATGCAAATGCAGAAACTGCTCTTCCGTCTCTTTTGTTTGCTTGTTTTCATTTGTTTGAATATTTTCTACCCTTCTTATTTTCTCTCTCTCTGTTGTTTCTGTCAGCATATTGCTCTCCCCGGGGAGAGAGAGAGAGAGAGGATTCATTCCGCCTCTGTTGTATCTTCTCCACATCTGAGACTCTCTCTCGTACTGTAGCAGGCCGGAGTACGTTCTGCTGCATTTGCACATTACAAACAGAACGCTGCTCGCTCTCCGTCTCTGCCTCTGACACAGACTCGTAATCACGTCTCCAGCTCGAATCCGCCCTGAGCCAAAACACAAGAGTCAAGAGCAGTATCTGACCTCCTGACATTTCATGAATGAGTTCTACATTTCACAGATTAATACTGTAAATGCAATGAAATCACAAAAATGACCAGCTACAACATAAATATGCCGTAATGTGGATGCATTAATAATCCAATAATATTACGACAATTTATTGCATCCTGACACATATTTGATACTTTAAGTACATTTTCATGCAGGACCTCTAGTTGTACTGGAGTATTTTATGTTGTATTGTACAAATCCTTTTTCCACCACTGCATTTATATTACAAAATAAAAGCGGTAAACCATGAACCACAACATCTCTGCCTGGACGCCTTTTTTGTTGCATGGCTAACTTTGTTTCCATCCTGTTCTCTGTTTAATGAATGCCTGGAGAATATCTGCTTTTAATTTAGAAGAAGTCGTGTAAAACGTGCAGTAAGCTGCAACAACTGCAGTGCGGCTGTTACAGATTTAAGCAGCTAATGCAAGGAAGGGGTTAATCTGTTTTTAAAATGATTTGATATATGATCACGGTGGCACAGAAGGTTCCTGGTTTGAATCTCAGCTCGGGTCTTTCTGTGTAGAGTTCTCCCTGTTTTTCCAGCTTCTTCCCACAGACATGCCTTTAATTGGTTAATTGCTGACTCTAAATTGGCCGTGACTGTGAGTGATTGTTTGTTTCTGTGTCCTGTGATGAGCTGGCATGAGGCTGTACCCCGCCTCTAGGGCGAGCCTGATGAGGATAAGCGGTTACAGAAAATGGATGGATGGATATTATTCGATTATATTTTTATAGATTAGACAGAGCCGTAAGATCTGTGGTCTGCCTTTGGACAATTTCTGGGAGGTCGTTAATCAGCAGATTGATGATCTATCAGTTTCATTTTAGACAGAAAAATCTGCCTAAAGAGCATAAAATGAAGCTATTACGAGTTAAGCACCTGTAACTTCACAAAATGTTCTTTTCTTAACTCGTTTTCTGCAGTTACACTTATTGAGTAATGATAATTTTCTGTCTGAACGACTGATTTAAAATCTTTCCAAAGTGAAACATTATCCGTCCGCTCTGAACGAACAACACAAATAAATTCAGACCTGTCAGAAATGTCTCAGCAAAGCCTTTTGTTTAAGCTGAAATCATCTCCTCGCTCGCTTCTCGCTCCTGTTCTGCTGAAAGAGAAGTTGTGGACCTCAGGGTTTCCGCAAAAATTCATGATGCTTCATTTCTGTCACTCTTTGTTCTCTCTCTTTTCTCCGCTGGGTCTGTGTTTCACCTGACCTAGACAGCAAAGACATGCAACTCTGAATTCTCGGATTGTTCCCAAAGCGCCTCTTAGCATTGTCTCCTTCCAGAATCTGCAAATGACAGATGCTACCTCCATCACAGCAACCTGCTGCAGTCAGGGGGAAACGTATCTCTCCCAAACCCAACGAGGCTGTTCAGAATTGCAGATTTGGCCCGGGCGCATCTCTGCTCCCCAACCAGGAGGTTAGATAGCCTCTCTCTCTCCTCTCCATCTCAGTCACTCCAAAGCCAAACATTTCTGTTTTTTTCCCCATAAGCCTCCTGATCCCTCTGCTGTGGACTGTATCTCTGGCATCCCCTGACACACACACACAGAAAGGCATATACACAATTCCCCTTCCTGTACACACCTCATTGTGCACAGCAAGCCCCTCTTTCTTTTTCCCCCAGTAACCCCTGCGCTTCCCCTCGGCTTATCTTCCAACCGGCAGACACGTGAAACCATCGTACAATCACATCGCTCAGATTGCGAGGTCTCCCCGTTTCCAGCTTGCCTCGCGCTGTCGTCCTCGCTCTGCTTGTCTGTTCCCCTCAGCTCTCACACCTCTCCGGCTGTCACTCTGCATCCACGCAGCCGGCCTTCATTAGAACTGATGCGCGCCGGTTAAATGTGGCTGCAAACCAAACACCTTTTCACACATATATATATACCAGACATTATCGTTCACATTCCTTCATGTGAAAAGTTCACGATCTACATCGATAACGAAACAGGAATTTAAAAAGCAGAATGGTGTGACAGTCCAAAGACATGGCAGGTTGAATAAATTGGCCGCGGTGTGAATGTGAGCGTGATGGACACTTATAGATTGGAGAACTGTCTGCGGTATAACCCTCCCTCACTCCCACCCTTTGTATCACGGGACATGTTCCATCCCCCACAGCTGTTAACAGCATAAATCAATGTGGAAAATAAACAGAGCTGTACTTTAGAGTCCTGCCAGCGTAAAACCCCCGAAATACGTCATTTTGTAATTGACCTTTTACTCCTGGAGGAGCAGTGATTTTGAAGACCATTAGAGATCTTTGTCACTTCAACATGGACAGATGTCTTCATCGAGCATTTGCTGAAAAAACAACTGATGCTGCTGTTCGTCTTCGTCCTCGTCAACCCCTTCCCACTATGGATTTACACAAACTACGCAAACTAGCCTGTAAATTTCGCACTTGTGTTGTGCGCAATCCAAAGCGCAACTGTCCAATTTACAGAGCAGCATTTGTATATATATATATTGTATATATATATATTTTTTATAGTTATATAATTAGTTAAATTTATAATGCACTTTACATTTGGATCAAATCTCAAAGTGCTACAATACACACATAAAGTATATTCACAAAAGCAGCAAAAACAAATAAATCACAACAGAAGATATCACGTTAAATACGATAAGATGTGGAAAAAAGGAAAGTTTTAAGTTCTTTTTTAAAACTTTCAAGAGTCTGTGATGATCTGAGATGGTCCGATACGGGCGTTCCAAAGGCGGGGTGAGCTTGGTCCTCGGACAGAAGAGTTTGTTAAAGTTTTTGGAGCGACGGGATCGTGTGGGGGTTTGAGGGATGAGCAGTTCTTTGAGGTAGGTGGGAGCGTTGCCATAAATGAACTGATGGGTGAGAAAAGAGATTTTGTACTTGATTCTAGCGGAGATTGGAAGCCAGTGCAGTGAGTGAAGGATGGGGGTGATGTGTTCTGATTTTCGGACTCGCATCAGGATCCCAGCAGCGCTGTTCTGGACTAGTTGTAACTGCTGAAGGTGTTTACTGTACGATGAGGAGTGCGTTACAGCAATCAAGTCTGGAGGAGACAAAGGCGTGGACTAGTTTTTTATATAGGTGAGGTGGTAAAATATGAATAAAAACAGAAGGCAGTGATTTGCAAATGCTACTCGACTGACTGTGAAGATAATCATTCTGAATTCAAAGATCCAAAAAGGTTTTGACAGGGACAATGAAACTGATCTATGAGACACGAGTTTGGATCATTCCTCAGGTAAGCAGGTTCATTGGTAGTATCTGAGAGCGGCATCCTCGGCTGAGTCGATCCGACAGTTAAACATCAATAAAAGATTCATAAAATCCCTGCACGAAAAGGGAGCAAAGGTTAAAAACCAACACTACATGGCCTGTGACCTTTGACCCCACGGGTGTCTCTACATTAAAAACAGACATGATTTTATTATTAGGGACATTTCATGGGCTCAGGAGCCCCCCCGGGAAATCAATGTGGGTAAACACAGTTCAAGTTAAGACTCTCTTTACCATGCAAGAAAGTCGGATACCAACAACCAACAACCGGAAACGCTGCTGCTTCTGCTGTACATGTGTGTATTATCATTATTATGGTGTGTATATTTGTATTTTTATTCATCGCTCAGCATCTATTTTCCTCTATGTTAGAAGTGCTTTTATTGGCTCAGTCTTATCTTATTATTATACATCTCTATATTTTGCAACAGTACCACCCTGTACTTGCTGGAAAGCATGGACAGAACACAGATGGCAAGTACAGTACAGCTCCTCGAGAAACGTCCTGTCACGGTGGATTAATGATGCGCAGCTGAGTGAAAAACTGAACAGATTCCTCCTTTTTTGAAAGTCAAATAAAGTTTGTCGTAAAGTCGTACGACAAACAGTGAAGCGGACAGATGTGTGACAGTTGCAACTGCACCCTACAATAAAACCAGTCTCAGGAGCACTCAGTGTTTTCTTATCGCCGCGGCTGTTTGATGAAGCGACAGGAAGCGAACCTTGTGTGCACACATGTCATCTGCAGAGCGTGATAACGCCGGAGTTTACGACCGGCTGGCAGCGGCTCTGCACTCATTCTAATCATGTGTGGACAATGGGGCAATTCACACCGGGTCAGTTACATCCCTGTTTACATAATTAACAAAGAATCAAGTGCATCACCAGTTTTACACCCATGTCTCCAGGCAGGACTATAATATATTCTCCCTGCGTCCAAGTGGTTATTTAATATTCTCCCATTAGTTCATATCTTGTGTCAGCTTCAGTTTTTATCCCGATAACTGTCCATTTCCGTAACGTTGGAAGATGAAGAAGGAGGAAAAGAGCGACCTGATTTCTGTTTCCTTGACATGTCTGACGAAACGCTAAAAGCATGTAATTACAGCTGAATAGTGAGTTAACCTACTCACCCCTTGCTTTAACGCCGTCACTCACAGCTTCACCTCAGTACTTAAGGGTCTGGATTTCCATCTTGCTAATGGCGGATGTGAATTACGGCCGAGCATAACCTAAGATTAAAATCATTTGCGAGGGATTGTTGGATGCAATCAGCCTCCGATGTTCCAGGAGACGAGATAAATGCTTATTGAACTTATTTCACAGTAAAGAAAATCAAGGAAAGTACATCTTCATACATATACCGGCGCTGACTGAAATATAAATCTTTTGTTTTCCAGTTTAGAACAAAAACACGCTGAGCTTCCAAAGATATACAAGCTTGTCAGGAGGAATGTCTGTTCAGCTGAAGGAACAGAGACATCCGAGCAGTAAACATCCCTTCGGCTATAATTAATTAAACTAACAACTAATCTAACACTCCCTGTGACTGTTTACAACGATTTGACAGCGCAAGAAAGTACTGGAACGATTTACTTCTCTTAAATCATCAGTTTGCTCTTTGTGTGGGCTTTGCCTTTTTGATCCAAACCGACCCAATGACACGTGATTTCTCAAGAGAGTGCAAAACATTTCCAGCTTTGAAACGAGCCCAAATAGCTACTGTGTGTTGCATCTTGATCTTTGAGGCTGGTTTCAACAAACAGACTTTGTGTAATATATATATATATATATATATATATATATATATATATACACACAAAGTGCATGGACGAGTCTGATAAAAAGGCCTTGGCTTTGTCTCGGGGTGAATTTAATTAATGTTTTGCTGTTGTTGTTGTTTTTTTGAAATACAGATAGGGCTTTACCTGAACTGTGCCAACACACTTGGAAGACAGAGTCGTCCTTCCCAGAGGACACAAAGGAAGTCGGTTATCTGAAACTAGTTGGCATGCTGTGAAGTACTGAAGGAAACTTGCAATAGCAGGGGGAGCAGAGATGAGTTGTGAACATGGGGGCTAGTTAACTTGTTAGTAAACCGTGTATAATAGAAAGTATATAATATGGGTGTTCAGTGGCGTCACTCATAGGTGTCTGAAGAACCGTTGTGAAGTTGGGAATGTGCTGGATCTGCCCACGACCATCTTGGCAGTCCTGACTCTGCCGCCTCCGGCTAATCTAAAAATGGGCACACCATTAATCCTGCATCACTTTAAGCCTTAATATAATGTGAACAGGTGAGTTGTGTATAAATCAGGGTTCCCACACCTTTTTCATGAACAAATTCAAGCACTTTTCAAGCACCAGTTTTTCCATTTTTCCAGCACCTTTAAATAGGTAGCCTACTAGTTGTGTTTGCCATGATGGTCATGGGAAGCGCAGCGGTGCCACTGTATGGCATAATAATATGGGTCTAATTAGCATTATTTCATATGGTGGTAGATTGACTGTTTTGATTTTTAACTAATTGTGAATTGGCTTGTATTCTCAGCTTGTGAGCGGTGTATTGTGTAACTACCATAGCGCAATAACAGTGACCAACAGGTGTGGATAGTAGTCTACTGTTATTTCTCTGCAGAACACCAAGCGAGTATGATAACTGAGTTCTGCATGTAAAGGCATCGGATCAAGCGCGTAGCCGCTTAGGAAACATTTTTGTTTTCTCTTGGTTTATTGAGATAGACATCACACACATTTCAAGCATTTTCAAGCACTTCACAAAAAATTCAAGCATTTTCACAACCTTGAAAACACTGAATTGAAATTCAAGCATTTTCAAGGAATTCAAGCACCCGTGGGAACCCTAAAAAATTCTCCCTGAGTACAGTTGTCATGAACGTGGAAATTGGCTACAGAGACCAAAACTGTTTTTTGTACCAGGCTGTAAACATGTTTATTTCTGCTGTGAAGTTGTGACGTCCACAGCCAGAGTTACATTTCATCTAGTGATGATTTATTTCCCTGCGAGCTCACCTTGCAGCTTGGTCTTGGGGACCTTCCCACAAGGCTTAGTGGCCGTGACAGTGGTGGCGCAGGTCGCATCCATGAGCGCTCGCTTCAGCACGCCTGTCCTGTTCTTCTTGCCCGTCGCCAAGTCGCACTCCCCCCAAGCCTGGAAGTCGTACTTGCATTCCCCTGCAGCGCACAAAGAAATCAGATACTTCATTAGATGCTTTTGTTTAGTGGAGTAGCTCTGAAGTGGGGCGATCAGGCAGAAAACCTGATAAAATGACACAATGCAGAGCCTATATTTGTTTTTTAAAAGCAGTCCTCTTGAGCCTGAAGAGCTGTGCGTCATGCACTTTGAATGGCTGCTTGATGAGCGGCTTTAATTTACTTGGCTATAATCTCCTTCCTATCAATAGAAACTGTCCAAGAAGCACGGAGTGAACAACGCTATTAACAACAGAATATAATATGCTTATGGCTTTTTGCTCCTGTGAACAGATGCTGCTTCACAGTTTTGATCTTTATATTATAAAACCCGATAATAGATGAACGTAATCAAAAACAGCGTGGCTCCTGGAAATAATGGACAGATGCAATCTGAGCGAGACTTTTGCAGCACTTCAAATAAATTTCACACGCGCTTTAATTTGATATTAATTTTAACCCACCTTAAACTCGAGAGGATTGCTCCAGAAAGTGGCAGCAGTGGCTGGTGTACGTTATAGAAATGCGTGTGTTAGAAATGTTTGTGTACTGTATGTCCATGTCTCTCATGTCTCCCTCCATTATTTTGTTGCCACTCCAGCCGGGCTCCCCAGAGGCTGTGACACTCCATTCCTCAGCTTCCTCTCACATGAAAGCACCGGACCCCCTTGTCACTGCCTCTGAGATCCCAGCGTGCTCATCAGTGAAGGGGAGAGGGGAGAAAAGGGGTGAGGAGAGGAGGGACAGGGAGCGGAGTGAGGGAGTGACAGGGCCATTGTTGTAGGAATCCTTCAGGGACTTCCCGAGCATCCAACTTTAAAACCCTGCTCCTTTATAATTTGTCTCAGAGAGAGAGAGAGCGCTTCCCTGCCGGCTCCTGGGAATTTGGCAGGCAGCCTATGTCCTCTTTAAGGTGTCACATACAAGTAAGCCAAACAGAAAAAATGTCTGTACACACCCACTCGTCAGCAGCCTTACATACAGAGAGTCTTAGGTGTGTGACTAGATTTCAGATTGACTGAAAAGATTCGATCGTGCTGCGTTTGAACATTTTTAAATCCAGGGTCAAACATTTCTTCAGGACATACTGAGGAAGTGGGTAAAGCTGAAAATTGTTGATGGATTGAGAATCGTTTATAGGAAAGATGGAAAGAATAACTTACCCACTGCAGCAGAAGAGGGTGGACAAGGTTTGATGTCTTTATATTATCTTTATATTTAACATACATATTAACATAGCACACTTTAAAGGTACAGAGCCTTTTATAAATCTAATCTAGTACCATAGTTTCTCCATCATGCTTGGTACAGCAAAGGGGGTTGCAATCCACATCTTCACCACTAGATGTCACTAAATCAGACACACTGGCCCTTTAAATTGATATTTTATTACCTTTTTTGTAGAGTATGTAGCTCTAAAAAGTTCATGTTATGACCTTTGAATGCTTCTACACATTTAAATGTATTGTCTCCCAGGCTAAGCTACTTCAATACTGCTGACTATAACGTGTCAAACGAGTGGATTGGCCCTTTAATAAGGAAATATTTAAATATTGCTTCTTTTCTGTTTAGGCTTCGCTGTGCACTCACTGTGAGAGTATATCTGTGTTCTATGAGTGTTGGTTACCCACGTCGCACAGCTGTCCTCTTTTTTTTGGGTCATGCTGCCGGCAACCTCCGGCTCTACAGTATTGTGTACACCCTCCTATTTTAAGCACAACATTTATACTCTCCCTGCATTGTTGTGTCACACTATTTGGGCCATGTGCTACAGACTTAAAACCATGTTAACCTACTTTTCCACTTGTGTTGTTTTTAAGGATCTTTTTTTTAATACCGTAATCAGATGTAACAGCTTCGCCAAGAGGGGGATGTTAAATCTTTAATGCCCTGGATCAGACCTGGAACGAATTCCAAGGTTTCACATTTCTACAAGGTTCCTGTGATAGTGCACAAAGCCACATGATGTTGTTCCTTAATGCAATATGCTTCCTATTGCCTTTTAGCAAAATAGTCCTTACATCAATGACAGCCAGATATTTTTACTTTTTACTGTAGCATAATATCTGAGTCCAGGATTGGCTGCCAGGGTCTTTTCACACCAGTTCTGATGCATTTTGTGGAGCGTAGGCACCAAATGTTACAGTATTTATTTATTTATCCTTTTTTTTATTATCTAAATATCACACAGTGACTGGGTTTGCAGGGATTTCAGCTTGTACAACACAAGAAGAGCTAGTTACCCTCCTCTCGTCTCTTTCCTTTTCTGTTCCCGAGTAACTTTCCACAATATAAAGGCCACAGGCATGTAACTTATTGCCACTTTTCCAAAACTTTTGCTGCTATAATCTATATAGCCAGTTAGTGGGACCATTATTTCCTGCAGTGTGTTCATCACTCGTGACAGCCTCATTGCAGAGCACCAGGCTCCTGCATGACAGGCCTTACTGGGAGGAACAAAAGTCCCCGAGGCTTGTCACTGTAAGACATTTGAGCCGTGAAGGCTGCACAGTCTCCAACCCAAAAAGCAAAAATGACAAAGCAGGATGATTATTCCTGTGTTTTCCATGACGATGCATCACGTCCTGAGCAGACGTTTCTGTTGTACCTCTAATTAGCTAGCTTACTCATTCCTATTGTGGAAACGGGACCATTGTTCATGTGAATGACAGGCCGGCATACATCACGGGGAGGACGTGGGGTGAGAGGGATGGCAGCCTGTGCAGACTGAGGGGAAGTTCTCTGGATTCCTGAAGTGGTTGTGGATGATTTAATTTTAAAAAGTAGACGTTTTTTAGATGTGTGCTGAGAAATATCTGCTACAGTCACCCCTCACCTCCAAACCTCTTCTTCCAGTTGCAAGGGATCTTGCAGCGCTGGGTCTTGATGGTCTGCTTGCAGTCGATGCCGGAGCGCGTTCCCTCCCTGGTGCCGAGACCACAGTCGCCTTCGTTGGCTACGCACACACTCCACTGCCATTCCCCGCAGTCCGACTTGCGCTCCTTCTTTCCTGTTGGGCCAAATATAAAACAGTTTTACATGATTGGCACAGATGAAGTTTCTGGGCACTGTATAAGCCAAATAATTAATTTTATTATTTATTATACCTTAAACATATATATTCAAGGTGCAAGACTTGCATCTTTTTTAGTTTTCCCTGGACTTTAGCAGGTCAAAACTTCATGCTTAACACCCAGTGTCAAGTCGTAAAGGATCATGTGCACAGCTCTGGTTAAAAATGTGTCCAAATATTAGTTTTTATTCAAAAATAAATAAATAAATAATGGAAATTGCTGCCTGCTGTGTTTATAAAAAGTATTTACCCCCTCTACGGCTATTTAAACTTATTTCAAGGCGGATATAATGGGTTTAGGTTCTAATTTCCAATGCAAATGATTTCTTGAATTTAAATGAGACTAAATGTTGTTTTCTTTAGCCAAGTGGGGCTTATCTAACTTTTGCCTTCCTTGCAAGATACCGCTCTTTGTTTCTGGTAAATTATCAAAGGAGACGAATTACTATAATCCCAAAGGCTATTTTTTTTATGATGTCATATATTTTAAAGAGTTGTGTCCAACTAAAGAAGTTGTTTAGCCTTTTAAATCGCACTCCACTGGGGAAATATCAATTTTATGTCGATGAAGTGAACTGACAGACATTTCTTCTTCATGCATCCATGTTGAACCTTGATTTGATTTGATCCTGAATATCACGGTGCTCCTGTTTCATATTAATATGCACTATCTAAACCTGCACATATGGATTCATCCCACAGTTGAATGAGGTTTGCAGGATTCACCTTGTTTCTCTGATTTGCCTCCTTCGGCCGCCATCACCGTTAGCACCAGGAGTGCCAGCACGGCCACCCGCGTCCACTGCTTCTGTCCATTCATTCTGAAAGACAGACAAAGACAGTTGTTAGAGGAGGAGTGTGCCTTTAAGTGCAAATACAGGACCTGTTTTGCAATATAAAAATGTCGCTTGTTGTTTGAGAACTCCGCCAAAAATGTTCCTGAACTTGACTCACTCAGCTGTTTGGTACAACAAGAAGGAGAGAGAGAGAGAAAAAAGCAATCGTTGCCCTGAGCCTCATGAGACATGGGGAATAGCCTGGGGAATTTCCATCTCTCATCTTGTGTCATTTCAACTGTGCTGGATTCCAATATCAACATTTTGATTGTCTGCGCTGCCACTATGCACTGTCAGTCACGACCGTCAGTCTCTGTGAAGATAAGTCACGATACAAGTTGGATTTGATTTGTCAGTGTTCCTCTGCAGTCTGAAGCAAGAAGAGAGGTTTGACAGATTATTATGTTGATGTGATGTGTTAATTCTTCTGTAATTAAGCCAAAACATTGCTCACAGTAAGACTAAGGCTACAATATCAATAGAGAAATCCAGGGTTCCCACGGGTGCTTGAATTCCTTGAAAATGCTTGAATTTCAATTAAGTGTTTTCAAGGTTGTGAAAATGCTTGAATTTTTTGTGAAGTGCTTGAAAATGCTTGAAATTTGTGTGACGTCTATCTCAATAAACCAAGAGAAAACAAAAATGTTTCCTAAGCGGCTATGCGCTTGATCCGATGCCTTTACATGCAGAACTCAGTTATCATACTCGCTTGGTGTTCTGCAGAGAAATAACAGTAGACTACTATCCACACCTGTTGGTCACTGTTATTGCGCTATGGTAGTTACACAATACACCGCTCACAAGCTGAGAATACAAGCCAATTCACAATTAGTTAAAAATCAAAACAGTCAATCTACCACCATATGAAATAATGCTAATTAGACCCATATTATTATGCCATACAGTGGCACCGCTGCGCTTCCCATGACCATCATGGCAAACACAACTAGTAGGCTACCTATTTAAAGGTGCTGGAAAAATGGAAAAACTGGTGCTTGAAGGTGCTTGAAAAGTGCTTGAATTTGTTCATAAAAAAGGTGTGGGAACCCTGGAAATCGGTCCTCCTGCTGCAGGACGACAGGACGTCGAGGTTATTTTGCAAATGTATGATGGAAAAATCTCTTAGTTGTGTAGTGTTTACACGGAGCTGCTGACATGTTTTAGCCGGTTTAAGGTTTTAACAAAACAAAACCAAAAAATCCAACCAAAAAAAGAATTTATTTTTCTGTTTGATTCTTCGGCTGCTTGTGGAACAGCAGAAAGCTGTTACTGTCACTATCACCTGTCTAACGCGCAGTGATGAAATAAACGCAGGAACCCTCGATTCAACTCTCCTGCCTCCTTCTCTTTGTTTTTTTTATTGTATTTTATTGGCGAAACATTCACAGACAGCATGAAACTGAAGCAATTACCTGACTGACGTTAAATTAAAAAAAGAAAACGCTCCTCTGTACTCAAATTCCTGCAGAAAAGTTGAGCCTGGCAGAGAAATAATATCCATTTGTCATTTTTAATTAATCATGAGCTGGCTCCCCCGCCCCCATTGTGAACCTACATTCCCAACTTTTCATATCACTCACCTAAGACCTCACATAAGTTAAGTCTTTGCCTTTGAAATTCAAAATCAGGTATTCAAACTTTATATTTCATTATGCGATGTTATTGTAGTGCTTTTTACCCAGGATTTAATGTCTCTCCCCGCGCTCTTAATAAGCCTCATGGCAGCGCCTTCAGTCTGCCTGGCAGCAGAAGTCGTCTGAATCCTTCGACTCGATTTGATTTCATACTTTCTCGACTGTGGCAGCCGCACAGACAAACCCGGTTTTGATTAAATACCTCAGACTCCAATCTCCCGGTTTGTTTTTTTTATGTTGACTCTTTTTAAGAGATTCCAAAGTATTCATCTCCATAACCCAAACAAAAAAAGAATCCCAACTGTAAGATGTGCATACAAAAAGTTCAGAGAGAAAGGCTCCTCGATAAAGATCATTTTCCATGAGGGAGGCATTGTGGCCTTTCAGAAGATAAGAAAGCCTTTTCCTGAGTTAGTCGCACAGCGATGGGCTCTGAAAAGTGCAGCGTGGGCATGAAAGGAAGCGGGGTTGATGACTTTGAATGAGCTCTGCCTACAGCGGGTTAAAGAAAGAAGTAAGTCTTGGAATTAAACTGAATTAACCATTTCCTGTGGAGACGGAGAATCCTCTGAGAGGACAAGGTCCTCCTCCTCTTGAGGTCAATAAATTAAATGGAAGTCACTCCCCAAGCCATGTAGCTCCTATTTCCAGAGCATGACAGCTCCTGTAATGGATGGCTGGGTGGAGCGGAGCATTTGACTACCATTCAGCAAGGCGGGTGTGCTGCCTGTCTGAGAATTCGATAAGAAGCGGCCAACTTAAAGGACGTCTGCTTGTGCTTTTCCATAAACACTCTTCAGCTCTTTCACTTCAATACACACACACACACACAGTCGGACATACCTACAGCTCTACACATCACGACATGAAGGAGAGGAGCTTAACAAAGGTGGCCACTGGCAACCTGACCACGACTCAGACAGCCATAATTTAACCGAAGCGACGGCGGCTTTTACGTCAGCTCAATTCACCGCCGTCACGCAGGTCGTCCTTCAAAGACGTGGGTTTGTTTTTTTACAGGAAATTTCAACTTGTCCAAAGATTCGTAGGTAGATATTCCAGACAGGAAATTGCCATACCTGAAGGTTTAGTGAGGTGACTACCAAAAGTACTGTTTTCATATTTTTTTGGCTTATTGTGAAACCGAAGATGAAAGATTGGGTTCTGTGGATTTTACGCATCAGACACAAAATAAATAACTTTAGAAGACGTTTTGAGCAAAACGTATGTTCACGCATTCAAAAACTCTCGGACTTGGGGCGGTTGGTAGTGTAGTGGGTTAAGCGGCCGCCCCGTGTGTGGAGGCTGTAGTCCTCGCTGCAGCTGGCTCCAGTTCGAATCCCGCATCGGACGGCTAGATTACTGCGTGTCTCTGCCCCCTGCTTCCTGTCTATCTTCAGCTGTACTATCAATAAAGGCATAAAAGGCCAAAAATAATAAATAAAAACTCTTGGACTCCATCACTGTTTATATAAGCAAGGCAAATTATACTGATGTTAATGTGTGTGCTGTAGTTTCAGTGAAATAAATACATACATACGAATCTCATACAAATGCACATCACATTTTCTAGGTTTGTTTTCAAATTTCTTGTTTGAAAACTCAAATATATTCAATTTTGAATGATATTAATAACAGCAAAAAGCGGCAATTTTCGCATTTTGAGAAGCTGGTACTAGAGAATATTTAGTATTTTTACTGGACAGATTCATCGACTACATTTCTGTCGATTTATAAAAGGCAATGAAAGCCCCTCCGACCAACACAGGAGAGAAAAATGTGGTCCTCCTAAGAGGAAAATTCCAAATTCAGGCTACAAAATAAAAGTTCTTGACCCGGCTGATGCAATTAAGGTCAGAAACCTAGTAAAGTCTAAATGTAGAAAGTGGAGTTCACCACTGGGCAACAGGAGAACTGAATGTTTGCAAACTTCACGCCGCGGGGGGAGTCACTTGATCTGGGACGTCAGAAGCATCCAGTGGCTTGTGTGGCTCATGAGAAGTGAGATTTTAGTCCTATCAAACCCTCAATTTGCCACATCGATCCACTCTCAGCTGTGGGTTCTTCATGAAAGGAAAGAAGGAGGAAAGCCAATACCGGCCACAAATCGATGGACCTTCAGTGACTCCTCGTGTGCTCCAGCGAATAAACGCAAGGCGCTCCAACACTTTAGAGACAAACACTCTCTCCTCTCTCGCTCTCATTAGGGCTGACGTAATCTCTGCCGAGTACATAAATCTGATTAGATATCAGCTCTTTTGCTTGGGTCTGATATGAAAGCAGGTGGCGATGGAGAGCAGGAATAAAAGAGAGAGAGAGAGCGAGCCGAGCAGTTTAATAAATCAATTCTAAGGCTCAAGAAAAGGTGAATTACTCGGGTTATTAGCTGTACTGGCTGAGCGAAAAGGATTTCCACCATTATCCTCCTGTGAAGAACTCGTTTCAGTTTCTTTCACCTCCTAAAATCCAGTTCTTAATCAGAGAGGACCTGTCTAAAGTGCATGTGGTGAGCTGATGTAATTATGCAGCAGCCCCTCTGTGGTGTGTTAATGATGAACACAACTATTATCATAACACACATGTATGCTTTTAATATCACTTAGCTGCAACATGAATTATACATGTTTTTTTTAATAACTCTTTACCCCTGGAGGTAATAAATCAAAGAATGTAGCTTCCGAAGGAGATGTGAGTGGTGTCATACCACTATGGGGTGCCGTTTGTACAGTAAAGCGTCTCGCTCTGAAAATAACAGCAACGTTTTGTCACATTTAGCTAAAAACAATGTTTAAAAAACTGGTTTGAATTTTTGAGAGTCACTTCTTTGCACATTTAGAACAATATTTGTGAACTTAGAGATATTTTAAATATTTAAATCCAAATGTTAAATGTAAACTCTAAATGCTAAATCTAAATGTTAACTATAAATCTAAATGTTAAATATAAATATAAATCTAAATGTTGAAGCTAAATGTTAAATCTAAATGTTGAAGCTAAATGTTAAATATAAATCTAAATGTTAAATATAAATCTAAATGTTAAATATAAACCTAAATCTAAATGTTAAATATAAATATAAATCTAAATGTTGAAGCTAAATGCTAAATCTAAATGGTAAATCTAAATGTTAACTATAAATCTAAATGTTAAATATAAACCTAAATCTAAATGTTAAATATAAATATAAATGTTGAAGCTAAATGTTATATCTAAATGTAGAAGCTAAATGTTAAATATAAATCTAAATGTTAAATATAAATCTAAATGTTAAATATAAATCTAAATGTTGAAGCTAAATCTAAATGTTGAATGTCTGTGTTTTTAAACATTGTTTTTAGCTAAATGTGACAAAATGTTGCTGTTATTTTCAGAGCGAGATGCTTTACAAACGACACCCCATACACCACTATATGTATCTCTAATGATTAAATAAATGATTAATATTAGTGCTAATGTGCCTTTAAGCAATGTGAAAACCAGAAAATAACAAGTTAAATACACAAATATGTGATTGTAATTTAGATTTTTCTAATAATAAAGAGATTGCAGTGATGGAAGAAAAAGAAAATGATCACCCAAATCTGCAGCCCACCCTTGTTTTACAGGTTTCAGTTCATTATTAAACTGTCCAGCCCGGAACTTTATTCCTTTTGTTCCACTCTCATTACTCTCCTCCTTCCATTATTGGCCTCAGCAGGCGGCTGTTTTCATATTGAAGCTCTAAAAAATCCACCGTGCACGACCTGCTGCTCAGCACCGAGCTTCCACAGTTACACTAGATAATGAACAAAGTGAAGTTGTTACAGTGATTTGGACCAAACATCAGAGCTGGGAGAGAGTGAACGTTGCACCGACACTCGCCAGGTGGCCGGAAACACGGCGACAAATGATTGATAATGTTGCTCTGTAGCAGCTGATGTGTAAATAGGCAACTGTTTGCTCTCGGTTTGCACTTAGTGGATGATGATAAGATATGTCACGGTGTTACGATGAGGCTCCTCACCTCTGTGTTTTCACCTCCCCTCATGTTTCTGTCTTTCTTTGTTTCCCACGTTGCCGGATGCGACCTCCGGTTACCTCTCACCTGCCGGATCACCTCGCCACCTGCTGCTTATCATCCAGTCTACCCTCGTAGTATTTAACACCGGTTCAGCCTCACAGATGCTGCTGGATAGTTCAGTTGCCGGTGTGATAACAACACCATAGCCCAGCTTGGTGTACTATTTGAACATGTGTTTGTGCGTGGCTGCTGCTAACCTTGATTTCCCCACGTTTCAGGATCTCTGCCAGCCACGTCTCGCTCTGTCTCACCATCGTACCAGTTTTTTTGGATTCTTGCCACCATTGTGGATTTCCCTCACTACCTGAGCTCCACCTGCCCCTTAGCTCCACCTGCCACCCTGCTTCATTCCCTCTGGTTTTGTCAATAAACCATTTAAACTGTTCTCGAACTCTTGTTGTATTTTAGGTCTGCTTACACTGAACGCAACACAGAAACGCATTTTGTTTTATCATTTTACTTGAAGATATCTGAAATCTTAAAGGGTTTTCTTTAGAGAAGCACAGAGCTGGTTTCAGACTTAAATTCTTAAACACTACTACAGAGTATCAACATCTGTGTGTATATATTTCAGAGTCCATCACATATAATCTGGTTTAGCCTTTGGGACCACGACCGATGGTTTGTGGTGTATCCAGAGAATTCTTTCATCATGTACTTAGCCAACTTCTGTCGTGATCTGGCTGCATCTTTACTTCTTTCCTATCATTTCCTGTTTTTCCTTCCTCTAGTGTCTGTTCCCTGCGTGTCTATCCAACCCTCCTGCTTCTGCTGCAACCTGCACACCTGTATCCCATCCAGATCGTGCTGTCAAAATCTGCGGTGCGCACGTTACGGCCAAGAATGTATTACTAGTTTGATCTTCCTTTATATTGTGTTTTTTTTTTTTTTGCTTGTCTGTCTGTTCAGCTCCAACGTTGTAACCCTGAATCTGCTCACTGGACTTTGACTCAGCATTTATCTGAACATGCTGAATCTCTATGAACAAATATCTGCATATGGGGGCGGTTGGTAGTGTAGTGGGTTAAGCGCCCGCCCCGTGTGTGAAGGCTGCAGTCCTCGCTGCAGCTGGCCCCGGTTCGAATCCCGCATTGGATGGCCATTTACTGCGTATCACTGCCCCTCTCTGCTTCCTGTCTATCTTCAGCTGTATTATCAATAAAGGTATAAAAGGCCAAAAAAATCATTGATTGCAGATAACTTCAAATCAAAACATAATCGATTGGTTGTGAGATTGCATTTTGGTCCTCAAGCGCTTCTGGCGCCAAAATCCCTCGTGTACAGATTCTGCATTCATATACACATATCCGTTTATGGGGATTACTGTTCACACGCTTAACCAATCATAAAGAGCCGATTAATTCAGTACCTAATGCAATGGCGGATAAACACAAGGGGTTGTGCTCTGAGTCAGGCTCACAATAAATAACTACTGTTCTGTTTCATGTAACAGAAGACCGACCCTGATAGCAGGTCAGACAGGAACAAGCCGACGAGCTCCCGCTATCTCATCTGCAAAGTGAAAAGAGGGACGGCAGCCAGACATGTTCCATGACGTAAGGCCGATTGACTGTAGAACACTGAACAGGCCAGCGGTTAAAACAAGACAACCCCGCGTGTGCTTTATGCAAAGAAGGAAGTCGCGGATGGCAAAGACGAAACATGCTGCGCTGAGCATGTTTCGTCTTGTACAATAAGCTTTTTCCTCCGGTTCTTCCCTCCGGCCTTTCCGTGCCACTCTCAGTTTTGGAGGTTAATTTCACACGAGCACGCAATCGGAAGGAAAAGCTAAAGTAAAGTGTTCCAGCCACAGTTCTCTTTCAAGTGGTCTCAAGTGGGAAAAAAAAAAGTCATTCAGGTCGCAAAGCTCCGTTCCAAAGTGCAAAGACTTCATCTATCTATTCTTTATACAAAAGGTACGCATCCCACTCATAGATCTTTGTCACAGTACAAAGCACAAACACACACAGCTAAGGTCGGGACATAGTCGTAGAGTAACTGTCGAGACACAGTCCATAAAACAGGTAAGGAGCTGCTGTGTGCATCACATTGTACCTGCATGAATGCCACTTTATCTCCAGTGCCGACTGTGTGGAGTTGGATATATAATATCACATAATCATGTCACACAAGTTCGCAGTTTCTCAGCTCTACTTTTAGCATCTTTCAGCTCGTTGTTTTGGTTCTACAGTCCCCACATCCTTACGGTTTCACCACATTTATAACTGCAGGCATAAAAAAGCTCCGATAAACCCACTTTACCTGCCTAGCATTAGTAGTGAGCATGTTTGTCGCCCCCAAGTGGCCAAAAAAAAACCTAATCATGCTTTTTTTACTGACCTCCAGTGGTTGAAGTCATCACCGAGCTCCAGGGTGTGATGAGGACGTTGTGACATCACGTCTGTCCATGATTACAAGTGCAAACAACTTGAAACTGTTACTCAGTAAAGTTAGTTAACATAGGACATAATGTTTTGGTCTTATGTCCATTTTAAATACTTTAATTCACTGTTTCATTTGGAGTTTCTTGCTATATTACCATAAAAAACAATGTTTGTGCACCCTTACAATGTAAAAATTAATCATTCCAGCTCCAACTAAGACATTTCAGATATTTAGAACAAAAGAAAACACTTTTTATCGACTGATATTTCCATACGGTTCACTGTTTGTTTATCTGTTAGTTACAGACACAGAATACAGCGTGTCCTTGGGAGAAGTCGGGCAGAAAAAATCCTCTTCTGAGTGGCTTTCCCATCTCAGTAGTTGTGTTTCAGAAGAGGAGCGAATATCTCACCTAGACAGAGGGGCATATTGAAAGGATTTATTTAGGAGTTTCTCGGTCTGTGTGTTCCTTGAGCTGAGCTTTTCAGAGATTCCAGCACAGATGAATCGAGAAGTGTATTGACTGGAGGACAAAGGAGGGCCTTGGAAAGAGACGCACAAGCACACAAGCATGTAAAGTCAAGCAGATGGCTCCCGACGTGCAGCCACCATGAAGATTAAAGTCGGAAAAAAAGTAGTAATCAGTTGTGTGAAGCCGTACTGCAGGAATATAGATAAATAGATGATAAATCATGTGAGAGAACGCTTCTTCTCCGTGCAGTAACATCTCCGCGTTTGACGATGCCATTGAAGAAAAGTGAATAATCTCTCACGGGGGAGCGTCAGGGTGCCTTAATTGAAGAACGCCGCCATCTCTCATGCATTTAGGTGCAGATGATTAGAGGAAAATGCCACACATTCTGTGACTTGTGTTTCGTAAAGGTCAGACAGTGGGGGAGTGCGTGTGTGGAGAGGGTCCCTGCTATCTCTCAGAACAGCCCTGGAGGAGCCCCCCGGGAGCTGTGCTCCGGAACAAAAACAGCATGTGTGGCGCTCTCTGTGTGTGTGTGTGTGTGTGTGTGTGTGTGTGTGTGTGTTGTGTTTGAGGCCGAGTCTTGAAAACAGAGCTCAGGTTTTGAACAGCGCCGCAGAATGACGGGCTTGTTTAATGATAAAAACACAATAATGAGGATGACAAACAATGACTCCGTGAGAGCATCCGAGCTGAAACAGCTGAAATTGAAGACTTCAATTTATGCATGAATGCCTCCATTACGCTGATCATATTATGTCTGCGCCTCCAAACACCCACTCCGTCACTTATCCTCCCACTCATCTCTGGGTCCCCCTTTTTCTTTATTATTAGCTCTCATATGAGAACACCATGAGGCCCCATACTCTCTCTGGTATGGCAAACTCCAGTAGTTATCATCATCATATTACCCTCCTCTCTTTTTTTTTCTTTGGGTTATGAAACTGCGACGCCACTAATGTCGTATTCAACTTTTGTCCCGTTCTTTATATCAGAGTCTATTCAGCTTTTTAATATTTTAGCCAGGCTGCACAAAGAGAAGTGAAGTAAACTTATTATTTTTAGACAGGCTGGTAAATACCACAAAAAAATCTGTTTTTAGTGCCGGCTAAACATTTCAAACAAGAAGAGGGAATGCTGAACCTCAGGATAGTGTGAGTGATGGTGGAAAAGTTGCAAAGATTGCCACTGTTGACAGTTATTTTGAAAGTTTCCTTCAGTTTGACTCTCTGCAGTTCAGTTCATATCTTTGTCCCACAAGAGGAAATCTTTTTCTCTCTCTCTGTTGCTGCACAGCAACACAAAAATACAAATATAAAACCTCTAATTCAGAATAAAGCAAAGAGGCGTATGATGATCACAAAAACAAAGCATCTCCTGCAATGACTGATTTGTTTGACCACTTGAGGGCGGCAGAAACAAGTTGTGAACACATGCATATTAACACATTCAGCAGTTAGCGTTCATTTGAAGTTTCTGACCATCCTACGAGTCCAAAATTCTCAGATAGTCACAGTCGAGTCCATGTTTTTTGGTCTCTACCGACTCCTGAGGGAAATATGTGACTCTTTAGCTGCCACTGTGTGCACTAGCTATTGCTGATCCCGTCTGTCTGGTATGTGCAACGGGTTTTAGAAGCTCTGCTATAGCTGGAAATGATGCCATGAGAGCGAATCAGAGCAGTAAAGTGCACGTGTCACATCTGACACGATTGTTAGGACAAAAATATCGATTATATCCACTTTAAACACGTTTGCTGGAGGCAAATCAATCAATTAATCAGACTTTATTTGCATATCACGCAATAAATCATCTTTTTTTTTGGGCCCTGCAGCAAAATTTGGTGTTATTAAAGAATAAATTATGGTAATTTGAAAATGTTAAGTGACTCATAACAAAAACTGAGCTGTGTGTGTGTGTGTGTGTGTGTGTGCGCGTGTGGACTAAAATGTCAGATCTAAAAGTTCACAGGCTAAACGCTGATGGATGGTGCACATTTACACGATATGCTAAAAAGGTACAAAAGCAGCTACACAACAAAGTGCGAAGTTTGTGAGTCAGCAGGTTTGAGCGTTTTTTAGATCATGCTGACACGAGGTGTGTTATTCATACAGTCGCCTGTTTTCAAAGCCTGATCCATTAATCTCCATCCCCCTCTCTCTCTCTCTGTGTGGAGAAAGCTATATCTGAATCCAGCCTGTGTCCTGCAGGACGCGGACCAGTACCGGTCTCGGTCACGTGATACGTTACCCCAGTTAAGCAGTCAAAGCTAGCAAAAATGAAAAACAAACGTCTTTGTAAAGCTTCTTCAGCGACGAAAACATAATTACGGAATAGACTGGACATACGTAACACACTTCGGGTGTCATTGTCTCCTATTACTCCTAGATGGGACCGGTTCGTTGCAGAGAAACAAGCTCCAGGCTCCCACTAATTTAGCGTATTTTTATGCCCTTTATATTTTTTTTATATTTAGTTTTTATGCCGGTCCTATCATTTTATTAGTCATATTTACCCCCCCACAACTTGAAGGCCGGTCCGTGAAAATATTGTCTTACATGAGACCGGTCCGTGGTGCAGAAAAGGTTGGGGACCGCTGCTGCAGAGGACGTCTCATCACCGCTCCTCAATGCTCGATTGTTTGGATCGCTAGAAATAGTTGTTCCCCATTAGATACCTGGTTATCTGGACACTGGACCTGTGCAGAACCCTCATGGCAGGAAGCTGACAGCCCAGAAACAGAGCTCCATCTTCTCTCCTCACTCTCTCTATCTTCTGCCTACTCTCCAAAGGAGCCAATTTCGATGTGTCTGTCTAATTGAATAGGCATTTATCTTTATATATGTGTGTGTCTGCGTGTGGGTGTTCCTCTCAGGAACCCACTGAAAGCACCTTGAGTCACTCGTTCATTAGAGTCTGCAGGAAGAGAGAGAGAGCCTCTGCACAGAGCGTGGGCCGTCTTTTGATTAAGCCAACCTGCCTCCCTTTTCACTTTCCTCCATCACGTCTGCCTCGTCTATCTGCTCCCTTTCTCCACTTCTGTTTCAAAGTATTTAACCGAGAGAGACACACACACACAGTTTGTATCTCTGTCCACTCAAGCATCGCTGTTCATACCTCCTGTGTATTCAATTTTCCTTGTAAACAGACTTTCATATTTGCAGTGGAATGGAAGTGACAGCTTATTAAAGAGCCCCAAAAAATCACAGTTTTCTTGAATGCGCCTAATGTGCTGTGGATCAGGATGAACAACGCTGTCGCAGACGGGTTATCCATGGCAAACTCGTCCATGAATAATACAGTGAACTGTGAATTTTCATTTTGTAACCTACAGGTTCTTCTTTCAACTCGTATAACGTTTCTGCAGTGTCACGCTGCACGCTGATGGCGCGTACATTAATTCCATTTAGCAAGTCCCAAACGTGCTGTATATATAATTAAGCAGAGTCAATTAGAAAGGCATTAATTACTGCGCCACTTGCTCCCTGGATGTTAAAGTGCTAGTCCAGCCAAAATCTGTCATCGGAAATCAAGCGTTCATCCCCGGTAGGCTTAAATGAAGTTTTTCAGAACAAAACTTGTCGACGTTAGCACTGCTTATGAAGTTAATAACTCCACGACAGTGTTGATATTACATTACATTACATTACATTTAGCAGACGCTTTTATCCAAAGCGACTTACAGAGGAGGACATAAGCTGAAAAGGTGTAAAGGAGCACAGAGTAGTTTGTTAGTTTTGTTAGGCAGGGAAGCATTCTCGAAACAGAAAGGGTTTTTAGAAGTTTTTTGAAGGTAGAAAGGGATGTTGTAGTTCTTGTAGCCGTTGGTAGGTCATTCCACCATTTGGGGACGACCACAGAGAAGAGTTTAGAGTGACCTCGCTTTGTGAGAGGCGAGGGTACAACTAGACGGTTCAGACTTGATATGATTTCACAGTTTGTCGGTGAGCAGGAAGGAACATGTAACGAATCTAGATTTTGTAGAAAAGCCTCCTCGCACACTCCCTGGTAGAGTAAGACGAACAGCAGAAGTTTGACGATAATGCGCTCACATCAAAAATTCAAGGACTTGAACCGAATCCATAAAAGTTTGTCTGTGTGCGCCCTCCGGGGCCTTTCATCGAGTAAGATGCTGAGAGACTTTCTGCTGCTTTTAAAGTCTGAACACCCCAATCCATCACCCTGGCCTGCACAGCTGTGTTATATCAGTGTTTCTTTGTGAGCACATCGTTTTAACAAATGAAGCTTTAAGTCTTATTCTAATGGAAAGAGCCGATTTAAAACTCACAGCATGTGTAATGTTTGCATGTATAAGTAATGTTTTGTTTAGTTTGCACACATTTTCTGTGGTACCCAACAAAATGTCTGGTAATATCTCAAAATAAAAATTTTGCGTGGCTCCAAAATGTTATAGCACCCATGAATTTTTATTTCCAGATTTTTTGTAGTCCTCAAACTCTTTTCTGTAATTTAAAACATTTACTCTGGTGCCCACAAACTTAAAATAATCTTTACAGTCTCCCAGTAATTTGGTATAACAGCCTTAAATCATTTTTAATACCCAACTTGTCATGGACTCACTAGATAGGCCTGTTAATTGCCACCAGTTATCCTCACTCAGCACACCTGTTTGCACACCTGTCCCTCACTTTCCTCTGCTCTCTCCGTGCATTTAAACCCAGGTCTCCCCCAGTCAGTGTCAGTTCGTCTTCGAAGAAAGAGTGATTCCTGTTCGTTGTAGCTGACCACTCGCTTCCTGCGGCCCCCGACGCAAGTGTCCTGTCTCTCCACCTGTCTCCGTACCGGTGCTCTGTGGATTCTGAGTCTCCAGTCCACTCCCTGCAGACCTCCAGACGCCACCGTCACCCCTCGATCCTCCGGCCCGTTCACCTACTCCTGCCACACCACCTGCCCCAGTCCACTCCCTGCGGACCCCCAGACGCTACCGTCTCTCTCCGGCCCGTTTACCACCTCAGTGACTTTTTTCCCCCGATCTTAATAAAACTCCACTTGTTCGTACACGTGTTTGCGTCTCCTGTTCCGTACTCTGACACGACTTTGTTAACATGCAGCCAAATTCTCCAAATCACTTTGAGTCTCCAACTTTTCATAGCACACCGTCCCAAATTTGGAGGGTTTTTTTTTTTTTCTAATCTTATAATTTGTTAGACATCCTTACGACTCCCCCCCAAAAAAGGGACATTTCAGGGCATACTTATATTATGACAAAACTGAACTGAGCAATAATCGGATTTGCGAGCCCTCTGGTGGCTCTGGGACACTAAGAAGCGACGTGATTCCCTTGTGCAGGTTGACTCCGGTGCTAATTTGAATAATAATGACGACGGGATGAGAGCTTTGGAATACGACCTCAGATCCAGCACGAGCTTCCATATTGTATGCCGCACACACCAGAGACGAGATATTGCTCATCCTCTGGATTTAAACATGATTCCAGTGTCAGATAAACTACATCTCCCACCAACACACGCCGACGTTTCCCCACAGAGGTTTACCACCCACTCCACCCCCAGACCGGGCTTCACACTGCGAGGCTGAGAGGGAGCATGACTGCAGCTGCTGGTGGAGAGATAAAGCCTCGAGTTACCTGTAATCCCACACTAGCTTCTCATACACAGCATTATGGTCACAGCGACATGTCCAATGGCGGAGCATGGGATCAGGGATTTGAACCAGGCTGCAAAAGCCACATACAATCAGACGACTATGAATTATTTTCTGCTGTATTTCGAACTTTCTCCTGAAGTTTGAGCTCCTGCAGGTGCTCGGCAAAACTTCTACTCCAACCGACATCTGCTGTTTGGAGCGGATCTAGATTTATTTATCCCAAAATGTCACAGATTATTACTCCATATGCACACACACACTTGCAAGTGTTTTTTTTGTTTATTCACCCACTGATTTATGATATTTACATTCGGGTACACATTTTCCGATACTCGTACAAATGCGGCGCGGCGCAAAAACGACAGCAGTCGCTACTTTGTGTCCGAGTAAATGAGGCAGAGCCGCTTTCGAAATGTTAATGGCATCAGTGATAACATTTGGATAGATGAGAAGCTAATAAGAGCGGCCTTAATGTAATAAGGAAAACAGAACCCAGCTTCATGAGCCAGATGTTTGTGTCGGCGTGACATCTGCGGGCAAATGAAAGTGTATTCTGCCCACGTGGTCGGGGAAGATCTATGTCAATTCAAACCAGCCACCACTCGTCACTTATTAGAGCACGATGGAGCTTCAAGGTCAGCGGTGGGAGATTTACAAGTGTCTGTGGATGCAGGATATGTGCTGCCGTCATAGGGTGGGTATTTTTATCCGTAATGCATTACACATGCACGTATCGAAAAATAACGTCGACGAAGAACGCGAGGCTGTTTTCTGTCACCACCAATTGTGCGGCGGTTTGTGGCGAATTCCAAATCCACTCCATATTTTATTTCTGGTTTTATTATCCGGAGTATCGTTCGGTGCTATATATGTAAGTTTGTGAGTGAGGCTGTCAAAGGATATCATTAATACTCCTCTCCTCCCTTCCTCCTCCTTTCACACTCCTTATTCCGCCTGCAGATCTCATCTTGCATCTGGAAGACGGAGGTGACAGCGGCGGCGACATTAACTTGCAAAGCATGCTAAGCTGCGCTGTCACCGAAGACATGCTCCAGATGAGAAGTTCTGACTGGGTGACATCGGCGCCGAGACAATAAACCGAGAGAGAGAGAGGAAAAAAGTGCGGGGGCGGATTGCGTCTATACTCACTTTAGCAAAACAAATTGTGGTGGACAGCTTTGACAGCTCTTCCCACCATTTTGTGTGGAGACGTAATGGTGTGTTTACAGTATTAGTGTCACACTGCCGGCACATATACTGGAGAATATATATACAGTGTATGCTATATATATTTACCTATCACTCTGAAATTGGTGCTCTCCCGAGCCCACACGCTGTGAATCAGAGGTGTTCCTTCTCGAAATAGGTATTAAAGGTGGTGTTCCATATAGTGTCTAATGTAGAATAACAACAGATGCAGTATGATGTCTTTGTTTTGCTGGAGCACCAACAGCCCTGTCGGTTCCTCCTGTAGCCTTGTGTGGAACAAAGCTTGACTGCAGATTACGAAAGCCTCACAAAGGCAAACAGTTGTACATTTCCCTTCAGGCCGAGGCTCACCTCAGATCAAACAGCAGCAGCGGCGGGCGGGGGGAGAAATAGTTACAGTTCAGCATCTACAAGAATACACTGACGCCACACACACCTCACCTCAGGCCTGGTCGAGCCCACCCCCACGAGCCGATGGCTAAAAAAAAAAAAAGACTATTGATTTTAAAATAATAATAATAGCCGGTCTCTAAAGCCTTTTGAGTCCCAGCGTTACCTCGATATCCGTCCAATTTCAGGGATGACTGCAACCGAGCGAGTTTAGGCCCCTTTTAATCACTAACCTGTGCGATTTGGTAGGAGGCAATCATCAGTGGTCATTCTCAAGCATTTTCTCCCAAGGACACCCCGTCAGTGACCCTTTAGTTTACACCACACGTGAGTCAATTAGTGCACACGCGTCCAAAACCCCTCCGTTCAGTTCCCATCTTCAGTTTGAAATGTTTGGCTGGTTGATATTCGCTCACACGCTGCTCCGCGGTGGATGACCCGCAGAGACGGAAGTTCAATAACATGTTTCTCTGCTGCCTCAGGTTGTGGGGGATTCATTTCTCCCTGCAGTTTTTTCTTCCTCAAAAAAAAAAAAAAAAAGCCCTGACAGCCTGTCTGGAAAGTGAAGGATAGCCGGACAGAGCTGAGGTGGACTCGGCTCACATTCCCAACATTATTCACAAAATCGATGTCTGAATACAGAATATGTCAAATGGATTTTATTTTCTCACGAGAAGAAGAAAAAATAATCTTACAGCTCTCTCTTTTTTTAAAAGGTATAAAATGACACAGGGGGTTAAATCAAGAAGGGAAAAACTTTAAGTAAATCGTTCATTTAACCTTTGGAGGGTCTTCCCGTTATGTGTCCTGAATAGTTCCTAAGACAAAATGTGGCTCCTTCCTAAAAACTGCTATAAAGTAATATATAATATTTTTTTCCACTTTAAACACGTCAGTCTTTTAGAACTACTTCAACACTATATATATTTCTATCGCAGAAATATATTTATGTTAGGATAAACGTGGGATCAAAAAAAGTGTTTTTTAATGGGGCACGTTTTGCCGCTAAGAACTATTAAGGATGCATTTCTGTTGCTAAGTCATTTTAGGCTTAATAAAGTACTGAGATTTCTATTCTAAAAAAAAATTTAAATGAATATCTTTGACCAAATTTGAGCAATCTTCATTCAAAACAGCCATATTTATTAAAAAATAAAGAAAGCAAAAAAAAAAAGCCACAAATGGTCCTAAGATGGCTCAAGGGTTAAATGTCTAATTCAAATATTCTATCGACATGGTGATAAAAGTTTGTTTTTAAAGTTTTCTGCTCGGTCTTGATTCAGCAGAAGTCCAGAAACAGATGAATATGCTTCACAAAGAAGTGATTTGACTTCGCTCAGGTCAAAAGATCTGTCAGAGTTTGAGTGAAACTGAATCTGAATGACTTATTTCGCATAATTTCTTTCCTACCGCAGGTTAAAAGGGGCTGTAAAGGGTCAGAACTGCAGATATATCACCGGTTACTCTATTAAGAGTTTCAGCATATTCACATTTTTATCTGTATCTCCTTCACACCTCCTCTTTCATCACTAAATCATGTCTTTATTTCTTTCTCAGCAGTCGTGGGTGTCTGAAATAAGATTTTAGTGCTAAACGATGATTAGAGTTTCCCATTCTCTACATGAAGAGGGAGGTGGGAAATAAAAGCAGCTTATTTCTGATGACTCAACCGCTGAAAAAAAAATAATCACACCTATTCAGTGAAGTCTATTTTTCTTCTTCGCGTGGCTCACAAATCTTTTGATTTAACTGTCAGCAGAGGGCTCTCATGATCTAGCCACAATGGTCCTGACCTCTCATCTGCGCTCTCTGTGTTTAATGACACCCACCATCAATGTCCTTTCACGGCAATATTGAGCAGAGCTTTTTTCTCTCTCTCTCTGCCGCTCGCTGTGTTTTTCCACCTCAAACAATGGCGGAGATGGCTTTAACGCTTACCTTCCCTCGCTGTGTCTCTTTGTGCCGTGCTGCTCGATGTACCATTGATTACCTCACAGTGATTCTCCTGTTTAGGCTGGAATAATATCCATGCATACCCCCCAACAACACAACCTTTTTACTCTGACCTCCAGTGGAGGTGTTTAAAAGCTTTTTTTTTTTTTTATTTTGCAATGTAGCTGTCATATCGAGAGGATGACCTCATCAGCTGCACACTGGCCTCTACTGGGTAAAATAAGTCATTGCCTAAAGGAAGGGATGCAGAGGAGAAAGGGTAGAGGTGGTTTGAGGGGAGATCGGATCATTTTAAATAGTTTTTTTGCAGATGAGAGATGTCAGCTGCACTAAAGGGGTTCATGTTCAGCTGTGCAAAAATGAGGCAGTTTCTCCGCTGCTCCTCCATGAACCCGTATGTCTTCTCATCTCCCCCAAAACACTCCTTTTGGCAGGCTTTGAATTACCTGCACTCATCCCTGCCTAAATTGTTCAAATATGTTAGAAGTTGATCAAACAGAAAGGCTTTGGCAGCGCGCGGCCGACAGAGCAGCTTCCCCTGTGGGCTGTTGAGGGGGATCAGACATGAAAACCAAGGGGGAAAGAACAAAGGCTTGTCGGGACTGTTAAAGATGCCCGGACCACGGCAGCCCATCAGAATTCATTCAGCGAAACAGGCATGAAATACCCGCCAAGTGCAAGAAGCTCTCAGACGCTCAAAACTCACACTTCAGTCTGTCAGAAAGTACGGTGATGCTTGCATACGAGACACACTTCACACGCTCTGACTTCCTCAATATATTCTCGTGCTTCTTCATGAATACTTCAAAGTCATAATAGGCGGTTTAACTGTTTTTGTTTTTTTGTTAGATCCGGCTCTCCATAAACTGCACAAGTCAATATTCTTCATTAATTGCATGTAAGGTGAAAGGACTAACGAACGCAGAATTATAACCAGACTCCGTAGTTGCCCTCTAGTTCAAGAGTAACCGTCGTTGCACTAATTGTGTCGGTTTATAGCCTGCAACTTTATAGTTCAATCAGCATCGCTTCCAGCTGGCAGCGATTTGCAGCCAACAAGCTCCGGTTAACCCACTTGTACACCACCCCTCCACCCCCAGCACCAAACAGCAGACAGGCAGCGTTTGCAAGTCGCTGGAGGAAATGGTGGAGACCAAAGACGGGATATTTAGCTGTGGATCACGAGGTCGTCCACTAATCAGATGATTGGCGGGTTCGATCCTTGGTTCCTCCGGTCTTGCGTGTCGAAGTGTCCTTGGACGAGACTGTCACGATGGCAGTCGCGTCTGTTGTTTCCCTGTGTTCCCCTTCGTTTTCCCCATCCTTGTGTTGTCTGTCTGTGTTGTGGGTGTGTCACATTTCCCTGGGCCTCCTGGACAATCATCTAATGAAGCACACCTGCCGTTCCTCACCTCACCTGCCTCTCATCAACTCATCACTCCACCTGCATATAAACCCTGGCCTTCCTCCCACTCCTTGTCAGATCGTTTGTTCAGCCTCCGTGGTAGATCACGTTCAGACCGTGCTCAGGTCCATCACCAGCTTCACCTCCTGCTTGCCTGCTATCTATCCAACCTTCCAAAGACAGTCCAGACTCCCTGCTTCCTCCATCCATTCCCTCCACCTTGTGTCGGACCCTCTCCTTTCCCTCTCGTCCCATACTTTAATAAATCCCATTCCCTCTCTAACCGGTGTCCGAGCCTGCATTCTGGGTCAACCTGTGCAACCATGACAGAGATACTGATACTGAAATTGTGAATGCGTTTGACTGATTAGCTCCTAAAACTGATGAGCTGTTGGCATCTTGCATGGCAGCTAATGCCATCAGTGCGTGAATGTGGTGTAAAAGGTCAGAATTACCATTTGCCATATATTGAGAAAAGACGATAAGGCAATTCATTGGCCTACTACCTTAAATTCAACTTCCTGCTTTCAGGCATTCATTTTGTACAAATGAAACATCAGGTAAAACAACAGAAAGCTGTAAAGAAGTGGACATATCAAAGGGTTTTACCTAATTAAGCTGGCAGGGACTTCGACATGTCCTGATGTTTTGGACTTTCTTTGTGGTTAGTACAATAACCTGCTTATCTTGCTTCTCTAGAAAAAATAAAGTGAGGCAAATGTCCTGTTGAAACCCTCCCACGACAAAGAAAGACGGCTATTTTTAACTTGTTTACTCCAGTTTGCAATGATAGTGTCACTCAGCTCCTACTCTGCCAGCCTCCGTGCGACCCTCAATGAATCAAACATAGCTCGCGACGCACTATATTCCAGGACCCGGTGACAGTCTTATTTCCAGCCATCGAAGCAGCAGGGGTGAAGTTATTTACCGAGAATGGTGGACAAGAGGAAGATTGGACATCCCAGATCTGTCAAGGACACGACTTTTGGCCGAAGGAGATCCGTCACTTTTATTGCATTGTCTTTGGAGGCCGTTCGGCACGAGGAGATGAAATTGGGAGGCTAACAAAGCGCATTGCCTTCATCCACCACTGTCTTCCAAAGTTTCCCGGACAGAGATAAAGTCTCTAACCTGTAGAGCTGCTGATCTGAGACTAGCATTCATTAGACAAACCGATATAAGATGACGCAATGTCATAAAGCAGCAAACAACTCAAGCAATCGGCTTTAAAACATCTCTGATACCAGCTGGATGAAAGTTAATTGAACACCTTTTTTTTTCCCCCTTAACACAAAACCTAATAAACATGTAAACGCATTTTTACATGTTATGTCCTCGACTTGAAAAAGGGAAAAATAGAAAAAAACAGAGGTAGTAATTGGCATCCAGGTCCCGGGAGGAAACCAAAACAGTGTGTACGAGTTACGTCTGTTTGCTGAGGTGTTTTTAAGTGGAGAGCAGTCACCGAGGAGGTCCACCACGTGCAGCGCTGCAGAGATCCACCGCCTGAGGTCCTCTGACGTCAGCTGGAGAGGCTGATGGGAATTCAATACGCAGCATCCACACCGCCTAATTTATTCCACAATGAAGCAAAAAAAAAATGGAGCTGCAGCTTGTTTGTCTGCAGTTTCATTGATGGTTCGGTGGGGCGATGTCACTGAAGTTCACCGCAGTTTATTGAGCTGGGGAGCTTTCTGTAAACCAGCTGGAAGCTCGTTTCTTCTTTTCTGTTGTGCTAAAACAAACGCAGACTCACAGAGTACGCTCTGAAAGCAACCAGTACAAGTTAGTTTATAAAATATGACTCTGAACAATATTCCTTCTTTGTCACACACACTGTTTGCTGATGTCCACCATCGCCCTACCTCTGCAGTAAAGCTCTCTTTCCATCCAGGAACGCAACCGAACAGATTTCCCATGTGCCCTCTGCTGTCATCGTCTACATTCATCTGCACAAAACGACGGCCATTTGCTGCGTCTTTGTTTACACAACCATAAATGTGGCGAAACCACAGCGTGTGTGTGTGAGACACAATTTAGGAATAAATAAGAGAGCCCTTATTTTTGCTGCGTGGACACATCTGAAATGAAAACACAAGTCCAGAGCGTGCTGTGCGAATGCCAGCGGCCGCTCTTATGAATCTGGCTGTGCTCAGCTGTGGGGTTAGTGCAGGGTTAAGGGGATGGAGGGAGGAGGGTGGAAGGTGAGGGTGGTGGAGGATGTGGTTCTTGCCTACAGTCACAAAAAAAAAAAAAACGTGACCTTTCAACTTGCCACTGAGCATTAGAACAGTCAGAGGAGACATCCAGCCCTGCATGTACGAACACTGCACACTGCGGCGGGGGCTTCTGCCTCCGCTGACACCCTCTTTTACTTTAATGTGTGTCACGCCACGACACCGCAGTCAAGGTAGTTTCACTGTGTGAAAAAGAGCACGCAAGTTCCCCCAAACTGACATTACAGTTGACTCAGTAACTCGAGCGCAGAGGCGGATGTCACTGCCGAGTGTACACAGCCACAAAGAGCGGTAGGAAAAGAAAGTCGTCCGTGCCAGGAAGTCGAAACGTCGCATTATTTGCATGGAATTTATAACAAATAATGTATCACGAAGACAGCTGGAAGGTTCGGGGAAAATAAATGAGCGGACAAACGTAACAAATGCTCGTAACAACTTAATGCGCGGCATAAATTATAGAGGGTGACACGATAAAGTTGACAAAAAAGTCGATTTATTTCCATCCTGATCCTCGAGACGTTTGTAACTCAGCAATCAGGGAAAAAAATGTATTAGATTTAGAACGAACAGACTCTCAGGACAGCAGCTGTGTCCCTCCATCCACTGTAAAGGTACATCTGATATTTTTTTTTTCTGATCACTGCGAATGCTGCCAAAAAATGATGTGCACAATGTTTTACGTAATGGGTGTATGCTGCCTTTAGCATATTTAGTATTTATTTTGATTTTAGCATATGTTTAATTTTATTTTAGTACATTTTAATGTCTCGGGTATCTTTATTCTTATTCTAGTTATTTTAACACTTGTCTACTATTTTATTTATGTTGCACTGACTGACTAGAAGCACTTTCAATCTCGTTGTACCTTTGACAATGACAATAAAGATCTATTCTATTCTAAGAGTAGAACTGTGCACCAGACTTGAAGGTGACTATTATGAAATGTCACTGTACACTAAGTCTGCGCTTTGATCGGTGAACCTGGGTGGTGCAGAACTGCAGAGGGTTCGAAAAACATGACAGCAGCACTTGACCTCCGGTCGACAGTGCATGTGGGTGGGAAGCTGGTTAAGTAAAGCTCTGCTGCAGCACTGACACGTTCCTCTGGTTGTTCGGTCTACCTCCCAAAGTCAAGACTGTAGCGTAGGCGGATTCGGCCATTTAAATTAAGGCGGCTCTCTGATTTTCTCCGTGTTCCCCCGATGATTATGTTCAAAGATCGCTCTTTGTCTCGCCAAGAAAAGGGTGTTTTACTGTACGCGGTGAGGGCGCTGCCACCGGTTCAAGCTTTTGTGCTCTTGAACAGTGTGATGCTGCTGCACTTTTTTTACGGTGGCCCTGAAGTGCAAAACACAACAGCAAATCGAATAACACAACAGCAAATCGAATAACATGATATTGCTATTGTGTTTTTGAATTTGCTGTTTTATTTGATTTGCTATTGTGTTTTTGAATTTGCTGCTGTGTTTTGCACTTCAGGGCCACCGTACATTTTGCTCATGTTCAAGGACATCTCAAAGTACATTTTGTTTTGGGTCTTTTTTTTTCCAATTTGTGCTGGATGGAAATGGCAGAAATTCATCAACAAAAGGACAAAATCTTACACACACACACACACACACACACACACAAAAATAAGTGTTCATGCTTAGCTGAGATGAAAAAGATATCAAGAGAGAGAATAAAGACTCAAACACACCTTCACACTTTCACTCTTGTCTCTTCTACTGCGTTAACGTAATGCTGCCGTTTAGTTTCATGCGTCGTCACTCTACCACAAAGCTCAAAAAAGAGCATGGTGCTGGGGAGGTGTACACGACTGCTGCAACATCCCTGGTTCAAGTCCAGAGGGGGCCCTTGTCGCATGTCACCTCTCTCTATAAACCAAGGCTGGGTCAAAACAGACAAACACAAACACCGTCTCAGGTGTCGTGAAACGCCTTCATTTATCAGAGTTGCTCTTGCTCCGTTACTCATATAATCCTGTCATGTCCTCATGAATATTTCCACATGAAAAGGTTAAAGCAGTGCAGCGATTTACATTTTTGCATATATTTGCAATATTTTAATGAGTGCGCGGCTTCTGTCAAAGATTCTGTCAAGGCCTCTGCAGTTTTTAAGGTTTTGTGTGGCCAGCAGTCTCCTTCTGGGAGCGCTGTGCATCTTTCAGTGGTAAACTGTTGGGGAGGGAAGGTGGCAGGAAGGATGCACATCATGGATGCACATTGTGTTTTCCTCTTTCCTCTCTCGGGACGTTGCCTTGCACTGTACTGTCCTCGTCATGTACCGAACAGCATGTGAACTGTTGCTTTACCAGACCCGCTAACATCTCTAAACTCCAGCGGAGACAGAGGGCAAGGCCGCAGCCCCGGCCTGGTGTTTGCGGTCAGATGGAATGTGAACTCCGGGTGAGAGAAAAGAGGAGAAGTAATAATGAGGCATCCCCCCTCTGCTGGTTGTTTGTTTGGACAGACCGGCTGTCTCACAGCACAGGCTGTGGATGGAATACTAATGCATATGACTAATGATTCTCTCTCTCTCCCTTTCTCCTGATTTCTTCCTCCTCGGCTCTCTTTCTCTCACTCCTCCTTCTCCCTTCTCCTCCAAGTTTGGGATTCAAAAATGCATGATTCAGTTACAACTAATGGGACAGCTGTCACGTGCATTTTGAGGTATTTGGGGCAAGTAAATAATGCTTGAGAGGGAGTTTTTCTCCCTTTGGGACTTTTTTGAACACACCCCCACCCTTACTGATCCCTGTTTCTAATCACTTATTGGTGGGTGGACATAAAACCATAGAGTGGGACTGTCTAATCCTCAGCACATCCATCTGAGGTGTTTAACTTTCCACATCATACTTTCTCCAGATTGTAGTGCCCCGAGGGAGGAGCAGGAAGACGTCCCAGAGTTGCAGAAACTCTCCACTGGTGGGCCAGATTAAAACCTGCTGAGATTTAACCAAGGATTAGACACCCCCCTTTTGGCATTTGAAGGCTGTATCAACTGTTTCAAATTAGTTTGGTATTAAGTATTGAAGATGTGGCACTGTAAGCAGCCTTAAAAAAAGGAGACGCAGAGAGAATTTCAATCCAAAACATCATTTCAGTACCATCGGGGCTTCGTTCTTCATGTGATCGCTGCACTTAAAAACACGACAGAATCGCATGATAAACTATGCAAAGCCTTCTAATCAGAGAAGTTAGTCACCCCAGAGCAACGTTACCATTAGCAATCCAATTAGCAGTGGGAATGGAATGGAGAGTGGCAGACGGTGTTCCATAGTCAGGCTCACGATCAATTTAACTTTCCATTCAGCATCAGTGGGCCGCCTCACAACAAACCCCCGCGAGTAAGCGCGACCCGCCGCCATGCGCCTCTGAATGCCGCCTTTGTTCCCTCTTTCTATAATCTACAAACTCTTTACATCTCACAATAATCAAAACCCCTCTGTAGAAATGATTATAATATCGCTAATAACTCCGCTGAACAGGTCGAATCCACTCCGGGGGCTACAAGCGGCTCTAAATAAAAATGAGATTGCATTGATGGAGACAATAGATTACAGCATTTAGGTGAAGCTTTGGCAGCGTATTGGCTGTATGTTATTTAATAGTCCCCTCAGGGTTTAATGCTGGGCCATTTAGCGAAGGGTCCAGCGCATTGGAGAGAAAAGTTTTCCAAGTCGATAACGTTGAGATAAACTGCTGCACCTGTTATCGGAATTAATGCAAGAATGAACCAGATGGTCAATTAAAATAGATTTCTATGATGCCGTTTTTCTTTTTATGGCAAATACAAGTACAAGTGGGATTGTTTGTCCGACTCTTTTCATCTGACGACATTGGTACGTGAGAGGAACGAGACCCGTCCCTCAGTTCATTAGTGGAATACAAACACCACCCTCTCCCCTGTGCTTCACACTCTGAGGCGTGCACACACAAACGAGGGGTGAAGGAGCACCCTCAGGACCCGAGTTACCTACATCTGCTGATGTTACACAACTGCTGCATCCCCGTCCGAAAGCCTCTGCTCATACGTCTTGTCACACGTTTGCAAGTGTCGGTTCCTTATTTACATATCATGTATACTTAAAGAGGAAGAAATTAGTTTAATCGGTAATGCAAAGCTTTTTTTTTTGCCCTGTTTTCAGCAGCTATTGCAAATCTTTCGAACAACAACAGCGCTAAAATAAAAGTGCACCTTACCTGCCCAGCACCAAGCAGCACAGTGACAAAGTTAGAGACTATCTGGGGAACATGGTGCAGCATCTATAGCAACAGAAAAGCTGGATATTTCCCTCAGGAGCAGATGAGACGTTGTTATTGATAGAGCTAAAGGAGAATGCATTGGGTTTACATTCATCGTTACTTCTCGTCTTGTGAGTGACTCACTAGCCTTGAACCTCGAAGTTCTTTCACACGCGACACGTACACAAAATAAAGGTCTCGAATCCTTCTTTGTGGTTTGTATTTTTTTTACTGAAATTTAAAACAATACAAAAACAAAAGATTAAATTCCTAACAGCGAAATTATCCTGATGTGCCGTGACGGTCAAAAGACTGTGATGCTTCCATGGCTCGAGGCTTCTAGCTGTCCTTCATGCGTCCTCACGCTTTTATATTAACCTCAACAGCCAATCATATTGCATCATATTTTAGCATGTCCACATGAATATTCTTATTATGTAAAAAAATCAACTCAAAATTCTTCTTCTCAATTATTATCTTAATATAGTATTAAATCTAAATGTACAAATATGCACAAAACCTACAAAACATAAATGGCTCTAACACATCTGTTCGATAAACTGTTATAAGCTGTTATGAGCTGCTATAAGCTGCTATAAGCTGCTATAAACTGTTATGAGCGGCTATAAGCTGCTATAAACTGTTATAAGCTGTTATGAGCTGCTATAAGCTGCTATAAACTGTTATAAGCTGTTATAAACTGTTATAAACTGTTATAAACTGTTATAAGCTGCTATAAACTGTTATAAGCTAAACTGTTATAAGCTGCTATAAGCTGCTATAAGCTGTTATAAGCTGTTATAAACTGTTATAAGCTGTTATAAACTGTTATAAGCTGTTATAAGCTGTTATAAACTGTTATAAACTGTTATAAGCTGCTATAAACTGTTATAAGCTAAACTGTTATAAGCTGCTATAAACTGTTATAAGCTGCTATAAACTGTTATAAACTGTTATAAGCTGCTATAAACTGTTATAAGCTAAACTGTTATAAGCTGCTATAAACTGTTATAAGCTAAACTGTTATAAGCTGCTATAAACTGTTATAAGCTGCTATAAACTGTTATAAACTGTTATAAGCTGCTATAAACTGTTATAAGCTGCTATAAACTGTTATAAACTGTTATAAGCTGCTATAAACTGTTATAAGCTAAACTGTTATAAGCTGCTATAAACTGTTATAAGCTAAACTGTTATAAGCTGCTATAAACTGTTATAAGCTGCTATAAACTGTTATAAACTGTTATAAGCTGCTATAAACTGTTATAAGCTAAACTGTTATAAGCTGCTATAAACTGTTATAACTGTTATAAGCTGCTATAAACTGTTATAAACTGTTATAAGCTGCTATAAACTGTTATAAGCTGCTATAAACTGTTATAAGCTGCTATAAACTGTTATAAACTGTTATAAGCTGTTATAAACTGTTATAAGCTGTTATAAACTGTTATAAACTGTTATAAGCTGCTATAAACTGTTATAAGCTAAACTGTTATAAGCTGCTATAAACTGTTATAAGCTGCTATAAACTGTTATAAACTGTTATAAGCTGCTATAAACTGTTATAAGCTAAACTGTTATAAGCTGCTATAAACTGTTATAAGCTAAACTGTTATAAGCTGCTATAAACTGTTATAAGCTGCTATAAACTGTTATAAACTGTTATAAGCTGCTATAAACTGTTATAAGCTAAACTGTTATAAGCTGCTATAAACTGTTATAAACTGTTATAAGCTGCTATAAGCTGCTATAAACTGTTATAAGCTGCTATAAACTGTTATAAGCTGCTATAAACTGTTATAAGCTGTTATGAGCTGCTATAAGCTGCTATAAACTGTTATAAGCTAAACTGTTATAAGCTGCTATAAACTGTTATAAACTGTTATAAGCTGCTATAAACTGTTATAAACTGTTATAAGCTGCTATAAACTGTTATAAACTGTTATAAGCTGCTATAAACTGTTATAAACTGTTATAAGCTGTTATAAGTTTGCAGTGTGTTATTCTGCCCCCAGGTGTGGCTCCTTCAGTGAGGAGAGGGAGGAAGATCCTCCTTAAAAATTTTAAGAATAAAAAGTTGAAATTGTCTTGACCAATTTAATTAATTGCTGTCCTTGAATATAACTATTTTAATGCCAAAATACATATATAACATGTACATTGTATTAATTTATCTGGGTAAAATTACATGAGCACCCCCTATCGCTATTAGAAAATACTGCACGCGAATTGGATTGAATAGGAGCCGAAAGGAGGCAGACGGAGAATCTTCCTCCTCTGGGCTTCCATTCACTCCCATTCAAATAGTCTCCGGCACCGGCGGCTCGTGGCTGCCATAGCCTTCTATTGCGAGAGGAGGAAAAACCTCCTTTGGGCGGGTGGGACTAGCGAAGAGATCTGACAAGTGTCACAAAATATGAACCAATAGGCTGCAGTGCTATAGCACGATGAACCAATAAGCAACGTCTTTAGCTGCTTGGGGGGAGGGGTTATCTTATCAAACTTCAGTTGCTAGTAGCACTTCGGCAGTCGAGTCAGATCAGATGAGAACGGCATATGGCAAGCTTAAAGTGTATTGAATGACTTATGACTATATATTCAACTATATATAAATAGTTGTGAATTAATGTTACTGTTGTTCTTTTACTTGTTGACTGTTGCCAGTTGTTTGACACTGTGGAAATGATGTTATTGAATTATTCAGGAAAAAAAACTATTCTCGACTCAACCCGTGCGTAAAGATCCAGCAGGTGCGGTCGCATGGGGGCGTGGCGTAGCCGCCACTGGTGGCTGCTGATTATTTCTGAATCAATGCAATACAGCTGTGTGTATGTGTGTATTTTTACAACTGTAACAGGCAACCGTTGATTTAGATTTACTTACATATGAGAAGAAAATCAGTCGTCAGACTCTGTAAACGTGCTAATCCTGGGTAATCCACCAGTAAATGTCAAGCCTGCATCAATATGTGAACCCCTTTGCCTTTATAAACATTACATGTCTCACAATGGATACCTGGAATTGTAGATACGACTATGAATACTTCAATTTTTCCTACATGTTTGTAAAATGATGAGTTATGATGTAACTGGGCTGAACTTAAATACAATCAAACGCATCCAATTAGATGTTAGAGTCCAGTTAGAGCTCTGTGACCATTGGCCTATCTTCTCCCAGTCACCTACTGTACTAGCAGGCCTGGGGACAGTTTGTGTATGTTTGTGCATGTGCCTGTAAGTTCGTGTGGGTGGTTGTTTGACTGGGAGTGGGACACTAATGAGAGGACCGAGGATCAAACACCAGATGAAGCCAACAGCAGGGCGGAGAGAGATGCAGGCCCACGATTAGACGTTTGTTTTTTCCACAGGAGAATCCGTACGCGCATTTAAGGAAGAGAAGAAACAAGACAGCTTTTCTCGGCTGAGAGATTCACAGAGAGTTATGCAGGAACACAAACACATGACTCGTGTACATGCATTCACCCACAAAAGCATTAGCGAGCCCTCGTCAATAGGCTCTCTCAGACAATGAGGACCAACACCACACAAGAGAGCACTATTCTCTCATCACTGGCTCAGAGCTTTTGCAGACAGCTTTGATTGTCTCGGCCCTTTGCCCGTAATGAGATAGCTGTTTGCTTGACAGCTCCATGAGAACGTCGACATTTCCACACATGAGTATTAACCAGACAGCCTCGGGCGCTCGTCCCCTCTCAGACTCTGCTCATCGACACATCTTAATAAAAGATTTCAGCGGCAAGTTCAGGTTGTGAGTGCCTCTATGTTTCCTGAAGAGCCGTTGCAAGTATCTCTGTGGTTTTTGGTCATTATTTTTTATCAGTCATTGAACGCTGTAGTATATCTTAGCTTCTTCTGCTCTGGTTCTGTTAAAAGGTTTGTGGTTGCTTACGTCAGACTTCTTTTAGCTCAGCAAACTAAAGACGTATGGTCCAAATCTGGTTCCGGATTAGCTGATTGGCTTTTTTGTTGTTTGTTTATATGGATTAGTAAATGCTCCATAAATGTCCATTGGCGATTATTTGTGACATTGCATGTGCAGCTTAATGGTCTTTAACCTGTCAAATCACCTTTGCTGTACGCATGGGTCATTCCAGAATTGGAGGACATTTTACGTCCCACCCATCAAATTGTGAATAATGCACACACAAAATACTAAAACATGTAGTTTCTGAGTAAATTTACTTGTCCTGAGAGAAAACAATGCTTGAAAGGAGTTTTAACAATACCAAATAAGTCTGGAGTACCCCTTTAAAATGCCATTTTTCCCTTGTCCCACCCCCCTAATAACCAAATTGAATCTCAAATAAAACCGTTAAAATGAAATTTAAATTTGATTTTTTTTGGTATTATTTGTTTCATTACTGTCTCTTCTAACTGTGGGAATACTGGTTTAAATAAACATAATGTTTTAAATAGTAATTATTATTCATGGAACGTGTGTCCCACAACACGCACGCAACCCTGTTACCATAACCTTTTTAGCATGGTAGAAGAGAGCAGTGTGTAACATGATACCCTGGATATGACATCATCAGTTTTCCAAAAGAATGGCTAGAGCAAAGGTATGTCCTCTCTTCTATTATTCATATTTTTATAACATAGCTAGCCTTGATTGAATGTCTCACTTTACCTCGTGCAACCCTGTTATGTATATAATCAGAAAGACATTTTTTTTTTTTCTTTACTTATTTACATAAGTAAGTTAGTTAGTTAGTTATCCTGAGAAAAAGCTAACATTAGCATAGATTTGCAACAAACCAAATTGAACCATTGATTAGTAAGCTGAGCTAATCAAGCCTTTGATAGTTTATTACATATTATCGATGAGTATGTAACAGAAAATCACAAAAGTGAAGGCTTATTTTTCAAGAATTTTGAAGCCCAAATGTCATCCAATTCTGGAATGACCCGCATGCTTGCTGATATCAGGAGTCAAAACATATGAAATTAAGTCCCGCCTGTTTGTTTATTAACTGGCTCGGAGCCTCCTGTCATTTCAGTCCTTTCAGCGTGCCCCAAGATCTCAGTCATTAACTTACTACCAACAGGAACGGTTGCCAAAACTAAAACAAAAAAAGAAAAAAGTCACGATTCAGAATCCAGCTCTGCTTTTAAGCTTCCGCACTATGACGTCTACAACTGGATGCGATGAAGGATGGCTCCTTGACAGGCCTCTCCTCTGGCATCCCTCCCCTCCTCTTTTCTTTTCTATTCCTCTCTTTATCCTGGTCCTCCCTTTCTATGGAGGCCCTCCGGACCCCATCAAGCCTCATTCTGTTCATCCCACATGTGAGGGGTCAGTGCGTACCCCACAAGAATAAACCAGCCACTCAATGTGAGGATCTTTGTGTATGTCCTCATCCCCCTACCCTCTCTCTCTCTCTCCCTCTCTCACTTACTTGTGCCCTATAGACGAGAACTGGCTCCATTCACAGTGCTTCCCTCCCCCCTGGAGCGAACTTCTCAGGGCCCTAACAGCGCAATTCTATGCCTTATTGCTCCGGCTCCTCCATGGAGAACAAGTCTCGTCAAAGCATTTGTGAAGACACAGACGGAAATGAACTGGCTTTGTGCTTAGCCTTGACATATAGGCGAGCTCACGTGGTGAAGTGGGGGGCGAGTGTTTAACTAGAGGAAAGGGCAGAATGTGTAAAATGCCTCTAAGTGGCCATATTGGAAGGATGTATTTAGAAATCAAGCCGTTTTTATGAGTTCGGCCCCGCTGGCTGTCATCCAGCTTAATCCACATTGTGTTCTGACTTCCTACGGACCAAAGCTGGTTTCTCAAGCTCATCTCCACCTCATGTTTAATCTCCCTCTAGCTCTTTCATTAGGACCACACCATGTGTTGATTCTAAAGAAATGAAGCAGGACACCTCATTTCGAGCAAGAATGAGCCGGAGAGGGCTTTTGTCCGCGGCAGGAATGCCCATAAGACAGAGAGGGACAGTGTTTGGTCTGACTCTGGTTGCTATACCAGTGCTGGAGAAAGCCATGGCAACGCAAGCAGAAGGTCTGCCGGACCACATAGCGCTGATACAATACGGCTGCTCGGGGTTTGTCATTCCAGTCAGGCCTGACCCAAATTACGACATCTTGGGTAAAAATGGTCCACTTCAACCCGCATACATAAATGCGCTCGCATATATTTGGCTGATAGCGATAATAAACAAAACATATGGATGTTTGAAGTCTAATCACTGAGGAAACGGCCCCGTTAATGATTTAACACCACAGTCCGTACAGCTCATGGCTGCTGGATTACTGAGGCTTTCCCCAATTGTTTACCCAACATGTCTACAAGCCATTTTTTCCCATCTGCAGTTATAATTCGCAGCATATTTAAGCTTAATAGTCTTTTATGTTTTCATATGTTTGTTATCTCCTATCAACAGCCTCAAGGAAAAATCTGTTTAAAATGGGGAAAAGAAACAAAGAAGCAATTAGGACCGTGTCTGCAGAAGCGTTTTGGTAAAAATGTGAAAAAATGCAAAACATTGTTTTGATCACCGGAAACTTTTTTTTTGCAACTTTACCCAAAGTTTTCTTATAGAGAGATTAAAAAACAACATTAACACAGCAGGGGGTTGATATGGGCGACTCTGGAAATTACATAAATCCCACCCCAAAAACCACACATGCATCAAAAATGGCCTTCATATCATCGGAGTCTTTCGGCAGCAAAACTCCCAAAAACTTTTCAGCTTGCCTGGCTGCTGAAGTCACCACCTCACCATCCCACTACATCTAAACAACGGGAGCCATGCATCCTTATAAAGAAGAGAGAAATCCACTTACTTTACTTTGGAGGTCTGGTAGTTGTATGTCAGAGCTTGAAGAAGTTTCTCTAGACTCTGTTCATCTGCACCTCTGCCCAGCTACCCTGCCTCTCCAATACTATTTCTCTCTGTGGGCTGAGCATACGATAGCTGTGTAGTTTTTTTTCTTCTTCTTCTTTTTTGTGTGTGTGTGTGTGTGTGTGCTGCATGTGGTGAGGGGAGGGTGGAGGGTGGTAGGGTGGGTGTTGAATCCCGGGTTTCCTGACTCGTGATCAGGAGCTCATTACCCGCAAGGTCACCCCAGGGACGCCCCGCCTGGCACTCACCGAGACACCAGAGAGAAGATGTGAGATGGACGATGGGAGTGTGAGAGAAAGAAAGAGAAGAGAGCTGTTAAGAGCCAAAGTGCCTGGGAGATCCGTGGGGACGAGGAGAGAGAGAGAGAGCTGAGGCACAAGTACATATAAACGGCGAGAGATGGCAGACACTGATCCAAACAGCAGCACAGAGGCAGATATTGAGGTGCAAGTAAACACGACAACAATATTCGGCTGTCTGGGATTTGGATGAGCTCACGGAGCGAGCAAGCTGGGAAGAGCAGCTCGGTCAAACAAAACAGAGTTATATAAAATATCTTGTTGATCCATGGAAAAGTGAGTCCGACCACAGCAATCAATAGAATATTGACACACACCAGCTGGGCACTAGATTCAGCTTTCTATACGGGCCACGTGAGGGACCTCTAATTATGTGATGTTGCCTTGATGATGATGTTTTTCTAACTGTTTTTGTAGCTTGATCAAACTCCTGAAAAAAGATCTGGATTTTATAGTGAACAAAGTTACAGAAATCACTACTTTTCATGACGACCCAAAGAAGGTCAGTGAGATGAACTCGAGAGGTGAAACTACTGATTGTTTCCATCATTGATCTGTCAGTTACTGTTTTGATTAATCGATTAAACATTTAGTTGCATCTCAGTGCAAAAAGCACCACCTTCTGATCGCTCGTTATGTTCAACCATGCTGTGCGTTAATTGTTTTGCTCACATTAGAAAAGTATTACGGTTCCTCCTCAGGGGAACATGAACGTCAGTACAAAATCTTCCCGGCATTTCATCTCGTACTTGTTGAACAAATATTCTCAAAACCAGAAATGTCAACTTTATGGTGGCTCTAGAGGAAAAAAAAGGCAGAGGATCGTCAAAGCCTCTTGGATACATCATCTGGGAACCATGAATATTTGTACAGTGCAAGTACAGTGTATTGTGTCAATTCATCCAGGAGATATTTCTCAAGATACACTAAACTACTGTATGACGTGCTGGTGGCATTACAAGAAAATGTAAACAAACATTCGGATTCATCCTCCGGGGACTATGAATGTCTGGACAGGATTTCATGGTAATCCATCCAATAGCTGTTGAGATATTTCTAAAAATCGAGTGTTAGTTGTGGATTTTAGAGACTTTGTTGTAAGTTAGCTGAGTAACTTGTAATAAATTTTGCTAATCAGCAAAGTAATTACCTTTTCCAATAAATACCTAATTAGTAATTGATTACATTGATTATACTTTTCCAAAAACTTTCCCGATACTGATTTTATGTTCAACTAACTGATTATTTGGCTAATTGTTTCAGACCCGAACAGAACGCCACCGTTCTACATGATTATTGATCTAAGTGGCTCATTCATCACCACAATTAAAGTCTGCATGGTGTTTTTCAAACATTTCCCAATCAACAATTAAACTAGATTTTCTTTTTTATTTGTCAAACTTTAGACGATTGAACCTGGGAGTTATTTGTACAGCTATATGCCATTTAATCTGCAGCCTCTCATGTTTCTGGTCTGATCCATTTGAGCTCTTCTTTGTGGTCAGATATCCTTTTAGAGAGAGCGTGGTAATAAGTTGTAGATGCTCTCGGGGTGTTTGGAACGGCAGATGGCTGGAGATGACCCTATAGAGCAGCACCGGCACTCTGCCGCAGCTGGACGAGCCTGGATTGACAGATTACAGCACGCACAATCAATAAAGTGTACCATTAGTTCTGTCCACAAAGCCCTGTGTATAATACTGATGCAGGACCGCCTCTGTGAACTCTCTGTAGTCCACACATGAGAAATGGCCTAATATTTCACCCTGTGCGTCTTTCATGGCTTGTTTTATTTGAGTGCCTGGCATGAATTCAGTCCGTACTAGAAAAAAAACAACTTTTAGCTCATAATAATAAAGATAAACCATTTTATATTGTTAAGGTGCTAGTCAGAGCCGTTCAAATTGTGATTATAATGCACCATTTCGGTACTTTAACGGTCATTTATTGGTGGATGTCACACCGCGGTGAGGTCAGGCTGGGTTTTTGTTATGTCTTGTCATTTCCTGTTTTATTTTGAAAGATAACTCTCCTCTCGTTTCAGGTCACTTGCCCTTCCTCATGTGTCACCGGTCTGATTGTCTTCCCCGCCCTGATTGTTTCCACCTGTTCCCCATCACCTTGTGTATATATTGTCTGCGTCTCCCTTTGTCCCGTGCCGAAGTGTCTCGTCTTTCGTAGCGTGCACCAAAGCCCTTTTTCCATAGCCCACAGTCACAGCATCTTAGCTCTAGTGTTCTTTTGTTTTTTTACCTCGTATAAGTGATTTTTTGTTGTACTTTCTAGTCTAGCCTTTTTGTTTCTTTGTATTTAGCCTAGTGTGTTTTCAGCCTTGTTTTTGAGCGTCTTAAGTTATTATTTCATAGCCTTTTGATTTTATTCATCTTTAATAAGAGTAGTTCAGAGTTTTTTTCCTCCTTTGGAGTGATTTTTTTTTTTCCTCTAGCCATTTTCATAGCCTCACTCAGTCGAGGATATTGTCGACCTAAATAATACAGCTGTCTGCCAAACTCTGCATCTGAGTCCTCATTGAGTCCCGGCCTGACAGTGGAAGCACATTCAAAAAGCATTAGACTGTTTGATATAGACTAAATATTTTTAGAGAAGCACAAACATTAGCATTATTGGTCCCAATGGTCAAGTTTCAAATACAAAAGGGCAAAGTAAATTCTATATTAAGCCTCTAGAAACAGCAGATATCTGTTTCTAGATCACTTGAATGCTGCTGACTAAGATTTCGTCACCGGTTTGTCATCCAGAAAGTACCGAGCAGTAATTTTTTGAGTTTGCTTTGGTTGCAACAGTCTATGTTGAAAGAAAAAAAAATTGCCATTGGCCAAAAAACAATCAGCTATTATTATTCTTGTGTTGTTAATCAGACTGCAGAAGTCTGGGACCTGATAGTGTGGTATCCATTTTCCAGATATGTCCGGAAACATTGGCTGTGGCTTCCCAGAGGTTAAATTGATAGCAGATGAGTTCCAAGATTGAGCAAGTCTCTGAATGATTACCAGTAAAATTACACTTTTTTTCCCTTTCAGAGCTGGTTTAGAAGTTGAAAAGATTCTTTCTGCGAGGTCAGTTTAGTAACAGCTCTGGAGCTTTTCATCATATCACATTATTTTCATCGCCCACGTGTCAGATTTAATCTTTTTTCAGACTTTCGTGCTTTTTTGTGTTTTTTGAGTTTGCTGATCAAAATTTACTCTTAACATTGGAAATGGCAGTTAGTTGAAGATTTTTTCTTTATTTTTATTGTTAAATGTTTTTGCTGTCACGCCAGCAGTCAAGTTCAAGTCGATAGTTACTCTTTCTGATGCAAGCCCAAGTCTCAAGCCTAAAAAAAATATTTTCGCTATCACCCTTTGCAGCTTCTTCCAGGCTGATATGAAACGGGATGACAGAGAGGTTGAGGATCGATGACGAGCGGTGAGTCTCCATGTTGCAAATTTCAAGGGGCCTGGGATTTAAAAGAGGTGTTCAAACTTGAAGTTCAAAAGGATCCAGCAAAACCGAACGCTTGTTTTGAATGTCAAAATTGATGGGCGATGGGCCAGCAGCAAAAAAAATAATGGATTCGTTAGCAAAGGAGCCTTTGGGCTGTTTGGTGCATCTGCCCCAGAAAGATGTGTCCTCATCTAAAGCCTAAATTAAGACAGAGATACAGGCATTGATTTTTAGTAGTAGTTGAAAGAAGAGAGATTTTAAGGAGCGCACACATCAAAAAAATATGTTTTCAGAACTTCTACCAATCAGGAATGAACGTCTTCTAATCAGAGTATATGTGCATCTGTGACGGAGCTAACACTGCAGATCAACATGTGTAGCATCATGTTGCACTGTTGGGGATTTCAGCATCAGCCCCAGTGATAGCCAGCAATTAGTATGACTCATACGGCCCTCACCCCCTGCTGATAACGGTATACCATTCCACTGCTGCCGTCTCATATTCAACTCATTAATAATACATTTCATCCATTTGCACCCCTTCCCCTCCCTTCAGCCTTCTCCTAAGTGCGTGATATGCTTTAGTGCCATCCACAAGGAGCTTCTCCAGTGATATCATTTCCCTCATTTGATTAAATGCGATATGACAAACAATGAGAAAATGATGCAAAATGATCCAAGAGTCGATTTTTTTTCGGCTGTGCAGAAAGAAGCAGAAGGAGCTCCAGAAAACAGTTTTAGACGGATATAAAAAGAGTGAAATCTGATCTTTATATCAAATCAAACAGCTTCCTCGTTATTTGTACTCACTTCAAACTGGCTGCTGTCATTCGGAGGCAGAAACAGAAACAGGGATGAAGTCGCTGTTAAGCCCCCACTAACCCTGTTCGTTCAGTTTATATCCACCGGCAGCCCCAGTGAGGAGGTAGGTAGTGACTGGGCCTGTCTGCGGTGAGAGTCTGATGAAACCAAATGAAACCGGCCTGTCGAAAGGCAGCTAAAGCATTTCTTTTAGCTTTTTTTTTTTTTTCACCACATCTCCAGCGGCTTTGCCTCTCCACCCCTGACAAAAAAAAACAGTATCCACAAAGATGAGAGCACCGGGAAAAATGGCAGAAATGTCATTTTTCCACACTTTTTTTTTTCTAAAAGCAGTTATTCGATTTGTGCAACACGTCTGGGAGGAAAATGGAGAGAGAATTTATGGGTGTAAGTGAAAATAGCTGTGTCTGAGAGCGCCCTCTGAAAAAACTGTTTAGATATAAGATAATCATACAGCAGCGTTTAATAACATATTCCTGGGTCAAGGGCAGATATGTGCTTTCTCCACTGCTGTTGTCCGTGCACTTCATTCATCACGGTGTGTGTGTGTGTGTGTGTGTGTGTGTGTGTGTGTAGGGGGGGACAAAAAGCAGGAACAAAATGTCTTAACAGTGTGATTCACAGAATGTACCCTGCTAGGCATATCAGACACAGGACAAACCACACACACACACACACACACACACACACACACACACACACACACTGAACATCTGTGGGGCCGTGACCGCCATTTAAATCTGTATCCAGCTAAATACTGTATCCAGCTGACAACAGTACACCTAATGAAACAAGTCAAGTTTATTTAAATCGACCTTAATCACAAAGTTTGTCTCACAACTTTGTGATCTGTAGAGCGTACGACGCCCTTTATGCTTACACCCTCGATTTGGAAAAAAGAAAAGGGACAGACAAGGAAAAAGGTTTTGTGTAGTAAGTGCTACTTGTACGGAACAGATGGAAACAGCAGCAGCAGCGGTACTAACAGTAATTACAATACGGGGAAATAGAAATGTAGTATACAACCAATACGTTTTTCAAGAGCTACACGTGCAAGGACTACAGAAACACAAAAAAGTTCAATATAAAACTAAGAACTGCATGATTACAGAGGCTGTGAGTCAGAGTTTCAAGCAAAGTCTGAGCATCTGGGTGAGTATTTATATTATAGAAAAGTGGAAATGAGCCCTCAATTAATTAATTTCAATGAATCTCTGAATTGTACGTCCAATGTTTGCCTTTATTTTGGCTCTATTTTGGTCTCCACCAGCAGTTTTTTTGCTGAAAACAGCTGCCACAGCTGGGAAAGAAGCTCACGAGAGTGGTGGAGGTAATACTAAAGTTGTGGAACCGAAAAAAAAAAACGCTAAAAGAAGCTAAAATACATCATATAACTGAGGGAGGTGATAATTCCCTGTGGGTTTATCGTTGCACACGACCCATTTAATGCTGTAAAAACAGTGATCAGCACACCTTAAGAAAATAAAAGTCTCTTTTTGATTTTAATTATCTTTAAATGGACAGATAATAGCACACACTCTCACTGTAACTTGATACGAGCACAACACAAACACCTCAGTGAATCCGATTCCCATCACGAAATCTTTATGAAAGCCCAACCTTTATATCCTGATGAAGTTTATGGCTCTGAGGTAATGAACGCTCCCCCTTTATGCCCATTTAATTTCACGAGAAGCCCGGTTTCATTAATAAAGCATAAGCTCTCGGTTGAATATTAATATTTATATTCTTGTGCCCCAGCTAACAAAAGTAAAGAGATTTTTACTTTCCAAAGACCGTCCCTGGGATTCCCCGTGGAATACGACCGGCGTGTTTTTTTTCTTTTCCTGTTGTTGTCGTTGAGCTGCTAGCAACAGGATTTTATTTTTTACATTTTCATTGAAAAGCAACTCAAGAAACAAAGTTTCATCTTTAAAGCTTGTACGGCTGCAGCTGCATTTGTTATTCAGGCCTTAATGCAGTATTTATTCTCCATTTAAAAAACAATTTGATGGTAATTAGTCATCATACACTTTTAGCATCAGCAGGCTGATGGTGAAAATGTATCGATCGGTGAGATAATCGAATGAATGCTGATTTATTAGATACTTTTGTATGATGATGTGCTGTTGGAAACAAATGATCCCCCAAGGATCTTAGAGGATGTCAAGTTTCTCTTGGGTGTTAGACAGCGCGAGCTCCTACCAGTCATACAAATGGAAATCTGATGCGGTACAGGGTTTATTTTGCCTCAGAACTTTTATTCAGCTGAATTTGAATGCGACTCAAACCAGATAAATCAAACACGTCCTGTGCTATATACCCCTGTCCTGGCGGTCCTGTTTCGACGCCGCCGAACTTAATTTATGACTGACAATTAATCTGAAGGAGCCAAAAACACTCCAGCGTGGCCGACGGAGCGTGACGGCGTTGGGAGAAAACAGCTCTCGCCCGATTCGTCTCCCAGCCGACAGTCTGGCCTCCGTCACCCAGCGTTTATCTGCGTCCATACGCAAAAAAAAAACTAATTAATCTCTAATGGCTTAATTCTGTGTTTCCAGTATGGCCTGCCTATGTTCTCATTAATAGCTTTTTCAATCTTATTCTATAGTAGGAGCAAGATTATAAAATGTGTTTTTCTTAAAAAAGAAAAAAGGAGGATTAGATTGGAAATAGAAAATGGAGGCGATTGTTCTTGTAGTTATTTGATGTCGGGCGCGGCAGATAATCGAGTGTGAGATCTGGTAGGAGGGATGATGACAGGGAATGGAAATGTATAGAAGCTTCAATTAAGTCGTGGTTCAAATAAGAGTTAGGAACTTGTGAAAGACACGGGGCAAACTAAGTCTGTAGAGGGCGAGGGAAGGGAAGCTGTACTCCGGCATTGAATCCCTGAAAAGTAGAAGTAGTGCTAGATGACTTTAAGTTTTATATTTGCTCAATGAGTAGATAGAAAACATCAACACGAGGTGATGAAATGCCAGAAGGGTTTCGAAAGTCTTCCTTTTTAAATCAAGACACGTTGTGTTGTGTTGTTGGGATTATGGATTCTCACTCTCCTCCGTTGGGTGTTTGCTCCGTGGTGAAATAAATGCAACCTTCCTGAGCATAAAATATAATTCAAACTTTTCAGTTGTCAAAACAAAAACCAAATACTCCAAAAAAAAAAAAGGAGTGGGCACTTGAATGCATCTCTCTCTCGCCTTGGTTCACAATAGCACAGAGACAGAGAGGTGGAGAAAAACTTAAATGACATATCATCTGCCTGGTTCTGTAACTTTGTGTCATCATCCAAAAAAAAAAAAAAAGAAACACAGCGCTCCGTACTTGTGCTCTGAGCATCTCGGCGTTCCCGGCAGTCACCTTTAACAATAGGATTAGTGCCGAGCACAAAAAAAAAGAGGGCAGGGGGAAGGAAGGATAAAAAGTGGCTGGGATCACTGCTATCACTGATGGAGCCTGAACCCCCCGAGGGAGCACTCGTCTTTCTGTTTGATTTGTTCTCTGTCATCTGGTCTGTAGCCAGTGGGCTGGGGGGGCTGTTTGCTTGGCTCGGCACGGCCCCTTTTATCTGCTGATCGAGAGAAAGAAGGAAGGGAAATGGCTCTGTGACCAAACGCTGAACTTTCCTCCTCCTGAAGGAGGAACGCCAAAAGGAAAAACCGGCACTGACCTGAGGACGCCCAGGCTCCATTGCGACATGTTCCTTACACAATGATGGGAGTTTGTTTGCGTTGCACAGATGCGAGAATCCAATTCCTCGTGATGCAACCCGCTCTGACCGCTTTGCTCTATGAAGATGGCCTACCTGTGGTACTTAAGTGAATTTAGATAGAAGTCAATATCCTCATAATAAAACACCTCTGTCTCACTCCGGCTGATCACCAGTTGTCAGTGTTTGGAAGGGCCTGCAGTCCCGATCGATGAGAAAACAAATTACCACTGGCAACCTCGCCAGAGGGCTGACGAAGGAGGTTAAGCCACAGCTGCAGTTCAACCTCACTCGGCCCTGTTCCCCTCTTTTTTTTTCCAAAAGAAGATTGAGAAATACTTTTAGTAATGAGACAGCATCTGGGTGATAGGGGCCATATGCAAAACTGTCTCGATTTCTTGACTCTCTCTTTTTTTTTTGTGGGATTTAGAAAGGCAGCTAAAGTGTTTGTGATTGGCACCAGGCCCCCTCGGCCTCATTCCTCTAGTTAGGGGCTTCTCTCCGAGTCGGCCAAGCGTGTAAACACACATAAGCCTAGCAGGCGCTGGTCCTGCCCTTTGCAGGTGCTCACTGTCAATCCAGGAGGTGGTAAAGTAAATAAAAGTCCATCTGACAACACAGCCCGGACCATCTGCAATCAGCGCTCTGTGGACGGCAGCGTTTTTATGTCCTTGCTCTGTTTCTCAGGCTGGAACTCTCATACTCAAGTGCATTATTCAGGGTTCCCACGCCTTTTTCATGAACAAATTCAAGCACCTTCAAGCACCTTCAAGCACCAGTTTTTCCATTTTTCCAGCACCTTTAAATAGGTAGCCTACTAGTTGTGTTTGCCATGATGGTCATGGGAAGCGCAGCGGTGCCACTGTATGGCATAATAATATGGGTCTAATTAGCATTATTTCATATGGTGGTAGATTGACTGTTTTGATTTTTAACTAATTGTGAATTGGCTTGTATTCTCAGCTTGTGAGCGGTGTATTGTGTAACTACCATAGCACAATAACAGTGACCAACAGGTGTCGATAGTAGCTTTAGGAAAACACGGACGTCCAGCTCAAATTACAGACGAGACACTTGTTTAAATACGGGACTTAACTCTGATCACGATACTCTCAGCTCATTTTGATTACCATCCATTTTTAATGAACTCACATATACAGCAGCCTCGATGGGAACGAGCCTCAGCGGTGAACAGTTTGTAGTGGATGAAGTGGGAGGATTAGCCTTTGCGTCGCAGTGCCCCATGCTTAATGCTCGCTGATGACTTTCCATCCATCACTAAGGTACACCAATGTTGTATTCTCATTAGAATTAAGCATTGCCTCCCAAATGGTCTCATGAGTACGTTTTGTAAATCCAACTATAAAAGCAGCGTCCTTAATGCACTTTTAATTTCCCCTTAAACTCATCTGAATGTTAAGAAAAGCCCTTGACTTAATTCCGCCTTGCATCAGGCTGTGTGAATATTGATCACGCCATTTTCCAGCACATTCGCACATTTTCTGACCGCCGTCGTCGCCGTGCAGGGAAATCACCCGAGCGAAGCAGCTGCAGCGATGTGCGTTTCATTTGTGGTTTATTTGGGTCAATTTTTTAGCCAAGAGGACGGAGCCCGAGCGGCAGCCGCATCGACGTCTGTATTAGCGTCTGCTGGCATACAGATGAGAGTGTGTCTGGTCAGAGAGGAGCTCTGTGATTTGCACTTAATGAGGTTGAGAATAGCCCCAGTCCCGAGCAGGTAAGGGCCAGACCGCGTTGACCTTTAGCACCCCCATAACCATCAGTCACAAGAGCCCTGACAGATTGCAAAACAATTGACCGAAGCGCCGGCTAGCTCATGCATATGACCTGCTGTGAAGCGACGGTCAGCATAGCAGCAAGGACATCAGGGCAAAGTCAATTCCCAGTTAATCTCTGTATGTATCAAGTTATTTATCTGTGTTGATCAAAACAATATTATTTCAGTTATAAGAACAGGAGAGGGAAGGGTATGATGAGATCTTTGTTAGTTAAAGTTACATGTCGAAATAAAATAAAAAAGAAATGAAAGTATTTGACCCAATAAATATTATCCCACTCCCAGATTTACACTGACAAGTGTCGGTTTTTGGATTTTTGTAGCATATATTCAATAAAATGTAGTTTCTACGCGCACTAAATACAATTGATTAGAATCTACAAAATAATTTTAAGTTTAAAGGACCAGTGTGTAGCATTTGGATGCCTCTAGTGGTGTAGTTATGTATTGCAACTCCCTTCTAAAGCTATCTAGAGTTTAGTTTGTCTGTTCTGGGCTACCAAGAATCTGCTGTGTTTGTAGATATAAAAGACTTTATATATATATATATATATATATATATATATATATATATATATATATATATATATATATATATATATATATATATATATATATATATATATATATATATATATATATATATATATATATATATATTTATTTATTTTTCCAGGTGATTGTTCACTAATAAAACCATAGTTATCCATTATTGTTATTAGTTTCACACACTGGACCTTTAAAGCAACTTTGTTGACCAACCACTAGGCGATTACAGGACAACGCAGCACATAGCAAGCAAAAGATGTCCGACATGAAGACAATAAAGTGAGTCTGTAGTCATAGACATATATACATAGACGCTGCATTGAATCCGCCGCTAAATCGTACGTCAACGGGTCCGCCATATTGGATAAGGTGTGTGTACTATATGTATGTATATATGTTCACGTGTAATGTACACGTTAGTTCTCTTTATTCAGAAAACCCTCATGTCATAAATACATTTCAGGATCTGGTTATTATAGACAGATTAAATGTTAAATATAAATATTTCAATATTTATCATCACAGTAACAGTGTTACACATTTATAATCATCACTTTAAAAGTTACATCCGTTGTTTTTGGTGCCTGTTTGTTTCCCAGATATATTATTGTGTGTGTGAATGGGTGTATAAGAGACATTAACTTAAAGAACTTTGTAGAAAGGCGCTTTATGAAGTTCAGTCTATTTCCTTGTATTAGTTTACGGGCAGATCTGCCACATCCAATATGGCGGACGCGTTGACGTATCGCGACCAACGACCACTCAATGTGGCGTCTATGTATATATGTCTATGTCTGTAGTAATGCAGCAATATTTATCCAACATTAGCCACCATAAGCTTAAGTCATAGCAGACTACTGTAGCAACAAAAGCCCGGGGTGTGTTGAAGTGTTTTATTGCTCATGAGCTCAACTTTTTAATAGTAGGAGTAAGATTGGGTTATTCTGTCTTCTATACACTTTGAGATATCTTTAGTTATCTATTTCTGTCTTGATGTAATATCTGGCTTCTGGTGTCTGTGTCTCCGCTCGCAGCTTCCATAGCCTTAAATTCAATCTCCACTCCACTTGTCTGCCAGCATCATGATAATGAGACCTTACGAGCCAAATTTACAACAGGACTCCCGAGTGTGCACCTGAAAACAAAAATCATTCTCCTTGATGGATGTGCCACCTCCAGATTTGAAAATATATTCTTTCTCTGTATATTTTTTTCTAGGGCCTTTTCTGAATGTTGCAAAACGCTGCATGCTATTAGAGGAGCCACGAGCGGGGTTTGATCGATGACACTATTCCACGCAACCGCACGGATGTGGTCACAAGTGCTGCCGAACACTCAATAAGGCACGACCTTCACCGAGGGCATGGCGTGGTCACCAACAAAACAATTATCTCAGCTCGTTTCCCCTATTGCTCACCCTCCATACATCATTGTTTTATCAAAATCGAAAAGACCTGACTGTATACAGCCACCGAGAACTCCTTTGTCCACGGATCGATTGTTGATTATAGCTCCTGCGATGGTTTAAGCACCCTTCATTGCAAACTGAGTCCAATCCTGCAGCAGCATGAGTCAGTACAGATGGTTGCCATATTATAGCTGTTATATTAATGCAGCGGAGGCTTAATCCTGAGTTATTGTCTCTGCCAGAAATTCTCTTGTTGAGAGAAAGTCGTGTTTGTCTCTGTTGTGTGAGCGAGGAAGCAAACCTCCTTCAACTAGATGTGACGTTCATTAGATTTAGGCCATCGCGAAGTTATTAATATTTAAAAAAAAACAGAAAAAGGACCACAACAAAGACTTCAAAACATAGCATTGTTCCGACTCGCCCACGTTAAACCTGTGATTTTTCTTCGAGTCGATAACTCGGCCAAGCTTTCAGGATAGTCTCATTATGCAATTTTTATCATCTCAGTCTGGGCTTTCACTTGAAGAGTTTGCTGCGTCTCGTCTTCTTGAAAGGAACCGCGGCGATAAAAAGAAGGTCGCTCATCAGTTTTTCTGCTCACCCCGCAATCTGCAATTTTTTCTCACCACGCTCATAAGCATATTCAAACATGTCAAGACAAAAAAAAAAAATCATTAGCCCTTATTGTCTGACATTTTAAAATGCAGCCAATTCTCTGAGTCATCCGGGGACGCGTCCTCCTCATGCAGAAATGTCAGGCTAATAAGGTACAAACAGCCGATTCAGTGTACATCTTTAAGATGCAATCAATGCATTCAAGCCCTCTGGTATCCCAGCAACATGTCTGTGCGTCTCTCTTCCCGAGCCTCTAAATCTTTGCCCCTAACCTATACATGAGGGAGTAGGAAGGGACAGGCTTGTTACGGGGAGGGAGGGATGAGTGTTCGTTTCTGCCCAGCAGCATCTGCAAACACGATGTTCAAAGGACTGGCACGCTGGTAAAAACTCAAAGTCATTTTAACAGGTCATGACCAGGGAAAATCAGCACGGACTTCCTCTGTCATTCACAATGTTACCGCTAATACTGATGCATCCCCAGGCCTCAGTGAACTGATAATACTAAGGATGTTTTAGTGTTTGGTTGGCATGTGTCTCATATTTGTTTGTTTGCCAAGAAAGCAGTCAATATTAGTTGTATATATTTATGGCAGGAAACATATTTATAATAGACCTTGTAGCCAAGCGCATATCCACCATTTATGTGTTTGTTTTGAGCTCTTTTAGACAAAAGGCCCAGCTCATACTGAAGTTTGTCAAAGCGAATTCAAGTCAAGCTCTACTAACTTGGACGTCTCACCATTGGACTATATTCTCCATCTAAAGGCAACTCTGAGATTTCTTTCAAAATTAAACATTAAATACAGTAGTCCCTCGTTTATCGCGGTGGATACGTTCTAAAATAACCATCAATAAACGAAATCCACAAAGTAAGTTTTACAGTTATTATACATGTTTTAAGGCCGTAAAACTCCTAACCACACACTTTTACATGCATTTTGTACTCCCTTAGTTAATCAGGACGCAGAACACATGTGCGGTTCTCCCTTAGTCAATTTAGGACGAAGAACACAATGCGTGTTCATACTGTACAGTACGCTGTAAAAAAAAAGCATGTAAAATTACACACAAAAAAATCCGCGAAACAGCGAGTCCGTGAAAAGTGAACTGCGATATAGCGAGGGGCGACTGTATGTTGGAAAAAAAGTTGCTGAAAACATGTGAAAGGACTTTGAACAAGACATACACGTACATGTATGTACATAAACTGAAATGTGGAGTTAGAGGGTTTTGTGGGCAGTGCTTAAAGGGTGGCTCGATGACACGCTGAGGCCACCCTGATCAGAGCGGATAGAGATGAATTCATCTCAGCTCAGAGTGTTTTAAAGTTAGTCACGTCATTTTCTGAACTTGTTTCAGTTGCTTCACGAGTGGGCGTGGCTTTAGCTCATTTCAGTGGACACGCCCCCCCCCCACAGTCCTGGAGCTGAGAATGAATTTTTACCTGATTTTGACGCCTAATTTCATAAACTTGTCGATATTTTTAATCATTCAAATTTGGCTGGGTGGTTAATAACGCTTTCTTCTTTGGTCTGATAAACTCAGAACACACTTATTCTTACTTTACACAGAGAAGAAAGAAAATGTATTATTTACAAAGATGTTTAAATGCTCACACAAACCTATTCTAATATACATATTCATTTATGTACATATAACATTCATACATGTATATATACTGTTCATGTGCATATCCATACTAGTACATTTACAGTAATTTACCATAACAATAGCTGTTAACAGCTACCTTTAAATGTGTAAACAACTTTTGTATTATTTAAAGTTTAATTCCTGTTGATGCTATTTATAGTCTGCATTGTTCAAGCAATACCCATTCAGTGTCTCTACGTTCAGTAATTACCTCCCTACACGGTGTTTTTTGGCAGAATCTGCCCTGCCTACGCGTGAGGGAATCACATGAAGCAAAGCATCCAGTGACACTTGTAATTGCATGTGTTATTATGATAATTGTGCTGTAAATGAATGTCCACCTGCGCGTTTATCCTGGGTGTTTACTGTCTTTTTTTAGCGCGACTGATTGTCATTTTACCGTGGGCTGCCCCGTCACCTGCCCTATAGGAAGCAGTGATAATCTATAATAATAAACACGACCTGGAACGTGTCCAAAAGCTCATTGTGCATAAAACCAGATGCATCATGTGAGAGAAAAAGGAAAAGCAAAATGTGAGCCCCACAAAAAAAACATTTCCCCCCTGAGCTCTCACACTAGCCCGGTGATTTGAGCTGAGGACAAAGGGTTGCTAGGATAAAGTGGAGCAATGCGAGGTGGGATACGATGACAGACGAGATGTGGGTGGTGGTGTTGCTGGTGGCAGCTGTAGTCTTAATGGCAGTGCTTGTGTTTCTGTATCAGTCTGTGTGTGTGCGTGTGTGTCGTACATACTGTTTGTAAGGACCTTTGCAGTGCTGCTGACTGTCCAGATTACAGGATTACCGCCGCGGCGGACTGTTCGACACCTTTAAGTCAGGCGAAAGCTCCAATCCTTTTTCTTGCAATGGGGATTTATATCATTCAAATCCTCCCTGCAGCTAAGATAAAAAAAATATATATTAATATAATCTGGCAGAATTGTCACAGGCTGAAATCATTCTGATGTGCTCAGCCCTGGGAATGTTAATTAACGCTTAGGTCACAAAATCAGGAAAAGCAGGGGAAACATTTGAGGTGTGTTTGATTTATCCACCCTGAGACACGTAACCCAGGCAGCTCTCATGTATCTTTAAAACAGGCTCTGTATTCTGCTGCTGTTTTGTCCAGGTCATGGCTATCGGGTCGTTTATCAGGCGAATTATGTGCATCACACACACTCTTCGACGTGTTGTCCTGCGCCTTTATCACTCCCAGTAGAAACACACGCTGACAAACACACACATCTATACACACAAAGAGGACTTGTAGCGGTCGATGGGGGATTGTGCAGCAACCGTCCAGCAATCCATATCTTATATTTGCCACAACATAGAGCCATCGAGGGAGAGGGGGGGGTATTTGTCTCCCAGATCAGCTCCTAATGTGCAATATCACGTGACAGAGGCCCTTTGGGTGTCATAGTGGCAGAGAAAGCACATCCATCTGAGCCCTAAAGAGACCCATGCCTCCCTTCAGTAGATGAAATGAGGGGGAAGCCCGCGGCCAGTTTGTTCCCAGAGAACAAAACTACTTGCTCCAGTCCTCAAAGTGGATTTTGATACACCAGTTAAGGTCCGGCATGATGCAGGTGATGATCACATTTCGAGTTTGATAACGTCGTCTGCCTCTTCACCAGAGCGAGATCCCAAGCTTCGCCCCCACCCCACCCCGCGGCCTATCTTGCTGATTAGACAGATCGATGGTGACAGGCGGCTCTGGCCCGAACGACCCACATAGGGACGGTCAATGCGTGGCCCCTCTCGGTCCTGCGACGGCCTCGCGGAGCCATCAAAAAAAAACGATCCGACTACAATTTGATCCAATCTCGATTTATGAGTTTTACAGGAACGAGAGCGATTCCATTCATTTCCCACTTCAGCTGTTCAAGATGATATGAAATGTGGAGAAGATATAAAAGAAAAAAGAGGTAACACGTAACTCCAGCAGAAAATGGTGGTGAGCAATTCCCAGACATGGGCACCACCATTTCCTAACACTCCATACCATTTTTTGGGTCATCACAGACCCGGACAGGAGATTCATTCGGCTAAAACAAAATTGTCATCACTCTGCTTTGCTGAGCTAGAGCTTAAAGAGAAGGGAGGAAGCCAGAGGAGGGGAAATGGGTTAGCAAAGAGAGAGAGAGCAGCTGTGTTGTGGTGTATTGCGCCGTCCCTGTCAGGCCGGGCCTATTGAATTGATGCCACTCCTTTACCAACTCCAGTGGGTTGGGTCGCTGTGTGCAGGTGTGTGTGTGTGTGTGAAGGAGGGAAATACTGATACCCGTGATTTTCCTGTGAATTTGGAAGAGTCTGGCGACCTTCCAGAGATCCAAGGAGTTTTCTGAGCCCCGGGCTTTCCAGCGGCCTCTCCAATAAGATCGAATTTACCTCCAATTCAGCGCACATTTGTGTTTGTGGAAATGTCGGCGGGGCTCTTATGTGTGGGCCTCGCAGCGTGCGCATTCATGTGTGGGTGCGTGTGAGCAAACATACAGTGTGAGTGTGTTGTTTCAGACAACCCATCCCACACACCTTCAAATACAAACCAAGAATAGCTTGCAGGGAAAAAAAGAACCTAAAACTCTCAGATTCTTTACTACATCACACATGCCTCGCAGTAACCCTGTGAGATTGTTGTCATAAGTTTCTCGGCCGTTACCGAGGGGAAAAATCAATACAGGACCAAAAAGAGAGGGCGCCCTGCAAGGCATAGTGGAAATTTTAATCTACTTTATATGGAGGACTCGATTCACGTGTGAAAGAAGAAGGGGGCGAGATGAAATCCTCCTCTCATGAAATGGATGCGCCGTGGTATTTCTCTTTGACGACGCTGCTCCAGAGTCACGAAGGGAATGAAAATGATTTGCCGACGCGTCACGATTATTTGCATCTGAAAAGATCAAATATTGATAGGGCAGAAAGTATAATACAGTTCTGCCACCCCTTTGTCCCTCTCTCTCTCTCTCTTTCTATTTGTCTGTCGGGAACAATTCACAATTATGACTAAACCCAGAGATTAATCTCACAAAGACGTCTCCACCCTGCGCACTGACTGCAATCTTTTTTTTACTGCAGCAATTTCAATATTCAGTGGAATGGTCTTATAAGTCAGATATAGTACAAGTATCCATCTTTTAAAATAAAGCAGTTAAGTGTTGACCTGTGGCCAAAATGGATTTGAAGTAAATGTTGGATATTAAAGCAACATCGTGTCACCTTTTATGTAACTTTGTGCTCTGGGTACGATCATCCATCCCCGACGATTTCACTGATTTTGGTGAAACTGGGTCACATTTTCCTTTAGCTGATGTTAGCTGCTGTCTGGACTGAGGGATCAGAGCACTGAAATGTTAGTGTTTGTACCACAGATGTTTTGGACCACAGAGGAAGAGGTTTACATTTCCAGGATGTGTAGGAGGGGAGTTGGTGTCGTGCCAGAACAGGAGCTGGGCATGCAGGCAATGATTCCTGGCCCTTTAATTCAAAGCTGAGACACAATAGACAAATCTGTGTTGCATTATTCAGCCCTGAGGCTGTTATGTTGCAAAACCAATAAAGACAATGCTGAAAAGTTGTTATGACTCGAAGAAAAATGGACTTTATGACCTGAATTCATGCACGGTGATGGGAAGAAAAGGTGAGGATGGTTGTAAGAAGTTAATCAGTCAGAGGCACAGGGTACCACAACCGTTTCCTGCTGAAGAGTTGCTGCTTTTATCCTAAATTGAATGTTTGGTCAGACTCATGGTTTGCAAGTCATTTGTTGTGAGCGTGTGCATGGAGCCCTCGGAGCACATATTTAATCAATTATCTATATTTCTTATTTTCCTCTTCGTGTTGCATCAGACTGTGTGGCGAGCTTAACTGGAAAACACTGATAGCTCAAACGCATTGAGCACCAGCCAGTTCGAAGCTAACCTTTGGGATAAAACTCCACCAGACAGTGCTGTTAATATCAATCATCCATGTACCAGTGGTCCCTCTGCTGCTTGTTGTGTGTGGTGGGTGACCCCTGTTAGTAGAAGACCTAATTAATAAGAACTTTTGGGTTGGCAAGACGTGAAAAAATTGGAAAATTGCTCTTTTTAGTTGCTATAATTTATATTTTTTGTATTAACAATGTGTTAAAATGATGAGTCATCACCCGACTGCACAGTTCCCCCCTCGTCTCTATAGAGCATTTCAGTCTCTATTAACTTTGTCACACCACTCTCCTTGCCTCACTGGCCACAGCAGGAAGCTGTCTGACAAGAAACAAAACTGAAAATCTGTCGCCTGAAATACCCGACCGGCACCAAACGGCAGACAGACGATGTTAGCTGGTAAACAGCAGCTGAAGCTGAATGTTTCCCTCAGGTTTAGGTAGAGGAAACGGATAAAAACAGAGTAAATACTGGGCTCAGGTTCACCAGATGGATAGAAACATGACTCCAAACGAATACCAACGTTGTGTTAATGAGCATATTTTTGATATGTTGATGCTTTGCTTTAACTTGTTTCTGCTGCCCCCAAGTGGCCAAAAAAAAGAAAGTTCAGTGATTATTTAAGATTATTTATTCACAGCTCATAAACCCTTTTACAAAGCGTGCATGATCACAATGTTAATATATGTTTTACCATTTACGTGGCAGGAACTGAACAGGTGTTGTGCAAGCATACAGCCGATAATAAAGGGGAGAGGTCACTGGAGAGAGAGCTGCCTGCCTACACCATCAATCCATACCATAAAATATCTTTCTTTACCTTCCTCTCTCTCTGATTCCTCCTCCTTCATTCGTTCCTCCTTCAGTCGCCATAATTCACCGGCTCTGGTTCACTTTTTACTGTCCGGCTTTACTGCGTAGCACAGCAGAGTAATAGACTATTGACTTTTTCTTGTCACATATTTGCAAATAGGCTTGTACAAGGGGTGGAATAAATATGAAAACTTTTATGGTTGGCTGATAATGTTTTTAACGCCCATTCTCAGCTGCAGTTATTAGTACTATTACTCTTGGAAAAAAAAGAAAAAAAAGAGCAGCTCCAGCATCCAATTTGCAATCCAGCTCGGTCAAAGCGATGACAGAGTAGTCCTGATGAGACGGATCTGACTGGGGTTGTGTGTGCTGTGTGTTTGCCTGCCTGTCCTCATTAGATGTTGAGAGATTGACATAGCCCTCCTCCTCCTCCTCACTTTCCCCTTCCCCTTCTAGATGAAGCTCTGCGAACGCAAGCCGGGGTGTGAGCAATAATGAATCACTATTAGCCTGGGTCACACTGGCTGACAGCCAATTTACAGGCCAGTAGAGGCTGCAGACAGTGACATCCAGGTAAATGTGAGCGCTTTATCCAGAGGGGGGACCACGGGTTATTTTCAAAGCACCTATCATGGTGAAGATAAGACAGATTATATCTTATCTTTTGATATTCGTCCGTTCACCTCGGGGCTATTTTTGGTGCAAAGTAATAAGGACATTTCTGCATGGCTGCTGCAGCAGGAGTTCAGCATCTTTTTGCCACTTTGGCTGGCTTTAAATATGTGGTTGCGTGCTGACATCTAGTGGTGGTAAACAGTTGCAACAGCAAGAAAATATGTTTTAGTAGAAAGGTGCTGTGTGATTTTATATTGTCGTGTGATTGGAAAGAACGTTGTCCTGCAGAAAGTGAGAAGCAAACTTTTAACTGTAGAACATAAATGTCAAATATTGCATGTTCGTAATGACGCATCCTGTTAGGAAGAAAGACAAATATTTACTTGACAAATAGCTCATGGAGTGTTAAACGTATAATAAGTTTTATAACACACAATCCCATAAAATTCCACCCAGCACTAAAACTGTTGGTCATAATCGTGCCATAATTACAGTGAATGATGGTGCATATGATGTCTGATGTAAATGACTATATGAACAGTGGCTTGTAAAGGCACTGCAGCATTTTTACGAGGCCCTACACTAAACATCAAGTTATTGCTTTACTGGCCGACTGAAGCGGAGCTCGACGTGCCTTTTAAAAACTCGTGACTCATTCCAGGGGGCAAGTGAAGAAATGAACAACAATGAAATGAAGAAAACGAAACTCAAATAAAAGTAATTGTCTGACTTTACGCTCGTGTTCTTCTCGGAGGTGACGGGATGAGTCAGTAATGTAACTTTCTGCAGGTCTGGGTCAAAATGAAATGTTCAAACTTTTGAGTCTCCAGAAAAAAAAAAGACAAGAAAAGAGAAAAGTGTCAACGAGAGATTGGATTCTTCTTTTTTTTTTTCAATATCACTGTCATGTCAGTTCCTTTCACTAAGTTCTTGATCCAAACCTGTTCCCCAGCTGTCCTGAGAGAGCTGAACCAGACAGTGTGACATGTTACCAGGGCCGGCATGTGAGAAGATAAAACACATTTGAGTCTTACAGGAGGGAAATATTCATTTAGTTTCATTTTTACAAACCAAACAATCAAGTAAATGAGAAAGTGAAAGTAATGATTAGTTGCAATCAGCTGTTTTTGAATTAATTAATGATCACTGCATACTGTATAAATACTATTAAGTTTTTTATTATTGCACAGCCAATAAAACACGCACAACTGAACATCATGTAACTACATAATTATTCAAACTGGCAACTCTCTGTATATTTTCCTGTTTCCAATTAAGACTTGTGAGGCCAGTCTAAGGATCGGTCTGTAGATATAAAATAACATTTGAAGGTAATAAAAACATAATGATTTGATCATAGTTATGCATATTATGTGCCATTTATGCTGGAGTCTGTAAATAAATCTTGCACAGCAGACCTTTAAAGTACAAGAAATGTAATTTTTTTCTGAATGGTGGCCACTATACTACAAATAATTATATGATAATGCTTAATGTAAAGCTCTATACTGTTAACACCATGAGCTTCTGGTTATACCAGACCGTCTGCAGCTGTAGAAGAAAAAACCCTCAAGTGAGAAACTGTTTTGTTGCTTCACCTCTCAGAGGAAGATTGTCTTTTTTTCTCTCTTCTCACTTTAAGCAGGAAATAACTTCTTACAATGACAATGAGAAAGGAGCTCTTTATCCTCCAAATGCACTTTGCAAGAAATTATTTAACTTAATTGTTTTGTGGAAAACAAATGTAACCGCATGAGATTGGTTCTGTCTTTGTTTGTTTTATTTCCACATTTCTAAAAGCAGCTCCTGAGTTTAAGATTAGAAGTGTTTTGAATCGGTCAAGTGATTATAGCGGCGACCTGCTGAGCGTCCATGGCTCAAATCAGACATCAGAGAGCGAGAGCGAGAGCGAGAGCGAGGCCAAACTTGTTATTAGGCCTCAACTCAGCTCCTAAAGAGCAGCTTCCATCCAATCAAAAGAAGTTTGTGCAGTTCAATCACAGAAACCAGGTGGAAGCTGTAGGTGGCTACAACTGAGAAATCACCAGAGAGCAGCCTCTAATTTGTTTTTTACTTTTTGTTGACGTTGTTTGACGCATAAAAATTGCCACAAATACATAAAAGCATAGTTTATGATTGAAAAAAGCATGAAGAGAAATAAATATAAGAAATGACTGTGACTGAGCACAGAAATTACAAAGCAGCATGCTACAAAACTCTTTATTTTTTGTTGAATGGAAGATAAAAGTACTAAATGAGTGTGCTGACCCCAATAACAAGCGAAAACTCACTTTGCAGTGATTACGCTGCACGTTCAACAACATAATACACAGCTTCTGCTCTAATTTGCCACCAGATGGCATCGTATGCTGACAGCTGCTCAATAAATAATAATAATAATAATAATAATAATAATAATAATATTTAAAAAACAAAGAATAACAATCAGGCTGTAGACCCAGCTTGATTAATTAATTATTTTATGATGAACACGATTTCATACCAGCTTTAACTCCATTTACAGTTTTTACATGTAATATTCATAGTTTCATTTGTTTGAATGAATTCAGACATGGAGTTAATGTTAATGTTGTTAATATTAAGTGTGTACTATGGATCTTATTTAAACTATACTTTAGTATTTTTGGCTTGTGGATCCCTTAAAGGTACAGTGTGTGAGATTTGAGATTCAGAATAAGGCAGACATGTATATTACATAACTTTACATAACTGTGTAGAAAACAAAAACAAAACAAAAACAAACAAAAAATGATATTTTCAGGTGATTATATATGCGTGAAAAATATATAATCACCTGAAAATATAAATCTTTTTTGTTTTTGTTGCTTTAAAATTCTCCTTTTTTATCTACGGCGGGAGCGGGTCCTCTTTCATGAAGGCCACCATGTTGAGACACCGTGTTTCTACAGTAGCCCAGAACAGACAAACTAAATACTGACTCTAAACAGGGTCTGTAACGAAGAGGAGCTTGGGATGGAGTTGGGGGAACATTGCACCATGCACTTTAACTGAGATATATGCACTTTTGTAAAGCAGTGGCACTTTATTGGGTTGCAACCTTGCACATGGCATATTTGCACATTTGATATACATAATGGAATGTTTTTACATTCATTGTCCTGTAGATCTTATTGGTGCTGGTAGGTTCTGTGATGGCCACATGGTTCCACGTGCAAAAGGGACATGAGATTTAGTGTGCATTATTGTTTGTAATTGAATGCAAAAGTGACATAATGTGAGTGTGTGTGTGTGTGTGTGTGTGTGTGTGTGTGTGTGTGTGTGTGTGTGTGTGTGTGTGTGTGTGTGTGTGTGTGTGTGTGTGTGTGTGTGTGTGTGTGTGTGTGTGTGTGTGTGTGTGTGTGTGTGTGTGTGTGTGTGTGTGTGTGTGTGTGTGTGTGTGTGTGAAATGGTACTCACCAGTCTCCTTTGTCTCCAGGGTGTTCGGGCAAAAGGCTTCCCCAGGGAACTGTCACCATATTTGTAGTTCTGGGAGCATCCAAGTGGTGATTGATGGGGGTGTTGGGAAATGGTGTATTTTATTAGTGTTGGTGTGTGTGCTAGAATTGTGGGGAGGTTGTGTTGGTAAATATGTGTGGGTGTATGTATATAGTGGGAGGATTATGGGGATAACGTAAATAAATAAGTGTTTCTTAGACAGAGCAAGGCAGTACAGTGAATGGGTTCTCCCTCGTTACCTAGACACCCTATATAAGGCGCCATGTTGGGATCATTGGGTGGTTGTGGTATGATGTGGAGAGTGTTTGCCATGCTGTTAACATGGACCGATAAAAGACCCGTCTGACATGCTACAGTCCTGCCTTGGTGTTCTTTTGGCTGTATGCTCCAGCCGCAATTGTGGTCCACCTAACAGGGTCCTTAAAGTTTGTTTCTCCTTTTACACTGTAATGAGAATTTTTAAAGACGAACTCTTTAATAAGGAAGGCTGGATTCAAAGTTTAAGTTTATTATTCTTGTACAAGAAGGAGCGTTTAACAGTGCAACACATAAGAGGGGTTACAGAGAAAAGGCTCCTCGAGGAGCTCTAACAGTACAATTTTCTTAAAATGTGCTGTCTCGGACACCTCCCCACTGATTTCCTTTTTTGTTTTTCTGCTCAGTAATGAACATTAAGTTTCTTGTCCAAAATGACACTTCCCTGACCTGTCTCTCTTGTCCTTGAACTATTTTTATAATTATCTCTCCCTGGCAGCCTCAGTAAACACGTGACAGATAAAGGGAAGTGGACGACACATGCAAAAAAAAACAGGATACACGCAACATCTGCACCCCAAGTATAATCCTAATTTTTATAACATACACTAAGAAGGTGAGGGTGATGTGAGGAGATTGCAATGCAGCGATTAGTCCACTACATGCAACTAAATTCCACACACTGGACCTTTAAAATGAAGCGTGTCCATATATTTGTGACCCCTATTTGTGAAAATGTCTTGTGTTCATTGCCCTGGAGAGGTGAAATTATGCAGAATTTCATAGATAAAAGCAAAACTCTGCAATAAAATGTAAAAAAAATTAAACACGGTTTTGTCCTTTATCATCTCCTGGTGTTTTTCTCCCATGCAAACATCCATTCCCTGAGTCTAGACTGTATAAATAAGATGTCAGGGTCAGTTAAGGGTTAAAAATGCTTCCTCTGCCTCTGACTCCACCTCCTCTGGGTGAGTCAACATAACAGGAAGCAGGAAGTGCTCCCATCTGTGCACGTCTGTCAGTCACAGGACTTTGCTTCTAAGGTTTGTTTGGCTCGGACTGTTCGATCGTATCTTGGCAGTTATTGAATTTGCACTTTAAAGGCTGCACAGGCCGATCTGTGCTCAGCGTGGTCGTGGGGGGAAGCAGGGAGCCGGTGGCATTGCAAGTGTTTGTGGGTGTAAACAAGGCCTGTTCTTGTGTGTGTGATCACTGCTTGCACTTTGCTCTACTTTCGATTTTACAGTGAGACACTCGAGCAGAATGGCAGGCAGGCTCTCGCTCCAAGAGGTCGACCTCTCTTGCCCCATATGCTGCGAGATCTTCAAAGACCCGGTGGTCCTCAAGTGCAGCCACAGCTTCTGTTCACAATGTCTGCAGGAGTACTGGAGGCAAGCACGGGGCCGAGACTGCCCTCTGTGCAGGACCCAGTCTCTGGACGACCCCGTGCCCAGTCTCACCCTGAAGAACCTGTGCGAGTCGTACATCGAGGAGAGCGAGGGTCTCGGGGAGACGGGGGGAGAGCTGTACTGTGATCCGGGAGAGATGTGTCCTCTCCACGGGGAGAGGCTGAAGCTTTTTTGCCTGCTGGACAAGGAGGCCATCTGTGTGGTTTGCCACACCTCAAAGAAGCACAAACAGCACGATTGTTGCCCCGTCAGCGAGGCCGTGGTAGACGTGAAGGTGTGTGTTCCCTGAATAGGTTTTGTTATCCTCAAAGCGAAAGTTTGAAACGGTTTCTTTCTTTCTTCTCAGGAGAAAATGAAGTCAGCCCTCATCTGTTTGCAAGAAAAGAAGGATGCTTTTGACAAAATGAAGAAAAACTACGAGGACACCGTGGAGTACATTCAGGTGATTCTCGGTGGAAATGATCCATGTGTGTGTATATATATATATATGTCGACGTCATGCAAACCATTTCCCGATGTTTTTTATTCTCAGGTCCAAGCTCGATTCGTGGAGCGCCGAACCCGCGAGGAGTTTGAAAAGCTTCACTCTTTCCTGCGAGCTGAGGAACAGGCCCGGATGGACGCGCTGAAGGCGGAGGAAGAGCAGAGGAGCAGAGCGATGATGAAGGAGATCGAGAAAATTACCAGAGATATAACGTCCGTGTCGGAATCCATCAGGGCTTTAGAGGAGGAGATCGCTTTGGAGGGCATCTCCGTCCTTCATGTAAGTCCGCACATGGAGACGTGCATGAAAATCCAACTTGTGTTAAAGATTCTTTTTATGAATTTTCCACTTTTCTTATTCTCAGAAATGCCGGAAGACATTGGCAAGGTGAACGAACGAGCTTTTATCTTTTAAACTTAAGCTTTTTTTAAATATAACAACATTTAAAACTGTCCAATCCTTCTGCCTGCAGATCTAACTGCCCAATTGAAGATCCAGTCATGGACCCTGGAGCGCTTATAGATGTGGCCAAATATCTGGGCTCTCTGAGCTTCCACGTCTGGGAGAAGATGCATAAAATCGTCAAATACAGTGAGTTCATAACTCAATCCCACTTTTCAGGTCACGGGGAGGTCTCTCTGCTTTTAGATGTATCCCTGAGGTGGACAAAAGGTTGAGACAGCTGACAATCTGCCATGTTTTCTTCAGCCCCAGTGACTCTGGACCCCAACACGGCCGCCCCGTGGCTCGTGCTGTCAGACGACCTCACCAGCGTGTGTGACAGCGATGAGAAGCAGAAGCTGCCCGACAACCCGGAGAGGTATGACCCCGACACCGGTGTGCTGGGCCGTGAGGGCTTCACCTCAGGGAAGCGCTCCTGGGACGTCTGCGTGGGAGACAACACGGCGTGGGTCGTCGGCGTGGCTAAAGCGTCCGTCCAGAGAAAAGAGAAAGTGTCTTCGGTGCTGAAGAACGGCTACCTGTGTGTCTACTTTTACCACAAAATGTACTTTGCGGGTACTTCTCCTCTAACAAGGCTCAACTTGAAGAGGAAGCCGCAGAGAGTCAGAGTGCTGCTGGACTGTGACAAGGGCCGGGTGTCTTTCTACGACCCGTTTGACAACACACACATATACACCTTCAAGCACGCCATCACCGAGAGAGTGTTTCCTTACTTCTGGGTGGGTTGTCAGCAGTGCCCTTTGACGGTCGAACCGCTGGAGGTTTCCGTAAAAGCGACCGAGTATTGTTGAAAAGCGCCACACACTGCAGATTTCTTCTTTTCTTTCCTGTTTCTATACAACGTCCTTCCACTTTTTTTTTTTCAAAGTTTCCAGTTTAAACCTAACGACTACTTACTGTGCACTTACTTCAGTTTGATCTCTGTGCTGTGAGCTACTCTAAAACGCCCTTTAAAAGTCGACGGTACAGGTGTGTTTTGAAATTATGATAAAAATCTTTGAATGTGAATGTTGGATTGGTTTGACGTTACGACTATATGGCAATCACTGAATATGCTTTATGTTTTTCTATGATTTATGCGAACACGAACACTAACATTATTACAGACATTTCAAAGTGCTAATTTACAAATAAATCATTTGCAGGTATCTTGACTTCCCTGTGTCGGTTTTTCAGCTGTGTTCTGCTCTCACCATGGCGTAAGAGTAGTAATGTGAAAAAGGTTTCATAGCAGAGCTGTTTCTTGCTGTATGTGGGCTATGCAGATCCAAAGGCCTCCACAGCCACCAGGGGGCCCCCCAAGATTCAAGTTCAGCCTTAATATATGTTGCAAGAATTAAAAGTCTTTATTTGTAGCCAGGCAAATCCCATTTGTTGTGTAAAGCACTTATATGCTTAAAAAAGCATTTTTATATGTTATAGGCTTTTTTTTAATTGTTTGCACATTAATATGGATGCAGGTCCTTTGTATTTTTATTAATTTAAGTAGGTTAGGATTTTTTTATACGGCTTCGGATTGGTGGGAAGAGATTCAAAGTTGATGATTTTTACATTTATTAACGTACTCCTTCCTTTTAAACAGACTGTTGCATCAAAAAATAGGGCACCCACGCCAAATTACATTACATTACATTACATTGCATTTAGCAGATGCTTTTATCCAAAGCGACTTACAGAGGAGGACATAAGCTGAGAAAGGTGTAAAGGAGCACAGAGTAGTTTGTTAGATTTGTTAGTTTTGTTAGGCAGGGAAGCATTCTCGAAACAGAAAGGGTTTTTTTTTTTTTTTAAAGGTAGAAAGGGATGTTGCAGTTCTTGCAGCCGTTGGTAGGTCATTCCACCATTTGGGGACGACCACAGAGAAGAGTTTACAGTGACCTCGCTTTGTGAAAGGCGATGGTACAACTAGACGGTTTGTATGAGCGCAGCGTAACGCCCTGGTCGGGATGTAAGCCTTTAGGAAGACGCTGAGATAGCCAGGGGCAGGTCCTGAGATGGTTTTGTAGGCAAATAGTATCTTGTACAGGGTCCTCAAACAGCTAGAAACAGCCCTGAACCATAGTATTACATGAATACAATGTAGATCCAGTATAAAATCATCCCGGCTACAGTTCTTGGATTGTGCCTTGTGGCATCAATAGCTTGGAGGAGTTGAAAATGTCTAATGGTGGGCCTAAGGCACAATCCCCCTATTGCGTCCGAGGCCACATCCCCGTTGCACTGCTGCAGCAGAACACTGCCACTTTCATTGCAGGTTGACTGATATGGGAGTTCACTGTGGCAATGAAGTGTAAAAGAATAAAACAGGAACAAATAATTACATATTGAACCAATTCAGCTGAAGAAATTCTAAGTGGGGCACAGCAGCAGGCTTGAGTTTCCTGCCCCTGGTAGACTGCGTTGAGGTTAGTGTTTTTCTTGCTTCTAGGATGTCAGAGGAAAGGAGGTCGCTTCCAGATACAGACGAAACAAAAATGAACATGTTTAATCTTCACATTGAACTAACCGGACTGACAAACTCTAGAATGGCAAACATACTTTTGATGTGTAATCTGGAGGCACCGCAGATATCTGACCACTAGGTGTCAGTGTCCCCTATGTTTAATTCTGTGCTATACTGTACAGTATATGTCTCATTGGACTCAATACAAGTGTCTGCTGCCAGGGTGAGCCATGGCTTTTAGAGGAAAATGAACTCTGGCACAAACAGAGCAGCGAGCAAACAAAAGGAGCAAAGCTCTGTCTAAATAATGAATAATGAGGCCAGTGAAACTGGGTGAAAGATTTATGGTCCACAAAACAGCTGGAACATGAACTCGGCTGGCTGGCTGAAAGGTTTCTGTGACGGGAAAAGTGTCTGACATTTATTTCAAGATGCATCTGTGAAAGTTTCGTGTCAAGTCATCTGTCATCGCTTCACTTATGCCCTGAGAAATCAGATCAGTGTAGAAGTTCAAACATCAGCATCAAGTAGCCCTACATTAGATTCTTGGATTCTAATTATTGATAGATGGACTGAAACCAGGACCTCAAGTCTTCACTAAAGACTGTCCTAACCCTGACCACCTGGATTGGGGACCACTCCGAGCCCCTAACATCAAGATTTTATTTCAGTTTCCTCCACCTGCTGTAAGTCCAACTCTTCAGGGTTCTTACCCAACCATAAGTGTCTGGACTCAGGCCCTAAGATCTTGCCTCTAGGCCTGTTAAATCCTGGATCCCAACACCACTCACAAGACAAACTAACCTTAACCACCTGAACTCAGACCCACTGCCTCCACCCGAGGTTTTAACCTTCATCATTTGGACCCAGCGAAGACAAGTTTTGTATGTATTTAGTTACTTTAGTTCCAACATTGCTTTTGTCTTGGCAAAATATAATAAAAGTGGACTGACTTGCAATAGAAACAGCCAATAAACAGGGATTTTTAAGGATCCATAAATCCAGATCAGCGAACGACTTTACCTCCTCATGAAGGTCATAAAAACTGGAGTGAAACCAACATGTCGGCTTGCCAATAACTGCGTTATGGATGTTCTGCATGACCTAACATTTCAACAGATGGAAGTCGGGCCTGGTGATGTTCCAAAAAAGTTCAACAAAAGCAGCATTTAGAAAATGAATCCTGTGTCCTTGAAACAGTTTCAGTCCTTTGGACAACATCACATTAATTATTTCCACGCTAACGACCTCTGACGACCACGAACACTTTGCCCGTCACCATCCATCATTACAAACTGATTTGTTTATCCTGATGGTCGACAGCTCAATCCGTGTCCTCCTCTTCTCTATCATGTCTGCCCAAAAACATCCAAACAAGCTATTGCTGATATTCTGATTTATAGTTTGACATTTGCGGGAAACATGCTCATTAATTTTCTTCTTATGGATGAGAAGATTGTTAGCTGGTGATCGTTATTCATCATATTATTATCATAATTAACACCCTATGTCTGTTTTTAGGACAGTCTCTGTACAAAACCTTGTTTTTCTTCTTTACCGATGCAGCTCACTGCGCAGCTGGTGGCTGTTTGTTAAAGTCATTTACACCCATTTTATGTATGAATTCCTTATGATGCTTGCAGAGTGCTCCTTACATCCCACAGCAGCCTGTCAGATGGATAATGTATAATGTATGAGATGTTAAAAATAAAATAGGACACACAGGAAACAGAAAATCAGGAACAATCTTAGAAAAAACAAAGATTTATTTCCTCATTTGAAAAATAATGATGATACCTGAAACTAAAGCACAGAGAGGAGACATGAGAGAAATGTGAAAATATACAATGTGGACTTACAAATACAGCTTTAGAGTGTTTCTCCTGAAGAGCAGCAAGAGAGAGACAGAAAGTTGTGCAAATATATCTTCTGATAGGCAAATGGACAGCAAATAATCGGGTGTTTGGAGCCTTTCGACATCATGCAACCTCCTCCAGGTGACCCAGCTTCCAAGCCTGGGTCCAGATCTCAAACTAGCTACACTGCCTCCATCATGGCTCTACTCTCAAGTCTCCCTCTGCTGTGTTGGTTGTATTGTGGATGGCTTTTCTTCTCCTCCTCCTCGTCCTCGATGCCAAGCAAGCAAAGACCTCACGGAGACCTGGAGCTGGGGTCGGCTAATAAACTTGGCCGCCGATCGATGGTGACGACCGTCAGCACTGATGCATTTCTGTGTCACGACTCACCTCATTTCCTGCTTTAACCACCTTTAACTTCTCTTGACTCCCAATATAAGCAGCCATCTTCTGAGGTGACTGCTCACCCTCCACTCCTATGTCTCCAATAGTGTTTGAGCCAAAACATTAAAGACTAATAGTAAGAGAACAAAACTGGTCATTTCTGTTATTTCTAAAAGGCTAAATGTGCCTTAAAAACATCAATATTTGGCTTTTTTTTGATGGGACGCAAACAAAGATACACAGTAGAAGAAATGAGCTGCATTGAAAAGGCATCAGTCCCAGTTCATCCCCCTCATCATCACAGTGATACAGGGTTAGGGAGCTACATTGTTCAGTGTCCAATCTGTAACGCTGCATTCATGTCGCGTGGGGGGAAAACAGCCGCTACTGTGTTGATATGGTTTTAGTTTTAATGTCCTAAACACTTTATTTAACAATCTTCATCCTCTCCAAGTCTTTAAATGTGAGGACTTCCTGCGCTCGATTAAATGAGTCATCCCCCAGCTGTGTGAGAGTCAAGTGTGAAAAGGCTGAAAGGAATTATTACGAGCAATTCAGACGAAGTAGCACTAATCACCTACTGTCTTCCTGCGGTTTAAGACTTGTTTAATCCTTTCAAGTCAGGAGTTTGAAGTGTCAGAACATCGCTGCCGTTATTCCCACCGGACATGAACACAGCACAACACCGAAAGGCTTCACACAGAAAAGACACACAGCTTATAATTAGTTCTGTTCAACCTCGTTAAAAAAGGCAATTCAATTAAATCAGGATCGGGTTTAGAGCTTTCCTCACAGTTTACATACTAGCTAGTGGATGCTTAAAGCTGCAGGAGCTGAGTAAAGTCAACTCGCAGACCCAGTGTGTTTTTTACTCGTATAGCTTTGAGAAGCAAAAAACATAAAACAGATTTTTACATGACGAAAGCGTCAAATTAACAAACACGGGAGGGAGATCAAAACCTTCCCCTCTAAAAAGGAATAGTTTGACATTTTGGGAAATATGTCTGCTTTCTTGCCAAGAGTCAGGTGAGAGGACTGATACCACAGTTAGCTTAGCTTAGCTCAAAGACTGGAAACGGGGGGGAACAGCTAGCCAACCGCTTCCAGCCTTGTGGCGGGAAGTTAATAAATCTATCCAGCACATAACCACCCCTCAAAAAAGTACAGATGAAACAATATATAACATGTTAATTAGGGGGTTACAGGTGCGACTAGGTGGGGTTTGTCAGGCTAGCTGTTCCATTCATTTCCAGTCTTTATGCTAAGCTAAGCTAATCAACTCCTAGCCCTAGCTTCCTATTTCGCATACAGTTACGAGTGGCATCAATCTTCTCACCCAAGTCACCTTTAGATGGAGCTAAGAAATGCTATAAGACATATAACTCATGTTTTTGTAGGGAGCTAATAGGTGGGTTAGTCACTCTCAGATAGAGCCAGGCTAACAGTTTCCTTCGTTTCCAGTCTTTATGCTAAGCTAGGCTAACTGACTCGGGGCTCACGCTTCATATTTAGCATCATATTCAACATCAAGAGTAGAATCAGTCTTTTATTCTTCTATCTAGTTGGGAATAGGAAGGGTTTGTCACGGTTAGGTAGAGCCAGGCTAACTGTTCCCTTCTTTTCCAGTCTTTATGCTAAGCTAAGCTAATCAACTCCTAGCCCTAGCTTCCTATTTCGCATACAGTTACGAGTGGCATCAATCTTCTCACCCAAGTCACTTTTAGATGAAGCTAAGAAATGCTCCTAGACATATAACTTGTGTTTTTGTAGGGAGCTAATAGGTGGGTTTGTCACTCTCAGAGCCAGGCTAACAGTTCCCTTCGTTTTCAGTCTTTATGCTAAGCTAGGCTAACTGACGTCTGGCTCTAACTTCATATTTAGCATCATATTTAACATCAAGAGTGGCTTCAGTCTTCTATTCTTCTATCTAGTTGGGAATAGGAAGGGTTTGTCACGGTTAGGTAGAGCCAGGCTAACTGTTCCCTTCATTTCCAGTCTTTATGCTAAGCTATGCTAATAGTCTCCTGGCTCTAGATTCATAGTCATGAGTGGCATCAATCTTCTCACCCAACTCTCACCAAGAAAACAATTCCTTAAAGAAGCACGATATCGACACACACATGAGCAGGCGTACAGTACATGAATTCACACTCGGACACAGTTTAAAACGACAGCTTTAAAAATGTCCCACTGACAGAGAAAAAAACAGACACATAAATACAGATCAGTACAGACACACAGTTACAAATCGACCTTCAGGTGGATGTGTCTTTGTGTTGTCACAGCTGGTTGGTGTACAAGGAGGCGTACTGTGCAGGTTTGAGACTGACCCACTGGCCACGTACTGCCAGTCAGTGTTTGTTTAGAGGTGTGAGGTGGTGCTAGAACTGATAGACTTCCCTTTAAGGGCAGGAAACAATCACCGTATTTCCAAGTCCACACCTCTATATTTAGATTTTAGCGTCAGTTGATCAGAATCTTCCGATGACCAGATGAAGCTAATTCGTCCCCGTATTGGTCCGATACTTTGGACTGTAGTGATACTGGCAGTGCGGTCGTGCCATGTTTGCACCTTCAGCATGTTCGAGGTTTGTCACAGTTGCGTTCAGTTGTTGTAACTTACTGTATCGGCTTACGCCTGTCTGTGTGTCGTTTGTTAGAATTACTGTGGAGAAGCATTGTGGGAAAAGGCTTTGTGGATTTGTGTGGTCCCCCTATTTTAGACATGCAGAGCACAGAGCCATAAATCACCGTGGAGCCTAAAAATCGCTGGCGGGGACTACGGCTGGTGTAAGGCTACATGTAAACTCCTCCCCGGTTGTTGCGTTTCCATGACGACACACCTCACGGGGACCTGGAGTTGGGGGTCGGGCTCAGGTTTTCCGGTCTTGTTTGCGACTCACAGTATCAGGGCGGGAGGACGAATCGTTCCAAAGCGCACTGTAAATGTTCCCAGTTCTTCCACAGCAGCGCTAACACGGACACGCCCACGCAGGTGAGCGCCAGGTGGAGGCGGCTACGCAGCAGGGGGGCGGTGAACTTGGCCGCCGTGGAAACGCACACCAAGATCACGGTGACGATCGCCAGCATGATGTTGATGCATTTCCCCAGCAGCACCTTGGCGTCGGTGTTTTCCACCTGGACCGTTTGTTGCTGCTGCTGCTGGAGCTCGAGCTTCGACACGCGAGTCTGACACGACTCCAGGACCTCCTGCACACACACACACAAATACACACAACATGGTTAAAGCAACTTGTGTAACATCTCTACCATAAACTAACAGATTTTAAATCCTGGATCATATTTTATGGAGGCACCTCAACTCTCCGTGATTTACAGAGTTTCCTGATGGACAGTGGAGTAAACTGCTGTAGCTGCTGTTAGCTCATGTTAACTAAAGTTTGTTAGCTGGGCTGCCCGGACTTTAAGCTCAGAGCACCGGGGGAGTGTTAGGTTGCATTCAGACAGGATCGGGTGCTGCAGGAGTGTGTGGCGGAATTATTTCGCTGATTAATCCGGCTTTATTGATGCTGGCGCTCCCTCACTCTCATTCACTGTCTGAGTCGCTCGACCACATCTCGCTGTCTTAAACCATCAAGTTCAAATCAAATTGAACTTCTTAAACAAAGCCAGAACACACACAGGTAGAGTATCCATGAATCCACCTGGACAGTCTCAGTTTCAGAGACATTTCAGGCTGACTGTAGAGCTTTGAATGGTCTGATTGTCTGAATGGAGGCAGCAGCATAACGTCGGCTGCGTTTTTTCCAAAAGGTGGATCCGGCTCAGGTTGCTGCGTTTTTGGCCCGACACCCCTGCGCCTATCGCAGCCAAAACAGACTGCCCCCTTAACTCAAATTAATGGAAAAACCTGTGTCTGCTGCAGTGCTGGACCCTGTCTGAATGCAACCTCAGTGCTTGTACCACGGATGTTTTGGACCACCGGGAAGAAGAAGAAAGAGTGAGAGTGAGAGCAAGAAGCTGCCGGACAAGAGTAAATCTGGGACTGACTTTTAGTGGTTGGTGAAATAAAAGGCTGAAAGACAGACGCTGAGCTGGGCTGACTGCTGCTGGACTAGTCAGTGATATTAGCTGGCTGCTATGTCTTGTGTTGTTGAATTTTCAAAGTTTGGTTCATATTCAGGACGGTGGTATTGTACTAAAAACTGAGGGACACTGCCGTTTAAGATCAGGGAGACACTGAAGAGTGAAGCAGGGAAACACTAGACACGAGGTCAACAGTCTGCATAGTTTGACATTAAAACAGACAGATTCCAGTGCTGTACTTTAAATGTTAGTTAAAGGCTAAATGTGAGTGTGTGTTACATAACAGCTACTTAGAGGCTTTACTGTGTGTGTCTGTGCATGTATACTGAACACACTCTCACCTGTATGTCCCTTGCCCTCTCGTAGGCCTGATAGGCCACCTTCTCCTCGATGCTGGCCAGTTCCTGCTTCAGATTACTGGTCTCATGCTGGTGGAGCTCCGTCAGGTCATTTAACTGGTCCTCCAACCGCTCATACCTGACAGACACAAACACACACACACACACACACACACACGCATGCAGAGTAGGTGGAGGCAGAGCACCAAGAAGAGAGAAACAATGCATAATTGAGTGTGTGTGTGGGCGAGTTAACAGTACAGCAGTTTATGTACTACTTGCAACTAAGCTGCTGAAAACATTTGCCCTTGGTTGACTTAGCAACCGTGTTTTTTAAATATTTTTTATTTCATTTATATTTATTTATATATAAATGTAAGATTTCCAGCTAGTTTGTGACCTCCTGAAAAAGTAAAACCTTCATGCGCAGTGAAGCCTGATGAACCGCTCAACCGGAGAGTAATCTTTCCTTCTGGCGCGGTTTCATTTGAAGGACTTTTAGAGGCACAAGGAGGTCATGAAGTATTTTGCAAGAAAAGTGAGAAGAAAATGTGTCTCAGCTTAACATCGAAGCCTCTATATGACCTATAGCGAGAATTATTCTTAATGCCCTTGAGTTGGACAAAACGAGGCGATGGAAACAAAAGCTCTTTTGATCAACACAAAATGAACACAGAAGTTCCTTGTAGCTGCTTTAATTTGTAGTTTTTCTTTCCTATCTCAGATTTATTTATCTAGATGATAGAATGAATCCGATGCTGTGCTGACCTGTATCTCTCCTCCTGCATCATCTGTGTGAAGTAGCTGTAATCTCGCTTGAACTGTGAATTCAGCGTCTCCATGTCCTCTGCCAGCTGTGCCTGAGCCTCCCTGATCTCCCGCACCATGTCCAGCACCTCCCCCAGTCGCCCATTGGAGTCTGACCTCCCGGGGTCTCCGGAGGTCCCCGAACCCCCGGCCAGGTTCCCGTTTGAGTCGGCGGATGCAGACGTCCCTGTGGAGCACTCGTCGTCGCTTTGGTACTTGGTCGTCTTGGCTACGGTGTTGGCGCTCCCGCTCAGGCCCCGCGCCCCGGGGTCCACCTGCAGCCCTGACCCTGACTCCATGGAGCTCTTGAGGTGGGCAATGTTGTCGGCACTGCCAAACTTGTTCCTGATTAGGTTGGCGATCTCCCGTGACTTGTTAAAGAAGAACGGCGGAGAGAGCGACACGCCAGGCCCGATTGTCTTCACTTTATCCAGCGCCGGGTGCCGCCCAGTGGCGCTGACGTCCCGCAGGCTGCCCTCCTTGCTGTGAGTACCGGACTCCTTGTTGCCGCCGTCCTTGTGGGTGTGTTTGCCATTGGTCTCGCTGTCCTTCACGCGGCGGTGGTACTGCTCCAGCTTCCTCTGCAGCCGGGCGATGCTCTGCGCCGACTTCTGGTTCTTCTTCTCGAAGACCTGGCGTATCCGTCCGACCTGCTGCTTGTCGGCGTTGTTCACCAGTTTGAGGTACTCGGCAACGTTCTGGTCTCGAGCTGTCTGCTCCACTTTTATCTGCTCTGTCACCTGAAGGAGGAACAAGAGGAGAAAGCTTTTTAGACTTGTGAAAGTTTTACTTTACTATATATCAACCTGTTGGCAGACACACCATCATAGCTTCAACAAACACAGTTATACATATACTTCAATATCTCTAAACCCCAAACCAACCTGTCATAATAAAATGTGAGTCTAATTAACTGTGAGCTGCAACTTATTTCATCATATGTGAATAATCTCTTCCACAAATTAGGATAAACCATTAAATCAAATGAGAGTAATGAAACTGAACTGCAGCGATGCCCAATCTGCCTGTGGTGGAAATAATTCCACTCTGAGAAACTGTGTGTAATGAAAGCCTAGACGACGAGGGCTGTGGTGAAAATGAATTAGAAGATTGGGTGGGATACAATTTCTAATTAATTCAACAAATGAGTTTGATAGCTTTCAGATTGGTGTCTGTAGTATCATCGCTGAAATCTGAATGGGAAGTGGGTCATTATTGGATTAAGAAATTCTGCTCGACAGAGTAACGGAGCCGAGGAGTCTGTCTTTAATTTACTAGTCGTGTGTGATGTTTGTTCAGAGGACCCACGTGTCGCATGTCCACACACCGCTTTGCTAGTCAAACACGGTAAATCTACAAAAGAGGAGGAGGTGACTCAGGTTTCCTCTGACCTTAAGGATCTTCTGCTGCAGGCTGTCGATACCCAACGCTCCTTTGGTGAAATCCAGGCCCACTCCGTCGTTGCCGACGCTGTCCACCACGTCCAGGTTGGACTCTGAGCCACCGCGACGGATGGGCACCGGGATGCTGAGGATGTTGACATCGCAATTGCTGCGCTCCGCCTACGGACACACAAAATAAATAAAGATATCAGACAAAAAATGTCCCAAAGTGACGTATTACAACGTCTTCTTCTGTTCCACCAACAGTTCATACTGATATTTGACAAAGAAAAGCAGCAAATTCTTTCACCTGAGGACCTGAAACCTGTAAATGTGGCTTGAAAAATGACCGAAGCAATTAATCAATACCCTTATTTTTCTGTCAGGGTGTTGATGTCACAAAGGCTTGAAAGTAAAAAATCAGACAACATCTGATACTGCTGTTACGATCTCAGCCTTCGTGGTGTATTACCTTTCGCAAACAGGCGTAGCTATGATAACAACTGTTGTCGAGAGCAGCGCTTGAGAGGTGCAAAATTACATAATGCCTCGTTCAACATCTTAAGAGAGAAAATGACAGCTCTCCTGAAGCACACACTCAGCAGTGAACTATGTACCGACAACACTGAGAGCCTACAGCTAGTTGTTATCCTCAAGGTTGTACTGTAAAGAGCTAAATGCTCAACAATCGGGTAACAACTTTCTATTCCGCAGATTAACCGGCGCTCGCTCACTGTCATTCACTGTCTCAGTCGCTGGACCACAGCTCGCTCTTTTTTCTCTCTCAAACCATCAAAATAAACGTCCGTGTCTTTATTTTGCAGCGTAAATTGTGAGTCAGACGCAGATTTAAAATATCCGTTACTGTACTCACTTGCTCACCTTCAAATCTCATATTGTTTTGATGACTTGATGTTCGTCTTTGAGTACCTTAAGAAGCGCTTTTAAATAAAATGTATTATTATTATTTAGAAGCTGGGTAGATGAAATAAGCAAAGTCAGAACACAACAGGTAGAATATCAGAGTGAATACGAAAAATCGGATCCTGTCTGAATGTAAACACGCTCAGTAGCAGGTAAAATAAAATATGTGGCACTAAACATTTCACTAAACCTAAATACTGGTGTTACTTATAAAATGCCTCAACGTTCAACATCCTAGGAGAGAAATTTAAACCTCGTCTGAAGCGAAATATGTCGTAAACATTAAAATGATGTCAGTTGTCTGTGCATGCCTTCAGATTTATTATGTACCAAAAACCTGCAGCACAATCCATTGATATAAATTTAAGCCGTGTTTATGTGACCTCACAGAAAATAAGAGCAGAGCTAAGACAAGGATCGAGTGTGTATCGCGTCCTGAGAGGATTCTTGTGTTTAGACCGGAGGGAAAAAAGGCATCTGAGACATGAGACGGTAAATCTGCTTTAGGACTACACAATGCTCTGTTAATGGTGCAGTGTAAGAGCCCACCGCTCCAGACAAACAGCCTTAGTGCCTCTTGTACTGAGAATCCGCTCTCTGTATCGACAAAGGCAGACGATTATGTAAGACGACCTAAAATATTAGTATGTGGCAAGTCCTGTTGCCACGGCAGCAAAGCGCACACAAGACAAGACTAGGCTCATGTGCAAACTGCTGACATAGCCCGAAGGTGTTTTATTGTTTCTGTCTGTTTCTTTACACGTAGACGAGCGGAGTACACGTCGCTTTAATCTTGCCCTGCGGCAATACAGAGTCAACCATCATCATCTCCAACAGTCCTACGACATTAAAACAGTCGGTAACCGAGCGTCTTCTTCCTTTTCTTTGTCATTCATGTGAATCGATTGTTCTGAATCGAACTGCTGCTCCTCGGTGCAGATGGCTGACGCCCTCAGAACATCACGCGTTCATCGGTTCAAACCAGACGGCCAGAAAAGCAGCCGGAGCAAACCTGTTGGAAGAACATCAGTTCAAAATATTTGCTCTTTGTCAGGTATTTGACCTCTGGTCAGGGTGATGAAGCAGCTTCTACACTCTGGTGATGAGATTTTAACAATTTATAGCCTCGGAAAAAGGCCGGTAACACCCAAACAGCCGGTCTCCTGGAGACGCCGCGTTCAACAGGTTTCATTTGTGCCTAGTACCTGGACTCTGTTTATAACAGGGTTATTTAAAACAACTAAACGAGAACGCAAGACGATGACACGACTATCAAAGCATCTTGAAAGTTGAAAAAGGTTGAAGACCCCTGCTTTAGATTAATAAAAAAGTCCCTCAAACAATATGAAAATCTTAATATTACGGTAATATTAATGCGACTTTTCATACTACTTGTGTCAAAAGTGCGTCCTTCAGCTAGAGCAGAGGGTTGAAGGCCAATCAGGAAAGTAATCAGTCAACAGTAATAATTATAATTTGCAGCCTGAGTAATTAAAACAGCCTGCAATCAGTCCACTACAACGACTGAGCGCCATCCTCCTGCTCAACCTTGGATTCAAGGCTTTTCTAAAAAAAAAAAAAAAAAAGTTTCTGAGCTTTTATTTGCACAAACCAACATTCTTCCCTCTCTCTCTCACACACACACAAACACAAAGAGCCGTGGTCATAAATCAGCTGGCTGCAGGAGGTTTTGAATGTATAAACAGGCGGTGCACTCAGCAGTCCGCACACGTATCGAACATCCACCGGAAAGTGGGTCTGACGGCGAGGGCAGGGGAAGGGGGAATTATTACCATGTGAACACGCAGAGGCAACATATGTCTCAGAGGACACACGTGTCTGTTTTACAGAGCAAATAATGTGTGTCCCGCTACTCGTCCTTTGACCCCGGTCAGTACTGAGGCCATTTAGATTATCATGCGGATGGGTGAACACACAAACACAGCAGGGCCGCTGGAACAGAGACTGAGACTGAGACTCTAAGAAACAAAGCATGGATGAATGGATGGGAAAGCAGAAGCGTGCCACATAAAAGGTCTATATATGATTTGTCTGGGGCGACAAGTGAAGCATGTAAAGTTCTGGTGGTTTCATTTGCATAACATCTGCAGCTGCCTGGGTTCAAACCTGGTCACGGAGCGTGAGCGCATATAAAAATCTCACGTTCTTCTTCTGTCAAGGTACGACGATCCTCTCGATTCCACAAATAGACGCGCAAATGCCATGAATACTGATTAGTCGACTCTGTCAATCAACAGTTTTAGTAATCGTTTGAGTCAGAACCTCAAATATACGCCACAGACACGTTGTCAGTGGTCTACAAACTTTATGTCAATCGATCGAGTAGATGTAGAAATATTTTAGTCAAGGATCAAAGTGATGAACTCACCTCGCTGCTAGCATAGCTTAAAGTAACATCTATACATTAGTTTAATTATCTAACGATGAATGTATTAGTGTGTGTTTTGCATTGGCTTGGTTAGAGACAGAGAGTGGGCCGGCACTAAGGCAGCTCATCTGGGAGTCTCATCGATGGGAGCAGGGGCCTTGCCAGCGACATAAAAACACAGGAAATTGCCAAGGGAAGCCTTTCTTTTGTTGCTCCCAGCAGCAGTCAGGAGCTATTTATTCCCACTCATGATCCATCCGTTTATTCTCCACTAATATGAGCCAGAGGTAAAGACAAGTAAGAAATAAGGGTACGGATCTGTAAACATAAACGACACACTTCCCATTTTGTCAAAAACACAATCAGCAGCTGACCTCCAGAGACAAATCGATCAAGTCACGGCACCGATGCATCAAGTCGGAGGCCGTTTACAGGAAACATAAAGAGTCCTCTGAAGTAGAGTTAAGACGAACCCTGTACATGAATGTTATTTATCACTGTCAACAGAGAACCGGTGCGACTGAGCTATAAATATTAATGTGCTGATAAGACATCACACTCCTGTACGCATGGACAGAACTTACAGTGACCTACAGGGACATAAGATTTGATAAAAGGCTACGTGGGATCGAGCAGCAGAGATTATTATTATAAATCGACCATGTTGAAATGTGAAGATTAGACGCTTTTCTTTTTATGTTTGTGTCAGGACATCGGAAGATGCTGGGATGTGGGAGTCAAGTCAAAGTGAAAGGAAAAGAAAAGAAAAATCAATAATGAAAATATTTGTTAGTTTCAGCCTTGGTAACCTCGTATTTATGAGAACATACAGATCAAACAAGTGATCGACTCATCAAATAAATAACTTATACCACAAAGAAAACAATAAATGAGGTTCAAACATATGTGAAATCTGGCATACATGTTCATCTGAGATTATAGCACATTAGTGATGTATTAGTCTGAACCAGCACACCAGATTAGCACAGGCTGAATTAAACTGGTGTGTGTTTGAGCGTTGGGGAGGAAATAATGGGATTGGGAGAACCCAGATCAAGAGATTTAGTGATGGAGATGTTTAAAACCAGGCGTGTTAAGCCAATAACAGGAAGCTACGGCACCGTGACGTGTAATCAAGTCATACGTGGACGGAGGGAATCTCTGATGATCTTAATGTTTTTCCGTTTTGTTTTGTTTGGCGGTCCGCCATGCTATCAGCGGCTTACTCTGAGGTGCCCTAAAAATAGGATCACTCGTCCACATTGGTATTCTCTGCCTCTGCTTTATGTTTACCTCCTCCGACTTTATCTCTTCCTTACGTAACGGCAGCTCTTTGGACAAATGTGGAGACGAAATCTAGAAGTTCTGAACGGCTAAATGCGGCAAACTGTGTTACGTGTGCCAAGGCGAAGGACTGTACTTCCTGAGGGAAAGCTCAATGCTCCAAGCCCGATGCGTCATGCTGCAACTGAATCAAGTGCCGGTTACACAAACCACTGCACCTGCAATCGAATTCAAATTCAGTCAGCCTGTGAGACACAAATCAAAAGTGTGAAATGTTGAAAAGTGTTTGGTGCAGGCTGATGACTGAAACACATGAAAGAGGGGTTTAATGAATAATAAATGAAACGCAGCCTCATACCGGCTCACCAACAGTGTTATCCATCATTAAGATTGCCTCATGCACTCTGTGGGGAACGCGCTTCTTTTACATGACCGCCGTGCTGTGCTCTGACGGCTCATAGCTTCTCTCATCTGCAAAACAAACTTATCTCCTCCTTCAGTGAAACAGAAGTCAAGCGTGTCAATTCATCTGTTCTCGTGCAGAGATAGGAAAGAGTTTTTAAGTTTGCCAGCAATGACGAATTAAGGTGAAATCAGACATCCGGCTCGTGTGAATTGGACTGGAGAGCCTCCTGCCTGGAGAGAAGGGAGGGGGGGATCAGAGAAGAGAAGCCTCCTGTGGGGAAGCTGGAAGACAGACGCACCTCCCCATGGGAGAGCTCCACAGGTACAACAGAGAAATATCCAGAGAATATAAATGGGAAATAGGATGGAATGATTACTGGAATACAAACAAACAGAAATCCAAAGATCTAAAATGTAATGCGCTTTTATTGATGAATTGATCATGCAGATTCTTTTTCTTAGAGATTAATCGACTTGTTTCACCTTTTATATATTGACACTAAATACTGTAAATGCATTTTTCCATTCATTTGAATGGGGGTACTGTGTTGAGAACACAGGTTTTTCTGCCAAAAAACACAGCAGGCGGAGAAGTTGAGCCGAAACCGACTTTTGGAAAACCACGGCCTGGCGTCCGAGGTGGCCGGCAATCAGACACTCGGACCGGTAAAACCTTCCACAGTCTGAAACTGAGACTATCCAGGTGGATTCATGGACTAAACTCTGATACTCTACCTGTTGTTCTTATAGTTTCTACTGTGTGAAAGTCAAACAGAACCACACGCTGTCAGCATGTGATCCAAAGAGCTCTATATATGGTTCCACCTCCACCATTGTTCTACCTTCAGACACACACACACACACCTGAACTGAGGCCAAACCCAAGGTAGGGCATAGGGGAAGTAAACAGTGCGGATCTGATAAGTGTGTCGCTGCACTGACTGAAAAACTGATTTCAAGTCTTAACAAGTCGCTCTCTGCACACACCCACACACGCTGACTCGTGGCAAGCTGAGCAGGACACGTCCATGTTAACCAGAGGCCACAGAGACAATGCGTCTGTTTTGTTAATGCGTCTCTCAGCTCTTTGGTTCATTTATCTTGTTATTCACTGACTGAAATTGTAATTCCAGTCACAACAGCGTTTCTTTCAAGTCATTACCATGTTTAATTCTCTGCCTAAAGTCTCTTTTTTTAACTCAGTAGTACTTCAATCATGCAGCAAATAGTTTCTTCTTCGGTACTGACAGCCCGTGTTGACTTTTGCATCAATCAGATCCACAGAAAATCTGCAAGAAGGCGACAAAGACGCTGGAGGATCAGTGGAAAGTCTCTGAAATGCTTTTAGCATCATTACTGAGAGTGTGAAAAGTCTACAGAAGTAAATGGACTTTGAAATATCATGCGCATAAAGAAACAGCTCTGTTACAGCAGAACCTGGTCAGTTCTCCACGCTACGACTTTAAACTCAGCGTTTTGCTCGCCAGACTTCAAACTACAGCCAGATATGGCTTTTATGAATTGATAAGACTTTGTTTTTCCTACATGCTTGGAAGGAGAGGGTGAGGCATGGGATCTGCGACTTCACTGCCAGGTGCCACTAAATCCTACACACTGGACCTTTAACTTGCTCAGATTTGATTGATTTATATGCTTTTAAATATGTAAATATGCTACGTGGTTAAATTGTTTCCCTTCTGCATTTTATTTTGACTGTCTCCGTGTCTGACTTTCCTACAGGGGCTGTCAGCCGCGGATTCCCCGCGGAGCTGAGTGGAAACAGACCACGGCGCTCTCGTGGAGTTTGAAACATCGACTAGCCGAACACGTTAAATCTGTGCCCGGATACTGAAAGAGCATTTAATTGGAAAGCAGGTCAATATTAAGATTTCTTGTGTCATGTGTAACTTGATGGTAGTTTAACTGATCCAGACTCTTGAAGGTTCTCCTGTAGAGATCTACAGTGAGGCACCTGTGAGAGGTGTGTTCTGTGTAGAGGGTGTGACTCGCGACCGGTCAGATGAACGAGGTGAAAGGTGAACAGGCGCAGGTGTTTACTAAATTTGGAAGAGAGACTCAAAGTCGACATCACATAAGAAATTTGCATTTTACTCCTCCGCTATTTTCCAACTTCAGATGAAACTGTGCTCAGTATGTTTGCTGCCAGATAAGCAGCCACATTTCTAGCAGAGCTCTGTAGTTTCTCAGCATGACGTGTCCATCCAGTATGAAAGTGTCAGAGCGTTGCAGTAACATGGCCATGGGAAAAAAAAAACCCGGAGGCTCATTAACAAACAACAGATGGAGGGATGAGGGAGGAGGAAATGCTCTCATCTCTCCCCTCATTTATTCCCCTTTCTACTAGATCTAAATTTAAACTGTGATCAGTTAAGACACAATATGAGACTATTGGTTTAGACAAGCAGAGAACACTATAAAGTATTTAGTCAATCAAGGTGTTGCATGCAGTGTTCTTCAAGAGACTAGACTGACATATTAAATTAAACAGGTAGCAGCTCTGTGAGGTTTATAGTCACAATGCTGCTGCAATTCATCCTGAGGGCAACATGAGCGCTTATGGGACTCCATATAATTTAAGCATTTCTCTAAAACATAGTTAAAGTTATAATTCATCGTCTGGGAGCTACAATGACTGTACAAAGCGGCAACGTCTGTCAAGTGAAGTGAGCGTGGAAGGGCCAAAAACTGCAGTTCCTCAAACGTCCACTTGAGTCTGGCTCCAGAAGTGAGTCAGTCTCCATAAGTCCCCATGTTTCACAGCAGAAATAAACATGTTTACAGCCTGGTACAAAAAACAGTTTTGGTCTCTGTAGCTAATTTCCCCGTTCATGACAACTGTACTGAGGGTGAATTTATATACAACTCACCTGTTCACATTATATTAAGGCTTAAAGTTATGCAGGATTAAAAGCGTGGACGCTTTGATTGACAGGTGGGTGCTGTCACATGATGCTTTGTTTAAGCAACCAGGTGTCAGGTCCGGCGATAATCCACGTCTTTTATGATTTTTAGATTAGCCGGGAGGCGGTGAAAGCAGGACTCTTTAGAAACCTGTGGGTGACGTCACGGATACGGCGTCCATTCTTTATACTGTCAGTGGTCTGTACAAACTTTGATACCGATCTAGTAGACTAAGTAATAAATTAAAAAACTGACCTGATGGTGGCACTAGAGGAAAAGTCAGAGAGTCATCAAAGCTGGTTGGATCCATCCTCTGGTGATCGCGAATGTCTACATAATTAAAGTTGCCATTGCCCCCCCGACAAGCCACATTATTCACAATCTCCATCGCTTCCTAATGCAAAGTCGATGCTGCTACTCTCTCCAGCTCTTAGAGAATGAGAGCAGCTTTTCCTAACAACAACAGTGCACTTTAAAAGCAACTGAAATTGCAATTAGACAATGATAAATGAGGCGTGTAGCTACCAGCCTTATCTGTTTGTAGTGATCAGACTAATGTCTCTAAATGAACGATGCTAATGAAATTCCATGATAGAGTGCTATATTAAGAGTCAGAGTTAATTTCCTAGAATTTAAAGGATCGTTAGTGTGATGTAAACCTTCTGCAAAACTACACCGAGCTCGAGAGAAGAGAGCAACATCTTCGTCAACTCTGTTGACTACACCAGACGAAAAACTAGGCAACACAGTTAATCAACAAATCACACTCCAGTGAGAAACGGGGTGATTATCGAGTTACAAATCAATGAGCTGCTTACAATCCATTTACTATCGAGGGAGCTCGGCATCAACTAATGACTTGCTAATGCAGCAGCTGCACACACAAATCTTTAAATCTGAAGCTAGCGGGAGGGTTTACACAATCTGAACCACGTGTATGTTTGTGTATGACCTGCTTTATACACCCACGTACAGTTTGGGATTCAATGGAGAAAGAGAGAGGGAAAAAGAAGTTGTAATCCCTCCTCTTCTCTCTTCTCTTCTGTAATCTGAGATTTTAATCTCCGCTATCCAGAGCAAAGATTACCCGGCAGCCGTCGCTCCACGAGGCCTAAAATGCTCCGGAGGGAAAGAAAACGGGCTGGCTGAGGCTACAGATGTGTGAGGCGGTAATCTTAAGGAAAAAGATAGAAAGGAAGGAGGAGGGTGGAGGGGATGAAGAAGAAGAGAAAATCCTGCTGTGACGAGTTGAGGTCGATGCGTTTGAACTCCGCAGGTAGAGAGAGAATCAGAAAATTAGTTTTTTACAAGTAAAGGTCAGAGTTTACTCTGTGACCTTTGAGGTAACATTTGCCACCAGCTTTAGTCGTATAGTTTTCCAAACCACTGAACAGACTGACACACAGTTCAATGAATTATTTTATGATGCTTCTCTCGAGAGATTACTCAGGAACATTAATCAACAACAAATCTAAGAATCCAATATGTTCACCCACCAGCATCGAACCAGCACGGCAGATATCAAACAGTAGACTTTAAGAGCTTTATAAATATTGTGAAGTTGTGCCTTTAAACGAGCCATCAGAACATCCCTAAGGTTGTGATGTCACAACTGTACAGTCCCCACCCTTAGCCACACCCCCAGCGAAGCCAACCCAGACCCAGCGTACGCCTGTGGCCAGAAAACAGCCAATCAGAAGAAAGACTCGTTAACACAAAACTAAAAAAAAACTGCAGTTCCTCAAACATCCATTTGAGGCTGGCTCCAGAAGGGAGTCAGTCTCCATAAGTCCCCATGTTAAAATGTCTAACTTCCCTGGAGGGTGAATTTTTATTAAGCCTTTTATTAAGGCTTAGATATATGTGTCTTGTTTGAGCAACCAGGCTTCAGGATACTTCACTTCACTTCACAAAGACTAATGTAGAATGTCTAACAATTTGCAAATATAACCAAACTAGAGCTGCAACTAATGATTAATTATCCTTATTCATTTTCTCTATTACACGAATTGTCTATAAAATGTGTGAAATCAGTAAAGGTTGCAGCTTCGAGTGTGCTTTCACAGCCAAAACAGACAAATAAGAGAGAATAAAACAGTGTTTTGCAGCCCGGGCCAGCAGCATCACTGCTAGCTGGGATAATGGAGATAAAGACAAAGCTGTTGTCCATTCAACTGAGCACCAACTTCAACAAGTCTCTGTTTTGCTGTGAAAGTCACTGAGATCTATTTTGTGGCCGAGTTTGTGACAGTGAAAGGTTCTTTAACTTTAAACTGAAGAACCTAAAATGACTTTCTTTGCTAGTTCAGATGTTTTCCACCTTGGAAAAGGATCCGACAGTCTGATTCCCACTATATTTAGTTTTGAAAACCATTTTAATGGAGCAAAAGCTTTCAAGAAGTTCAACTCTCGATAACTGGGACGTACTATACGATGCTCCTGCAGACACGCTCTGTATTTAGACTCCAAATATAACAGAGAAAAGAGTTCAGCCGCCTTTGACGCCCTTTACAGAGAGACGCTCCATTTTTGGACGCCTGGTTTAGAACATAAACTCTGCTCTACACCGACACACCAACGTACTCACTAGTGCAGAGTACGATGAACTGTTGGCACGTGTACAAACCAGAGCTCTCGTACTTTGAAATGTGTGCACACAGTCTGAATGACCCCGCATCCTTCTGCCAACACACCTGAAAACACTCACTGTGGTTACATAACGGTGACCGGCAGGTGTGTGTGTTTGTCAGGAGCTCTTCATTTATTTATGATGTTGACTTTATTTACAACAACTATCAGTTGATTAATGAATTAATTAGTCAACTAGGAGAAGTAAATATTTCTAACATATCAACCTACTAGACGTAAATGAGTTTAAATTAGTTTTCTACGAGTTGATGTTTGATTAATTAGTAATATAACCCAGTTAGCTGCAGGCCTAATTTACAGAGTACATTTGTATTACTAGGGGCTGTGACAAACTTTTATTTTTCATTAATTAATCATTTTTAGTTTATAAGACATGGTAAAAAATGCAATGCGGGTCTTGGTACTTGTACATAGGCTTCACTTCGCAGCCATGTAGGTTGCTGCTTGGTACAAACACATATTTTCAGATAATGTGTCGATTCATTCGTTTCTGATTATGCGTGTGTGTGTGTGTGAGTGCGGGTGTGTGTGTTTGCCCAACACAGGATCTCTTTGATGGGCAGAGTATTTGTGTGTTGGTTAATCCACGCCGTGCTGCTCACACACCCAGCATCGCTGCTGTTTTGTGTCTATTCACCGGTCGGCTTAGCCCACTCAGTCGCTAATCCAAAAGCACAGAGAGATGAGGCGCGGAGATAAACCGGTGTACCTACACGTGAAACGTTTCCACAATTTACATTTCACAGATTGCACTCCTTCGTCTTCTCATGCTCACGTCCGTCCGTCCATCTACCCGCCCGTTTTAAGTTAAGGCTGCCGCTTTTTCCAGGATACCGCACAGATTCCACCGGTTGCCCCGACAACAGACGCGATTGAGTAGATCGCATCTCGCCCGTAATGACCAATGAAGCGAGTTGAAGGCGAAGACCATCAGTCACCTTCCATTCAACGACGCTCACCCCCCCAGCCAGTTTTGTTCTCTTTCAGTGGCCAAACAATGGCCACGGCTTAGCTCATCACTGTGATTTGTGATGCTGATGGTCAACTGTGTGTGTGTGTGTGTGTGTGTGTGTGTGTGTGTGTGTGTGTGTGTGTGTGTGTGTGTGTGTGTGTGTACTGCCCATAGGCGTGCTGCAAGAACTGGCTTTCCTGTATCCTTCAGAGGCAGGGCAAAAACAACAAGCCCTGACCTGTTGAGTATAATTAAATGTCGTGTTGTTAACGGCAGTAACTATTAACACCCAAGGCCGGGAAACACTCGCTCTATTTTCTGTCCATCTGTATGTTGTTCGTGTGATAATAAAGTCTTAAAATGAGCCACTCAAAGCTTGAACAGAGACCAGATCTATCGAGCTAGTGAGAGATTATTTCGCAGTGAGTGGCAGCGAAAGAAAACTAAGAAAACAACCTCCCAATGTTTGAATTTGAATGAACTCTTGATCCTGGCTGGGCAGCAGCACGAAGGATTACAAGAGACTAAATATAAACCAAACGAGCAGAGCCTGTTCTTCTTTTGTTTTAACCACCAGTTATGAATCTGCGACTAACCGTGACAGTTAACTAAAGAAACAAGACATTTCAGGATGTCAGGACCTACAGGTAACAGCGATACAAACAGAGAAAATCCTCACGTGAGAAGCTGGAACCAAAGAACCAAAGATTATAAGGAAATATTTTTAGGTTTCCTTTGCTTGGACAAAGCAAAAGGTTTGAAGATGTCACCTTGAACTGTGGGAACTCTGATCGACATTTTCCCAATCAACTAGTTGATTCCTCAATCATTTGTCAGGTTAATTGATAATAGATATAATCACTTGTTGCAGCCCTAAATCGATGAGCAAAAAATCTTTTTTTGTCCATGAGTGTAACTGCGAGACGGTGATTGAGCACAGAAAGGAAAACACATACGAAACAAACTGTACCTGAAGGTAAAGACGAGCCACGCCCCCTCGTGTCTACTGTAAAAGGTGAAAAAAGGATCGTGGACGGTCAGATTTCTTGTTTTTTTCTGGGTATCTGCTGATCTGACAGACGCCTGGTGTTGACAGCGTGGTTTACAGTCGGTGCATTTCTCAGCCAAAACAAACTAAACGCATGAACAAACCTCAAACCCGCCTCGACTCATGTTTGCTGTTTTAGTAACAAACAAATTCGTCAGCTCTCTGCCAAGAAAATGTATTTACTGGCATGAACCTAAAGGAGAATTAAAAGAGGAGGAAGCACACCCTCCAACCTCTTTCCTCTACATCAAAAACACACACACACAAAAGTCCAAACCTTCCCCTGTGAAAGTGATCTAATGATAGCGACAGAGAAGGCTGCTCGATGCATTAATTATACACCACCACCACCACCCCCACACACTCACGGTTTAGGCTTATGTAAACAGACATGAGACCGGCCTAACCTTTCGAGAACCATCCATATTGATAATTCAATAATTCGACTCAACCGCAGTGCCACCGCCTGCCTGAACTAATCAATTTCCTCGCTGGTATCAGTCGCCTTCCCTTTTCATCACAGGACAGGTAAACTCAGCGGGTTGCCCGTATCTGTGTGATGGGAGGTGAAGGAACAAAGAAGATGCAGAGGAAACGACAAATGTCCAGAGGCACATGTGTGTTTGCAGTGTCGATGCAAAACTAAGGTCTGACATTAGCATTTCCTGGACTGCCACAAAGGAAGCGGGGGAGAGGAGGGTGTTGGCAAAGCTGACATCCATCATGAACAACTCCTCTGTGGAGGCCTTAAACAGCTCCTTCAACAACAGACTGCTACTCCAACAGCTGTCAGACTCTAACACCAGCATGACTTCATGACTTTCTAATTCATGAGTAATTTCTATTTAACCTTGTGTATACGAGCTGCTGTGACAAAGGAATCATCCAAGCCTATTTTATCTTACATAACTGGTCTGAATGTAAGACAACATTTAATTGCAGGACAAGACAATTGTTGTTAGGTTGTTAGGTTGCAGGGTTTCTTTGTCTGTGTGTCTTTTAGGTAGTTTCCTCTCTGGAGGAGTTGGTTGCGTGTGTTGCTGTGTTTACCCTTCGGGTTAGTTTCTTTTCACACAGAAACAAATTTAAACAAACTAAAATGAAATCTGAGAAGTGGAAAGTTAATACAGGGAGAAGTTCCCGAAGCTGACGGTAACTGATTTACATCTTGGTGCGGTTGTTTTTTTGTCTGAGTACGACATCAGTGTTCAGATCTGCTCAAACTAATCTGGATAAATACAGTTTTTAAGGTGGTATTGGGTAAATTTATGGACACTGTTTTCACTTTTTCTCTATATATTTATCTGGTTATTTGTTATTTATAAGAATTTGTTTCTGCACTTTTTGATTTACAAATTAAATGCTTTTCTATGGACAAAATTGTAATTAAAATATAACTTATATAATATAAATTAAGAATAACTGTGTGTTCTGGGTTTGACAGACCAAAGAAAAAAGTGTTCTTAGCCACCCAGCCAAATTTGAATAAGTAAAAATATCAACAAGTTTATGAAATCAGGTGTCAAAATCAGGTAAAAATTCATTCTCAGCTCCAGGACTGTGGGGGCGTGTCCACTGAATGTGCTGAAGCCACGCCCACTCGTGCAGCAGTCAAGCAACAATTTTGAAGCGACTGAAACGTGTCAGATGAGTTCAGAAAATGACATGACTAGCTTTAAAACACTCTGAGCGAGATGAATTCATCTCTATCTGCTCTGATCAGGGTGGCCTCAGCGTGTCATCGAGCCACCCTTTAAGGACCGGCCACAAAATCCTGAGACTGAAAACTGGTGAAAAACTGTTTGAATCTCTGACTCCACATTTCAGTGATATATCATTCAAAGTCTTTTCACATGTTTTCAGGAACTATTTTCCAACATATTTAATGTGTTTTGAAAGAAATCTCAGAATTGCCTTTACACGGACTCTAAATTTTTTTCGGTAATGAAAATAATAGTTAGTTAGATAGTTGCAAGATCAAATCAACAAAATATCACGAAATTGAAGCAGCTACAAGAGAGAGAGAGCGGTGTTACAGTGCAAATTGTTTCTGCAGACCTTAGTGTCTCCTTTACACGAACTCGACTTTCCAGCTACAGTAGTGTCTGGAAAACATGCTTGTGGAAAATGACTAACGTTACATCCTTCCTCAACAACATACAGCCGAGGTGTCCTTGGATGCAAGTCTCTGCACCAAGAGAGACAGAGAGACAGAGAGAGACTCAGCAGTAAACTATGTTTGTACTTGGCAGCTCTCAGGTGAGAATGAGAAGCAGCTGGAAAGATGGCTGACTCTGCCATAAGTATCCCATGAGTGTCATCATATAAAAGGTTAACAGCTGAGGGAACGGGTTGGCCTCCCTTCAGTCTCTGAACAACTCATAAAGGTGTCACATGTTGAAAAATGTGTTATCCTGTGTACCTGGATTGCAGGATGATGAACCACAGAGACACGCTTCACAGTTGTATATGTGGGTGTCAGCTGGCGAGAGACGCTGCTCCTATTTCTCCGATGATTGAGTGGCTCTATTCAAACGAAGGCGAACTGCAGGAGAAGACTGCAATCTTTAAATCAAGGCATCACAAAAGACGGAGCACCTCGTCTCCATTTAGACCTAGAATTAAGTAGCACCTCTCTGCATGTGAGCCCGCTGTAACTGGGTCAGAGAAGAATCTGTTCACATTATTCAACCTTTTACGTGGAGCAATACGTAACGGTAAAGGCACATGCTTGGATGACATAACACATTGTTTCTTAATGATGTGACTGACAGCTTGTATCAGTTATAATCTCTGGAAAAGCTGCAGACCTGGATAAACTTGCTCCCCGGCTTTCCTTTGCCTGTGGGTGCTAATACTCTGCAAACAGTCTGAGTGAAGTCTCGATGACGATAAAGGTCGCCTGAGCACGGCGTCAAAATGACTTCACACATGAAGAACTCCCATTACAAAAATCTGCCAGTTTCAAAAAGGTCCAGTGCGTGAGAGTTGTAGTGAGTTGGACCTAGCGGCGAAAGTTGCAGATTGCAACCGACTGAATACCCCTCACCTCCACCAGCCCTTTCGAAGCTCCAAGTAAAAATTAATTTTGCACTTAAAATAAAAAGAGGGGAAAGAAAAAGTAAAATCAGGGATTGGTCGAACCTGCTTCTGTTACTATTATACTATTATTATTATTAATATCATTATTATTACTACTACCTTTAGTCACATCTCCTTAAAGTTTATAGATAGAGTTCTGGAAATGTTCCTTGCCACTGTTGCCAAGTGCTTGCTCATGGTGGGAGTTGTTGGGTGTCTGTAGATAATATTATAAAGAGTACGGTCTAGACCGGCTCTGTATGGAAAGTGTCATGAGATAAATTGGTGCTATGTAAATAATAAAACTGAAATGAATTGAAATGCTGCCTCACAGGTACAAACCCACGAGGGTATATAACATAATAGAGGAACACAGAGGGAAAAATAATAATAATAAGAAGAAGAAGTCTGGAAACATTTAAAGAGAAATGCAGTGACTGGAGTATGGAGCCAAAAATGCAACAATACAAGGCAGCGTGTAATTACAGATATGCACATTTCCACACAAAGCTTAAGACAGTTTAAATTAAATGTGACATGTTTATGTCTTCAGAGACCAGAACAAACCGTGTCTGGGCTCGGGGACTTTTCCCCAGAAAGCGGTGTTGCTGAGTTGTTGTTGCACTGGAATAAATAAATAAATAAATAAATAAATAAATAAATAAATAAATAAATAAATAAATGAGGATTTCCAACTCTGCTCTAAAGATAGAAACTCGACAGTTCGCTCGTTTTAAACGCGTGCATGCGTTAAAATAGCGTGTCCACACTGAGCACATTAAAGCAAACTCATATTTACCATGTTACCCCCGCTGGTGTAAGTGTCTCCCGACTTCTCATAAACTTTTCCCCGCAGCAGCGCAACAAGCCCCGGTCATAATCTCCCGGTGTGTCGTCCTTTAGGTGCGAAGCTGACAAGTTGACACCGCCCGTGTAACGCATGCCATCACGGCTCCCGCATTATCTCAGAGACGACGGACGACCACAGCGGATAAAGGTCTGGTTCGTTCCCCTCCACCCAGACAGCCAGCACAGCTCCGCCGCGGTGATCCGTCTAAAACCTGGAGAAGCCAGGCAAGCGGAGTGTGTGATTACGCCCCGCCCACCGCGTTACACCGAGGGAGGGGCTGCGGGGGATATCGAATACACCCCACATGAACTAATTCAATGCAGAGCTCAGAGGTCCACCACATTAAATCAAACACACCATAACTTCTGAAGCCATAGAAGTTAATATAGACTCTCATAGCTATTTTAATCTGATATATTAATCTGACATTTCAGCACGGATCCCATACTTCAATCACTGCGTTCTTAATATTGGTCTTTTACTATCTCATAGTACTACTCAACTATAAGATTGATTCTAGGTACATTTTACAATTATTCCTTTACAGGAAGTCTTGCATTAAAAATGTACTTCAGTAAAATACAGTAAAAGTCCTTTATTTAAAATTTACTTCAGTAAAAATACAGTAAAAGTCCTTCATTTAAAATGTACTTCAGCAAAAATACAGTAAAAGTCCTGCATTTAAAATGTACTTCAGTAAAATACAGTAAAAGTCCTGCATTGAAAATGTACTTCAGTATACATACAGTAAAAGTCCTTCATTTAAAATGTACTTCAGTATAAATACAGTAAAAGTCCTGCATTTTAAATGTACTTCTGTATAAATACAGTAAAAGTCCTGCATTTTAAATGTACTTCTGTATAAATACAGTAAAAGTCCTGCATTTAAAATGTACTTCAGTAAAAATACAGGAAAAGTCCTGCATTTTTCATCTATGTATTTATTGCCAGTAACTCTAAACTCTTCTCTCTTTGCCTGTTATTTATAGGCAGACTTTTTAATCATTTAATCATCTGTTTACAGTGAACTAAACACCTTGATAATTAGAAACAGATAGCTGAAATAGATAGACGCCGGCCTTATACCCAGTGAAAGGATAGATGAATTGCCCCACAAAGGTCTGGGGAATGAGTCATGAATTTTTTAAAGGCGCAGCAGGTCTACAGTGGCTCAACTGATGAAGAAACCAATTAGTATGGTTAGTGGTCATGTCATGTGATCTGGGCTTGCTGACAGTTTATTGCCCAAGCTCGCATTAAGTATTCATCCCCACAATATAAGTCAACTTTTCCACCTGCCGTCTTAGAAATACTCTTTCTTACTCGTCTGTCATTTGTCATCATTCATTCCCCTGTCATGCACATATCGACCTGAAGCCCACCTAACAGGGACGGCAGTGAGTCAGCCAACTGTTAATCACTGTGACAAGTGTGCGTGTCGACAGGTCGGACGCTCTCGAGACCGAATGATTCAGCCTGCAGGGCAGGGAACAGCCACCTGGCACAGAGGCTTGTCTGCGAGGCAAGAGCTCTGTTATTGGAATTTTGAATCTGATCCAGGCTAATTCAGTCATGTCATTTCCGTGAGTGCGTGCAAGCATAGTCGGAAAGAATCATTGCATAGCTCTGGGACAACAAATCTTTGTGCTATAATAAATAATAACCTAATACACTTCCAGTCCATTTCCCTTGGGTACTGATGTATAATATCTGAACTGAGAGATCGGAGGCAGAGAGCTAAATGTGACATTTAATTACGTCTAGATTTGTATGTTAGCCTTGATTTGGTTCAAAAAGGGCATTGGCTGTGAGCGCACAGGACTACTTGTGTAAAACTTTAAAACGGTATTTTAATTTTTTTTGTTTTCTCTCTTGTATTGCTTTGATTTATGACTAATCGCGCCAACGCACCCATACAAACAATCTAAATGTCACCACATTTGACTTTTAATAAGTGCCATAGAGTTCAAAAATAAAAAATTAACTCACAAGAAGAGAGATGCAGCGCAGCGTTTCTGATCTGTACAAATGTCAGAATTCATGACTATAGGATTATGTAAAATCCACGTGTACGTCATGGAGTGAAGCGGTTGCGTGTAGTCATAAAATTCACTCTGTTAATCACAAAAATGCTATTGTTCGCATCCCCCACCAGCGATGTTTGTGTTCTTTATAGGCTTCCTGCAGCGCTTCCTGTCTCCACCTCTGCCATGACATCACTCTGACCCCCGTAACACCGGAGACTTCCGGACAGCTGATACATTTTAGGTGGAGCTCGGCATTGTTTAGGTGGTGAGGAGGATCAGGGCGTTCTGTTGAGGGAGTTCGGGACATTATGGAGGGATTCAGGAATGTGAGGTTATCAGAGCGATCCCGTGGGATTTGGGAATGTTTAGGGTGGAAACTTGAACATTCTGTAGGGGATCAGGAATGTTTAAGTTCAGGGCAGCTCAGGAAGTTCTGGTGGGAACTTTCCAGTGTAAGGAGGTCCTTGAATGTTTAATTATGAGGGGTGAAAATATTCTGATAGGGTTCCTGAATGAATTATATGTAATGCTCATAGAGACAAACCCATGAATCATCACCTGAATTTGTAGTTTCCATCAGCTTGATGGATTATTTTACCACCTTTCCACCCTTTGTTTCGGTTCTAGCAACTCTAATTTCTACAAACAGATATGATTGCAGAATCTGTAGGCAAGGGACCCGTGGAAGTGTTTATACTCAATCATATTTAAGTGGACTTCGGTTGCAATAGTCTGTGTGGAGAGCAGAAGAGGCCAAACCCATGGGCCCAGTGCAAATGCAAAAATCTGCCGATGATTTAACTTATTAGCTTTCTTGAAGGTCACCTGCCTTCATATGCTGATATCTGTTTATAGAGATCAATCAAAATGTGTCTTTTCTCGTCATTCTCATATTTTACTAGTTAATAGTTGGATTGCAGAGGAAGGATCAGCTGCACCGAAGAAGCCCTGAAATATTGGACGTCGTCCCAGAGGTTAATCAGCATCAGGTGATAGCCAATGGTTTCTGAGATATAACATCTCTTATCAATCTGATTTTCAGCAGCAAGCAGCTGTTTTAGTGACAAAGCTATGACAAACCAACCATTTGCTATCTGCCTATAGCGCCAAACAACAGAGATCATAGAGCATTTAAAAGCTAAAGAGCCACAGAGTTCAGTCAGGAAGTGGTGGAGACCAAAACAGAACTTGAGTAGCCAAGTAGCCAAGACAAACAATTACCTTAAATTACTTTTAAAATGATGTCACAAAACTAATTTTATAGTTTCTTTTCTAACAGTACCTGACGTCAGGGCAACTTAAGTAGTCACGAAAAAATAGAAACACACACAATAATGTAGACTGGGCTGAATTATGTTGAGGCTATTTCAGATATCCTGTTCGAATAAAGGCTGCAACTAACAATATTTTATTCTATGCATTTCTATTAAACATCACGTTTAGAGCCACCACACTGTGCTTCAGAAACCTGTGGGTGACTTTTTGGTGCCACTACTGCACTACTACAGTATGTTAATTCATGCCTTGCCACATTCTGTGTTAACGTCTCTTTCTTCCAAGCAACAGGCTTCATCCAACATGTGTGAGAAAAGAAAGTGACACGGGGAGAGAAAGTGAGAGCTAATTGACAAAGAGCTGTCTTAACTCGTCCCGGTTATTGCTGTATGCCTGAGTCAGACAGGAAGGGAAACTCTCCAGAGCAGACTGTGTGCTCAGACACCTCTCTGTGAAAAAATAATCGTCTCTTTGCTTCCTCATTTCCTTTGTTCCTTGTAAGACAGTGTTGCTGCTGTTGCTGCTGCCGGAGCCGGACAGACACACTTTTATCGATGTAACACAGACTGTCACATCAACGGATGGAGGTGGAGATGAGATTAAACCCAGCTGAGGTCATGTTTAATTAATCTTGCGCTCATATTCATCCATTACAAAGGCAGTGTGCGAGTGTTGTGACATGTAAACGATAACAACTCTCCAGGGAAACGATATTATACAGAGAGAATTACATTAAGATCTTCAGTATTTCACAGCGACGTCTCGGCCCTGTTACATCTTGCTGATATTGCTGACACGGAGAGGCTTTAATGTGTTTATAATTTCAGATTCAGTGACGACTGTTAGCTGTCAGCTGGGGATCTGACGACATCCAGATGAGCGCTGCGGTGTGATTCTGTTGGTATCTTTCATCCCGAGTGCCACGCAGGGCGAGAGGCTTCAGAGTCAACATCGCCTCAGTCGGGATCAGTCGAACTGGGAGACGCTTGCACATCCTTTGGGCTCAGTAATGGGAGCAGTGAGGCTATGTGGTGTATTTGTAGATTACGTAACCCCTCCCGGACACAAGCCCGATCCAAAAAAGAAAAAATCCTTTTCTTCATCGCTGTGTGCATACGTTATAAACATGTTACACCGTCTGCCTATAAAAACCGTCAACCTTTAAGTGCCAGCAATTACATTTCCTTTTCATGATGTGTCCTCGTCTCAAATGATAATTTCGTCGCCTGTCTCTTTCACCTCACGGCTTTTATCTCATGCTTCCTTTCTTCCACTTACTGATGCACCTTTATCACATGGCATTTCATGTTCAAACGCTGCAGCCTTCATCCTGAAAACCCAAACTGTGTGTATTCCTCTGCACTTCACTGCCAAAAAGGATTTTTTTATTTTTTTGTCAGTGAGGCTAGTTTCAACTACATAATTGCTCTTGTGCTATTAATGGTGATAAGCTCCATTAGGCTCAGTAGAGGACAAGTAATGATCTTCGGCGGCACAAAAACACAAACATGTTGCGACGGCACAGAGAGGATAGAGGGGTGACGAGGGAGGCTGTTGCTGCTGCTGCTGTGGATACGGTTGGGGACAGTGGGGACAGTGACTAATCAGTGTGAGCGTTCACATATATCACCAGGCGGACGTAATCAGCGAGGAAGACTCAATCTGACATGGTTTTATCAGATACAGTCCAGCAGCAGGGTTCAGCCATGGTGCCAAGCCTGGAGGAAATGAAGACAGCTATCTGAAAATCATTCTCAAATACTTTGTAACATCTAGTTAGTGTCAAACTTGTGATTTATTAAATCAGGTTGCACTATTAAAACTGCAAAAATTTTGGGGGCACTCTCCTTTTAGCTCTGTCTCTCTCTTTGCTATCTCCACCTGAAAAGTGGCTCTATCTTTCCAACAGATTAACAGAAGAAGCATCCCTCCTCCTCCTCCTCTCTGTTCTCCCTCCTCCTTAGCTCCTCGAGCCCTTTTCAGTCTTTATAATAGAGTTTCTTCAGGGAGGGCTAAAGGTTCGCTGCTTTGCAGCCGTGCCTTTTGTCTCAGCCTGGTAGGGGTACTAAATCAATGGGGGCACTTGAATAGGCATACTGGGAATGGAAAAGGGGTTATTGGTCTTTGAGGGACTCTGCCGGTAAATTTCAGTTGAAGCTCTGCAGAAGATCGATGCGGCGCTGTCGAGGGTAATCACGAGGACACAAATTCACAAACCCCGATGCGGTTTTATCGCTCTGTAAATGACAATGTTGCTACGACCTGAAGACAGAAATACAGTGGAGCTTATATTTGGCAATGAGACAGATGGTCTTCTGAATAGGCAGGACAGAATCGGGGGTTTGGTGGCCCTGATGTTATAAATCCCCTGTGGTTTTCCCTCCCTTTAAAACTCCTCAAGGGGGTGGAACATTATTAGATATGTCAATTGCTACTAGACAGGATCACAGAGGTTATTTTCTCTGTATTATTTGTGGGAATTTGGGGCCTTTAGCAACCTGAGGGGAGTTCACATTCTGCAATTGAAAAGCCACACATGGTGGGCACTTCTTAAAAGTCTCAGTAATATTTAATGTGTCTCTTTTTTAGCCAACAAAAATGGATCCAAAATGTTTTTCTTCTTCTATATTCAATTTATCTTTGACGTAAGTGATGTGAGGATAAAATCAAGACTCGTCTAAATTCGTCATTTTAGAGAGCCTTGCTGTTTTAGCTGCATGTATAAACAATGTCCTTTTTTTAGTAATGGTGTCTTTAAACTATAATGTCTTATAATGTCACACAGGCAGCAGGGAGACAAAAGATTTGAGACTGGTAGGATGGCGAGAGTGTCGAGGTGTCAGGCGAATGCAAATGTATGAAGGAAATGCAATCAAAGGCTGCTCGTGCGTCAAGAACAGTGACGAGGAAACAGCCGGAAGCTGCCCGCTGATGAAATAGCACCTACGTGTAGACATGGCAAGAAATTATTTGACTTTATTCGACGAGGCCGCAAACTGTGTGGAGATAATGAGTGTCAGCAGGGCTTCGCTGTTCTGCCTTGCACAATCACTAACCCATGAAATGTTGTTTGTTTGAGATCAAGGGCTGAGAGTCTGACCGGGGCGATAGCTATTTTAGACACACCGAGGTCAGTAACCCTTCATTTGTTCAGAATTATTATCATTTTATTTATTCAATGCTGTCTGCAAGTTGTCTCGACGTTGCCAGGAGGCAAATTTAGGTGTAGAAATGCTGAATCATTTATTAGGCTGGGTATCAAACCTCAATATGCCATGAATACTAATGGAAACATTTATAACTCTGATTTATTACGACAGAAGCACGTTCATAAGTGCACAATGAAAAAGAAATGAAGACATGCAGACTCAGACTCTGTTTGTGGGTTGTTAAGATTGTTGGTTTACTCCTAGCAGTGTCGAGTTAACTTGCAATAAAATATGAAATAATTTCTTCATGAATGGAGGGTTACTGGCCTCAGTATTTCTAAAGTTTGTTGGTTTTGCATCAGGATGTCTGCTGCATGTTTTCACTTGTCTGCAGCCTCTGTGCCGTGAGTGTGCGAACGCTTTCATAAAGGACGGTGCGGCCTCTGAACAAACACCAGAGGCCGTTTGAAACTAATATCTGAGGGGTCGCGCTTTCAAAGCGCGTGGAGGTGGAGGAGGAGGAGGAGGTCGGCGAACCAGCCACGCTTTCATGTCACCTCGCTCCACGCCCACATCGCTGCCCACCTAGCGCCTCCAGCTTGTGACATTTGATCCCCTTTGTCTTCCTCTGAGCGTTTTCTCTTCCTAGAGTAAACGTGTGATATGTAGGCGTACAGGTAAAAGGAACTGAAAAAGACAGAGGTGTGACCTTTAAGTAGGAGGTCAGAGACAGAAAAAGAGCATCAGTTCAACAGACATGTATCATATCAAACAGAGCCAGGCTAGCAGTTTCTGTGTTATGCTTTATGCTAAGCTAAGCTATCTGGCTTATCTGCCATCTGTCAACAAACTAAATATTGTGTTAATTAGTGAGGAAGGTTTATTCATTCAAGCTGTTTCTGGGCTTTGTGCTAAGCTAAGCTGGCTGCACAGATATGACATTTAACGAACTCAGAAAGAAAGTGTACCTCCAAAAATATTTGAGACATTTGCTGCACTCCAGTACTCCGGCTTGGAGTCTTACTTAGTACAGACAATAACGCTGAACAAACACCTCTCTAAGACAGTTTGAACCTTCACAAAAGGTGGGACTTGCTGTTGTATCAGCGCTACGAAAATCTGACAACTGGAGTGTACATGAAGTCAAGACGGTGTGAAATTAAGAACAGAGGGAGAATCTAACCTCTCTTTTTTTCTGCTGACTCGGCTGAGAAAAACAGATGACGACAGAGAAAAGACTGTTTACGGTACAAACCCTGCAGAGCCGCGAGCTGGAGGCTACAGACACAGACAAGGTTATATGTTAATGAGGCTGAGCGCACACACACACACACACACACACACAATCCACACGTCTTTGATTTGACGAGGCAATTATGAATAAATTAAATGTAAACCTAAACACACACACACATTCATAACGTTCATCAATGTGATTAATAAGGGTCTGTCTCACAGCAACAGGTGGAAACACTTGTGTGTGTCTAATCTTGTATTTCTATCTTCGTTAGGACAACTGTGGCGGAAAGTACCCAAGTATATTTACTCATGCGATCCGTCTATATTTATTTAAAAGCTTCAAGTTACTCTGCAGTGAAGAATATTGAATATAAAATGTTTGATGAGATTATTAAATATAATACACTGTGATAAAAGTACAGAGCGTAAAGAGAGTAAATAATTAATTAACTCAGTAGCTTATGTGTGAATGCATTAGAACCACCGACAGTGTAAAGAATGGACGGCGTATCTGTTCAGGTTTCTGACAATACCTACCTACCTGTCAATTAAAGCATCCACGCTCTTAATCCTGCATAACTTTAAGCCTTAATATAATGTGAACAGGTGAGTTGTATATAAATTCACCCTCAGTACAGTTGTCATGAACGGGGAAATTAGCTACAGAAACCAAAACAGTTTTTTGTACCAGGCTGTAAACATGTTTATTTCTGCTGTGAAACATGGGGACTTATGGAGACTGACTCACTTCTGGAGCCAGCCTCAAGTGGACGTTTGAGGAACTGCAGTTTTTGGAACTTCTGCGTTGGCTTCGCTCCACAGCCACGAAGGTCGCCGCTTGATGCTGATGTTGGCATTTAGGCTCACAGAGCTGCTAGCCTGACTGCAGACCCCAGGGAAATTACTGACACTGACACCACATTGTACTTCCTCAGTGCTTTCTATAGCCGCGTTTGACACAAATATCTTTCCTCTTTTTTTACATTAACATGAAAAGTCAGCACAGCTCTATAAAAAACTAAAGAGCAGTTCGGTATTTATGATTATATTATTCATTATTATTTATTTTGATATATAAGTTTTAAATACTGTTAATTTAAAGAATAAATAAATATTTAAAACATATGTATGTAAATTGGAAAGATGTTTTAATCATCCCACACATAGTGCTTTATGGAAATGTTCCCATTAAAGGGACTTGGTCCTGAGTCATTATCTGCCACCACTGGTTAAGTGCAGCCCCATTATTACTCATGTTTTTTTGCCACAGTAATTAATGTCCATTTTACCTTCCAGACATTTTTTTTCATAATGTAATAATGATGTCTGCAAAAAGCTCTTTCCATTCTTGCTATCCAGTGTCATGATATAAATTTCTGAGAAGGTTTCAGAAACTACTCGCGGTGTTGAATCACCGGGGGCTGTAATGTGTTCGGCTCGAGCTCAAAAATATATTACACTGACGCAAAACGAGAGAGTGTAAGTTGAGGATCATTATTAACCAGTGTGAAATATCTCAACAACTATTGTATGGATGACTGGTCGAGCTCCACTATGAGTTTTGAAGTTTTGTTTTTGAGTGAAATGTTTTGCCGGCTGTTGGATTGTTGATTGACTGCCATGAAAAACACAGATTCATGTCCTTCTGAGGATGAACTGTAACAACTCAGGTGTTTCTTCTCGCCAACATTCAACAGTTACGTGTGAACGTGTCATTCATTTGGAGTTATGTTGGTGGTTCATAGAAAGAAGGTCTGATTGAAGTCTCTATAGGTTCATCACTCACATGGTCTTTTAGCATGTTATTGTTATAAAAATAATAGTAGTATAATCTATGTATTGACTCCAACCAGCCGTCCCCCTTGAGCTTCAACACCCGGTCTACGTGTTTGTCTCTGCATGTATATAATTTCCTGTGATGATAATGACCTGCACTAATTACCAAGTAAATCTGTTCAAGCTACATCCGCAGACCCCAGGTCTCTAATTCTGCGCACACACACACACGCCTACCTGCATAATATAAGCTGTCATCCTATAGTCGCCACCCATTTCTTATCATGTTAGTTTCAGATGCAACCACACAATTTATCACCGCGGCAACAACAGATGATGCTGACAGCCACTTACTGTGTTCTCCCTCTACCACAGTGACCATACAACTGTATGACACACATAATGTGCATTCACATGTTTGTACCTTTGATGAATCACAGTGGCAACCTATGTCCCCATGTTCAAATGTCCAACTTCACAGCAGAAGTAAACATGTTTACAGCCTGGTACAAAAACTGTTTTGGTCTCTATAGCTAATTTTAACTGTACTGAGGGTGAATTTTTATATAACTTACCTGTTTAAATTATATTAAGACTTAAAGTTATGCATAATTAACAGTGTGATTGACAGCTGGGTGCCGTTAAAGGTGGCTTGTTTGAGCAACCATTCAGGTCCACCGATGTTCCACGTCTTTGCCCAGTTTTAGGCGTAGAAAGAGGCAGGACAGCCAACATGTGATTTCATCACAATCAATCCAATAGCTGTGAACCTCATAGTGTAACCTAATTCCACTCTGTTGGTCTTAATTGGTTCTATGTCTCATTACTAATTCTCCTGTCATTTCAGATCCCATCTTTCTTCCATGCAATCAGCTCATTTCCCTCACCTGGTTTTCCCCGCCCATCTCCTCACCTGCAGTCCATTTGCTCATTAGCCCCTCAGTCTATATATACTAGTCCAGTTCCACTTGATCGCTGCCAGATTGTCTGGTGTAGTTTTTGCCAAACTCTCCAGTAATTCTAGTTTTTGACTTCTCGTTCTGACCCTGTTTTGCCTGGCTTGGACTTCGGGTACCTGCCTGCCTGCCCTTGTAGGATTTGTTTGCCTGTTTTTTGGACTGAGTAAATTGATCTTTCCTTAAACTTGTCTGCCTCAGTCGTGCTTTTGGGTTCTTTGGGTAGGATGTATCCTCTGTGGATCATGATTTCATGTCCAATCATACAAGGCGCAGGTAAATACATCGCTACTTTCTGATCAAAGATCTGCCTGTCAGTCCACAGCACTGAAACCATCCTTGTGTATTGCATCCTGACATAGTACACCAGCTGCACTGCTGCAGAGAGGCGAGCTCTGCAGCGGGTTATCGACTACGCTCGGAGAGTCATCAGACCCCAGCTGCTACCTCTCGAAGCCATCTACAGCTCTGACACACCCCTGCCTCCACCTTTTCACTCTCGTGCCCTCCAGACGGCGCCCTCCAGACGGCGCTAACCACACCACCGGAGTGAGGAACAGTTTCTGCTGCAGAGTGATAAATCTCCTGAACCGATCTGCCTTCACAGCGCAGCTTTAATACTATAAGATTATACTTTGATCATATGAATACTGACTGCACTGCTGTTTTAAAGTCACAGTCATCGCGTGGTGAGATGACCACAGCCTGTAACACGAGCTGGGTAGCATGCTGAGTCAGGTAAGGCCTGATTGTACTTGATGACTGCGAAGCAGAGACAGGTTTAGTCGGTCATGGAGTTTCTCGCTACCCTACTTGATATTTCCTTTCAGCTGCACGCTGAAACTTGCACGTATGCAATCTGGACTAAAGCAACACACGTTATCATCCCTAGAGCCACAAAAAAAACAAAATCCAATAAAACCAGCTCTGCTCTTTGGTTTCGCAACATTGCCACAATGGTCTAATAAAACAAGAGATGTAGACGGAGGAGCCACCACATCATAAACAGCATGAGAACATTTCTGGCTGCTGCTAATTTTTATATCCTCATAATATAAGCCTCCTGTTTTAGCCCTGTCCTGCACTAACCCAAAAAAATATCCTCACATGGCATCATCGTATTCCTGTTGACACATTACACTGTCTTGCCCCCTGAGATCTGTTTTGGGGAAATACACACACAGCTTAATGAGAGAACGTGTGTGTGTGTGTGTGTGTGTGTGATAGACATTGTGATGGTTACCATGGTAAAACGGGTGGATGTGGCCACGGTTAACAGTTGAAGGGCATCTACGTTTCTATCTTTGGAGTTACAGTGTATGCAGAGGATTTAACAACAGCAGAAGCTGTGAAAACACCAATATGCCTGATTATAGACTTGTTGCAGAACTTTTCAGCAGAGATGAGACCTCGAGGCGGGTGAGAACACACCGGGGAGCTGTAATCAAACTGCTTCTGTTTCTTCTATTTCCTTGTTTGTGGAGTGATGAGGGCTGTCGGTTTTGACAGGAACTGCCCCATTATACTGGACGGGAGTTACGTAACCTTATTTTTCTAACATTTTGCTGCACACATACACGTGCAGACTGAGGCACGTAATGTATGCATGCACACACACACACAGTAAAGGCAGCACCAAAGCCCAGTGAGCGCAGAGACACTTTGCTTTTAGTCAAAAGACATTTGGGTAGAGCGGCTGGGAATGTGATGTACAGATAAAGACAGCAGGGACATAAACACGAGCTCCTGCTCGAGCACTCAGGGGCAGGACGGAGAAACTCCTTTTTTAACCGAGAGCAAGTAAGAAAAATGAAAACAAGCTCAGAGTTCGTGATTTATCTGCCTGCTGTACACATTCCTTAGATATCACCCAGGGAGCAAAGGCCACTCACGTGCTGCGTGCAGACGTTTGCGGTGAGTGAAATGTGGTGAAACTTGTCTGACTTCACCCTAAACCGCCCAGAAAACAACTTCCTCGATTAGCTCTGGTCGCAAAACATTTATTAACCACAAAATCACAAAAGATCGACCTGTTTCTTTACAAAGCTATTATCTGAAGAGAGTAAGCTGCAACTTGCGAACTTTAGACAGCTTCCATAAAACATTCCAGTTGTAAATGAACCTTCTCTGTCCCACATATCGTAGAGCTCCTCATGTGATTGAGTGCAATAAAGCACTGCTGATCCCGCATGAGTCTGCGACTGACTTCGTTCAACCTCTCACGGTTTGAAGCTTGTGCAAGAGAAGTGATCCTCTCGTCTATCACATCAAACACACAGAAATATGCAAAGCCAGGTGAAGGATTACGAACGCGAACACTACCTCTGTCACATAGATGAGCGGTGTAGCACTGTAGTTCTTCCTCATGCCTCCTCTTCCTCACAGCCTGAGGTCAAAGTGCATGCTCACAGGAGCTTCAGAAGATCCCTGCACATCAGAGAGCTCTGTCTGCCTCTTTGAAGTTTAAGGACTACCCTCTGAGGGAGGAGGAGGAGGAGGAGGAGGAGGAGTGTGTGTGGGTGTCTGTCTGTACTCGTATGTGTGCAATGCTCTTATTGTGAAATATTTTGCTTCCTGTGCCAGCAGGCTCAAACCTCCACCCATTAAAATCCCAACCTACGCTAGGCTGCCTCGTACTTGCCTCAAAACGACCACCTTAAAAGGCACACTTATTTATTTATTTTTATCCCTATTGGCCGCCCTTCTCCGCTGGCCTCCTCGGCTGCCAATCAGGAGGAGGTACACAGAGAGGATGGAGAGCCGGTGACGGACACTGAGAGTAGGAGGAGGAGGAGGGAGGATTTAAGGGAATGAATGAGTGTGGGAACGTTGAGTTAGTGCAGGAATCTCCTGCCAGACTCCCTCCCCGAGGGGTGATCGCACTCCACGGGACAGGACACTGTGACAGCAGACGTAATCTGCAAAGGGAAGGTGTGTGTGTGTGTGTGTGTGTGTGTGTGTGTGTGTGTGTGTGACCAAGGCTGGATGCTGCACCCACTCGTGCTCAAAGGCATTTTTTTACAAGTTGGAGCACAACCCACTGCAGTACAAATTTGAGAAACTTTCTTAGTTTCTACATCCACTACTTCCACTTTTCAGAGGGAATTACTGAAATTCGTACTCATCTACAGCTTTGTTTACCTCACAAGATTTTTTTAAAGAGATCATAAAATAAGATGATTTGATATAAATATCAATTACTAGCTGATAAATTAATGTTGCATGTTAATACTTTTCAGATTTGGACAAACAATGTTAATGTGCAACTATTTCCTGAAAACAGAGTGTGGTGGCTCCCGGAAAATAAACAAGCCATCTGTAACAGCACCTACCTGTCAATTAAAGAGTCCATGTTGTCAATCCTGCATAACTTTAAGCCTTAATATAATGTGAACAGGTGAGTTGTATATAAATTCACCTTCAGTACAGTTGTCTTGAACGGAGAAATTAGCTACAGAGACCAAAACTGTTTTTTGTACCAGGCTGTAAACATGTTTATTTCTGCTGTGAAGTTGGACATTTGAACATGGGGACTTATGGAGACTGACTCAAGTGGACGTTTGAGGAACTGCAGTTTTTGACGCTTGTGCATTGATTTTACTGCAAAAAAAGTGATTGTGATTATACTTTAACTTGTAATGGTAATGTCTGGTACTGTAACTAAGTAAAAGATATAAATACTTCCTCCTCCACTGCATACAAAATAATCAATCAATATTTTTACCTTTTTACAAGAAGTCCATTACATTTATCCTGCTGACAGGGGTTTGTATGGATTAGATCTCGTGCTGACTATGCAAAGCTGTCATTTAATTCATGTGACTGTCACTTGTCTTAAGCAGGACAGGATCTGTTTCACGACCTCCTGTAAGCTTTGACATTTATTTTAAGCTCTGAGGTCCAAAACAAAAACATCTTATTCCAAGTTTGAGTCTCCTGGCTTGCATGACGGCAGAAAATTCAAGGTTTAGACGAGGTTTCAACCTGTCGCACTCGCACTGATAACAACGCTGTCAACCCCAAACTAAGGGATGACGTCTCCAAGCAATTATACGGCTCTTATATGTGTTTTATCTTTTCCACAGGAGACACTTTGACATGCCTCCACAGGAAAAAAACTCAGGTGTAAATATTAAAATTAACGGAATTTCATTTAGCTGCTTCAGTTTCAAGCTTCTGGTGTTGCGCATGTTGGTTTGTTGTCACACTGTCACGGCTCACTGGGACAGAACCTGCTGCGATGACAGGGCGAAATGTCTACTGTAAAAATAAATATACAGTGTAAGATACAGAAAATCAGACTGTGGCTACACAGACAGTAAATAATAGTAAGGTAAACACAGGTGTTAGCTATGATAGTAATTAAGCAAACTTTTTTATTTCACTGATTAACCGGCTTTATCGATGCCGGCGCTCCCTCACTCTCATTCACTGTCTAAGTCACTCGACCGCAGCTCGCTCTTTCTCTCTCAAACTGACACAAATTTAATTTCTTTGACCCTTTCATGTCAAAATGACTGCTGTGAAAAAAGGTCTAACAAATTAAAATTTTAATTATAGCTACATGTTGATTACTGCCTAGTTTACACTTGTCGCTTGGGAGATATTGACCTTTTTTTTCACAGCAGACATTTGGAATCACACAGCTGTTACTAACAGCGTTAATTACCAGCACTGCAACATCCAGCCTTAATTAACAATAATCAGCTGCACCTGTGTGAATGCGTCAAAACGTTGCGCCATTAAAAGGGATTACTTCCTAATAAAAATCCTCCATTACGAGGCAGGTGGAGAATTTCCTCTGCAGAATTGGATAGTTTGTACGAGCAGAGATTAAAAATAAAAAATGCTATGCTTCCCAACTCCTGACACAGACTATGGTCATTTCAGTAATCGATTACAGTAACGTCCTCCTGATGGACCTCCGAACCTGCACACTGAAACCCTTTCAGATGATCTAGAACGCGGCAATCAACCCCAAATGTTTGCGTACAAAGTAGTCTGACATATGTTACCTCCAATAAACGACGCCTGGCTCAGGACTTTTTTCGTCTGTTGTTCCCTCGTTGGTGAAACGTCCTACCAGATCAGGGTCTCTACCTTTTTTAAAAACCACCTGAAGACCCAGATCTTCAAGGGAGGATCTCCTCTCCAACACTACCAACAACCAGACATGCTAAATACTGAACTTGATTCTATGGGTATGGTGCACTGACATGTCCTTGTACGCACTGTAGCTTGATTGTTTCCCTTTTTACAAGCCGCTAAATGTAAACGTAAGATTGAGACAAAGGTAAAAAAAATCTTTCTTCCCTCTTGTGTGCAGAACTGGGACGTTGGTATTTTTACAGCAAAACACTCAGAGGAGGCCTAAAAACACCCAAGGCGCCGACTGTGACCCATTAAAGCACAGCTAACGTTTGGAGAATTAAGCGCACACTGGATCTCACACTCTAGAGTCAAATCCACACAGGAGAGAGGAGGGAGTCAGGCATTAATGATGAAAGGACAGTGATGTTAAAAAGAGGGGATGGAGAATCGAAGGAGCAAGAGGAGAAATGACAGTTGGCAAGAGGGAAGAAGGGGCCAGACGTGGAGAGAGTCTTGACATCACCAGACGTCCCTCTTTATTGTCCTTCTGGTGCCAGGCTGGCATCACTCGCAGCACGCTGCTGCTGCATCAGCAAATATTAAAAGGCTGAGACAGATTATCTGCTCCGCTCGCAGAGGGTGAATCAGACAACAGTAGCCATCAGCTAATGTCAGATACAGACAAAACAACAGCAGCCGCACACAACATGTGGGTTACTGTTATCTGTCAAAGCACTTTCAAGTTATTTATACTTGACTGATTTGATGTCTCCTCCTGAGGCTTGTTGTGCACTGAAATGCTGACTCGTGGGGATGCCAAAAGCCTTTTTCATTCACAGAGCCGAGCTGACTCACAGACGTATAAATCAGTAGGAACGACGCCACCTCATGGCGGTTAAACACTGACACAGATGTGGTGTTGTAGAAGCTTACAGTGAGCTGATCGTCTTCTGTGTCTCCATCCTCGTCCACGCCGTCCCCTCGAGGGAAAAGCGATAAAACCGTGAACCTCCTCATTTAGCAGCTCCGGATCTTTGAAACCACGAGAGATGATTAAAGATCTGATCATTAAAAAACATTTTTTTAAATTACATTTCAACTAAAAATAGACATTTGGCTGTGTGTGATATCGCTTTTATGCTTTAACAGCTTTTCAAGAGACATTTATTGGTAATAACAGTAAAAAGTGACAACAGATTACGTCGACAGATGACGTCCTTTTATTCTTTGTTTCTAGAGCAGGGGTCTTCAACCAGGGGTCCCCCAATTTTTGTCATAATTGACAATTTTCTCCAAATTAAAAATGAATGTGAGAGTTTAATAACCAACAATAACAACTTTTTTAATCAATCATAAACACATAACAGGCTGATAAACCACTATATAAATATAAGGTGAAATAAAAGTTGAATAAAGTAAATGTATACTATGTTAATGCAACGCTAATGTATCGTTAATGCAATGTTCATGTAACAGTTGATTGAATAACTGTTGTTTAACTATCCTTATATTATAACTATTAGTATATAACTTTACTGCTGGATAAGATTAATCCATATTAATCTAAAGTATAACACGAAAATAATCCAAATTGAACATAAATAACTAGCTAACGATACAGTAGCTAATGCTACCAATTTAGCTCGCTTACATGACGCAGCATCATTTAAATTTGTGTATTTTATAGACATAAACCCACATTTCAATAACTTAATAATTATTTAAACAAAGTAAAAATATATTTTTTAAACTCAGTCAGCCACATTTAAATAACGGCCATGCTAACGGCTCTGTGAGGCTAGGCGCTTTGAGCTAATGTGGCTAAATTTGAACGTTAGGCTAACGGGTTAGCACCGTTAGCATGCTAACGAATTAGCGCCGTTAACATGCTAACTGGTTAGCATCGTTAGCATGCTAACGAGTTACAGTACCACCGTTAGCATGCTAACTAACGTTTGCTACTAACAAAAAACCCCACTAAACAAGAATATCACAAATAAATAAAACATTAAATAATAAATGAAAGTGCTGGTTTGATTTATTTTAAATAACACCTTTCAACATGTTGGTGGTGCTAAATAAAAAAGCCTGAAAATGGGGAATGCTAATTCATTTATAACTGTTATTCATAACGTTAGCTCAGATATTTCAGTTGGGACTTTAACCGTTTAACTGCTTTTTGTACCATTTACTATATTAAAGATCCCATCCAGACATGTTTAAGTCATTTTAAAAAGATTATAAATATTTGTTTTTAATTATTTTGACATAATTCTTATCTACAGACAACTAAAACTAAACAGTCCTGCAACAAGTCGTTTATTTTGAAGGTTGCAACCTGTTTTAAAATATTAGGAACACCTGTCAGTGTGATGCAACATGATTCAACAGCACCACAAATTACATCCACCAACATGAGCATGAAGTTGCATCCTCTATGAATTTATTCCAGGACTGTTTAAAGTGGAAAAATGCTCCTTAACATCCACCTAAAATGTTGCAAAACCAAAAAGTGTTACAGACCTGTCCCTGCTGTCCTGATCCTGGTCCTGGCTGGAGTTTCACAGAGACTCTTAACCCTGAATCATGAGTGTGCAGTCACTTTGAGCTCTGGAGGATCTCTCTGCACACCTCGGTGTGAAATGCTGCAGGCTGCAACTTTCCCCTACAGCTCAGCATAATCCTGCAGTGATTAACACCCAACAGGGACACGGTAAAGCTCGCCGTGACACTGAACGCCGGGCTCAGGCTCTGCTGCTGTGTGTTCATGTACAGATGCACTCCCTTTGAGGACATATTTTTGTATTTTTGTCGTCTATGCATGGATGTCACTTCAGTGAATGCTGCTCAAGTGATATCCAGGTTGACAAGAATGCAGAAATTAGGTTGTAAATATGTAAAAAGTCATATATTGGAGTGTTAACCATCACATATCACTGTACACGTTTCATATAAGGACTGCAACTCCCATCATAAATGTCTGTATAGAGGTTTTATTCGGGACATGTTGGATACAGAGGCAGGAAACCATAATTTACAACGAAATGCACTCAGAGTTCACTGAGCTCCGGCTTTGGGTGGAACCCACTCGTGGATCTTCTTGCGGGTGGTCGGGTAGGGCACGTACTGCTGCGCGCTGCCGCTCACGTTGAACTGGTGGACCTCAGCCAGGAACTTCCTGGGCTCCGGTGGATGCGTGGTGGGTGGGTCGTCTGTCATACAATGCAGCCAGCGATGCCTTGAAGAGTGACAAAGAAGCAGGTGGAAGACTTAAGGGTTTTTCCGTAGTCACATCATGATTTTTAAAACCAAAAAGTAGTCGTACCATTCAGCTGGAACCATGCTGCCGTCCACCTCCCACAGGGTCTTCTTTCCGTTCATCTCTGTGGTGTAGATCACCCAGCGGTGACGTCCTGAACACAGACAAGAGTCTCAAGGTGCAGAGTATACAAACATCTTTGTAAAAACCCTCCTGGAAACATTTCAGTTTTTAGTATATTGGGACTTAAACTCACCAAAGAAGTAGTTCTTTTTGTCCTCATAATATTTATTCCCATATTTATCCACGCCGATCAGGGCTCCTGTCTTCACATCGTTTACCCTGAAAATGAAACACAAGGACATGTATGTAGTTTATACAGTACAATACTGTCGGAGAATGAATCAAAAACAAGGTCTGAGTTAAAAAACAACCATTTCTTTTCCAATTACTGAGACAATGTAACTTAACGAACCAAATTTGTTTTTAAGATTTCCTCAGTGATGTCCTTCAGCACTAGGATTGCAAAATGCTGGGAATTTTCAAAGTTGGAAACTTTCCCTAGGAATTAATGGAAATAAACCGTGAATTTACAAAAATTGAAGGGTCATCTTACTTATTTTACTGGGTGGGCTCAGGAGGGCATGAGTAATATTTAACTTAATATTCATGTCTTTGTTGTTCAATTAAATAATTGAATTGTTATTACCCCCATTTTCCAATTAATTCCCATAAATTAGTTTAGTTTCTGATTTCTGGCAAAAAATTCAGCAGTGTATTACGACCCCGTTTCAGACAGTTTGTTCCTAAAAATATTATTCATTAACTGTTGATGAATCCTGATCAGAACCGGTTCAAGACCCGGAGATAATTGGGAGGGAACGTGGTACTCTAACTAATAACTTAAATAAAGGTTTAATATCATAAATAAAGGTTTAATAGCTTTAACTTTATTTTGAAATTCATGGATCTGCATGAAAAGTACTTTTATTTTGGTGGTTTTAAATGTGTTTGGAGTATTTCTACACTCTGTATTAGTACTTTTACTTCAGTAAATGACCTGAGTACTTGTTAATCTTCACTTTGAGTTTTTAAAACAGAGTTTGTTGTGATATTTCACACACAGAGAATCAGCTGTTGTTGTCCAGCTCTGACATTGTTAGCTGTCAACATGCTGCCTGAGCTCCGTCATTAAACTCGCTGTGTGTCCTTCACTCCTCTCTGTCAGTCTCCAGCAGAGACTCGCTCAGACTGACAAACTGTGCCGGATCAAACTGACCTGAAAAGCTGCAGCAGGAAGCCTCGGACTCCTCCGTGACCTCCGATCTGTCCCAGAGCTCTCCGGACGATGTGCACGTACTCCGCCATCTTTAGACGGAAGAGTTACCGAGACCGACCGTGTCGCGTTAAAACAGGTCCGACTAACACACACAGCCATAGACACATAGACATATATACACACAGCAGCAGCGGAACCTTTATTCCTCATGTCTGAAAAACTGTCAAAGCATGACAGTAGAAAAATATATATGTAAAATATGATGATTTCTGAAAAAATAACTGGTTAAAAGAAACTGACCTATATTGTTAAAAAGAGGGCTTCTTTTATTTATTTTTTTGTTATTTCTGGAACTGTTGAGGCAGTGGGAGAATAAGATCATGAAAATATCTAATTTGTTGTTGGGAATTAACTTTGTAAACTAATCACTGCACGGTAATTTGTTGACAAATTGGTGCAGTTTTATTAAAAAATATATTATTTATTTATTGCTATCTACATTTATTTAATTATTCATTTGTTTTTGTCCTTTTTAGTATTATTAATATTTTAATTATTATATTTATTACTGCCGTATGTTTAGGATTTTTAACTGTTGGATGTTGTTGTATTAACATAAAAACACAATAAATATATATATGATGATTTCAAAACTTTTATTTAAACATATTTTTTAAGAAAATTTAATGGAAAAAAGTATTTTATATTAGAGACAGTTAAATGTACATTAAAACACTAATATTCCTTTATTTATACGGCATTTATATATTTTCAAAACAGTGCCAAACAGTACTAATATCCTTTTACTGTAATATTACTAAAAGTTTTACCGTATTTATTATGGTAAACTCCCGGTAACCATAGCTGGCAGTTTTTTTTTACCATAAAATTAACTAATTCCCTTAAAATGCTGTGTAAATACAGAATAGAGTAGTATTTTAAGGTCTTTTACTGTCATTAGACATTTTAAAACATGGACTTGGACTAAAACACCAACTCTAAACATAAAATCAACAGTACTAATATCCTTTTACCGTAATATTAGGGAAATTTATACTGTATTTGTTACAGTAAAGTTCTGGCAACCACAACTGCCATTGTAATACTAATCTAAATTTGCAAAGTAACTCGTCAAAAATAGAATCAGGTGAATTTCAAAGTAGGCTTTCACATACAAGGAATGTGTCTTGGTGTTTTTGGTGCATAACAAACATTCAGTAAAGAATCAAAGAATATAACAAAAATGTTTAAATATAAATATATGTACTGTTAGAAGGCTAAAAGAATGTCACATGTCCCAGCATCAGTAGTCTTACTACACTGTACTCATCTTACTACACTCTACTCATGATGAATCAAATGTTTTATTTTACTGGAACAAAGTTATCAGAATAAAGAACAGCAGCTGTTTCACCATCTCAGATCCTTCACATCAAATCTGCACATTCAACAAACAGCCCTGGGAGGATTCAGCCGGGTTTGCTCGAGGACACTTCAGCAGCAGAGCCGATGTGTCCTGACACAGACTTGAACTCTTGTTTTTTATTAAAAATACAAAGCAAACATCCATCGACTCCCCCCCAAAGAGGTCGTCTGTAACACGGTCCAGTGTCACAGCTCAGGGAGTCGGATGAGGAAATGGAGCATAAACCAGAAAAAACATAATTAGAAAATCTCATTTCTCAAACAAATGCTTTGATCGCCGCGCTGAGAGAGACGTCGGGCAGCTGATCTGCTGCCTCCCACACGGGTCTGTCTGCACTCTGCAATTAAAACAGTGACAGCGGAGGAAATGAACACAGGAGGACAAGATGCATATTTATATATATTTTTATTAAAAACTGTTGCCTGACAGTTTAGAATCATTGCTTATAGGAGACTCTAACTCTGATAGAGTAGATGCTTACAAATGTTAATGTACAATCAGTGAAGAAATGCATGTTTGGTAGCTCCTGACTAGCATTTTCACACCTAGAGCTCTACTGACAGTATTATTCCTTCACTCAAATATAAAAGTAACATTTGGGTTTCTTCCACTGTGAACTCATTCCGCCCTGACGGGGTAGTGCAACAAACGGCGACTTTAACCAAGACCTGAAGAAGTACTGTTTTAAAACTACAAACCCCAGAGTACCCTGGCTATAAAAGTGAGTAGTCATGCTTTTAATTTGTCCTTATTTAGTGAAGAGGAGTTTTAAACAGAGCACCTATATTATTGCGATTTATCTCAGAACTGGAGATATTAAAAAAAAAAAAGGCACAACGTCTGCAAAAAATTCAATTTTCTTCCTTTTGAGCATTTCCTCAGAAATATAGTTCATGAATACTTTCCACAGCATTTGCTCATACATTTAAAAAAAAATCCTTTTTCTGTAAGCAAAGATCTTTTAAATTTAAAAGAATACGTTTGGATGGAAAAATATTTCCCTCCCTGACCCCCCCGACTCCCAAAAATAAGTGGCAGCCTGTGCTCAAACAATAAATCTTCCTATTTTATAAATATTAGCTCTTGGCTTTGATATAAAAAGAAGAAAAAAAAAGGTCAACGTTGCTTTTTCATGTCCATATACAGTTTTTTTTTTTAACCCATTAACCATTTCTAATGGGGCTAAACGCACTTTTAAAAACTGTATAAAAAATATCTACAATATTCAGGATGTTTCCAGTTTTCTCCAGGATGCTGTTTCTGTTTAAGTTCTATTTATTTAAAAGCCACGATTTTGTTTGTTAAATTTAAAAAGATACAGGAGTAAAAATCTCTTAACCAGAGAGATCGACCTAAAAGAGCAGAACTTCCACAACTTCCTGTCTCGTTGCAGAAGCTGGATTTTCACAGTAAAATCCCACCTAGTTACATCTTTAAACTCTGAGCGACACAGATTTTTAGAATATTCTATGATTGATCTATCTTTAGATTTTAAACTACGAGACCCAATATGCCCGAACGCAGGCGGACATTTCCGTCTATCTCGCGTCACGCAGAAGTAATTCCTTCATCCGTCTGCAGTTCAAAATGATTCCCAGACTTCCTTGGATTTCCGAGGGCTTTAAATATTCCCGACAACTGTTTCTGTCTCACTTCCACACACTTGCTTCTGGACTTGACCTTTGACCCACAGCTGCGACAAACCGTTAACCGTGACCTCAGCCATATATTATAGAGGAGCAGAATCCAGTTCTCGGGGAGGGGGAATACGTGGCGCTCTGCAGTGGGTTTTTTCTGCTTAACAGTCCAATCCGGAGTTTTCCTTCCTGAGCTGGTGACCCCTCGACCTTGACATCGATCGGGGGTCGTAAGTTGTCTATCAACTGGCTCCGGGGCTGTGATACTTCGACATCGCTTTGCTGCAAAACCGAGTTACTGTTCGAGAATCATGGCCTCCTGGAAGGCTTCGATCCATCTGAAAAGACAAAAATACAAAGCAAAAAATGAGAAACAACACGGACAAACACGTTTAAATACTTCAACGTAATCCACAATTAGAATCCGGAAGATTTTCATGAATTTAAAACACATTTTTAAATAATTTATGGATATTTTACAGCCATTTAAGGCTTTTATATTCAGTAATTATCTCTCTGTACGGTACTGTAGCTTTTATATTCAGTGGCAGAGTCCGCCACATTCAGACGGGAACCAGTTGTGCGGTGAAAACTCAGGTTTTTCCAATCAGAGTTTTGGGTCGTCTATTTTGGCCGCCAGCTGCGGCGGAGAAGTTGAGCTACTTTTGGGAAAAACGCAGCCCGACGTCACGCTGCGGTCGCAATCAGACCGGACAAACCTTCCACAGTCAGCCTGAACTGTCTCTGAAACTGAGACTATCCAGGTGGATTCATGGACTCTGACACTCTACCTGTTGTGTTCTGGCTTTTGAATTTAAATCGTTTGACTTAAATCGCTGTCTTTGTTGAGTTACCTCTGTGCGGTGGGGATGTCGTCGGCTTTAAAGATGTAGAACAGCGTGTTTTTGTGATACAGCTTGAACTGCAGCTTCTGAGCCGGCCCGTTCTTCTCCTCCCTCAGGAAAAACCCGAGCAAGGGCTGACTCTCCAACGCCGCGACATCCTGAAAGAGGAGTAAACGATTATTCAACCAGAAGGTAGAGAAAGTACACAGGGTTTATAAATTATTATAAATTAAAGGGTATGACGCAGGTTCAGTACCTCACTGGCGGCGTAGGTGTACAGGACTTTGTTCTTGATGACAAACCACAGCCTCTTCCACTGCTTCTTGTTGCCCTTTGACCTGTTTAGGTAGCCGCTCATGGAGGAGTTCTCCGTGTTGGCTGAAACCTGGAAACAAACAACATGATAAAATAAGTTGCTTCACACACAATCTTATAAAATCAGCCCATGACGTGTTCGTTTATAATCCTCGCCTCTTTTAGTGCAGCAGGAATCTTCTTCTGTTTCCTCGTGAAGGAGAATGCTCCAGATTTGATCGGAGAAACTGACGTCGAGGCGCAACGGTCACCTGAAAAACAAAAATGTAACAAACGGATAAACGCCAAGTCCAAAACCGACAATGTGTTCCTCCACAATCAACATTTTTAAAAACAGGTCACAAATATTTAGTTTTTCATCTTTTAAAAGATTAAATAATTCCCTCAAACCGTTGCACACTGTAGTTTCTAATCAAATGTTACTTAAACAGGAGGAAATTATCCGCTTCCTCAGACTTGGAGGTGCAGACTCTCATCCCGGCCGCTTCAAACTCGACTGCAAATCACCCGAAGGTTACGGTCTGATGAAGCTAACTGAGGCTATGGTGGGATGTTTCTCCGGTTTGGGAGCGAGTCGCTGTCCCAAAGCCGGAGGGAGTTCAAGTATCTCGAGGTCTTGTTTGTGAGATGGACTGGTGCCACACTGGACCGATGTGGTGAAAGCTTTTAAATCCCAGTTTAATCTGGGAACATCTCCTCCGGGAGGAGCTGGAAAGCATCACTGGGTAGAAGGACGTCTGACGAAATGGATGGACCGTCCATTTCTTGGGGACTATTTTCAGCGGTGGATTCATCAACATTTCCTGCTCTCATCTGTCTGCAACTTTGTGTTTTTCATAAACAGAAATCACCGTTCACTTACTGTTCTCCTGCAGCTTGGCAAAGCAGTGATCGCACACGCGTGCCGGCTGGTTCTTCAAGTACTCCAGGTAGTACTTATTGGCAGAGCACGCCTGACACACCACCTACAGCAACACACACAACAAGCGATGAGAAGCGGGGCTTGACGTGTTGTTGGAGCAGCGAGGGTCTTAAAAGAGGTACGGACCTTGCCACAGGCGCGACAGTGATGCCTCCTCCAGGTGAGGGTGAACTCGCAGGTGCAGATCATGCACATGGTGGCCCTCAGGTCTGGGATCCAGATGGGAGCTTTTGAGCCTAACGGGGCGCCGCTGTCGACGACGCCCTCCGCCTGAGTGGAGAAAAGGTTACGGGTGGGTTTATTCTTAAAAACACTCGAACACACCCCCCGCACAGATCGATCGATTTACCTCCTCCTGACTCCGACTTGATATGAAGGTTATTTTCTTCTTCGTGTAGTCGTCTATGGCCTTGGCGATGGCCTCCAGCCACTCGTCTCTCTCTGTAGCCGAGCTGTGAGCACAGAATACATCCGAACTATAAGCAAACTCAAATATTCATGGATCAGGATGTGCAAAAAATCTGACGCTGCGGTCGCCGACCTGGCCGACAGGATGAAAGAGCGCTCGACGCTTTCGATGTTCAGCTCGTTCTGATAGGCCTCCTGACTGGGTTTACTCACCTGGGGAAGACAACATGAATCCATAAGTGACAGACATGCATCAGGGAAAATGTGTGAAACTGTTCAATGCATCAATAATGCACGACGGGCACATTTATAGGACTGGCAATCAAAGGCAGCGTTACATAACAGATGAAACAGAGCTGTAATAAAAAATGCATAGACATAGAATTTATGTCTAACCTTCATCCCGGCCAGAGAGAGGACACTGTTGAGTTTATACTGGCCGGACTGGACCGGAGTGGTGTACATGAGTGCATCGTTGAACTGAAACGATAAAACACAGGCAAGATTGAAGGCATGCAAATAAAATCTGACAGGTAATTTAAATTAATATTAATCATTTACAATGAGTCACTCACCAGAAAAAACATCCGTGGCTGCATGACTTTCCTGGACAGCTTCATCAGAGTGCCCTCCTTCAGAAACACCTGAAAACATGGACATACAAAATGCTGACTAATTAACATACGAAAGTTGCTGTGTCATATTTGGCTTCAGAGAGGATTCACATCTGATCTGAACTCTGAACTTTTACTGGACTCACCCTGCCCGGCTGAACGATCTCGTGGTGACCGTTGAGGCTGTACTGAATGTGCATCAGCTTCTGAAAGTTGTCCTGAAACGCAACGTCAGAGAGAGAGAAAGAGGTGAGCAGGAACACCAGGGTTAAGTCGAGGAAGCATAAAGCTTTTTACACAGAGAAAGTCTCACCCCTTGTTTCATGATGTCGTTAGCGTGGTTGGCCACTTCTTTCACGATGCTGAGGGCGGCTGCACGGTTAGAAAAATATGAAACATTAATGCTTCTCATCGTGTACAGCACAAATGATCGTCCCCATGTGTGAACCCTTCGTCTAACCTTGTGTGTCTTTGTAATCCTCAGAGTCTTCTGGGAGGTTTTTCAGATAATCTGCAAAAACAAACAAAAAAAACTTTATTCCTGCTTTGATGATCAGTTTTGAAACAAGTACTCATCTTTTACTTTTACAAAAGTAGAAATACAACGCCTGACACTGTGGACGGAACATCTTTTGGAAAAAACGCGACTCAACATCACGTCACACTTCTCCACAGTCAGCCTGAAGTGTCTCTGAAACTGAGACTATCCAGGTGGATTCACCGACTACACTCTGATACTCTACCTGTTGTGTTCTGGCTTTGTTTTATTGCTCAGTCGGACTCACAATTTACGCTGTAATATAGTGACACAAAATTTGGTTTGTGTCCGTTGTTTTTTGCGAAAGAAAGAGCGAGGTGTGGTCGAGCAACTGAGACAGTGAATGAGAGTGAGGGAGCGCCGGCATCGATAAAGCCGGTTCATCAGCAAAAATAAAAAGTTGTAGAAATATACTAATGCCCTCTGTAAAGTTAGAGTTGAAGGAGATTGCTACATATTGTTTTTGTAATTTATTAAAATGTGTTTTTATTTGTATTTATACTGTGGTCACTTTAAAACTTATCTAACCTATGCATATACCTTATGCCTGTTGTAATACATGTAACTGTGGCTATAAGGTTCAAGAATTTCCCTTCAGGGATCAAGGAAGTAATCTATTATTTATGCAATTATTTATTCTTCTTATTTACTGTATATTATATTTTATTAACATACTTTTAAGCATTTATCTTTGTATAAAATAACTTTAAATGGCTTTTGTTCTCCTTTACATGCACATTATTTATTGTTGTTATGGCCGTTTTGTATGTTTTCTATATTTTCTATAAAAAAAAACACTACTGTAATCTTTTGAATTCAACTAGTAACACCCACTAGTCGTGAAATGTTCAGGGAGGTAAAAAAAGAAAAGAAATGTACAATCCACCCATGTTTTATGCCTCAAAGCATTTTGATGTCTGTCCACTAGGTGCCAGTATGGTGCCAAAACAAGACAGACCTGACCTCAGTAAGAGCCCCGTGATTCAATAAAGCCTTGACCTGGCTCGACTTCAGACCAGAGCGAGGCGTGAGTGTGCGTCGGGGTGTTTTCGTACCTGTGAGCAGCAGCTGGTACTGAGGGATCCTCTGCACTGGTTTCAGCAGGTAGTGTTTCAGAGCCAGGCTGGCACATCTCGGACTCATCTGAGAACGAACAGAGTGTAGACACTGAAGCTGCCGATCGTCTGCTTTAGATAACGGGTACAGTGTTCTGATATGTGCTGCTGATAAGGCAGGCAGCTGAGCGTCATTATGTTTTTGGCAAGAAAATGACAAATCGAATTCAGGTCGAATTAAAGAATTTTTAAAAAGCAGAAGGGGAAGATAGAAGATAGTGAAGTAACTAGCAGATAACACAAACAAAAACACACTGAAAACAAACACACGGCTCTACCTCAAACTCTTTGACCACGGCGGCGAACGCTGTGTTTTTCCTGCACTGTTCGTCCAGCAGCGCCACGTTGTTGTCAAACTGGCGGATGTAGGTGGAGTACATCTTCAGGTAAGGACCCTTCTGGACGAAGATGTCCGACAGTCTCTGGTGATCGCTCCTGTAAGCAGACGGACAGAAGTTGTTCATCTATTGATATATTTCATTTTTTAAAACGTTATAACCATATTTTTATCTTTTTATTTTTGATCTGTGGAGTAGAGCAGCAGAGTGAGAACTAAAATGATCCGAGAGGTTGTAAACAAACCTCCAGTTTAACTCAAAGTAGGTAAAATACCTATTTGAATGAACCCAAACTGTCCATTAAAACAGTTAATTGCACTGTAAAACTGCAAAATGACAGCAATTAAAAAAAAAAAGAAATTAAACATCTGACTCACACAACAGACAGTTTGGATGATGATTTTAGAAACGACCTTAGAAATGTTTTAATTAGAGGTTTCCAAACTGTGAGGTGCGCGTGGGAGAGACACTACTAAGATAGTTCATGAACGCGATCCTGACAATTTGTGGGCAACCCCCCCACCCGTATCCGTTAAGTGAAGCCAATTGCGGAAGAGCCAAAAAACTGCAGTTCCTCAAACGTCCACTTGAGGCTGGCTCCAAAAGTGAGTCAGTCTCCATAAGTCCCCATGTTTCACAGCAGAAATAAACATGTTTACAGCCTGGTACAAAAAACAGTTTTGGTCTCTGTAGCTAATTTCCCCGTTCATGACAACTGTACTGAGGGTGAATTTATACACAACTCACCTGAACTATCCCATTTTTAAATGTTCATGGAAGAAATACGCTTCCTTTACCTCACTACAACTACAAATATAAGTGGTTTTCAAACCTCAGACAGCAGCCCCTCACCCCGGCTTAGTTTCGCTCAATTACTGGATGCCTCTGGGGTCGTGATTATGTTATTTGATCCTACAGACACTCAACAATAGAGCCAAGATAGCCTCATCTTGCTGTTTGACATAACTTCACACGACTCCGAAGCACATAAAAAAACACAGGTCTGTCCATGAATCTGGATTCAGGATATTATCTGTGATCTGTTTTTGATAACTAATGTGAAGATTTAGAGAGACTATCCAGGTGGATTCACAGACCTAAACTCTGACACTCTATATGTTGTGTCCTGGCTTTGTTTTATTTCACGTACCCAGCTTCTAAATCTGAGTCTGATTCACGATTTCCGCTGCAAAATAGTGACACAAAATTTGGTTTGAGCTGTGGTCGAGCGACTGAGACAGTGAATGAGAGCGAGGGAGCGCCGGCATCGATAAAGCCGGTTCATCAGCGAAATAAAAAGTTGTTTCCTGATACATGAAGATTTAGACTGGGTGTGACCTAAACTTCCCGAGGGTGTTGTTGTAGCCAATGTCCATCATGAAAATGTCCATAAATCCTCTTTAATGTCATAGGAATTATCATATTTTTAAATGTTGTTGGTACATAAAAGAATTTCAGCATTTTAAGATGTAAACACACATCATAAGATCCCCCGGCGCGTTACTGCACTTCCAGATCGTGCAGATCTACAAAAATAGCAGCGAGACTGAAGCCTATAAATATTTTACCAGTGTGCCACTCTCTCCTCCAGCTCCCTCAGCAGGTCTCTGTTCAGCTGGTACAGCTGCGGCAGGTAATACAGGATCTGACTGAGGATCCGCTCGTCCACCACCGGCTTCCCGTTCTGACGGGTCGCCTTGGCAACAGCATCCCGAAAGTCCTGAAGAGACACAGAGGGCGAATGATATTGACATTACATGGACACACACACACACACACACAGCTGGTACAGGGTGGGGTGACACATGACAACATAATGTATTACAGCAGGAACACCTGGTTATGACCTCATAAACTGCCCCCTCCACACCTCTGCGCTGATTTTACAACACACACACACACACAGAGCTGAGTCAGCACTCTTTACTTTATGCAGCGTGCCAACACACACATCCACCTGGAAGGAAGCAGCGAGCCCACGCAGGAGCCCAATGTCCTGGGTAATAATGTGCTCACACACACACACACACACACTTATAGATCTTATATCTTGTTTCTGAACGACATATTTTGGTGTGTTAAGTAATATTTTCCCTAAAAGGCAGTGTGACGTATAACTAGCAGATCATCAATACAACTAGTACACACATGATCTGGAAAGACGTTCCACAACGAGAAAAGTTTGGATCGCCCTGAGCGTACGGGTGGCAGAGCCGGGCATCGTTCATTGGAGGAGGTAACACATGGGTAGGTGGGTGCAGAACCAGAGACTACTTTGCAGGCCAGGATAAAAGATTTGGATTTAATGCAGGCTGTAGCCGAGTAATGTGATTTTTTTTGGGGGGTGTGCCGCCGTGTTCTGGATCATCCAAAATAATAATAATAATAACCTGTGTATCATGATGTGTTAATGTATCATACACTATTATAACAACCACTTGAGCTCCCGGGGGAAAAAGAAAAAAAAAAGCTGTTTTCAGGCTTCAGCAGTCCTTCAGGTAAACTGAAAAACAAGCGCGGTGGACTTTGGTCACAAATAAACCAACTTTAAAAAATGTAAACACGTCGGTGAATGACTCGCCACAAGTATGCGCACACACACGCGCACGCACACACACCAGGATTATCTAAGGTATGTGTGTGTGTCTAGAGGTCGTCTCTATGGCCTGAGGAAGCAGCTGCTGCGTGGCCAGGCCGTCCGCCGAGAGGGAAGAATGCGATCTGACCTCGTTTCTTGGACAGGGCTCCACGCCTCGACCTACTCCCACCCCGCCCCTGCCCCATCCTACACCCACCCACAGGACTACATTATAAAACAAATCCTACGTCGGGTTCCAGGTGTCGTATGAACTCGCTCACCTGGGTCCGTCCTTGACATATACAGTATGTAAACAAAGGCAGAATGTTACAACCAACAGATGCTGCTGTTGTTGTTTACATGAAAAAGTCTGTTCGACAGCAGCACATGGATGCAGACACTGTTAGAAGAAGTCACGAGACCGGCCTGATTTCGCTCCCGTCATGTCAACAAGCAGACGTCACATGGTTCCTGTTAGTCCAGCATGACGGGTGATTTAGGACATTTCTTTAAAGGGCATGCATCGCGGGCTTGTGCTCGTCAGGGAAACCTGGTAGAAAATAATTTGCCATCATGGTAAATGTAGAATTATTGTCAGATATAGTCACAAAAGAACAATTATCAGGGTTCCCACACCTTTTTCATGAACAAATTCAAGCACCTTCAAGCACCAGTTTTTCCATTTTTCCAGCACCTTTAAATAGGTAGCCTACTAGTTGTGTTTGCCATGATGGTCATGGGAAGCGCAGCGGTGCCACTGTATGGCATAATAATATGGGTCTAATTAGCATGATTTCATATGGTGGTAGATTGACTGTTTTGATTTTTAACTAATTGTGAAATTTCAAGCATTTTCAAGCACTTCACAAAAAAAATCAAGCATTTTCACAACCTTGAAAACACTGAATTGAAATTCAAGCATTTTCAAGGAATTCAAGCACCCGTGGGAACCCTGAATTATGGTGGGCTCCTACTTAATAATCCTAATGAAAGTAATTTTCTTAACAGAATAATAAAGAGATACTGAAAATATCTGTAAGAAAAGTTCATTAAACATGGAGAACGTCCAGATAAAACAACAGCACAGCGAGCTCCAATGCTGACTACAAAGCAGCCACCGGTTTTTTGCACCCACTCCCTTGAATGAGCTCCTCCACCCACCACCGCCACCTGGCTCTGCCACCCGTACGCTCAGGGCAATCCAGACTTTCCTCGTCTGTTGTTCCCCTGTTGGTGGAACGTCCTTGCCAGGTTCTACCGGATCAGGTCACCCACTATACCTCCTGAAGACCCAGATCCAGGCACGGACTGATAGTCTGGCATATTATGCATTTGCCCGGTGGGCCGCGTGCTATTTGGGCCGACAAGTCCCGATATATCTATATCTATATATCTCTCTCTATATATACATTTTTTGACGCACGGCGCATGGCGCATCTAGGGCGCATGATAAATTTTTGGTGGATTTGTGGGCTGGTCTGGTCCAGAATGCCAGTGCTGATTTTTTTTGTCCTAGTCCGCCCCTGCCCAGATCCTTCAGAAAAGGACCTCCTCTCCAAAACTACCAACAACTGGACATGCTAAATCCATCCCATCTCTACAACTGTCACTTGATTCTACGTCCCCGTCACACTGTAGCTTGATTATTTCCCTTTTTGTAAGTCGCTTTGGACAAAAGACTGAATGTAAATGAATCTCTTTAAACTATGTTTGGCTGCTGGCGAGAAAAAACAAATGGACAAAAGCAAATGTCCATTAAATAAACTGTACGGACAAATTGCACAAATTGTGGGCAACAGCAAACGTCTACAAACTGTAATCTAATATACATGTTATTGACAAACCTCGTCTCTGTTGGGAGTATCGTGTTTCCTGTTTGAAACCACTCATTCAACGTGAAATTATCATTATCATACCGAACTTTAACTGAACACAAACTCTTTAGCTTTCTTTCTCTCTGCACAAAAACACACTCGCTATTTTGCTCGACAAGCGTTCCCCATAACAGGACTGTTCAAAGCAGACGTCTGCCTACTTGTGGCCCGTGAGGTTTTTTTTTTTACCTGCCCACTGCCGCCCCCGGCAAAACCACAAACCCTCCAACGCAGCAACTTTAAAAAAGCTTGTGAAACAACTGCATTATTCTCTAACTCGCCCGAGAGAGGATGACACGGGCCAAGACCTCGTTAATTCACGTCCATCCCTATGGGGGAAGAGCTTTGATCGCCGTTCAAAACAATCACAGCGTCTTTGCGGGTAACAAAACATACAGTGTGATTTATTATGCTGGGCAGAGATGTTCCCTTTGAGCGAACGAGACACTTACTATGTGAAGAAGCTTGAGGACGTCCACAAACCTGATGACAGAGCAGAAATACGTCAGTCATAAACGAGCATAAAACCGCAGACTCTCTCGACTCTGGCCGTGATGTAAACCCCACTCACACTTTCTCTGAGCTCATGATCTCCTGGGCGATGTGCACCACCTTCTTCCTCTTCATCTCATCCTCCTGCTGAAAGAGAAGAGAAGAGACGCTTGTTTGAAAAACTACAGAAAGCGCTACCGTCGACTGACTTTAACTGGTCCACTGATCACTCACGGGCTCACTGCAAATCACCATGGTGCACCGTTTCGCTCGGTAGAACCATCAGGATTGAGTTTGCAGCCCTCCGAACAACAGCTCGATCGGGCCTGAAAAAGTAGAGCACCGACCTTTCTCTTCTCCCCTCTCCCTCTCTCCCTGTCCCTCTCTCTCTCCTCTGCCTGATGGTGTGTGTTGTTGAATGGTAATGGGGCGGTCTCTCTGTGACTTAATTTGGACGGCGGCCTTGGCCCCCGCCTGACCGAAAATGTCCCTACCGGTCCAGTCGGAGCCTGGATTTGTGATACCCCGGAGCTTTGAGTGGCATCGGACACAGGCGCTGACAGTATCATGGAGAGGGTCAACGCTTGTAGTTATTGAGAGAGCTATTCCTGAACCTGTAACCCTTCAGTGTTTGCTCACCATCCCCCCTCTTCAGCACACACACACACACTCTCTTATGGAAAGCTGCGGCAGGCAGTGAACACACTTGGCAGCAAACGTCCAGCTCAGTCTCCAGCAGTGACGGTTCAGGCAGTAAAACGAGACGTCATTGTAATCTGCTCTGTGACGTGTTGGCATCATGTCTGAGCAGACTGTGAAATCTCTGAGTAACGTTTCTGCAGCGTTTTCCACACGTTTGAAGCTTTAATAAAAGCAGCCACATGAAAGCAATGGTGAAAGGTGAAAACATTTCTATTGGACAAGATTTAACTCTATAAACTCTTAATCTTAAACTCTCATTACCCTTTAGACAAATGCAGGATGGCATTCTTTGGTTCACAAACGTTTGCATCGAAGCGTCGATATACAAAGATGCAACGTAGCTACATGCATTATTCAGAGCCGTTACTCAAGTAAAAGTAGAAGTACCACAGTATAAAAACACAAGGGAGTGTGGAGGAGAAACTATGGCGGTCACGTAATGCTCAAAGTGCCGATCTAGAGCCAACACACGAATCAAAACAGAGTTATGCACATTATATTCTGTGAGTATGAAGTAAAAGTAAAAGTAAACAATCCTCAAAGCTCAAAAGGTGTGCCAAAAAAAACTGCAGTTCCTCAAACGTCCACTTGAGGCTGGCTCCAGAAGTGAGTCAGTCTCCATAAGTCCCCATGTTTCACAGCAGAAATAAACATGTTTACAGCCTGGTACAAAAAACAGTTTTGGTCTCTGTAGCTAATTTCCCCGTTCATGACAACTGTACTGAGGGTGAATTTATATATAACTCACCTGTTCACATTATATTAAGACTTAAAGTTATGCAGGATTAAGAGCGTGGACGCTTTGATTGACAGGTTGGTGTAGTTACAGGTGGCTTGTTTGAGCAACCAGGTTTTACTTTCATCTTTTACATGATTAGATTACAATTACAGATGCAGTAGTCGTGTATATAAGTTATGTTGCTGCTGTAGTTGGAGCTTTTCTCTGTTACTTTTATATATTTTAACTTTGCATTATTGGTCAGAGAAAAATTATTTGAAGATGTCAGATTTATGTGGCGTTTTTCAGGATTTTTCGCCATTTTATACACAAACAAATAATCAATTAATTAACAGAACAACTGTCAGATTAATCAACAATAAAAAAAATTGTTAATTCAAGCCCTAATATTATTTCATTTTTTAAATGTATGTGCAACAGTGTGTGTTCTTTTGTATTTGTTACCATCCGATTTCGAAAGAATAAAGTCGACATTTAATTTTCTGCGATTTTCTAAAAAGTCTTTAAGGACTGAGCTGCCGTAGAAAAAGAAAATAGGATGTTCAACCAGATAAAAACACATTTTTTTTTGTGTGTATATTGTTATATGATCACTGCTTAATGGCTGGATTGCCCTCACACTTTACAGGGAGGTGATTACCTGACGGTCTGCCTCGTCCAGGTTCTCCTTGCTGGAGGTGGAGCTGTTGTCCTCTTCGTCTGAACTGTGGATCTCCTCCTCCTCCTCCTCAGAGTGGACGTCCTGCCTCAGCCAGCCGCTGCTCGCCAAAACACACATTCGACACAATAAACAGAGACGCAGCGACAGTAAGAGAGGAGATTAAATTACACAGAGCAGAATTCAGTTTAGCTTCAGAGTGAAAGTTAAAATGTGTGAATGAGAAGCAGGGCAGGGCCTGAGAGGAGCATGAGTGTGCGAGGAAAGAAAACCCTCCCTGGATAAACACAGATTAAATATCGTCACATGTAAGACCCGATGAACAAACTTCACACAGTCTTTACCCATAAGAAGCAGATGAGTCAGTCGAGACTCGTTCAGAGGAAAATATTCATTACTCTGTGACAACAACATCTGTAACAGCAGGGATCATTTACACACCTGAACTTTGGAGCTTTAAAGAACAGTTCAAAGTAAAAATAGTAATTATATATATACAACAGGAAAATGACTTTGTATTGAGGTTTATATGAGTTTTTGAATGTTGATGCGTTCACTGACTGTTGTACATTAATGCGCTCACCGACTGTTGTACATTGATGCGCTCACCGACCGTTGTACATTGATGCGCTCACCGACCGTTGTACATTGATGCGTTCACCGACTTTGTACATTAATGCGTTCAACGACTTTGTACATTAATGCGTTCACCGACTTTGTACATTAATGCGTTCACCGACTGTTGTACATTGATGCGTTCACCGACTGTTGTACATTGATGGGTTCACCGACTGTTGTACGTTGATGCGTTCACCGACTGTTGTACGTTGATGCGTTCACCGACTGTTGTACGTTGATGCGTTCACTGACCGTTGTACATTGATGCGTTCATTGACCAATGTACATTGATGCGTTCACTGACCGTTGTACATTGTACATTGATGCGTTCATTGACCGATGTACATTGATGCGTTCACTGACTTTTGTACATTGATGCGTTCAACAACTTTTGTACATTGATGCGTTCAACAACTTTTGTACATTGATGCGTTCAACAACTTTTGTACATTGATGCGTTCAACGACTTTTGTACATTGATGCGTTCAACGACTTTTGTACATTGATGCGTTCAACGACTGTTGTACATTGATGTGTTCACTGACTGTTGTACATTGATGTGTTCACTGACTTTTGTACATTGATGCGTTCACTGACTTTTGTACATTGATGCGTTCAACGACTGTTGTACATTGATGTGTTCACTGACTGTTGTACGTTGATGTGTTCTTTGACTGTTGTACGTTGATGCGTTCACTGACCGTTGTACGTTGATGCGTTCCATGACCGTTGTACATTGATGCGTTCACTGACTGTTGTACGTTGATGCGTTCACTGACCGCTGTACATTGATGCGTTCACTGACTGTTGTACATTGATGCGTTCACTGACTTTTGTACATTGATGCGTTTACAGACTGTTGTACGTTGATGCGTTCACTGACTGTTGTACATTGATGCATTTACTGACCGTTGTACATTGATGCGTTCACTGACCGCTGTACATTGATGCGTTCACTGACTGCTGTATGTACTAAAGCTTTTGAACGTTGATGTGTTCACTGACCGTTGTTTATGTTAAACAGCGCTAGTGTGCACCAAGCCATTGATTTGTCATGGTACTTTTGTGATACACACGCCTCATTGTGATACAGTATCTACACTCTCATTGTAATATTGATTTCAGTTCTAGTCATCGTTATGTTTTAGGTATATCCACTAGTTTCTCTGCTAATTATGCTAAAAGATTAAAACCTGAATTTCTAACAACAAAACAACATGTTGGCTTGAAACATAAAAAGTGTTGTCTGCCAGGTCGGTACAAGCAGCAACATGCTTTTGTGTGTCGCTAATGTTTTGATCTGGCTCTCGGCGTCTGTACTGAAGAGTGAAGCTGTCTGATTTCAAAGATTGATGAACAGGAGGCTTTAATGTGTTTTGATTTCCCCTCTCTGCTGCTGCTGTGTGGAGGCTTTGCAGAGCTTTGTAGATACCTTGGCAGAATAAATATCAGATAGGAAAGGACTGCGGCTCTCGAAAAATTCTCACATTTCCTTTCACTGTCATCAGCAATAGCCCACTCTCTCCACTTCCTTGTTTTTCTTATGTGCCCTCCCGACAGTCTCTAGTCTCTTTCACCTAAATCTTAACACACACACCGTCACTCTCCCTCAACTTCTTTCTCTCTCTATAGCGGAGCATTCCAACACACTGGGTTAGGCACAGAGCGCCACTTGTTTACAGCTTGAGGCTACTTACATAAACTTAACAGGCTTGGATGCCTGGGAAACACTGCAGATTCACTCGCTCCCTGCTTCTCCTCTCAAACCCCCCCGCCCGGTAACCACTCAGCATTCCAGACTGAATTAAGAAGCAGGGTACGTCTTAATTTGTTTCAAAAACGGACCATTTTAACGTCGCCGTCACCTCCGCTTCACCACTGGAAACATGCCATCTATCACGGGCTCCTCATCACAACAGTCTGGGCCTACGATCAAGAACAGATTGATCTTAATAACTTGTTGACAACCGATTTTTTGTGTTATTTCCTGACCGAAATACCAATAATTCACCAGTTTATATTCTTAAAGCTGCTCTAAACTAATATTTTTATACTAACAATGGATGACATTATTATATGCAACGTAAAAAAGGGCAACTGACTCACAGAGAATTAGCTCCAAGGCGTGTTTTAGCACCTTTCAGCTTGTTGTTTTGGTCTTCAAGCCTGCATCTCTAATGTTTTGGGTATCGGTACTCGATACTTTTTAGGTATCAACTGAAATAACCCGGTACCAAGTAGTATCGAAACTGCGCCTGTCAGACGATACTTGCAATTGATTCTTTTTATACGCAGATCAAGAAAAAAATTACTGTTTCTATTGTTTTTACTCGCAGCCAATCACCACAAGCGTTCTCCGATTCAATGCGCCGTGTGATTGGTCCACCAGTAGTTTGTACGGTGGTAAAGAGGGTTCAAGGTGTGCGAAGTTGGCTGGTTATCATTACGATATGCCGGTGACATTTACGCAACCGATTGCTTTCTTTTCGCACGATTAATATCAAATCAAGCTGAAGAAAAGTATCGAATGAAGTACTCAGTTGGTATCAGTATCGCTTTAAGGGTACTGGTAACGACTTTAAACGATAAACAAGCAGCTACGTGATAACACGTCAAATGTCTTTAAATGTTGTTCTATTGCCCCCAAGTGGCCAAAAATAAATTAATTACAATAATACTTTGTTTTTAACTTGAATATCTTATATTTATTTTTCTAAAATGTTACTTTTATAGACTAAATAATTAAATCAGGTGGCCCCAAAAACTGCAATTCCTCAAACGCCCACTTGAGGCTGGCTCCAGAAGTGAGTCAGTCTCCATAAGTCCCCATGTTAAAAACTTCATAGCAGAAATAAACATGTTTACAGCCTGGTACAAAAAACAGTTTTGCTCCCCATAGAACTTACAGAAGTCACCTGTTCAAATTATATCAAGCCGTGGCCGCTTTGACTGACAGGTAGGTCCCGTTAAAGGTTTGTTTGAGCAAGCAGGCGTCATTCAGTGATGAATGATGATCCATGTCTTTGCCAGCTTTTAGATTAGCCAGACTACCAAACATAGCAGCAGCCAGAGTTGCACAGATTTTGCTTTTCAGAAACCTGTGGGCGACGTCACGCATACGGCATCCATTCTCCATGCTTCACTACAGAGGTGATTCTTTGGAAATATACAAATTAATAATTCATTTCCATTAACTCCACTGCTCAAAGCCAAGAGATAACCGGATCGACAACGCCGTTAAACAGCAAGTTAGTGACTGGTTTAGCTGGAGGCGGATATATTTCTCCATTCCCACGATATAACATGTCAGACTTCTTAACCCGAGATTGTAATTTATGTATTCATACCTGTTTATGTTCAATGTCCTCTAGAGCGACGGGGTCACTGTTTCCATCTTTAACCTAAATATTTTGTTTTCCTTCTATGTATAGAGCTCTGCAAACTGCCGCGTGCCATATAAAAAGATGATTTAGTTCACTTCAGATCTTCTTACAGAGACACAGAGGAGAGAGAAAAAAAAGGAGTGATGAGGTTAGGAAGAGGCTAAACACAGTGCGAGGGCGGGCAGCGAGGAGGAGGAGGAGGAGGAGGAGGAGGAAGAGGCCGGTGGTTGCTGGAGGTTTATTTTCCCTGTTCTAGAGAGCTGTGTGGCGTTTCTGCGATTCTCAGACATTTCCTGCCCTGGCCACTGAAAATAACCCACAGGAAAACAGGCTGACCTGCAGCACATCAATGTTCTATTCAAATTCAGTGCCACTGGCTCAACGGCTGACTTTCACACTCTTGTAAATACAAACCACTAATGTCACCTGCGCAACCTGTCGCGCACGGCGGGTTCCCACAGTGAAGCTACGGGTCGGCTGAAATTACAAGGCTGCAGCAGCAGCAGGGGTTAAGTGTCGTACAGCAGGTTCTGGATCCACCTCGGGCTCAAAAACACAAGCTGCCATTGTTCAGGGTATAAAAATGTCTTATTTTTCTGAGCTTAACTGGGACTGAGACCATAAATCATCTTCACATACGACATCTGATGCTGCTACATCACCCGCTAAATGACCACCAACTGTTTTTATGATTTTTAGTGGTTTAGGAAGCAAAAAAAACAATTTTCAGCTTCCTAAATATAATAATCTGCTACTTTTTAAATGTTTTATGTGGCTGTTTTACACCATGTGCCACCGCAGAATATATTACCACCAGAATAACATGTTAAAATAAATGAAGAGTTTTTTAATTTATTGTTGAATCCTGAATGAAACCAGTTACAAACGTGGTACTCCTGATCCGCACTTGTTCCCATCTGGAGCCACGATTGCACTTGAACCATTAATTTTACCTCCACTGAAATATGAACCCTTAGAGTCCGAGTCAGTGGTTAGATACAGTACAGCAAAATGGGAAATATGGATTTTTTTGGTGCCATGTACAGGGTTCCCACACCTTTTTCATGAACAAATTCAAGCACTTTTCAAGCACCTTCAAGCACCAGTTTTCCCATTTTTCCAGCACCTTTAAATAGGTAGCCTACTAGTTGTGTTTGCCATGATGGTCATGGGAAGCGCAGCGGTGCCACTGTATGGCATAATAATATGGGTCTAATTAGCATTATTTCATATGGTGGTAGATTGACTGTTTTGATTTTTAACTGATTGTGAAATTTTAAGCATTTTCACAAAAAATTCATGCGTTTTCACAACCTTGAAAACACTGAATTGAAATTCAAGCATTTTCAAGGAATTCAAGCACCCGTGGGAACCCTGCATGTATCTAATCCTGAAGTGAAATACTCTCGTACCTCTCGTACTCGTGGTCCTGGTATCCGTGGTAGGGATCCTGCACCTCGTAGATGTCCGAGTCGTCTGCATCCGGGTCATGTGGCCAGCCCAGCCTGGCGCTGTGAAACGGCAGGTTCATGTACTCCGGGATCTCCTCGTACAGAGGAACGTTCTCATACTCCACCGATTCCTCCACACCTTCTCCGCAAATATCCGCCGCCCCTATGCAGCTCTTGGGCCTCTCCAGGCTTCTCTGCCCCCGGTTTGACTCTTCCACGCTGGTGCAGTCCAGAGACTGGCCTCCCTTGGCCAGCAGCTTTGGCAGCATCTTCACAGACAGCCTGAGCTCCAGCAGCTTCCGGAAGGAGAGGCTCCTCTTTTGAGAGTCTGCCCGGGTTGCGAGGTCGGCCGCGGAGAAGGATTGCGCCCTCTGCTTGCCCCCCAGAGCTGGAGCTCGGCTCTTTGGCGGCACACTGCTCCTGGTGGGGATCTGGCGGCTGAAGAAGGTCACGCAGGGTCGGGTGAAGCGCCAGGCTGTTTTCTCCTGAGGAGGCGCGGGCAGCTCCCTCATCGGGGTGTTGGCGTGCGGAGGCGCGGGAGGGCAGATGGAGGGTGGAGGGGGTGCCGGCAGGCTGTGTCTTTGAGGTTTTCTGGGCGGCGCTCTCGGGAACTGCTGATCCTCGGCGGAGAAGGCTTTCCTCGCGTTGGCCAGCGGAGGGTGACATCCCAGTTTGATCTGCTTGGGCAGGCTGTGAGTGATCGGGTAGCGCTCAAAGTCACCGTACCCGTCCTCCTCATCCTCCTCCACCCGATGCTCCCCGCCCTCTTTCTTGTGGCTCGTCGAGTCAGGTTGTGAGAGCAGGAGTAAGGAGTGGGAGGTGTTTTTGTTTAGAGAGGTGGGCATTGTTCTGTGAAGGCGAGGCGAGAGGGAGGTCTGCCGAGGAGGAGGGACGGGAGCGTCGGTCTCATCATCTCCTAAACCTGAGTCTTTCTGTGTTAACGGGTCATCACATGGTCTGAGCTCCTCGCCCTCTGACCTGAGAGACAGACCGGCTAGACTCCCCTCAGCCTCTCGCGTCTCTTTCGGATCCTCCGCCACAGCCACCGGATCCTGGGCGCTGCCCTCCACGCAATCCTGCCTCACCAGGGCTGGCTTTTTATGTTTGCGTGGGTGAGGGACCGGGAGAGGCTTACTGGGGGCAGCAGGTACCTGCAGATCGGGGTGTAACCTAGGGGGGGGTGCTTTGCATTCAACCGGGAAGGATTCTGCAGAGGACTGATGAGGAGAGAAAATGATGCTGCCTGCAACATCACAGGCCGAGTCTGTTAAATCTGAGCTTTGGGCCTCAGTCTGTACATCCGCTTTTGAAATATCAGGCTCAGCTGCAGCACTTTCCTGATGTTTGACAGTCTCCTTCTGCGCCTCTCTGTTTACCGAAACCCTCTCCAGGTGTCTCTGTCTTTGAGGTTTATCCCTGGTCTTTCTGCTCGTCCCTCCACCTTCACCCTTCTCCTCCCGCTGTTCCACTTTCTCCTGTGGCCTCGTCCCCGACGTAGAAATCCCATTCTGCAACAGCTCTTGGTGCAAATCGCTCCCGATATCGGCCGTATTTCCGTTTTCCAGATGCTGGCACCGGGACGAGTCCTCGATCCCGCAGCAGCAGGTGGGAATGATGTAATCCGACTCTCGTTTGTTGTTCGCCTCCGATAAAATCCCATTTCTGGAGTTGAGAAGCGAGAGGCTGTCGCCTAAAGCCTCCTCCGATTCCTGAGATAGGATGAGGGGTTCGCTGGGTTTGGGTGGCGGAGGTGAAACAGGAGGAGACGAGGCGGCGGACTTGGGAATGCACGGTTTGGGGGCGACAGCCGGTTTTGTCCTCTTGAGGGTAGCAGGGGAAGGTTGGGAGAGAGAGACGACCGAAGACTGGGAGAGGAGACCCGGTTTGGGGGCGATGGGTGGGGGTGAAGGTTTGGTGGAGGTGGTGGTGGTGGTGGGGAGTTTAGGTTTGGGAGCTAATGGAGGCTTCTTCACACCTGCACGTAAAGAAGAGGAGGGATTTACAGAAAACCATCATTTACTCACACTTCCTTTTGAAAATGAATCATGCAGCATCAGCACAACCCACAGACGCATGCCTCACCCACCCACCCACCCCTCCTTCAACACAAGCACCGACAGCTGCAAGCTGTGGTTGTGTAGCTCGACATCGGGGTCAAGAGGTCACTTTCAGGGTCAGAGGGGAGGAACCGGGGGCTGCGGGATTAACATTAGGATCTATAACTTCGACAAACTCTTTTTAAAACTGCAAAACATCTGCTCCTTTCACTGAAGCGCTCGCATCCCCACAAGTAAAACTGGATTATTCAATTCAGACTCACAATTTAATTTGTACCCTCCTCCCTGCCCTTGAGAATGTTTAGCATGCCACTACTTCTCCAAATTCAATTTTATGAATTAAAAAAAAGACCCAGTGTGTAGGATTTAGCGGCACCTAGCAGCGAAGTCGCAAACTGCAACCGACTGAATGCTCTCCCCCACGCCTCACCCTTTTCAGCATGTAAGGGAAAACATAAAAAAGCAGGAGGCTATACCTAGATCAGTGTTTGGTTTGTCTGTTCTGGGATACTGTAGAAAAATGGCAGTTGAACATGCACACATGCATGCATAGTTTAAAAAGGTCCAGTGTGTAAGATTTAGTGAAATCTAGCAGTTGAAGACCCCTCGCCTCACCCTCTTCTTCTGAGCATGTAAGGGAAAACATAAAAAGCAGTGTTTGGTTTGTCTGTTCTGGGCTACTGTAGAAAAAAGGCAGTTGAACATGTCTCCATGCATGCACAGTTTAAAAGGTCCAGTGTGTAAGATTTAGTTAAATCTAGCAGTTGAAGACCCCTCGCCTCTACCTCTCATTCTGAGGTAACGTAAACATAACAATTCTTATTTTTTTCAGAATAAAAACATAGTTATGAATATTATATTCCATTTCTGTCAATAGATATCCTTAAATCTTACACACTGGACATATAAAGACTAGTTAAGACTAAATATATTTCAAGTTTTTGTCATTCTCACTGAGATGAAATAAAGTTATAATGAAAAAAAAAACTAATAAAAATCTGTGAATTGAGATTGTAGGCCACATTTTTCCGCTCTAACTAGCTGAAAAACTCTTGGCTGGCCGACACCACGAGAAGTGGAGTCATCGAGCGGATGTTTCCGAAAAGGCCAACGACCAAAAAACCGCTCAGCCTCCCCGAGACACGCTGCTCCGAGAGAGGGCAGAGAGCCCTGCGCGGAGGTCGGTTCAAAAAACGACAAAGTTTACAATCAATGCGCTTAAAAACGATTCAAACTAAGCGGTGGGACATTAGTTAACGCTTTATACTTATTACCTAGGGTCGCTTTTTAATTCGGCATACACGTGTTATTGGAATATTTCAACTTTAAGAAGTGGTTCACATAAATGTTGATAAAAAATCATCGTGGATGGCGGTGGAGAGCTGAAAGAAACAGCCTGAAAACTACAGCCAACTCTTACTGTGTTGTTTATCTGTAAGCCGAATTAAATAGTGCATGCTCACAATGCTAGAGAAGTTAATAAACTATATGATCGGTGTTTAAAAAGCCTCAAAAATAACCGATTTGATGTTTTTCAAGCGGATTTTGGCCTTTCACTTTCAGGTATCTGGACTAAAAAACACGACAACAAATCCTAAAAATAAAACAGCATGGCATGTGTCCAGTTTGCTGACACCAATTCACCTTTATTAAAGCAAAAACAAAAAGTTTTTATACGAGATAACACTGCAGGGCGACTTGTTGCAATCAAACAGCGAGGACAGATGTTTTTAAGACAAAGGATTTAACCCCCCTATCCAGCTGCAAACAGGAGCTGTGATATCAAACGGAAAACGGTTTTCATTGTGAGTTATGATTTGTTTTGCTTTCACTCAAATTGAAGCCTGTCTTCTTTTATATGTATGTTTGGAAGCTGTTATTAAGAAAAACTGTAATTAACTGGTGGCTGAGTAAAAAAAAAGAAAATAGAGAGCGTCCGTTATATATAAGACAGAAAAATGCAGGTTTTTGTGTCATATCCCGCGAGTAAACTTTAGATTAAGTCCCAGCTGACCACAATAGGCTGCTTGCACAGCAGGATTTTTGAAGTTAAGTTTAGCTCCCCCACGAAACAAACCTGTGCTCATGACTCCCGACTTGCTCCTTTCTCCATGGGTAAATATGCGTTCAATGGAAATGCGTTAAAATCTGCGTTTTTTCGCTCCTTCGACACCATTGTCAGTTCGAGACCCGCCTCGGGGAGAAAACACACAGATCCATGGCTGTGGTTCCTTATCTCGCCAGCGGATGCACGGATAAAGTCTTTACGCCTGTTACTTTTTCCATTTTCCCGAAAGTTTTCAGCCACGGTGCTTTTCCCAACAGTGTCAAGCGGACTACAACTGAACTACAACACTTCCGTTTAGGGGGGTTGGGTTAAAAATAAAGCTACTGATGCCAGAAAGACTTAGGTACTCTGTTCAAGGGCCCACGACTGACAGGGGCCACAAAAAATACCAACAAAACATCAATATAAAATTATTAAACCATCATATTTCAAATATAATATTGAAATTAATTATCTTTTTGTTTTTACATGTTTTGGGCAGTAAACGTTAAATAAAAAATGGCCTTTAGTACGGAAGCCCTAAAGGGTCATACATACATATATTTTATTCCACCCGTTTTCCTGTGATAATGAGATAATTAATTCATGTATTAAGTCATTGCAGGAAACATAATTTAGTGTAGCAGTGTCAGAGGAGCAGGAGACACCTTTAGTGTGTTTTGTATTTATTCAGTTTTGATTCATGGTATTTATGACAACGTCAGGCTCAGTTAGATTGCGCCTCCGATAAAGCTGAAGCTTTGACGCACACTAATGTGTACATTATCTATAACAAGGCCTTGATTGAAGAGAGATGTGATGCAGTGATCGATATTCTCCTGCAGAAGCCAAATACAAAACATAGACAGTTCTCTGTAATCATGACAGGATCACAACGGCTGCCAGGGCAATACTAAAACTGTGGAAAACACCTAAACCCCCTGAACTAAAAGAATGAATAAACATCATGGTCAAAACAGTTTCATATGAAGTTATGCTTAATGGGGTGAATAAGATCAAGACACCAGTCCGGGACTCACATCACATTGACTGATGATCCTACAGCTTGACCTTTTCCAGAAGATATGCAACATGTTGCATGCATACATCTGCTGTGTGTATGCTTTCCAGCTATGTAAACACATCAGTATGTCCCCTATACTTTACTTTACTTTATTTTACTTCACTAACATCATTTATATGGTGTCTGTATTTTATTTTATTAAATTAGATTAGATATACTATATTCATCCCACCACTGGGAAATGTATTTGTTACAGCAGCAGAGGAAAGTGTAGCATACACTACAGAATTAGAAAAAAGTAGAAAGGGCAACAAAAAAAACACACAATAAACAATCAAAAACAATCAACCTACAAAACAGACAAGTACTGAAGATAATAGTGGCATGATATATAAAGAGTATTGTAATGTAAAGTGACCATAGTGTAAGAAATATTGCAAAGAAAGTGACCATGATACAAATAATATTACAAAAGTAACTGACCATAATATAAATAATAACTGCAAGGTATAAATCAAATTTACTCTTGTTTTGTTATGCACCTGACACTTACGTGTAATATGCATAAGATGTCTAACAATGTAAAATGTTCTACAGAGATAAAAGTCGCGGATGCTATCGCACAACAAGCTGCTACGATATGAAACAAATCACACAGAAGCATAAAAATGTGTTCTGCTCTGTGTTTTAAGTATTTTTATTACTTTTTTTGCTTTATTTTCTAGCTACATATTTTTTCTTTTATTTTGAAGGCAACTTCCGCTTAGTCTGACGTTTTTGTTTCTTTTTGCCTCGCGCGGCCACTTGAGGCGCCAAAGCGGTGCTCGCGAGGAAGCGACCGTTAAAGAAGAGAGAGAACTGAGAGGTGCATTATGGGAAGTGTAGTCGTTCATGCGCCAGTCTTTAGGCTAACCGGCTAACCCTAACTTCTCAACGGCTGTACTCGACACACACACACTAACGCTGTCGCCTACAACTTCAGAATGCAAAACGGGCTGCGTGTAGATGGCGGAGAGCAATGACTGAGGAGTTTGACGAAGATGTGGTATTTGAGGTTTGTATTTTAACATTTTTTTGCCGCCGAAACTTCGTCGTAACCGCTGCTTTGTCATGCCCCTGGAGGTAAATATAGACGGTTGGTGTTCCAAGCTAGCGTAAGTTAGCGAGCTATACCAGGCTTCCTCCTCCTCCTCCACCTCCTCCTCCTCCTCCTCCTCCTCTGCTCCTGTTGCCATGCATTGACAAACCCACAACAATCCACATATTTGGCATTGGCTGCTAACTATGTGTCTTGCCAAGGAGCTTAGGTGGTCATGAGAGAGAGAGAAAGAGAGAGAGGAGCTGGGCGTTTGTTGTTGTTGTTGGGGGGTGTTTCATCCTTTACAAGGCTTGGTAGTTTGAGAGAGGTGGGGTGGGTGGATGACCAGATCCAATGCGTCGGTTCTGGAAAAAACCTGACACACACACACACACATTTACACACACACACACCAGCACGTAGCTAACCTACATCTGGATGGTGACAACATGAGCTGCGACTTCGTGTGACAATGCATGTGAGTACATTTGACAGCCATGTATGCATAGGGTGTGTTATGCTGGGTCATGGTTAGATATATTAAAGAAGGGAGAGAGAGAGAGGGTAGAACTGGGTCAGGCATCTTTTTTGGTTATGTGAGGTTTTTTTTTGTGTCCGGGGAAGAAACAGCATCGCCTGTGTTTTTGTCCCTCCATCAGACGGATTATTATTATGATGATGAATCGTGTCTAGTCCAGTTTCCATGCAGGACAGGCGGATTAAAGGGGGGAATCTTTTGGGCTCTGGCGTCTGTACGAGCAGTCTTGTCGATTTACAGCATTCCTTCCAGGACAGAAAAGTAAGCTTCACGGTGGAGATGTGGGTGAGGGTGGAGTCTCAACTTCAGCTGATGAGCCCTGGAGGAACGTAGACATCCTCGCTTGACGAATCGATGATGGTTTTCCCTCGCTTGGGGGAAAAACTAAGCTCAACCCATGTCAGATATCTCATCTATCCGTCTCTCTTTCTCTTTGCAGAACTCCCCTCTTTTCCAGTACCTGCACGATCTAGGGCACACAGACTTCGAGGCATGTCCGACGGCATCACAGGACGACGAATATGTCGGACAAGGGGGAGACCTCAACTCTCCCGACGAAGATCCACAGAAAACTTCAGTGAGTTCCTTGAATCCTCGACACAAATCTCACGCGTGCCCGTCCTCTCTCCTCTCTCGCTTTCTCCAACTGAAATTGGGAATATTTGGCCTGCAGTAACAGCTCACACACAGACTTGAGCCGAAAACAGAGATATGTAAAAACTTAAAATAGCATCCAGCCATCATGACACTAACATTGTGTTTGTGTTATTTTCTGGAGACATGGTCCTACTTCTTTCTTAAAATAATCACAAAGATGTGGATCATTGGTGGACCTGAGGCGGGCTGAATGAAGCCTGATTCCTCAAACAAACCATCTGTAACGACACCTACCTGTCAATCAAAGCGTCCACGCTCTTAATCCTGCATAACTTTAAGCATTAATATAATGTGAACAGGTGAGTTGTATATAAATTCACCGTCAGTACAGTTGTCATGAACGGGGGAATTAGCTACAGAGACCAAAACTGTTTCTTGTACCAGGCTGTAAACATGTTTGTTTCTGCTGTGAAGTTAGACATTTGAACATGGGGACTTATGGAGACTGACTCACTTCTGGAGCCAGCCTTAAGTGGACGTTTAAGGAACTGCAGTTTTTTTAATACTTATGCTACTATTACTTTATTATTAATTGCATAATTTCATAATGAAGGTAATTACATTTTTCGGTTTGGTCGACAAAATGCTATAAAATGAGGCCGTCACATTGATTGATTTCTGAAATCAACTTAACTCGAGTCTCGGTCAACTCCATCAGGTCAAACTCGGTCAACTAAATGACTAACGGGGGTTGTCTGTGTCTGTTTGTGTCTGAGTGTGTCTGACTTGTGCAGTCAGACACAAAGTAATTAATTTGGCCATTGATTCCAAACAGTGACACAAATTGGCACACAGTCATCGTTAATGAGCCCTGGTTCGTATTCTTTGTTCCGTTCGGACTAGACATGGCATCACAGGCTTTCTACACACTCCTGCAGGTATTGTGCTCGTTCTTTACTCTGTGATCACACACAGCAGTTTAACTTAGAAACAGTCCTCTTTCTCCTCCTGCTGTTGTGGTTTTTTTGAAGAGGCAGCCCAGCAACCGTCCTCTGCTTTCTTTCTGACGTAATATCTTCCTCTGTGTGCGTGTGTCTTCACCTGTTTTTAATCTCCGATCAAAGGAACTTGTTAACTCTGCAACACTCTGACCATTCATGACTCTAGTTTGAGTCGACCTGTGATTCACGCAGACTTGCTCAGCGTCATGTGACTCAGCCTCTCCTTGCTCTCTCCCCCCTCCTCTCGCGACGGGAAACGGCGTTGTGTTCGCTTCCTCCAGGAACTTTCCGTACGTGTCACGCTTCCTTGTTGTTCTAACGAGTTAAGGAGGATGGGAGATGAGGCAGGAAAGCTTTTTGGCTCGTCCCTCGGTGACCAGCTTCCTGGAGCCCTGATGAAGTCAGTCAAGTATCAGTAGAGTAACTCAGTGAACACAGCCCACGCAGACAGTGTGTGAATGTCCCGATATGCTGGAGATCATTTAAATGAATTTGTATGTTGCCGCAGGTGATATGTGCAGTAACATAAAGAGGCAAGGGGGATGGTAATTGTTTTATTAAGCGTAATATGACATTCAGTTATTAATTATTTACTTGTGGTGATATTGTTACATGATCATAACTGTACTAAACTTTGGAGAGTTGCTTGTAACCAGTACAGGGCTGCAGCTAACAATCACTTTCATTGTCAGCTAATCTGCTCTAAACCCAGTATGTAATCTCACCCTGACTCCTAATCTTTGTGCACAGGCTGCAACTAATGAGTATTCTTTACTCAGTATTGGATTTTCATACATTTCACATACACAGATAGACAATATCACGGTTTTCAGGTAATATGAAAAGCTATACACAGGGCAACACGTAAACAAGTTGCTTATGTGTTGTTAACGTGTTGTAAACAACCCATCAACACATTGAAAACATGTTGACAAAATGTCAACGAGCAAACAAACACGTTAACAACATGTAAACAAACGCACAAACACGTTAACGAGTGCACAAACGCATAGACAACACGTTAACAACATGTGATCTCAGACATAATTCTGTGCCAGTTCCCACTGGCTGATATACACAAGCATTGAATAATTTATTTAAGCCTGGGGGTGATTATCTAACATTATTCAGGGTTAACATGTTGTTTACACGTCGACGACGTGTTAAAAAACATGTATATTTGAACTGGAGTGACTTAAATCCCATCAAGAAACCCCAAATTAGACGATTCCCTTAAAGCGTTGCATGCTCTGACCAGATTTTTTTTCGTAGACAGCTGTTTGTGCTGTCTATTGTCTTACACAGTGGAAATCAGTCCAGCGTCTGAAAGCAGGAGAATACTGATGACTAAGAGCTGACTGTGCCAGGATGTTATACAGCATAATATCTGAGTTAATCTGTACATGCTTTACATCATCTGCGGGATTAACCGCTTCGATACTGAGCAGAGTTTTGTGGCCTACTTTAAGAGCCGTATCAGTAATCGATACCACTGCTCCCTTTACACTTAATAACATTCGTGCTTTACCCCCCAGGAAAGGGTCAGCCCGCCCAGTCTGAGTTTATAACCTCATGCGTCATGATTCTGTTTCGTGCAGGACTCTGATATTAACAGGAAAAGAACAGATGCGTGTGTCGTTATTAAATCCTCGACATACAAACGTCTTTCAAAAAAAAAAAAGTCCCATTTTTAAACCAGGCAGTTCGCAGACGCCACGAAACACTCTAAGCGGATTAGTGAATAGTAGATCCTGTTCACGATTAGGCATTAGCACAGTCTGGGATTTCTTTTTAGGCTCTTAGTTTGTTAGGTATCGAAATGTTAACGCACTTTAGAATGTGAAGCAAAACGTGAAGCAAAAGTGCATTTCTGTGTCGTGTCTCCAAAGAGAAAGTTGTTTCTTCTCCTTGAGCTAAAAGGAGAAGAAACATTTCCGTCTCTTAACCATGAAACGATGAGTTTTATTGATGCTGAAAATGTAAATATTCGGCTGTAACTCTTAAAATGGAACCTTTTAACAAAATGAAACAGTTTCGTGGGTTTTTTCTGTGCCGCAGAAAAGTTGAATAAGAGCCGGGAGCTTGTTACAAACACACATTGCTCTTATTGTTGTTGTCTGAAAGAGTTTGTCTCCTGGGATACTCCTTTGAACCGCAAGTGTTTGCGAGCGCAGACAGTTCTGATTTGATGGATGTGTGATTCCTGGGAAATAAATCCAAGTTGGTGGAAATGGTTGGAAGAGTTGCAGGTGAAGCGTTAAGTATATTTCAACTTTACTGCCCCACCGGGGCATAAAATGATGCATAAAACTGGAATGGAGTTAATTTTCCCTCTGTCTGTGATCCGCAGGGAGGACGCTTATGGAGACTGGCTGAAGCCTTGTGGAGATGGAGTCCGATCCACCAGGCGGCTGCGTCTCGTAAGCTGGGCCAGCAGCTGGTAGGTAGAATGGGAAACAGGAAAGGAATCCTGGCACCGAAACCAGCAACTTTTTGTGGAGGGGGGGGGGCGTCTGTTCCTCCTAATCATCTTTCTTCACATGTTCCCCCTCTCTCGCAGGACTGCGTGTTCGGCCAGTACTCGGTGAGGTGCATTCTGGACCAGGACGTGCTGCTGCAGGAGGATGTGGAGCTGATCGAGCTGTTAGACCCGAGCCTGCTCACCCTCGGCTCGTCGCCCTCTGGCTCGTCCGGACGAGCGAGCTCCCTGCCCAGACCGGGCCTCATAGCCAGGCCGTCCCTGTGGTACGTTGTTAGGAAAGAGAAACACACAGAGCTGTGCAGCGGATGGGCAAAATAATTGGCCCAGCAGAGAAAATAAAAACAATAGTGATCTCATGACCTGCCTGACAAAAATAAACATTGAGACTATGATACTTATTTTGGATGGAAACATTCCTAAAAAATAGAAAAAGTGTTGGATGGTGTTATATTGTGAGGTGTAATCCATCCTGTGTATACAAAGATCTTTTACTTTAAAAATTAATCTAAATTATAAATGAAGTTCTCATTAAATGTCACAGCAAGAGACAAAAGATGAATCAAATAACAGACGTCCACAGAGCTTTGTAGGTTTGATAAAACTAAGCAACAACTTTCGTGGCTGCAGTTCCTCAAACGTCCACTTGAGGCTGGCTCAAGAAGTGAGTCAGCCTCCATAAGTCCCAATGTTTAAATGTCCAACTTCACAGCAGAAATAAACATGTTTACAGCCTTGTACAAAAGCTGATTTCTTCTCCTGTTCCCCCTCAATCAGGGACATGGCGGGACTGGTCGGCCTGGCCGCCGTGCTGCTGGGTCTCTGCTCTTCATCCGGCGGTCTGTGGTCGCTGGCCGCGGCCCCGTGGGGCCTGGTGCTGCTGGGCTGGGTTGGGCTGAGGGGGGTCATGCTGTGGAGACGGGGATGCATGCAGAGAGCCGTCCACGCTCGGGCCACGCAGCTCCAGAATCTGGTCCACAACAGCAAGATGCTGACCGGACTGTCCCGGAAAGCCCTGCGCCTGGTGCAGGAGACGGAGGTCATCTCCCGAGGGTTCACCCTGTAAGTGTGCTCGTTTTCTGTCTAGTTACATAATCAACTCTTTCACCCAATCACATAATGCTCATCTGCATCTGAATTCAAGCCTGCTCATTTAATTCACTGTGTGTTAGTTAACTTCTGCTCGGGTAGTCTAGGGGGCTTTTATTAGTATTTAGACCGCTGTTTGTCTCTGTGTGTGTGTGTAGCTTTAGCATTGTCTCTAGAGAAGTAAGTTACAGGGACAGTTCGACACTTGGAAACTGGAAACTAGACGAGAAAATCGATACCGCTCTCATGTCTGTACTGTGAATATAAAACTAAAGCCGGCCGCCGGAAACGTTACAGGCTCTCCCTTCAAAAGTGATAAAATTCACCTGCTTTGGTTTTTGTGTATTTAAACAAATGAGATGTTAATGATCGAGCTTCTAAAGGCGCTGGCAGGTGGATTTTGTTCCTGTGGACTGAGCTAGGCTCCTGTTTGCAGTCTTTAAGCTAAGCTAAGATAAACTGCTACAGCTGATATGAGAGTGCAATCGATTTTTGTCATGTAAACTTATTTTCCAAACTGTCAAGCGATTCCTTTTTTACATAGAATGTCATATTGTCTGCGTGTCGTCCTTAGTGATGTGTCGTCTTTCAGTGTTGTGTGTTGCCCCCCTGCCTCTCTGGGACGTCTCCACAGTTGTATCACATTTCACTTGTCAAGTTTGCTCGACAGGGTGAGTGCGGCCAGCTCCTTTAGCAGGGCCGGGCCGGGGGGGATGCCGCGAGGCCAGCAGCTGATCGGACTGAGGAAGGCCCTGTACCGGGCTCTGCGCTCGGCCTTCAGGTCCTCGCGTAGAGCCACGTGTCACATGCTCAAGACATATCCTTTAGACTCAAGAAAAAAAGACTTAATAACTCAAATAATTCTTCTCTGTTACTAGAAACCAGGCAGCATTCGACTTAGCCTTAGACTAGCTAAGAATAAGGAGCAGTGTGACCCGTGCTTAAACAAGCTCTTTCATCCAAAAGGAGTCAGATATTTCCATAACTGGAGTGTGGAGGGGGAATATCTTAAGGCAAAATGTCACTGAGTTCATGTCTTTTAACTGCTGTTACTAAGCAATTCCTGGATGGTGAGGTTGGAAATCCCAGGACCTCTTTTAATGTCATTGAGCTGTTGAAGTCCTTTGTAAAATATGACACGGCTCTTTTGTAAATGTAGGTTAACGTGCCATAGGTGCAGACGTTGTTTTCTCCAGAAGTGTCATGTGTCCTTAACCCCTCCCAACGTTCCCTCTGAACTCTGAGATCGATAACGTGACCAACTACGTGTCCGCGGTGCCTCTGAAGGAGCTCGGGCTCGGCCTGGGTATCGAGCACCTGGGTGACGAGCAGGCTCAGGAGCTGACGGACGACTACAGCCTGCCTGCTCTGAAGGTAAGCAAGACCTGAGGGCACATCCGGGGCTAATGGTAACAAGTGAAAACACTCACATGCTTGGAAAAAGTATTTAAAGGACGTGTTTGTCTGCCACTAGATGCTGTTCCAGCTGTGGGTGGGACAAAGCTCTGAATGTTTCCGTCGGCTCGCTCTTCTCCTGTCGCCCCAAAGAATAGAAGAGTCCGAGGAGGACGAACCCAAAGCAGACACCTCCCCTCATCCTCTTCTTCCTCCTCCTCTTCCCCCACTGCTGCACCAGTCCATCGCCGCGGTGACCGAGCCCCTCCATCACGCTCTGTCCAGCTGTCTCGGCGAAGTGCAGCGCAGCTACGACTTCCACCGACACTTTGAGACCCAGCTGAGGACGACAGGCTCCGACAGGACGGGGAGAGCCAGGGAGAAATGCCGAGAGCTCAACACGCTGCACACCTCCATCCGGAGCCTGCAGCTGCATCTCAAGGCCCTGCTGAGCGAGTGAGACACACACAATCCTACACTTCCCATACGATGTGATGAGACTTTAATGACCAGTGTGGGGAAAACTGGGTCACTCCTGCATGACCCAAACTCTAATCTAAACTTTTACTCCTTCTCCCTTCTGTCTCTGACATCTTCAGGATGATCATCCTGGAGGACGACCTGGAGAAACTCATGGTGTCCAAGGAACCGACGGAGTTGTCATTCGAGGGCTACCAGGACCTCAGTGACCGGCTGCACCAGCTGCAGCCTCACATGCAGGCCAGCGCGGGCTGCTGGGAGGACACCATCAGCCAGGTGGAGCGCATGATGAGACGGGCCAACGCCTGTCCAGGTGAGCTCACAAATCGTTGAATAGAGTTTTAAAACTGACAGTAGAAACAATTTAGAGTCTCCAGGAAGTCACTGCTCCCGTCCAAGAAATAGTTCCATCATACAACTCCTTGTAAAGTCACAACTTCTAGTTTTTTCTGAGTTTTAGTTGTTTTCTGTTTCCACCTGTTTTTTACTCTTCATGTTATATTTTTTATATTTTCAGACGTGTATGTGAGTGGTATCGATCTTGTCTTCTAACTGTTGAAAAAAGAAACTTCCAAAGTGTTGAAATATTATTTTAAATGTCTATAAAATCTGAACTTGAGACTCTTGAGACTTGTAGGTTCTGTGCTCATTCACACGTTTTCCAGAACGAGCCATGAAATCCGTTCAAGACCGAGTAGCGTCACCCCTTTTAGTACTATGTCGGTTATATTTACACGGGGCCTATTTTTAGTGCTGACTTCCTCCTTCCTTTACCATGACTCAAGACAATTGCCAGTCACGGAGGAAGTAGCTCCTTCAGAATATGGGACAAGAAACAGACCAACCAGAGCTCGGCTCCGATAGCAATCGGTGAGGTCATCTGTTTTTTTTTGTGTTACAATAACGCCTGCAGGTAACGCTCAGTGTCTGCAGCATTGTGGCCCCCCTGTGCAAGAGATTCCCGCTGCTCCTCCCTCCTACCCGTTGATCCTGGACAGAGACCCTGTACCAGAAGAGCTGGTGAGACGAAATCTCAAGTACTAGTATTAAACAATTTAATCTCGAGTCACTCTCCATCCTTTGTGTCCTGATTTGTTTCCCCGTTTCATTCGGACCAGGAGTGGGAGGCCTACGTGTCCGACTCGGACTCGGATGGCGAAGGCCAAGGGTCTTGGTCCGACATATTGTCACCGGAGGAACGAGAGCGGCAGCGGCGGGAGAGGGAGGAGTCCCGTCGCGTCCTGTCCGAGCTCAAAGCTGTACTGGGCTTTCGTGCGTCAGAGGGGGAGAGGATGAAGAGGAAGCAGCTGCTCTTCAACGACCAAGGTCTGCACTGACCGATGTCATCTCTGCACACAAGAACGCACGAAATACAAAAGTAACACCAAAGCAACAAATAGAAGTATGAATTAAACTGGACAGTCAGGGAGTATTTTATTATCAAGGGTGATTATATAAGAGATGAAGCGATAACAACTCTCTGTGGGGAAGGTTCGTTCTTTTGTATGAAGAATGATTTGAAACAAAATAAAGCTAAACTTGAACACTCCCAAAATAAAAACATCAGAGTTCCTTCTTTGATTTTGTGTCGTTGAATTTTGGAATTAGGTGAAACAATCAGAAAATAACTTTTATTTCTGCGATTAACCGCTTTTATGGGCCGCGGCGCTCCCTCACTCTCATTCGCAGGCTAAGTCGCTCGACCACAGCTCGCTGTTTCGCTCATCGGACACAAGCCAAATGACACTTCTTTGTGTTACGTGAATTGTGAGTCAGCCTCAGATTAAGAAGCCGGTTCATGAAACAAACAAAGTCAGAACACAACAGGTGGAGCATCAGAGTTTAGTCTATGAATCCACCTGGATTTCACGCTGACCGTGGAGACGTTTGACTTTTGTAGCAAATAATAAAAACTGGAAATCAGTGGATCTGTTCAACCCCGAATGATTTGTTTCCTCTTCTTTCTCGTAGCTGCTGTGACGCTTTTAGCTCACGCCGAGAGTTCAGACCCTGCCACAAACCCGTCAGACGCTCCGGCAGAAACCAGCGCTGAAGAAGGAAACCATCTTTCAGAGTTCCCCGCAGGAAGCGAAGGGGAGGAAGAGGAAGGAAAAGACGAGGGCAGGGTGAGGCCTGACCCCGTCACAGAGCCGGTGACGGAGTTCATCTGCGGTCTGGAGGCGAAGGAGGGGGAGCTGGGAGGAGCGTCTGTGTGCACGAGAGGAGGAGGAGGAGCGTCCGAGCTGCACCAATACGACGGCGTCCTGGAGGAGGGCGAGGGCCAGAACGGGCTGGACTGCTTCCTGATGCGTAAAGTCCCCGCTGTGTCCGTGATGGACAGACTGACGGAGATCCACGGCCCGGAGGCTCTCAGCTTCAGCTCCGCCCTCGCCGCTCAGGTGGCGGCGCGCTCTCTCTCCCTCGTCAACATGGAGGAGCAGACGTTCGGAGACGATGAAGAAGAAGAAGAAGAGGAGGAGGAGGAGGAGGAGGAGGAGGAAGAAGAAGAAGACAGACGAGCCCCTGAGAAGGACTGAAACGAAATCCGCTGCTTTAACGAAGCGCTGAGCAGAGACTGTATTTATGTCCGATTAGTCTGGGTGTCTTTTATCGACGGGTCTGTGTTGCATCCTAACTGTTTCTGCTGTGTCACCCATCCGTCCATGTCACTGTACATCACCCACAATTCTTACTGCTCTCTTTGCTGTTAAAACTCAGGTACCAGAACCACTACAACAAAAACATGACCTTAACAGTGTTGAGGCCAGAAGACCGGAATGTTTCAACAGTTTCCTCGGTGACATCCACATAGTGTTTATTGATCACAATCGCTCACTAGGTGTGGAAACAAAGATTGTAAGTGATTGGCTCTGTACGTTTAAAAAAAAAAAAAAAAAGTGTGAAATATTTTTTAAAATAAGTTTTCTCATAAAATCAAATCAATCATGATGTAAATGTGAGGACGCCACGGGCCTCAGGAGAGGAAAGGTTGGGAGTGTTCGGACCGAACGCGACGATAGATCCAAATTCACCTTTTTTTAACAAAGAATTTAACCTGGGGACTTATGGAGATCGTTCGGTAGCCAGGACGTTTTGAGAAACTGCACTTCCACATTGGCTTCAGTTTACAGCTGCAGTGGTTGTAGCTTGACCATGGAGACGATTGGCTGTTTCTATATAGTTATTCTAAACGTTGAACACCGGTTTAGACAAAACGGTACCGCTTTCGTCCCCAGAATCAGCAAATTAAAGCTCCTTGAAGCTGCTTTAAATAAAGTTTCTGCAGCTGGTGAACGCAGACTTTGCTTTCTGTCTGAACACACCTCGAACAGAAGCGTGACCCCGAGCCCGGCGTCGACTCCTCTAGGCGGACAGACGTAGACGCAAAGTGTTAGAGGGGAGCTGCTCTGCAAGAAGAGGAAGTGAAAAGCTATTTTTAAATATCTGCGCTTTATTTTTATCCACCTCTCTTTCTCTCTCTAGCCGAACACACACATTCATTATCCTGTTGGGAAACGACACATTTGGAATACTGTTGTATCTAAGAACAATTCACTGAAACAGCGTCTGTGTTTACAGGGGCAACACTCAGAGGGGAGGATGAGGAAGTTTATGACTCGACACTTTACAGACTTGAACTGTGTGGCATGAATTCAACGAGCTGCTGCTGCTGTGATGTGAGGTTTGATTTGTTTGATACCTGTACGGGTATAATTTAAACAACAACAAAAAAAAAGATGTTTTCTCTCATGTGAGGGCAATCTTTAACTTTATGTTTCATATGAAGTTGCCATAAAGAGTCCGACCGCCCTGATGTATGCCCCGCACCCTCCTCCTCCTCCTTTCCCAGTCTTTCTTGTCACCATGTCTGCCTTGTCCTGACCCCTCCTGCACCCTCGGGTGTGAGGTCTACTACTACTCCCCCTCCCTCCCTCTCCTGCATTTTCCAACGTGAAATAAAATACTCATTCTGGAAGTGTTCTTTGTATCCTGAACTCTTTTTCTGGGCGCTCGTGTTTCAGCGTGGGGGGATGAAACAGGTTTGGTGAGTTACTCGATATGTTTTGTGGGAACAGCTGGAGCTCCTCTCTCTTTTTCTTTTTTTTTTTAAAGCCACTCCTGCCTGATGTAGTGGGGTAAAGACTTAACCTTTAAGTCCCTCTGTGGTTTGGATTTAATACACATAAGAAGGGGAAACTCCATATTTCAGTAACTCTAGCTGTGAGGATTTGACTCCCACCCGCACTGAAACCATCCGTCTTCTCTCCACGAGCATGCCACGAAGACAAAGAAACGTGCTGTAAGCGGCACACGTGTTTTCTAAATATAAAACACCACACAGATTGATTAGTGACATTAATTTTAACAGGTTGTTTACTGTTGTAGTGTTGCCACCTAGTGGTCAAATCTGTCTTGTGGCAATAATGCTGATTTTTTTTTTAATGTGTCATCTCCAACTTCAAATATCTTTATATTTCTGTGCACAAATTAATTTATATAAAGAACCGTACACGTGTTTGCCTTGTTTTAATCTGTTTTATTGATTTTTTTTACATCTCGCAGGTTTAATCCACTTAATTTTACTCAAACTATTTAATGTCCCATCTTCAGATGTTCCTATTTACACAGTATTGTGGACAGTGGGGTTTATTTTTACCTCTCCACAGGTTATTCCCACATTAATATCAGGCTCACTGCTCAGCACAAACCAGCTGATTAGGCATGTTTTACTGTGTGCTGCGTTCAAGTGCTCCCATTAAGCTCCGATTTCTGATTATTATGTTTTTTGGTAGGCAAAGCATGAAAATGGACACTTTTCTTGATTTTTAATTATAAAAGTGACCCCTGCATTGTTTTAGTTTTTTTTGGGGGGTTCCATATTTTCTATTGAGTGAGTCGAAGCTGCGACTATAATATATTAGTAGTATAATACAGCTACTTCAAGTTCAGTTTAATTTTTCAGTTTTATTTGTCATACGTGGGTTTACCAGGGTCGACAGTACAATGAAATGTGTTGGAAGAGAAAAAACAGGTCAGCTCAGCTCAGCATAACATTTTAAAGGTCCGGTAGAAGTCCGTAAGATTTAGTGACATCTGGCGGCGTGGTTGTTGCCTCGCCCTCTTTTTCTTACCTGAAGGAGAAACTACGATGGCTGTAAAAAAAGAGCCAATCTATCTATCTTATTTTCATGTAATTATATCCTAATAAAAAAACATTAGTTTTACATATTATATTCCATATTTTGTAAAAGAGACACTTAAATCTTACACACTGGACCTTTATGTAAAAACAGGAGTGACAAAATAAAGAAAATGTGTAATAATAATAATAATAATAATAATAATAATAATAATAAACCAATCCACTTTATTTATATAGCGCATTTTTTTGCAAACACAAGGTTTCCAAAGTGCTGCACGACAAGATAAAACAATAAATAACACAATAGAAACACAATAAAAACATGAAGTAGACAATAGAAAGATAAAAAACAATAAAATAAAATAAATAAAAATCAGAATCAGAATCAGAATCAGAACAACTTTATTTATCCCGAAGGAAATTAGTGTGCCAGAGTTACAAGAAATAAAGAAGTATAAGCAATAAAAGAAGTATAGGCATAAAAAAAAAAAAACAATAATAAATAATAGAAATACAATAAGAAATGCCATATGAAACAAGTGATAAGTAAAGGAGTGCAAGTTAAACAAGAGTATAAAAGTATAAAAATATTTCACGTGGTATGCGAATTAAATATGAAATGTAGTAATATTGCACATTATAAACAGTGTGTTGTAATATTGCACATTAATGAAGCACTACCCGCACAAGATAAAATAAATAAATGCATGTATACACATAAAATCAACACTCTACATGGTGTCAAAAGCCAATGAGAATATGTTTTAAGAAGGGTTTTAAAAGGACAATTCATTCCAAAGTTTTAATAATAATAATAATTTTATCTCTATCTGCCGGTCCTGTGATCTCCGAGTGTCCCTGAACGCAGCGGCACAGACAGCTCTCCCACGGTCCCTCGCGCTTCCTTTTCCAGCAGCGCGCGATCATGGCGGACGTGGCTGCGGAGCAGAAAGAAGTCCCGGAGCGCGAGCTGAACGGACAGACGGAGGAGAGAGGAGAGGACGCGGAGCCGGTGGAGGAGGCCGCGAAGAAGAAGAAGAAAAAGAAGAAGAAGAACAAGTCCGCGGCGACAGGTGAGGCTCACGCGACCAGAGATCCAGGTGCTAACAGGCTAACGCGGCTAATGTTAGCCGGAGTTAGCTGCGGCTAGAGCGGAAGTAGCCTTCAAAATAAGAGTCTGCAGTACTTGTTACAATACTCCAGGTTATGTTAAACAAGTAATCACCAATTACGAACAAAATATAAATATATAAATAAATAGCTAATTGCGTTAAATTATTAAATATAAATTAAAAAAAATATATATATAAATAAATAATCAGCAGAATACAAGCCAGAAAAAAAATCAAAAATGTTTTGATAGAAATAAATATTATTTTTAATGCTTTGTGGGATATTTTAAATGATTAAATTAGATACAATGTGATTGTTTAATATAGTGGTTAATCAATTAAATAATAAAGTCGGTATGTAAAGTAAATGTCTTAATTAAGGCGTTTAAAGTACTTGTGTTGGAGTAATGTAGCTTCTTAGTGCTAGTCTCTTTTATTTTGAAAGTCACGGCGGAAAGTTGGCGTTACCACGTGTGTGGCTTGACTCTCCGGAGCCTCCTCATTAGCCATGCGGGTCTTGGAGCAGTGTGTTGCCTGTCAGGCCTCATGACACGCCGGGCTTCGGTCAGCTCCACGTCCAGGCTCGGTGACATTTAAGCACAGCTGACATGAGAAGTCATTTTCTGCCTGTTCACACAGAAAACACGTGACTCACGTGTTTGATCCTCAATGTTTCTGCGCCGAGCCTCTGCCAAGTTTTCCCTGTTTCGTAATTATCGCTTTGCCAGAGTTATGAAACCATGAACACATGGTCAAACCTGTTTAAATCACCTGCAGTGAATGTGTGACAGCTTAGAGGAACATTTTATGATAACTGTGTCTCCTGTTTTATTAAATGTATTTATTCTTATGTTAATATAAATGTGACTCACCTGAAAGAGAAAGAGAAAGAAAAACTAAAGCAAGCCAACTAATTATCTAAGATCCACTTGACTGACTCGAGTGTTTTTCTTTAAACCCTCCTCAGACGTAATGCTTAGTCGGAGTCACTGCCACTTTGAGTAAGCATTAATTAATGTACAAACATCAGACGTTTGATAATGATGATTTCCTTTCGTTCACCACAGATGACGTTTAATCTGCTGCTGAGAGGTTTTTAATGGACGCTGCAGAGTTTCACGTCTTTTATCGAGAGGCGCTCGATGCTACAGCTTTTTACTGGATACTCAAAGACACGTTACACGCTGAAAAACAACCTCAAACAGAAACATTAAGAATATGTTAGACTGAGTTAGGTGTGTTTTTGTCATTTGAAGGTGGAGTGGTCAGTAAACGGTCACGCATGTTCCAGAGTTTTTGGTTTTAATGTACTGGATTTAAAGTTTTGGATGGCGTGCCGTAGAGGATGGTGCAGCAGAGAAAGAAAGTGATGGGGCGGAGTCGGGCGTTGTTCTTGGTGGGTTGGTTAATGTGACGTTCAAAGGCTCCGAGGTGATGGATTTGGTGGAGATGTCGTCGGCATAACCGTGGAAATGGAGAACATGACGGTGACTGGTGTTGCCAAGGAGAAGCATGTAGAGTAACAAAGAGGAGAGGACCGAGCACAGAACCCTGAGGGACGCCTTGGTCTGATATCACGCTGTCTCTCTCTCTCTCTCTCTGCTTCCTTTCGTAAAGGATGGTCCGATGTTATAAAAGGAAGCAGTATCGCCGCCCCTCTCTCGTTGAAGGCGCCTCGGGTAAAAGCAGATCATCAAATTTGTTGAACTCGGTTCAGTGTGTAGTATTAGTAACGTTGGTGAGACAAAGACAAACTGTCACACTCAATTCAAGCAAGACGGCGACTTTGCAACGTCGCCAACAACTTTATTCGTGAGTGATCCACATTAGATCGAGCGTCTTCATCGGACACTCCACAGTAACAACGGCTTGTTTGTTTTTGTTTTTCTTCCTGTAGTCAAAGCTCAAGTGTTTATATAGAATATGAAACTACGGCTGGGATGAGATGGGATTGTTGTCAGATATCAGGAGAGAAAGTCGATCTACTCTAAAGTACGACTGAGCGTTTTTTGTTCCACTGCTCCACGCTCTCAACTTCCTGCTGCTCGTGCTTACGCGGCACCTTTTCCAACCGCCGCTGGTTGATTATTGCTTATTGGACTGTGTGTGCGTTCCCATTGTTGATGATCCTCTCGCTGCTGCAGGCACCGAGGCGGAGGCTGATGGAGTGCCCGAAGTGACCAAACAGCTGGAGAAGCAGGCGATAGAAGACAAAGAGAAAGAGGAGGACGGCGAGGAAGGTGACGCAGCCAGACGCCTGGTTTAAGACTTCACGTGTGAATGTATATTAACGCTTGTAAGTCGGTGTAACGGCGTTGTCTTTGCTCGGACAGATGGAGACGACGGAGAAAACTCAGCAGGGAAAAAGAAGAAGAAGAAAAAGAAGAAGAAAGGACGTAAGTTTGCCACGTTTGATTTTTGATTCGACTCGCTGTGAGACGTCCGTCTGATATGTTTTCTTTCTTTGCCTTGCAGCTAAATCTCAAACGGATCCCCCGTCTGTGCCGATCTGTGACCTGTACCCAACTGGAGCTTTCCCCATCGGACAGGAGTGCGAGTACCCGACCCTACAGGATGGGTAAGAAGAGCACACACACACCTACACCCGACACACACCTCTGCAGGTTCATTAATCTTGTTGGGACTAATCCCAAGTCCTGAACTCATCAACTCTCTGGTCAGGTGATCTGAGGTCAGCCGGCGAGTCAGGAGCTCGTTGTTGCTGCTGCGTTAACAAGTTTACTTTAACCACCGGCTGCCTTTTTTTCCTCCTCGACCTGTGAATAAAAACTTCTTCTTCTTCTCTCAGTCGCAGCGCTGCGTGGCGCACGACCAGCGAGGAGAAGCGGGTGCTGGACAAAGCCAACGAGGAGGTGTGGAGCGACTTCCGACAGGCGGCCGAGGCTCACAGACAGGTCCGCCAGCACGTCCGCAGCTTCTTGAAACCCGGGATGACCATGATTGAAATCTGGTGAGGACGCCTTTTATCGCTGCGACCCGGTTCATTGTGGCCGAGGTGAAAGGTCCCTAGAAACCTTGAAAGTTGCCTGATCTATCTATCATCATATTTTTGATCCAGTGACACACCCATGGTTACATTAAAAACAGGATCTAGTTTTAATGGTGCTGATCTGCCAAAATCGAACAAATAAAGGCTAAAAAATGCCTTGAAATCTGGATGCTGCCGTGTTCAAAGCTTCCTCTGTTGACTAATATTTAATTTTATTTCCCATCCCTTCCCCTGCCACCCTCCAGCGAGCGATTGGAGGACTGTTCTCGCAAGCTGATAAAGGAGAACAAGCTGAACGCCGGCCTGGCTTTCCCCACCGGCTGCTCCCTGAACCATTGTGCTGCCCACTACACTCCCAACGCCGGAGACACCACCGTCCTGCAGTACGACGACGTCTGCAAGATCGACTTCGGCACGCACATCAACGGTACGCCGCCATCACGGATTAATGAGCGCTGCTTTCTTCTTTTTTTTTTTGTGCTGATGCGTCGGAAGAAAATCGATGTTTAGACTCGGCTCATTAATCACGTCTTCCGTTTCCACAGGGCGAATCATTGACTGTGCCTTCACCGTCACGTTTAATCCAAAGTATGACAAGCTGCTGGAGGCTGTGAGAGACGCCACCAATACTGGAATCAAAGTATGACACACACACACACACACACTTCACTCTGATGTGTTTTATCTGTCGGCTGTCTGAAGCTCATCGTTGCTTTGTCGCAGAACGCCGGCATCGACGTGCGCCTGTGCGACGTCGGCGAGGCGATTCAGGAAGTGATGGAGTCCTACGAGGTCGAACTCGACGGCAAAACATACCAAGGTAACTTCATCATCATCTGTGGACGACTAAATCTAACACACCTGCTGATGACGAGCTTTTACTTTTATGATATGGGCGAGATTCTTTGGACCTCGATGGGCAGATGAGAGAAGAAAGAGGGGAGAGGGAAGGCGACAGATTCAGTTTTGAGTTTGTATTTTGCTTTATTTTAATTCATGACTGGATGTCGCTCTCTTGGTCCGTTCACCACGAAGCTTCAGACCCAACCAGGAGTTTTTTTAAAGCCCACCAAACTCTAATAACTCAGATTTCTTTGGTTTATGTGCCACAGCCGTAAATAAGTGGGCTACGTAGTTAAATCTTTGTCTCTTTACAATCGGAAGTCTGCGATCTGATTCTAGGTGTAGCGACCAGTAATGTATCTGCCCCGATATATCGAGTATCCCCGTCTCAAACGTCAGTGAGCTGTGTGTGAAGCGCTTTGTTTGCCCGTTTTATTCATGGAAACTCGTTTCTTCGTTTTCAGTGAAGCCGATCCGAAACCTGAACGGTCATTCGATCGGTCAGTACAGAATACACGCTGGTAAGACTGTGCCCATCGTTAAAGGAGGAGAAGCAACGAGAATGGAGGTGAGTTAATTGATTTAAAGAAATAAATACGTTGTTAAAGTGAGTCGTCCTGTTATTTGACGGCGTGTTTTCACCCTGCAGGAGGGAGAGGTTTACGCCATCGAGACGTTCGGCAGCACAGGTAAAGGCGTGGTCCACGACGACATGGAGTGCTCGCACTACATGAAGAACTTTGACGTCGGCCACGTCCCGATCAGGTGATGAATCTCTTCTATGAGTTCATATACAGATGTTTGACGCGTGTTTTTCAAACTGAACCTAAACTTTACTTCCAGGCTGCCCCGAGCGAAACACCTGCTGAACGTCGTCAACGAGAACTTCGGCACGTTGGCGTTCTGCCGCCGCTGGCTGGACCGCCTGGGCGAGAGCAAGTACCTGATGGCCCTGAAGAACCTGTGCGACCTGGGCATCGTGGACCCGTACCCTCCCCTCTGCGACACCAAGGGCTGCTACACCGCTCAGTTCGAGCACACCATCCTGCTCAGGCCCACCTGCAAGGAGGTGGTGAGCCGGGGAGACGACTACTGAGACCCCTCAACCCAACCCAACCACCACCACCACCACCACCACCTTTCCCCACACAGCATCCCGTTAGCAGCAACTCCTCCTTCCTCCAGAGAAAAGACGTGGTTGTGTCAGAGCCACTTTTCACAAGTGGTGCCAAATGCTACTGTTATGTACCCGCGATGCACCGCTCACGGCTTGCAAGGAACGAGGACTGGCTTTTTTTCTATCATCAAACGTAAAAACAAGGCGACACGTTTCTGTCGGAGGAAGCGTCGGTAGTTTCCTTCCTGACCTCATTTTACACATCGTTTAAAAAAATACATAAAACAAACTGTCAAACAGTTTAAAATGTTTATTTAAGCTGCCACTGAATCAGTATTCAAAGAGACGGTGAGCCTCCTTTTTTTGTTGTTGTTTCATTTTTCTACGGCTCCGCTCTGAGCCACCAGTACTTTTTAGTGCAACGACTTCAACTCAAGCACAAAATGCTACTGATGCGTTCACGAGGTGGTTAGGCCCGATGCATGGCCAGAAATCTACGCTTAAAAAAACAAAAACAGACCTCTAATATTTAAAGCTCGGGGAGGGGGTGTTGTGTCGTAGTAATAAAATAAAAAACAAAACGCCATCTTCATACAGACACCGTGCGTCTGCAGAGCTGTATGTTTGTTTGGCTTCTGTCGCTGCAGGAGGGAACTCTGCACTCTGGCCCTCTCTACGTCTATTGTTTCATTTGATATTTGTAAAATATCTTTTGAAATGGTTGCTGCCACTGTATGTTCCCAGTTTGAAAAAAGAGAAAATGCTTCATTTTGAACTCCCTGAAAATGTTTTTTGTAAGAAAAAGAAAAAAAAACTAAGGTGATTAAAATGATTTTGCTCAATTGCGGGTTGTCCTGTTTTTTTCTGATGTCTCTAATCACAGTAGAAGAAATGAATTCAAATAAAAGTCAGATAATTTAAGTTTGTTTTGGCCAAACGCTGTGTCCAAAAACTGAAATATTCCAGTTTACCACTATGAAAACCAGCATTTATTTTAGTTTGACATTTTGGGGAATATTTTTGTTACATTTCGAGAGGATCAATAATATTTTAATGTCTGTTAAAATAATGAATATGAAGAGCTAGGAGCCGGTTAGCTTGGCTTAAAAACTATTAATCCCCTGCGACTGTTGTTCCAACACGATTATATATAATTGATGTTATATGAAAACACGTTATATCATACATTACATCATATAAATTAAATATGTGTTAATTTATGAGCTTTAGAGGTGCTGGTGGCCGTTTGTTAGCGCTAGCCTAGCCTAGCCTGTTTCCCAGTTCCTACTGTACTTTATAATCTAAGCTAACCGGTTGCTAACTGTGACGTTAGCTTAATATTTAATGGTCGATATTTTTCATTTAGCTCGACGAAAACAGGCGAATAAACTCCCTTAAAAAGTCAAACTACTTATTTTAAAGCTTAAAAAGAGTCTAATGTACTTGTTTCAGCTGCTTATATATATTTAATTTTAATATAACAAACTTTTTTAACTTTTTTATAATGATATATATATATATAAAGAAACCTTAAGTTTGACGTTAGTGGCAATTTTTGGGGGGGGGCAAGGACATGAAATACACTGTTACTGTACAAATCTGAACACCCTATAAAACTAGGGCCACTTTCGATCTCATTTACATACATACATACATACATACATGTTCACACACACATATATATATACTTTTTTATTGATTTTTTTCCCCATACTATACTATGACTTTTTTTTACTGATTTTTTTTGCCATACTATACTATGACTTTTTTTTACTGATTTTTTTGCCATACTATACTATGACTTTTTTTTACTGATTTTTTTGCCATACTATACTATGACTTTTTTTTACTGATTTTTTTTGCCATACTATACTATGACTTTTTTTTTTTTTTTTTTTTTTTGCCATACTATACTATGACTTTTTTTTACTGTTTTTTTTTTTTGCCATACTATACTATGACTTTTTTTACTGATTTTTTTTGCCATACTATACTATGACTTTTTTTTACTGTTTTTTTTTTGCCATACTATACTATGACTTTTTTTTACTGGTTTTTTTGCCATACTATACTATGACTTTTTTTACTGATTTTTTTGCCATACTATACTATGACTTTTTTTTACTGATTTTTTTGCCATACTATACTATGACTTTTTTTACTGATTTTTTTTGCCATACTATACTATGACTTTTTTTTAGTTTTTTTTTTTTTGCCATACTATACTATGACTTTTTTTTACTGTTTTTTTTTTTGCCATACTATACTATGACTTTTTTTACTGATTTTTTTTGCCATACTATACTATGACTTTTTTTTACTGTTTTTTTTTTTTGCCATACTATACTATGACTTTTTTTACTGTTTTTTTTGCCATACTATACTATGACTTTTTTTTACTGATTTTTTTTGCCATACTATACTATGACTTTTTTTTACTGATTTTTTTTGCCATACTATACTATGACTTTTTTTTACTGTTTTTTTTGCCATACTATACTATGACTTTTTTTACTGATTTTTTTTGCCATACTATACTATGACTTTTTTTACTGATTTTTTTTGCCATACTATACTATGACTTTTTTTTGCCATACTATACTATGACTTTTTTTTACTGTTTTTTTTGCCATACTATACTATGACTTTTTTTTACTGATTTTTTTTGCCATACTATACTATGACTTTTTTTTACTGATTTTTTTTGCCATACTATACTATGACTTTTTTTTTACTGTTTTTTTTGCCATACTATACTATGACTTTTTTTTACTGATTTTTTTTGCCATACTATACTATGACTTTTTTTTACTGTTTTTTTTGCCATACTATACTATGACTTTTTTTTACTGTTTTTTTTTGCCATACTATACTATGACTTTTTTTTTTAGTTTTTTTTTTGCCATACTATACTATGACTTTTTTTTTACTGTTTTTTTTTGCCATACTATACTATGACTTTTTTTTACTGATTTTTTTTGCCATACTATACTATGACTTTTTTTTACTGTTTTTTTTGCCATACTATACTATGACTTTTTTTTACTGTTTGTTTTTTTTGCCATACTATACTATGACTTTTTTTTACTGTTTGTTTTTTTTGCCATACTATACTATGACTTTTTTTTACTGTTTTTTTTTTGCCATACTATACTATGACTTTTTTTTACTGGTTTTTTTTTGCCATCATACGGCCACTTTCTATCTCATTAGCGTACATACATACATACATGTTCACACACATACATACGGCCACTTTCTATGTCATTAACACACACACACACACACAGAGAGAATTAATTATTAAAGTAACTTTAAAAGCTTGATTATACATCATTTGTTTTAATTAACCTTCTAATTATACTATGAATGGTTTAAACAGTTAGTTGCAGGCTGAATCAGTTAAACTGCTATCTTAACAAAACATTGATAGATTTTAAATCATTTTAGGCAGAAAACATACAAACATGTTGGAAACTCTACAAAATAAGAAAAGTCACCAAGACTCGAGCATCTTTTGTAGAAAAATGAAAAAATATTCTCATTTATTTGAGGTAATTTTCTCTAGAAAAAAAAATTGAGGTAACAATTTGCATAGTATAACTTCCATAAATTTACACACAACACACACACATCCATGGAGTAGTTAATCAAAAATGCCAACAAACAAATAAAATGAATCACGTCTTGACAAAAAAAAAAAAAAAGAATAAAAACATGAAGTGTGCTTTGAACTCCTCCTGTGACGGAGAACATGGTTTGAGGTGGAGAATACGTTTGTTTTGATAAATATCACAATCTGTAATACATGTGTTAAATCTGAGAACACACTTTAACGCTGGGAGAACAGTGATATCTGTGGTAACTGCTGGTGGTGTCGAACAATCAGCGGTTGTGTATAAAAACCTTTAAAAAAAAAAAAAAACAGTCATGGCCTCTTTTCTAAAAAAAAAGGAGGATTGTATAAAAATACATTCATAATCTAAATGCTGGTCTGTTTTTTAAAAATTGATATGAACTATAAAAATATATCTGATTTCTCAAAGGGCACTTTTCTACAACACTAGTTTGTTTTGTTTTTTTTGGGCAGAGGGTGGTTCAGGCTCTGAATTACATTCTGGAGCAGAGAGGTGGCAGCGTTTAGCTATTTAAAAATAATAATAAAAACATCCCTTTGGAAACATCCAGCGAGTGTTAAACCGTTTTGGAAATTGCTGAGAGGATTTTCCGTACGCTTTTCCCCCTCCTCCTCCCCGAGGCTTTGGCTTGAGGTCTGCCAGACACGTCTTCCTGCCCCGCTTTGTGTACAAAAAAAAACTACGAACAAACGCGACCTCTTCTGTAGAAATTAGTGCAGGAACAGCAGCCTGAAAAAGAATTTACCTGTCTACAACACAGGGGAGGCCGAATGACATGTTTACAACCCTACATCCAGTTCTGTGACCACTATCTAAAGTGACTGAGGAAAAAACAAAAACAGCATTTACAATCAACAAAGCCACCGAACGCAGGTAGGCAGACGCGTGAATACACCTGTACGACCTGTGAAGAGGACACTTGTAAGTCCTTAATGTTGGCTGCTACTTGAGACACATCTTGGCTGATACTCTTTTATAAAATACAACTGTACACAGATCAAACACCATCTTTTTTCTTTTCTTTTTTTTTTTTAGAAAATACCTACATATAAACACCATTTACAACAAGTTCACAAAGCAGAACCAGGTTCTTTTAAAACAAAATAAAAAGAGTCCTTCCTCTCTCTCTCTTTTTTTTTTTTTAACCCCCCGTCCTCCCAGGATATAAAATGCCCGAAGAGAGAGAGAAAGAGCGATAGGTGGGGCTGTGCTGATATCGAGGAGGAGGAGGCAGAGGAGGTGGTTGAAGGGACTGTGGTCCTATAGCGGCCGGTCTTTGTCCTGAGTTACTCGCTGTGTGTAGAAGAGGATGTAGGCCTGAGCGCGGCACACCTCCTCCACCGAACACACGTACAGCTTAGAGTCATTACAGTGAACCCAGAAGCCTGCAGGAGCAACGAGACAAGGAGGAACAAGTCAGCATGAAGGCAACAACAACAACACCAAATATATTACTGAGCTTTAAGAGTACGCCGAGATCAGTCATGGTTTATTTGTGTGGAAGTATCATGATTATTTAATGTCCTAACCTTGAAAACTTTCCAAACTTTCAAGAACCCTGACATCGTTTTCATGAAACATGAGGAATCTGACTATTCTGAGACTCTACAGCTCAGTACAGGTTCAGTTAAACCTTCATCACTCACCTCCCTCTGTGTTGTAGCAGTAGGAGGTGTAGTGGCCAGAACCGAAGCCCTTCCCATGATGCATCACCACAGCTGAGAGGTCGTAGAGGAAGTGCTTGGGACGCGGCGAGCCCGTGGAGCTCGGGCTGCTGGGACTCGAGCAGGACGCGCCTCTGGGCGAGGGCTCCCGGCAGCAGTACGGCTCCATGTTGAGGAGCTGGTCGAAGGTGACGTGGACTCCGATCTTCTCCCGGTGGTTCCGCCCGGACCACCTGAGGACCAATGACGACACAGAAAAACAGTCAGCAAACGAGCTGTTGACCAAAATCTGCAAACGTCGCATTGTCGAGATTCTGGACTTTATAAAACACAAAGTTTGGAGGATTTTCTCAGCAACTGCAGCTGGAGCATGAAAGTAACTGTTGGCTCTATTTTAGAGGAGCCGTAAATTAACAATATTTCCTTTTTGTGTGTCATTTAAAATGATGTTTTATAACTGGAAACTTTATTTCATGTCATCTTTCAGTTGATAAAAGCTACTTGGCACAAATACCTGGAAACAGACTGACTTATTCCTCTGGAGTGTAAGGGAGTAAAACAAACCCTAATCACAAAAAATTTATGTTGTGTTTTCAGTTTTCAGTAACATCTGGGGTTTTCTCATCCAGCGTCAGTTTGCTCAATTTCTTCAAATCGTGAATCGTGCACAGACTCTTCGTCAACGTACCTGAAGCGTTTGAGGTGAAGCCGCAGGACCTGAGGCAGTTTGTGGACCATCAGCTGTTTCTGTGCTTCGGTCAGGTAGACTGATTTGGAGGAGGTCCGCCGTCGAGCAGCTGCAAACAAACAGGAGAGAGTTATACGAACTTTACTTACTGTAGATACGTTTAGTCACCTAAATCTTGATTAAACGTGTCTCTGACGCAGCCTAGAAAGTTAGCGCTCGCTAAGAAAACTAGGAACTTCTGAAAGAGGGAGGAGAGATTTGTTGGCGTCCAATAAAAAGTTTTTAACAAACTGGCACGACAGTGCTGTGCACAGGAAAAGTAGGTCCACGCTGGCTTATCACACGATGAGTGGATTTAAGCCACAGTCTGGATTTGAGATGTCAGTATCAATCTGTGTGTAACTCACAGTTACAGTGGTCACAGGCGTAGATGTTTCCCTCCAGTGCTTCGGTCTCTGTGAACTTGGCCAGCATTTCCGTCAGGTGACACGACGCCTGAGAGGCCGACTCCCTGCTGTTACTGTGATAGCGCTCGGGGAACTCCAGAGACAGATCCCAGAACGGCTCCACGGTGTTGGAGCGATGATCGCAGGCCAGGCACGTCACCTAAACACCAGACAGAGGGGAATAAACACACGAGGAGTCTAAGATTTATAATCCAACCATGCTTGTAACTGTTCCGACCATCCTGTGTGCAGCTTCACTGACTGTTACGCTACCTTAAAAAGTGTAAACATTAATAACCAAAGCCGTGATCTGCCTTCGCTTTCACGTGTAACGCTGACACGGTTCATGCACAGTGATCACAGTCGGCACTGTAGTTAATAACCAGAGTGCTGAGATAGCCTGAACACAGGACTCCATTCAGCAGGAGCAGGTGTCGCAGTGTGTGCTCGGCCTCCACAAGTAGACGCTAATCTCTCTACATCTGCTACTCCCCTCCCTCCATCAGACGGGTGATGCAGAACCTGCGGGTGATTGTTTACACCCAAACAATCTGTCACACTGCAAGCACAGAAAAAAAAAACTATTCTTGAGAAACTTAACTATTCATGTGACGCCACATTTTTAATTTGAGGTCCGTCCGCTAGAGCTGAGACAGCACAGAAGTGTTTGAGTCATTATTTTTAAAGGATTTCAAGGAGTAATTAAATAAAATAATTCATAATATTCACACCACGCACAGACTCACAGGCTGTGAAACAATCAGGCAATATCTCTTTTATTTCTCTGATTAATCGGCTTTAACGAGGCCAACGCTTCATCACTTTCATTCACTGTCTAAGTCGCTCAACCACAAATCAAATTAAACTTCTTCGTGGCACTAGATTGTGAGTCAGACTCAGATTTAGAAGCTAAACAAAGCCAGGACACAACAGGGAGAGTACCAGAGTTTAGTCCATGAATCCTGAAGTTTCAGAGATGTTTCAGGCCGACTGTGGAAAAGTTTAACCGGTCTGATTGGCTGTGGACGCGTGACGTCACGCTGTGATTTTCCAGTAAACAGTAAAACAATCATCAGAACCATTAAATGTTCAGTGCTATGAGTTTAACCACTTATCGATTTAATGTGACAGATAAATCCATCAAGATTAATTTAATTTGTGCGATATGATTCAGTCGGAGCTGCTGAGTTATCGCTGCGTGGGCGTATCTGAGTGTGCAGGCGTATAATCACCGCTGAGTCACTCATTGGTGAGTCAAGGTAATCATAGGCGTGTGTGTGTGTGTGTGTGTGTGTCGCACCTGGCTGAGGAGCTGGCCGTGAAAGATGGTGTTCACCACGCTGAGCACCTGCTTGATGAGTCGTTTCTGGGGGACTCCCGCCGTGGTCGTGTGCGTCCCGGTGCTCTCCAGCTCGTGCTGCACTTTGTCCAGCAGCTCGCACAGGAACTCCTGCGCGTCCTGCTGAGCGTAGCCCCTGAACGCCGGGATCAGCTGCCACACCGAGTGCAGCATGGCAAAAGGCGATACCAGCGCCCACTTGCCGGACCACATGACCTGGAACAAGGTGTGCAGCTCGTGGCAGAGAGAGATGTGCTTCGAGCTGGGCTCTTTGGGTTGTATCAGTTCCATGCTGCGGCCCCGTGACGCCCCGCCGCTCAGTCCCGACCCAGAGCCCGAGCTGGCCTGGAAACCCTTCCTTTGCGTCAGGGGGGACTGGGACGAGGCCTTCCCCGCCAGTTGACCGTGAACAGCGGACGCCAGTAGCTCGAGTGCCTGGGTGAGATCCAGGCGCAGAAAGCACTCCCTGAAGACGTGTAGGTGACTCAGCACCTGCAGGATGGAGTTCATATAACATGTGTTTCCTAAATTCCGCAGGCCCGTCACTCCTGGTGTGACGGTGGGACGCCGTTTAAAAGGTGAGCCACTCTGTTTGGTAGTCTGCTTGCGGCGTGTTGGTGTTTGGGCTCTCGCTGAGGGCGTTCTGGGTTTAGATTTGGCGGCAGAAGAACGGGTGCGGGGTTTGGGAGTTGGTTGGACCTTTTTCGTCCGTTCAGACTTCTTGGCGGTGGTCGGGGCAGGGCTTGGAGTCCTCCGCCTGCGGGTGACCGACGTGGGCACGGGTGTTTTCGCCTTGTTGCACGTCCTCTGAGATGGTGTTGTGACCGCCGTGTCTGTGACTCTCTGGCTCCTACAGCGTAGCCGGCGACTCTTCCTGAGGGGGGCGTTCTCCAGCTCCTCCTGTAGCTGCCTCTTTAGCTCTCGCCTTCTCTCCCTCGCCTCCTTTTTCTGCTCCTCCTCCTCCTCCCTCTTTCTCTCCTCTTCCTCCCTCTTCTTCCCGCATTCGGTCAGTCCGAACCAAAAGCGGAAGACGCGTCCCATCAGCGCCCTTCGCCGGTGCCAAAGTGCAGTAAACATCCTGTCCTCGTCTCTCAGCTGCAGCTCGCGGGCTCCGTACGGCATGACGGCGTCTGGGCCCGCACTAGCAGAGCGGAGTGTGCGCCCACTGCGGGTGGTGACCTCATAGCGCTGGCTCTGGATGGCGCTGAGCGTGCTACGAAGCAGCTTCAGGTCTCCGGTGGCGTTATCGTTCAGGACGTAGTCGTCGCACAAATAACAAAAGACGTAAAGTTCATTAACCTCCATCGCCAAAGGGTGGCGCTGCTGCTGAAAATGCTGCAGGGCGTGCTCCTCGATGTAGCGCCCGCACGCTACGTGAGCGCAGCCCAGGCACGCCCACATGGACTCGGTGGTGTTGCAGTCCACGCAGTGCCACTTCTGGGGGTTGAGGATGGAGTGGTCCGGGGCGAGCCGCAGCCGCCCGACATGCTTACACCTGTCCATTACACACCGCCTGCCCGCCGAGCTGGCTGGCTGGCTGGCTGTGTCAGTCAGTAACTGACCGTCTGTGTGCGAGTCTGTGTGGGTGTGTCAACGTTTCACACTGGCTTTCATATCACCACGGTGACCATGATGAGCTGAGAAATGGGACCCTCCCAGGGCATGGTGGTTTCTTGAAGAGAGAGAGAGGAACAGAGAGGGTTAGTCAAGACGAGGAAGGACTAAAAATATAGTTTAAAAAACACACGTATGGAGCTTTTTTATGACATAATGACATCCTGTCCTTTTCCTGGAAATGCATCAAACCACACAATAAAGATTATTATCTCAAAGCCACTAAATCGAACCTCCCATGACTCCGTTTTATGAGGCCATAGCTACACACAACAAACTGTGGCGGGCTGCCAGCGCGCTGTAACATTTCCTAACTAGTAGATAAACATGACCGTGAGTGTTGCCAGGCACATCCATAAAAAACAGGTGTGGCGTGTAAGTCGGGCTTGTTGAACCTGACAAACTCTGGAGCTCAGAGATTGTCACTAAAGAAATAAAAAAAAAACACTTCGTTCAAAACTTAAAGACGGGAGCTCCGGGATTTGCCTCCCAGCTTCCAAAACAAAGAGAGAGGAACCACTAAACTGACCAAGACCCAACAATCAGGCTTCTTTTCACATCCCGGGGGGGTTGGTGTACCTCAGCTGAGAAAGTGGGGATCCTTGAGTGAGTATCAACCCCCCTCTGGTGAGGTCAAAGAAGTAAGATTATCCAACAAAAGGGGCACCGAGCTTTCACCCTTTGTCTGGATACAGGACTACCTTTGCAGGGGAAATGAGAGAGGAATGAACAAGAGAGAGGCAGAACGATGAAGATGGGAGGGCTTCAACACTTAAAACAGAAAACAGCTCGAAGCAGGTCAAAGTTTCTCAGTAGGGATGTAACGATAGATCGTGACACGGTTAAAAATCGGTACAAACTCAAAAAATGAGTCGCAATTCTTCGCGAATACGAGACTAGGTATGGAGCACAGAACGAGGTATGGAGCACAGAACGAGGGAAGACATGGTGATGGTAGAAAATAGCTTTAAATCAGCAGTTTGAAATCAGGTGGCATTTTGGATTCCCTATATACACAAATACAACCGTGAGAAATAGACACACAAAACCAAAACAGAATGTAAATACTGCGAGTGACTGCTGACACATAGAGGCAACACGAAGCAGCATATTAGTCGCCACCACAGTGAGAAGCAAAGTAACGTTACGCCACCTCGTGAGCCAAAATTACACCAGTCAACTTGTGAGATTGTAAAAAGTATTTTGTTGTTTAATACGGAAGCCCTAAAGGGTCATACATACAAACATTTTATTTCACCCGTTTCCTTGTAATAACGAGATAATTAATTAGAGATCTCGAGAAAACAAAACGATAGCCTAGTGTATTAAATCATTGCAGGAAACATCATTTAGTGTAGCAATGTCAGAGGAGGAGTGTATTTTGTATTTGTTCTTGTTTTGTCTCAAAACATCTCAAACAATCACTGAGTTTGAAATCCAGATTGTCAGTTTTGATTTTCAGGGTATTTATGACGACATCAGGCTCAGTTAGATTGCGCCTCCGATAAAGCTGAAGCCTTGACGCACACTAATGTGTACATTATCTATAGCAAGGCTTTGATTGAAGAGATATGTGATGATCGATATTCTCCTGCTCCTCTGACATTGCTACACTAAATGATGTTTCCTGCAATGGTTTAATACACTAGACTATCGTTTTGTTTTCTTTAGATCTCAAATTAATTATCACGGGAAAACGGGTGGAATAAAATGTATGTATGACCCTTTAGGGCTTCCGTAGTTTAAGATAAAACTACTTTTGTTATAAGAGAACAGAAACTGTTTGGGAGTTTCTGTAAAGAAAGCACCTACATTTTTTCCTACAAATAAAAAGATGGTTATAATTTGTCTGTAGTTCATTTTGATTTTAAAAAAATCGTGAGAAAATCGTATTGTGAACAAAAAAATCTAAAGTTGTATGTTACCTCCCTGTTTATCAGTTGTAAAGTAGGACTGGGTGTTTATCCAATCAGTGTTCATCAGATCGCGCAGTCAGCTGTGATATAAATAAAAACCTCAGTGCTGTCAGGAGTCCAACAGTGTGTGGAGTTGATAACCAGCCCTACAGCATTGTTAAGATTGCTTAATCGCAGTCAGTCTTAAGGCTGATTCATCAGGTGGTTATCGTGATTAAGAAACAAACTGATAAGGTGGGAACTGCTGCCTCGTTTACAAAAACAATCACAGCTTTTTAAAGAGTAAAGACTCGATGTGTAGTAAAGACTCCTGCTCCCTAAGTTTCTAAGTTTTATCAGCTAAGTTAGCGCGCTTCGCCTGCTTTCTCCTTGCCGCACAGACGCTGCCTTAACACGGGTTAAACGGCTCACAATAGTCGGTAACATTTCAATAAACGTACAGGACATAAACGAACAAACATGTCTCGGGGAAAAGGGTCCAACTTTTTCTTTTTTCTATTAAAGTAGCGTTGCCGCTACGGCAGCTAACGTTAACACTAGCCACCGCTAAAGCGCTGTAATTGATTAAGCTTATCATTATTATTAGTAGTAGTAATAATAAGGGTTGAAATAAGATGATTCATCGAGAAATAAACACGCTAACGAGCGCCACCGTGTTCTTAAGACTGCGTTTAACTCCTAAAGAGATTAGTGATTAGCTGCTAACGTTAGCCTAGCACGCTAGTTAGCCTTAGCTCAACTGCCACAATTCGAACGAAGTTCACGCGCTAGCTCCCCGGAGGTCAGCTCGCGAGCGGCGGGCTTTAAAAAAACAAAAACAAACGAACCGAGCCCGCTCCGGGTGTCGTCCGAAACAGAACAAACGAACCAGCACCGACACCTGTGAGGACATTCAACACGAACCGCTGTGTGTGAGAAGAAAGCAGCATACCGAGCCTCTCCTTCACGGCAGTAACTCCACTGTTTCTAAAATGATCGCCATCTTGTCAGTCCCTGTCGCGTGGTGTTGGCTCGAGCGCGTCCTCGAGCCGTGACGTTGTTGTTGTTGTTGTTGTTGATAATGATGAAGATGTCTTTTTTTCTGATTTCTGTGCAGTCAAACCTGTTTTAAAACAACACGTGTTTATTAGTTTAATGTCAGACTGTTAAATAATAGTTTTATTGTAGTTTAAATGTTTTAACGTTTTTATTTCTGACACTTTAGTTACCCTACTGTTTATTGTGTGTTGTGTCACAGTGTCACTTTTTATTAAAATAAACATAATCAACAATTTAAAAAGTGGTCTAGATAAAATCACTGCTTTTTCATTGGGGGTAAATTAGAAGTAGTGACTTTTTTTTACCACTAGAGAGAAGTGTTGTACCAAATATTGTCCCTATGTTGTTAACACAAACCAGAATCAGAATCAGAAATACTTTATTAATCCCTGCAGGGAAATCGTTTTTGTTACAGCAGCTGCCAAAACTTTTAACACTATATACACATGTATAAATAACAGTTCAATAAAACCAGTGACAGTAAAATAAAAACCAAGTAACAGTGAACTATGCACTGGTTTTTATTTAACTAGTTACCCTACTGTTTATTGTGTGTTGCGTCACAGTGTCACTTTTTTATTAAAATAAACATAATCAACAAATTAAAAAGTGGTCTGGATAAAATCACTGCTTTTTCACTGGGGGTAAATTAGAAGTAGAGACTTTTTATACCACTAGAGAGAAGTGTTGTACCAAATATTGTCCGGGTTACCACAAACCAGTATTCATATCAGGTGATTCAATAAAATCTTGAGCTGAGTTAAATCTAATTTGGTTTTAAGTCAAGCCAATTTTATTTCAAAGTAAAAGCCCCAAATTAAAAAAGACACATACAAGCAATTTGACTCACTTTGCTCTCAGTGTACATACACAGATATAAATGTAAAAAACAGAGCTTAAAACAAGGAAATTGTGTTTTTCTTTTGATAAAAAAAAGTATTTATACACCAAAATATGTAATAAAATGCCAAACTTAAATGTGAAATCAACAGTACTAAAGTCCTTTTACCATAATATTAGAAAAAGTTATACTGCGCACCCACAATTGCCAGCTTTCTTTACCGTAAAAACATTTTGTTTGTTTGTTTTTGTAATAAATCAGCATATTACAAGTACTTTTGATACTCTAAGTACATTTTACCTGTAATACTTCTATCTAATCTTTAATGCAGGACTTTTACTAATAATATAGTATTACTATTACAGCCTCTTCTTTTCCATTTACATGGATCACAAGTGTGTGTGTCTGTTATGTGTTGCATTATAACCCTGCAGTTTTAGGAGGTGTTTTAAAGTCTTGTGTGCTGGTGTGGGATGCAGGTGTAGCACTTCATATGCTGGTTAATGGGGGCTGGTGGCACTCACCGTGTAGATCCTATCAGTGTTTTTATAAGACAACAACATTTTACTGTCTGCCGTGCGGATTTAAGTGTCAAATCCATCAACCGTCATAACAGGGAAAATATAATTACTGTATGAGCGCTGTTATTATAACACATTGTGAATCCCTTTATAGATGTCACAGTTATTTTACATCTCTATGAGAGAAAAACAGGTTTTTTTTTATTAAGGAAATTATGCCTGAAGGAGGACTTTTAATCTCAACACACGCTCCCTGACTGCATGTGAAGAATCCCTCTTATGTACTGATTAGTGGGGAACTGATCCATGCAAGCCTTTCTTAAACCCCCCTACTGAATATGTTGGGGAGTGTGTGTGTGTGTGTGCCAGTAATAGTGTGTTTTTTTTTACTGTGAGTGTGTGTGTCAGTGGTGCAGAGGAGTGTGTGTGAGAGAGATTAAGAGGCGTTTGTGAGTGACTTAAAGAAAGAGGTATGTGTTGATGTGCCATGCGATGCCTGTGAATCACCTCTAATGTTTTTCTCCATCTATGTCCCCGGGCCTTTGCCGCCTTCATGTCCACACATGCTAAGCCTCCCTCCCTCTCCTCTCTCCCTACCTGTCCTCTTTTTATCTGCACTCTCTCTCTCTGTTTCATAACCACACATTTTTCTGCTACTATACTTCTGAAGGACCTCATGTTCATTCACTAAACTCTATCTTTTTTTTTTAGTTTTAGAGATTTATCTCAACGTTGTCGTTTTTTTCTGGTGTATTTCTGCAGAAAGATTCAAAATCTCTTTTCTCACGAACCTTTGTTTTCAGGAAATTGTACACTTATCTGTGTAGCATCAAACAATAAACAGATAAAGCTAAGCCAGAAGTTTTCCACAGGAGCATACAACGAGATACAGTGTCAGTGAATTTTGGACTTCGTTAGGTGGCTAGATATACTATATGACTCATATGGGATAATAATGTTGTTCTGTGTCAGCTGACTGTGTGAGTGGATACTATTTACCGGCATATTTTCCTGCCCCCAGCTTTAAATGTGACAATTTACATAATTAAAGCAACACTGTGTCACTTTTCTCTCATAAAATAACAGATTTTATATTTAGATGCTACACTGTGTGCTTCCCTCTGATGTCCTCCGGCTGCTCCAACCTCAACTCTCTCTGTGATTTACAGAGTTTACTGCTGCCAACTGTAGCTGCTGTTAGCTCAGTTTGTTAGCCGGGCTGCCCGGACTGTGAGCTCAGAGCACCGGTGGGAGTGTTAAGTGTTTGCACCAACAGGTGTTTTGGAAGAAGAAGAAGAAGAAGAAGAGGAGGTGGTTTACAGGCCCTAGTGGAGGGAGTGGGAGCCGGTGTCGTGCCAGAACAGGAGCTGGGCAAGCAGACAATGTAAGCAGGCTCTGTAGCCTCTATGGACAGAGGAGAAGAGAGTGAAGAGGACATTGACGGAGGAAGCTAAGAGAGAAAATAAGAGCAAGAGTAAATGTGGAACTTTGTGAACCTGCTGTGCATCCACTGAACTGTTCCTTTAACATTTGCTGGTCTAAACACCTGATGTTGACAAGCTATTTCTCCTGGCAGCCAAGGTTATGTTGAGGGCAACAACAACGTTGTGTTTTGAAAACATTTAAAAACTGGCTCGCATGACTGAGGAAGGCAAATAAATCCTTCAACGGTTGCATCCGATTAGAAAGATGGAGACTGTCTGTTTGCCCGGAAGGTAAAAAGCTAAAGAAAGAGAATCTTTACACACAGCTGTAAATAAATTAGCGCAAACTATAAACTCGTGTCTTGAAATGCTTAAGCGAGGACAGACTTTTGTTCCCATGGGAATAGAAATCCGCAGAGAAACGTGCAGCTTTTGTAACTTGTTTTCATTGAAGGGGCGGTTGATAATTTCACTGAATGGAAGCCATTCCGGTGGTTTCACGGTTGTGTTAACGCAGCTGGATACGGTGTTGGTTTTGTGGCGGGTGAAAACACAGGTGCCGGCGAGGCCAGGGGGGGAAATGCTTTACTGCCTGTAAACAAACACACCTCCTGTAATTTCTGCCTCGCCTCGCTCTGTTCGGTAACACTTTGACAACATCTAATGTTTAATCCATACTTGTTTTTCCCTTCTGCAATACCGTCTGTCTGCCTGTTGTCAAGGTTGATGTGCGGGGGTTCGTTCATGTAATGACTCGATGACATCAGGTCCTTGTTTGGATGGCTGTATAATAATCAGCGGTAGCGTCTCAATCACTCTGCTATGTCAACATCGGCCTCCCTGTTCTGGCTTGCTCCGATGCTCGTCAGGTAGAGAAACATTCCTGATGCGTGTGTGCATGTCATGTGTGTGTTTTCGTACGCAATTAGGTAAAACCAAAAGAGCGTGGATGGTTTCTTACGGACGGGGGCTGGTTATTTTCATGTGAAGGTCTGGCTTTTTTTCCTATACCATAATCTTCTCATTTCCTCTGTAAGTGAATCACAGCCGATGGGATAATACAGACCACATGACTCACTTATCCAGAACACACTTCCTCTGAAGAAATCCTTTCATTTTTTTTTACTCCTTCTGCCCTCCTCAGGACCTCTGGGTGCTGGTAGCTGTGTGACACCCATAGCGGGCCAGCTTCAGGGTGTTTGTCTCAGGGTGATGGGTGCTACCGAAGAGGGGTATTGTGACTCCCAGCGAGAGGAGGGGATGGGTGGTGTGGGGGTTATTGTCCCCGAGCCTGCGGGAGCTGCCATGCACTCCGAGGCCAATAGCAACACAAGAATGCTGACAGGACAAAGGCCATAACTCCATTCTATAGCAACACAAGTGAGGCATTGTGTTCATACAGGCACGCACACACTCACACACACACACACACATGCATGCATGTATTCGCCATTATACTACACACACGTACACATAAACTATACCGGAGCAAACTATGCATCTGTGCAAGCATGCCAAACACTCATTCATCAACTAGTTTCCCACACCGTGCAACCCCCCACAGGACATCTCCATCACAGGCTGAGAATGGCCAGTCAATCCGGGGACAATGAGCGAGAGAGCGAGGAAGAGACACAGTTAGAAAGAAAGAGCGTGGAAGTCCACGCTTCGTGTGTTACGTCTACGATTCAAGGTCGGTTCCCACCACGAAAAAAACCACACCTCCTTCTACTGACTAACCTGAAGATCTGCAGCGAGCAGATAGCAGAAGAAACGCTCAAGTAACAAGAAACAGTCCTGAAGTATAATCATGAACTTAAAATATGCTTAAAGAATTAAGAGTAAAAATTGCTCCTGGCTTTTATTAGATTGTAACTGAAGCAGCATTTTACCGGTGTAGCTGTTCAAGTTGGAGCTACTAAACAGGCCGGTGGTTCTTAACTCGGGGGTCGAGACCCTGTCAGAGGATCTGTATTGAAAGCTGAGATGATTAATGAGGCGAGGAAGATGAAAAACAAAGTTCTGCTACACAAATCTGTGATTAAATATCGAATAATTTCACTTTAAAAGGGAAACCAAGTGTGGAAATCATGATATTGCAACAGGCCAAATCATGATGTACATGAGGCATGTCACTGGAGACAGATGTGTGGAGAAATAAGAAAACTGTAACGGTAAATAAACACAGATGTCATATTTTCTTTCTTCTTTAGCAGCCGCATAACTGAAGGATTATAGATACCTAATGTTTATCTCGATGCCTCAAATCAAGCGGCAGCCTCTATAGCTGCGAAGTGAAGCAACTGCAGTTCCTCAAACGTCCACTTGAGGCTGACTCCAGAAGTGAGTCAGTCTCCATAAGTCCCCATGTTTCACAGCAGAAATAAACATGTTTACAGCCTGGTACAAAAAACAGTTTTGGTCTCTGTAGCTAATTTCCCCGTTCATGAAAACTGTACTGAGGATGAATTTATATACAACTCACCTGTTCACATTATATTAAGGCTTAAAGTTATGCAGGATTAAGAGCGTGGACGCTTTGATTGACAGGTGGGTGCCGTTACAGGTGGCTTGGTTGGAGTAGAGGTTTAATGTAACACAATTACTCAAGTACAGTCCATGAGTACTTAGTTACTTTCCACCCCTGGCACTGAAGCATTCCCTCCAGTCACATTCTTCTTCCTGTCTGCACTCGTTCACCCCTTCCCCTGCTGACTGGAAACAGCTTGGCAGAAACTCGGAGGAGCCGTGACCCCTCTGCCACAAATCCGTGAATGGGCAGCGAATGAGGAAACTTTTAGGTACAAGAGGCTATCCGGCTTCGGCTGTGAAAAAACAAAAACATTCCCGCTCACCTCTCATTGAGGAGACGAGGCCGGCAGACAGGTGAGCGACCTTTGACACGGCCTGCCGCGGAGCGCTTCTCGACGCGCCAGGAATGTGTTCACACCTCTCGGCCAACCACGTCACAGCGGGTGGACGAGGAGGCGGTGGAAAACACGCAGGTCGCCTAAAACCCAAACAGAGTGTGTGTGCTCGCCCCGGCCTCTCTCTGTTATGGTCTACATTCTGTGGCGCTGTGTGAATGTAGGGGAAAGTGTTTTGGGAGAGGGAGTGATGGATGACTTAATCTGAAGGGACACGGAGAGAGGAACGGGAGGTGTCTTTGTGAGAAACAAGAGGGATATTTAAGGATATAAGGATATTTTTGACCAATTTATGTGAAGTATTTCAAGGCCTGGGCGGTTTTATCAACTGTTGTTGAGAGTTGGAATTCAGATCTGGGAATAGTTCAGCAACAATGTTTCAATGACAAAGAGAGACTGCTGCAAACTGTTAAAGGCTAAGTCCAGTTTACTACAACCTTGGTCTAATTTTTGTAGTTTTGTAGCACTCGCCAAGTTAATTACAGACATATGGGAACATAGCAACAATGCTAAAATGAAGAAAGAAACATGAACGGTTTTGAACAAGAGAGAACGAAGGTCAACCAACAAACTATCTGTTATAAATATCCCATTGAGTGGCAAGGTGAAGGTCAGACAACCAAACCAACACTGTGAGCTCAGAGCAAGCATGTTAGAGGAGGCCTGGGGCGAATTTGGAGCCAGTGTCGTGCCAGAACAGGAGCTGAGCAAGCAGGCAATGTAACCTGGGCTCAGCAGCCTCTATGGACATAACGGAGGCAAAAAATACTAGAAGCAAGAAGCTGTTGGACACGAGTAAATCTGGGACTGGATTTATAGTCGTTGGCGAGAGCTTGGTGAAATAAAAGGCTGAAAGACAGACAGACAGACGCCGAGCTGGGCTTGCTTGATGTTTCGCTGCAAAGTTGTCGTCGATCATAAGTAATATATTTATAACAAATACATGTGTAGCGGTCCATATTTACCAAACGAAAGCCGAAACTGTGAAAATAACACCAAAGATTGTAATAATCTGGAATTATCCTTTAATATTACCACATACAAAAAAAAATTAAACAGAGGGAGAAAGATGAACAATAATATTTATATAGATATATACAAATAATACTGTACAAGAGCACAAAGGAAGGGATAACAAGGACGTTCTGTATGTGGCAGTGTAATATGAGATGAGTCAATGTACATGACGCTGTAACGCACACACATCAGAACGCGAACACAAACCTACAGAGAGGAGCTGGACTGAAAATGGACTGTGCTCGTTATATAGCTCTGCATTCACACACACACACACGCAGACACACACACACACACACACACACACACACACACACACACACACACACACACACACACACACACACACACACACACACACACACACACACACACAGGCAAATACATTCACGTTCGGGGTAATACCCATTCACTCTGATTTCAACACAGGCACACCTGGACTGGCTAAGGTTTTAACCACCTGTAGTGGCTTGTATGGCTTGTTCAGCGTCACTCTGGGTGCTTTACACATTATATCTGCAGCACACACACACACACACACACACACACAGAATGTGAGTGTGAGTGAATGTGTGTGTGTGTCCATCCACAGTCCATGTCAGGGGGGTTATTTAGTGTGTGTGCGTTAAGTCTTCCTCTCTTTGTGTGTCCATATTCCCTCAGTCCATCTTAGGCTAAAGTGCTGCAGAGAGGAAGACGCTCAGTTTTTGTTGTGTGTGTGTTTGTGTGTTTTAAATGTATGCGAGTGGGTCCATCACTCAGAATTTAAAAAAAAAAAAAAAACCTTGGGCACAGAGCTGGATTCCTTAATCCTACATAGGAATGTGCGAGACGGATATGTCTTCATAAAATTAAAGTCCTGCATGCTTTCAGCTCTCATCGGAGAAGTCCAAAACAACCTGCTCGCGATTCAGTATTCCACATCTGGAGGACGGTGCTGTATTGTCAAAACAGTCCACGCGTCCGTCTTTCCTCCAGTGTTTTTGTTTGTTTGTTTGTTTCACCGCTCTGTCGGTTACCAGTTGCAGTCTTTCTTGAGTAGCGTGAGGACTTTGCGTCCCAAGCTGGCCTTCCATGGCTTGACGAAGCTTTTCATGTTGACCAAGAGGCGGCCGTGTTTGCGGTCCGAGTGACCCGCCACGATGTACTCCACCCCTGAGAAAGGACGACAAAGTCCAGGGTTACTTAAAACAATTCATTCTTTGACTCGTACTTCATTTAATATTAGCCTATATTCCTATGTCAACAAATCCCATGAAACGACCAATGTGGAAGCGGCAAAAACTGCAGTTCCTCAAACGTCCACTTGAGGCTGGCTCCAGAAGTGAGTCAGTCTTCATAAGTCCCCATGTTTCACAGCAGAAATAAACATGTTTACAGCCTGGTACAAAAAACAGTTTTGGTCTCTGTAGCTAATTTCCCCGTTCATGACAACTGTACTGAGGGTGAATTTATATACAACTCACCTGTTCACATTATATTAAGGCTTAAAGTTATGCAGGATTAAGAGCGTGGACGCTTTGATTGACAGGTGGGTGCCGTTACAGATGGCAAACAGGCATCAGCTCTGCTAATGATCCACGTCTTTGCCGATATTTAGATTAGCCAGGAGGCGGAAAAGGCAGGACTACCACTACTATGGGTGACATAACGTACATTCTTTATACTGAAAAGCCCAAAACCAACTCTCCTTTACATTCCCTTGGCTTTTAACACCAAACACTTTGGTTCCTACTGCAAATGTAAATCTTTAAAAAATGGGTTAAAACAGTTGGTTACTGTAGCTCTCACCATCAGTACTCAAACCGAAGGAAACAGTGCATTTATTGGGAACTTTTCGGTCGTGCTCTGTCGGGTATTTCTGGCAAACAGGATGGTGAATTTGGCATCGAGTCAAAATAAACTTCAGTGTGTGTTTATGGTAATGAAGGGACATGTCACCGAGTGCAACAGTGGCTGCTCACTGATTTTTAAATAGTATGCGGACAACAATGGAGCTCTGCGGCACAGATAGAAAATATATCAGGCTTTGGATGCACAGGCAGCGCTTGCTTTTGGTCTTTTAATAGGAATTGTTGACAATAACAGATAAATAGAATATAATAGAATATCAGCAGCATAATCAGTCAATCATAGCAGAAGTGTGTGAGTCTGACCTGGGTTGAGGATTGGGCAGGTGCAGCCCCGTGCGGTCCAGGACTCGGGGTAAAGAGTGACCTGACCTCGCTGTATCTTCACCTTGGTGTTCTGACTGAGAACCTTCTGGACTTTGACCTCCACCTCGGCGTGAGAGCCCTTATCGTGGGCCGACAGCACTTTCACTTTCAGCACTGAGAGAGAGAGAGAAAACCTTTAGTGCACAACACATTTCCCCAACAAGTGTGAAACTCAGGAGACTCTGACATCTTGTTTAGCACCTCAAAGCTACCAGACGAGCTACATAAAAACTGTTTACTACACAAGAAGAAGAACTAACTGAAAACAGTTTAGCAATTGGGTCCGGCGCTTCGGTTCAGACTAAAACATCTCAACAAACATCCGACTGATTGTCACAATATTCTATACAGACATTCATGTTCCCCTGAGAATGAATTAGAATCACTTTGTACTTTCTGCTACGTAGCGGAGTTGTGGAAATGGAGGCAGAGGAAGTTGCTGGAGCTTCTGTTTGTGATGAATATCTTAATATACAAATATAAACTGTACATATGTTTTATTTGTATATTTTGGCGGCCAAAAGTTGGTGCTAATGTTCCACACGGTTGCAATTCAGCAACAATACCCTGCTGAAATTAGTGCACTGCACCAGAAGAGAATCCAAATTGTTCAATTTCTAGTACCGTGTTACTCAAAATACACATTTTATTGGATTATCTCTGAGATTATTTGCATAATTTCTGACCCTTTCCGGTTGGATTTACTTATTTTTTCAGATTTTCTCATGTATGTTGCCTTCGGTTGGGTGCATTTTGGACAAACAGGACCTTGGACTTTGGTTTATTGTCATAAAGGACACAAGATGAGAAAATTATCTGTGAAGTGAAACCAAGCTGAGTAGATGTGTTCTTACCGTACGCATAATTCATGGTGCAGAACAGTTTACTGTTGGTCAGGGCTTGCTCTTTGCACTCGCACTTCTCTGCAGGAGGCAAGCACAGATTAATATTTGTAACATAACTGAGTGTGTGTGTGTGTGTGTGTGTGTGTGTGTGTGTGTGGTCTCAGATACTGTGCATAGCGTCCTAAGAATGCAAGCACAGTGTGTGTGTCCAGTGAGGAATGTGCCTATGAAAGCTGCAGTTACATGGTGGGGTGGTCTAAGAGAAGGGACACTTGGAAACTGTCCATGTACACACACACACACACACACACACACACACACACACACACACACACACACACACACACACACACACACACACACACACACACACACACACACACACACACACACACACACACACACACACACACACACACACACACCTTTCTTCCATGTCCTTCTCGGGCCCTATCAGGACTTTCATTACTTAACCATTAATGCTTGGTCACTGGACTGTGGAGGAGGATGAATAACATACATGCACACACACACACACACACACACACACAGACACACTGAGTTTACACACACACACACACACACACTGAGTCTCTGTAACTCACCTGAATAGTGCAGGGCGGAGAAGAGTTCGTCTGCTCTGAAGATCCTGACCGGCTCGCTGGAGTTTCCCTCTGAGTTGTACACGTCCAGATCGTAGCTGCACAAACACGTGACAACGTTATGAAGCGATATCACACAAGAGGTGTGCGTTATCGTCATTATTGGCACGACGTTAATAACAAAATAAAATGTTATCTTCGTTTCCATGGTGATACGTGGGACATCAGTATGTAATGAACCCAGTTTACAGCATGTTTGGGTGTTTTATTTTGAAAATCAACCAGATTCTCTGTGTTGTTTCTGTGTCTGACTCTTAGCTTTGGCTTTTAGAGGTCTCCTGTATAAAAAATAAAAAATAATTTATCCTTGGACAGATTTAGCTGCTACGTCCGTGAACTTGTATTGTGTTTTTTTTAAGATATTAGTGCTGTCAGGGACTCGTGGAGGATGTGATCCAAACATTTCCAATAACTCCACAGCTCTGTCAAGTCAAACAGTCAAAATATATGTAGATGTAATCATTTTCAGCATTGCTTTATTCAACAAAATATTCAGTTTTAATGGAAACAGGTAACAGCACAGCGCATCAAACCTTGTTGACAACCAGCATTATAACATCCATAATCTACAAATATAGATCTTGATTTCTTTTCATCATTTTGGCCTCTAGTCTGTCAAAAACAACATTTTCTCTGCAGTTGATAAACTGTTTTCTCTCTCAAGTGCTGCACACAAACGAGGCGGTCTGTCGAGCGCCATGAAATAAAATGAAAGAAAGGTCGTAGTTTAGTTCATGATTTATTTTCATGAATAAAAACACCCTGTTTTGACTTAGTCTGTGTGAAACAATATATATTATTATATTTTCAATTTGCTGGTTTATTGAATGACATCCTAATTTTACCTTTGAAACAAACACGTTTTAGATTTATTCATTTATTGTAGCTGACACCATGGAAACAGTGATGAGTACGGTTTGTTTAGTACTGGTCGGATAGTATTTTTTTACTCACCCGAACATGCAGTCTCCAGTAAACGGATCACAGTCTCCTGCACAATCACACGGACGACAGCCATATTCGTGGAAGCCCCAGTACCCCACCATGCACCGGTCACAGTGCGCTCCACCTACTCCAGGTTTACAGATGCAGTTCCCATTGGAGGGGTCGCAGATCGAGCTGTCGGCCAAGTGGAAGGGCATGGAGCCGAGAGGGTGACAGCTGCATGCTGGGAGAGAAAAGAGTAGAAAGTTTGGATATTAGAGGCAAACCGTTATTGATTGAATTAGAATATTTCATAAATTAAACATGTTTATATTTTTAAGAAAGACACAAACAGTTAAAGTATGATCTCAGACAAGCAGCAACAGTGCTCTGTGACTGGAAGCCCGAACATTTACAGATGTGGTTTTCTGTTTTTTCTTCTTCGATACCAGACAGTAGAGAGTAGAACAGGAAACAGGAGAAGGTTGACATGTGATAAAGGCCTGAATCAAACCAGGGACAGTGCGGTTAAATCTTTGTGTGTCTTAAACCGACACGTCACCACAACAAAACAAAAAGAACCCATAATGTGGTTTTCATTTTTGAGATGAAACAACAGCACCGGTGTCAAACACAGGCCAACATCTTGTAGTTTTCAAGCCGTGCTGGCAGCATTGCTCTGAAATATTTAAGTAAAAATGACACAAGAAAGAGAAAAGGTCGCACACCACCAACCATTTCACATATCTATTACATATTTTATGGAGAAAATAGTTTCTGGTTTTCCCTGTGATGTCCTCCGGCTGCTCCGCCTCAACTCTCTGTGATTTACAGAGTTTCTTGATGGACAGTGAAGTAACCTGCTGCCAACTGTAGCTGCTGATAGCTCAGTTTGTTAGCAGGGCTGTGAGTTCAAAGCACCGGAGGAGTGTTAATGTTTACAGGCCTTGATGAGGAGTGGAGCCGGTGTCGTGCCAGAACAGGAGCTGAGTAAATGGCAGCGTAACCGGTCTCAGCAGCCTCTATTGACATAACGTCTGAAGAGAAAAGACGACAGAGGATGCTGACGGAGGAAGCCAAGGAGAGAAAATGTGCAAGAAGCTGCTGGACAAGAGTTAACCTGGGACTGACTTTTAGTGGTTGGTGAGAGCTGGGTGAAAGACAGACGCCGAGTTGGGCTGACTGCTGCTGGACTAGTCAGTAAAGTTAGCTGTTGCTATGTCTTGTTTCAATTGTCGACCCACAGTTGCATTCCGCTCTGAAACCAATTAATTTCTACATGGACGTTTAAATAATTGAAATATTCTCTGATTTATACCTTTAATTGCTTCTTCATCCATCCAGCTGAGATATTTTAGTCTGCAAAACAATGAACCAAGTAACAGACCAACTGCTTGCATGACTAAAAATATATTTATTCTAAAAAAACAAACAAAGAAATAATAAAAAAATCAAAGAAAACAATCAAACCGTTAAAAAGAGAAAGTCACTTTGGGGTGTGTTGAGTCTAAAGGTCTTTTCAAACTGACTGTAAATTCTAATTTATTACCAGGACTTAAGTGTTTCATCATTCATCAGTTGTCTGGTATTGTTGCAGCAGCTTGTAATACAAAGGCCTCTCTCTTTTCTTATCACACACTCACACACACACACACACACACACACACACACACACACACACACACACACACACACACACACACACACACACACACACACACACACACACACACACACACACACACACACACACACACACACACCTCCAGCTTTCTCCCTCCCTCATGCCCCCTCTAATTGTGTGCTGATAGGATGTTCTTTAAACAACCTCCAAAAACAATATACTCACACTCACACTAACACGTTTCCACTGGCACTCTTGAGGAAAACTACTGTCTGCTGGCTTTTCTACGGTTATCAACACTGACACCCGGAGCCTTTGCATGGAGGAGGAGGAGGTGGAGGTGGAGGAGGAGGAGGAGGTGGAGGAGGAGGAGGTGGAGGAGGAGGTGTCAGGCTTCCCCCATAAATCTGTCCCTATCTCGGGGGGGCAGACGGTGAAGGGAGGAGAAGGGTGAAGACGGGGAGAGAGAAACAAAGAAGTGGGGCGTTGTTTGGAGCCATTTCTCTGCTGTTTAATGATGCCTGAAGCTTCGGCTGGCAGTAAATGACTCTTAACTACTTACTGTACACCCAGAGGCCCGACTCCCTGCACTCTCACCTCTTTTTTTATTATTAACGACGCCTTTCACGATAAATTATAGAAAGCCGTAAGTAGTTCGGGAGGTTGTGTTTCCTCAAACCAAAGTTCACGATATGAACGCACAGTCCTTTAAGAGCTTAAAGCAACATTGTGTACCGTAAAATAACAGATTTTAAATCATGTAATCAGATGAACGGTGTCTCTGACATTCGTACGTCTGTTCTCACACTGTGTAACTTTGTGCTAACGAGAAGTATGCAACGCTTTACGGCACTAAGTCATAAGGAAGAGGAGGTTTTTCGGAGTGTGAGGTAATGCTGAAGGGGAGCAGAGCCTGTGTCGTGCCAGAACAGGAGCCGGGCAAGTGGACAATGGAAAAAATGACTGTGGTTTAAGTTAATTAAACTATTAAACAATAACAAAACTATTTGCTGATTAACTGATTAGTCACATTTTATCAAGCAAAAATAACAAACATTAACCGTTTCTAGCTTCTTAAAGGATTTGCTTTGTTTTCTTTGTGTTATATCATAAATTAAATATATTTGTGTTTTAGACTGATGCATAAAGGCATGGACAATATGGATAAATAAATGTTCACTGCAGCCCTGCAACTTACCAGACAGTTTATCAGACGTATCACCTGGGACAACAAAGATAAGATAAACCGTATCACAAGACCCAACAGTGTGATATCAATAAAATCATAAAGATTAAAGTTTGTAGATATGAACATGCACGCAACCACACACGAGACATACAAAATACAAGACAATGACCATCATGAGACAAGATTTCATTTATAAAGAAGCTTTGTGTGTGTGTGAGAGAGTCAGGCCGTATCTACACTATTGTTTAGCGAGCTGCCTCCGCATGTTAATAATTAACCAAGATTACTTCAAACACCTCAGTCCCCTGTAAAGCCCAAACACGTGTGACGATGTGTTTGGTAACCGCGTGTGTTTACATATCTGCGTGAGAATTTACGAGCACTTGAAGGGGTCACCACACAAGGACTCCTGTGTGTAAATATGTGTGTGTGTGTGTGTGTAAGATAGCTGTCAGCTGCAGGAGCTCCAACAATGCAATGACATGACAAGACACCAGCCCGAGCGCCGGGTGTAGACTATAAACCCCCCCCCCCCCACACACACACACGTATGTAAAGACACACTGTAACTTTCCCCTCCATGCTAAGGCGTTTCGGTGTGTACGAGCTTGACGAGAGTGTTTTCTTTCTCGGGCCCCTCGGAGACTGGTATGAAAAAAATGTTCCTCACGACGGAGGGAAATTCCTCCATTGTCAGCGAGCGGCTACAGCGGGATTTCACAACCTGTACCTTTCGTCTGAGGGGTTCTCCAAGCATGCCATCGCTCCTTTATTCTATCAATCAGCCGTCAGCGAGGATCTTTAGCCCTCCAGCCCTCGTAGTTACGTTACAGGTGAGTTTTCAGGTGCATGACATCCAACTTAAATTACTGAAATCTAAACCTTATAGCATATCTGTCTTAAAATATGTGGTACATTATATTTCTGACCTTATCAGAGATGCCAGCACACCTAAACTCGATGCCTTGTAAGCATGCTGGCATACCTTTGCTCCAACAGACGTCCAAATGTAATTACGATCCTGATAAGATTGATGCTAATGGACTCAACGTAAGAGGTTGGTGTACATGCCGTATGGCTGTTACAAGGTGAAATATGTATGGGGAGCAAGTCTGCCAGCAGCTCTGTGAGGCCACATTATGGGCTGAAGTCAGCACAGTCACAGTGATAATGCTAAGCAGCGCCTACTTCCATATTTAAACTTGCCATTTTGAATGCGCAATTGCGTCCGCACTCACTGTGAGTACCCGGACGGACGCTTCTCACCCGACCATTTTTGCTACCACCAGTATTGAGAAAATGCCGGCCGAGGAAGCTTTCCAAAATACAAACATAAGTTGTACATTTGTTTTATATTTATATTTAAATATTGGCACTAATGCTCCACCCGAAAATCATCATTTCCGATGAGTTAGCACACTTCTACGTTAATTTCGAATTGAGACAACGGCAGCTAAAATTAGCGCACTACACTAGGAAGTACACACAATATACTACACAAACGTGTAGCTAAGGGACGTATCCAAATTGAGACACAGTGATTGATCACCATGTTATAATCTGTTTATGATGCACACTGGTGCGGCTCCAGCCTTCAGAACGCACGAGATCTCGCAAATTCACGCATAATCGCGCGATAATACCGGCTGTAGTCTCTTTGACTCCTGCGATGGCATTCCACGCCGAATCATTTTTGCTGGTGTCTTTATAAAAAGGATGTGAGGTGTCATAAATGATGATTTTGGTTGATTTTGGACCTCCTGAATCAACTTCTCCACATCCATGGTGTCGACGGGGTGAAAAGACGCCTGTAAACATCTGACCTGTTGACTTCAGGTCGGCCCCGCCCATTATGACGTGTTCTTGTAATGAAACTCGATCCACGGTGAACACGGAGTATTTTATTTTGAAAATAAACCAGGGTTTTATTTTGTATTTCGTATCTGCTCTATGCTGAAACGTATCGTTCCACATGCAGTGTATTTTAGGGGTAAGTCGCTTTTCCTCCTCTTCGTCCACCTCGTTAGAAAGTGTTGTGACCGTCACGTGAACGCGATCATGTGGTTTACGAAAGCAAAAATTGGGATAGCAAACTTTAATATAACTGATAACTTTCTGAACCATCTCTAGCAACAGAGGTGTGTTGCCTATATCTTGTGAGATTGAGTTTCTACTGACAAACAAAATTGATTTTCTCCTGATTCTTCGGTCTGAAAAATTTTAGATGTGTGGCTTGTGATATTTGTAGTCTCCAGCGGATGAACCCTCAAGTCTTTGCCATTGGCTATAGACACTATTTAGTATTATTTTTGTGTCATAAATTTGTTTGTGGAAATAAATAGCGGTCGGTGGGGTGAGTTGAGGCGTTTAAAAAGTTAAAGTAAATGTTTGTATTTCTGTTGTTGTAATAAAATAAATACGGATGACACATTCAAACTCTGAGTGACATAAATGGGCTGACAGCCAACTTAGCGTCGCCCATGTTAGGTGTTTTTGAATGGTCTGGTGCAATTTGACAGTTGTTTTAAATTCAATGCCTGCATCAACACACACACACCTACGCTACAGTAATCATATAAGTCCAGCATACCTGCCGGACTGAGCTCACTGGGTCAAATCTGGCAGATAATCAGACGGAGAATGTAGCCACCGCTCCTGTGTTTATGGATGACTATCGCGTGTTTACATAAGACTCGTCTCGTCGCCGGAGGCAGCACGCCACTCAACCCAGACACACACACATACACAAAAACATAAAGAAGACCCTCACACATTTACAACCATGACCAATGATTACACCGAAGATCCTCGAGCTCTGAGTCACAACCATGAAAAATTGCAAAACAAGCCGAGATGGACAAGAAGCTGTTTTGTGTGTCGAGATTTGAGTCAAGGCGAAGGAATGTCACCATCTGATGATTAACTATGGTGTAAACTTTGGCTGGAGCGTGGGACGTCTGCTGTCTCACACACACACACACACACACACACACACATAAAGGACCAGGTGCCCATAAGAAATCTGTCTTATCGAGCACGTCCTGGCTTGTGATCTCCGTCCTCAGCATTCCTTGAGCGCCATTGCCAGTGTGGTGTGTACGAGGTTAATGTTATGATTCACACCACCAACATTTCGTCAACACTGGTATGACTAATTGACATTTTACAGCGTGTTCTACATGTCGCGGTTGTCGGTTTCACCGCGTGCCTTTGCCAAAGACAACACATGTGTTGCTATAACGAGCAACATGTTTATTAAGATGTAACAAAGATGCGTGGTTGTATCTTACGTTTGCAGGAGTCAGGGGCGGTCGGCGGTCGCTGGGGGTCTCTGTAGAAGCCGGCTTTGCATGCCTGACACTGACGTCCTTCGGTGTTGTGCAGACAGTCGCACACGCCGCCGCTTTGCTGGCCGGACTCACGCCACGCCGTCCAATCAAAGTGGCAGCTCTGAGCGTGTCCGTTACACTTGCACTCTGGTGCGAGAGGGAGGAAATCGACACATCAGCTACGAGGACATTACGGAGTGAAGGGTAGCTTTGGACTTCTGATTGGTTACATGTGTATTATATAACTGTCTATGAGATGCAGTGAATCTAAAATGACTTTAAACTGTCTGAAAAGTTGAAAGTCTCTACGTCTTCATGAGAATAACTGTTAGGAATCTAACATGATTATCAAGCTTGGCACCGGTTTGGTGGAATATTCCTTTTTCCATGAGACTTCTATTAAAAATTGACTTTAGATTGATTTTTACAAACTAGACACTACAAGTTAATGGTCCAAAATATGAAATATTAAATATAATAGTTATATTCTCAGAATCCATCGGCTATCGTCGTTTTATATCAGCTTGTTTTTTGAAGTTAGCAGCCTGATACAGTTCATGGATATTAGCTCAAATGTATCTTTCTTGTCATTCTTGTGCATCAGGTTGCTACAGAGAAAGTCTTGGCCCAGATATCTGCAACAACCAAGTGGATGTGAAGTGAAGCCAAAAACTGCAGTTCCTCAAACGTCCACTTGAGGCTGGCTCCAGAAGTGAGTCAGTCTCCATAAGTCCCCATGTTTCACAGCAGAAATAAACATGTTTACAGCCTGGTACAAAAAACAGTTTTGGTCTCTGTAGCTAATTTCCCCGTTCATGACAACTGTACTGAGGGTGAATTTATATACAACTCACCTGTTCACATTATATTAAGGCTTAAAGTTATGCAGAATTAGGAGTGTGGCTGCTTGTTTGAGCAACCAGGCGTCATTCAGCCTATTTAGCCGATGGATTCCAAGATTCACGGATCTACAGCCTATTGCAAGCTTGGTAAGAAACATTTCCAGAAAGTGCCGGACTAGTGAGGATGATTGCACGTCACGTTAACAACTTCCAAGTTCCTGCCGTGGAAAAAGGTGCGACAGAGTTTCGTCTGACTCACTCCGACATTCCTGCGGCGCCCCCGTCAGTCCGTCGGCGGGCTGCCACGGCCGGTCGTTGTAGAGAGGAGCGCAGCGCTCGCAGTGATCACCTGCAGTGTTGTGCCTGCACACACACTTCCCATGGACCTGTGAGAGACAGAAGAAGAGAGATGAAGAGAGAGAGAGGGAGAGAGAGCTCATTAGCAACAAGAAAAATGATAGATGGAGGTGGAGATGGAAGGATGGGAGGAACAAAGAGGTCAGTGTGATGGAGAGGAAAGTTTCCCACATGAGGACAAGATAGACGAAGACTCTACTCTTCTTCTTCTTTCCTTATTTCCCCTCACTCCATCTCTCTCTCTCTGTCTCTCGCCCGAAATTAGTGAATGGAGATTGATTGTTTGGCTTCATCACTGGAAACAAGAACGGGCCTCTGCTCTGAAAAGCCTGTGTGTGTGTGTGTGTGTTTGTGTGTTTACAAGTGTGTGTGCGTATGAGAAGAGTGCAAGTATGCAGCGCTGAGAGCACAATAACAATCTCCTTGTCATTCCTGTGAGCTGGTATGCCATGCATGCTGGATAATGACTGAAGCAGGGAGAGGAGGAGGAGGAGGGGAGGGGGGGAGAAGGCATCTGAGGAAGCTCTTTATTTGTTTGCGTTACACTGTGCGACTGTAATGTAGGACACACACGATTATACAACAATTACAGAAGGTAGACACACACACACACCGACATGGAAAACACACACCGATTCTTGCATTTGTTTCCCACGGTGTGTTACTCACCCCCGACTGATTCACAAACAGTTTATGCGTGTTCACATGCGATAAAGCTATCATGAGCTGACCCACAGATCATGTAGAGGTGAACACACATGACTGATTTTACACTGTCAAACTATCAAACTAACAAGAGAGGGGAGAGAAGGGAAATTGCTCAAATGAGACGTTCAGTTAGGGCAAATACTTAATGACACAAACGTCCAAAGAGTGGAGAGGAAACAAGGGGATAGGAAAATGGGCAACGGAGGAAGGAGAAGAAGGGGGAAAGGGCAGCAACAGCAGCCGTACAAGAGGAAGAAGTAGGATCTGGCTCGGGTCCAGACAGCTGGTATTTCCACCCATTTCACATGTTTACCATATCGTGATACGGGACAATTAACAAATGTACACACCGAGAGCTACACACGCAACCATGAACTAAACCCGGCCGTGCAGAGGACACAGCAGAGCTGATATGTGATGGAAATATCACTGGAAGCTGCTGATAGCTAATAAATCCTGTTTAAATTTTAACCACTTTTACACCAAAAATGTGACGATGATGCAGTTTTTACATCAGAAACATAGTGATCTACAGTGACTGAGGAGCTTAGTCAGGGTTAGCACCCTACAGGGCACAATCATGCTTTCTACACTGGAAAGGCACCTGAAAGGTAACTTATCACATTTTCTCCACTAGAAGGCCACCTAAGTGGGTACTTCATATTTTCTCTACTGTGAGAGCACCCTAGAGGACACTTTGACACATTTTCTCCATTAGAAAGCCACTCAAGAGGGAATTTTATCATGTTTTCTCCACTAGAAAGCCACCCGAGAGGGGACTTCGTGATGTTTTCTCCACTAGGACAGCCTAAAGGGCACTATGTTATGTTTTCTTCATTGGATGGACTCCCTAAAGAATGATATGTCATGTTTTCTCCACTAGAAAGCCACTCAAGAGGGAATTTTATCATGTTTTCTCCACTAGAAGGCCACCCGAGAGGGGACCATGATGTTTTCTCCACTAGGACACCCTAAAGGGCACTTTGTTATGTTTTCTCCATTGGGCGGACACCCTAGAGGACACTTCGTCACATTTTCGCCACTAGAAGGTCACTCAAGAGGGTGTTTTTATTGTGTTTTCTACACTAGAAGGACACCCTAAAGGGTGATATGTGATGTTTTCTCCACTAGAAGGACACCCTAAAGGGTGATATGTCATGTTTTCTCCACTAGAAGGACACCCTAAAGGGTGATATGTCATGTTTTCTCCACTAGAAGGACACCCTAAAGGGCACTTTTTTATGTTTTCTCCACTAGAAGGACACCCTAAAGGGTGATATGTCATGTTTTCTCCACTAGAAGGACACCCTAAAGGGTGATATGTCATGTTTTCTCCACTAGAAGGACACCCTAAAGGGCACTTTTTTATGTTTTCTCCACTAGAAGGACACCCTAAAGGGTGATATGTCATGTTTTCTCCACTAGAAGGACACCCTAAAGGGTGATATGTCATGTTTTCTCCACTAGAAGGACACCCTAAAGGGCACTTTTTTATGTTTTCTCCACTAGAAGGACACCCTAAAGGGTGATATGTCATGTTTTCTCCACTAGAAGGACACCCTAAAGGGCACTTTGTTTTGTTTTCTCCATTGGACGAAGACCATATTAGACACTTTAACATGTTTTATCAACCACTGGAGCATCCAAAACGCCCCTATTGCTGTGTTTTTCTGAAAATAGGGGCACCAGAGGGGCTACTGAGTTTACCAGTGCCTGGATGTCATTATGTGTGTGTGTATACATGTATATATAAGTGCGTATGTTGGCTTTGTGGCTAACTAACAGACAGTGAAATCACCCTGAACCGCAAGAAACCCCCTCGTGGGTGGAACATGAGCACGAATAACAACAACAACAAACAAATTGGTCTTTTCGTCTGCACTCGCAGTATCTGGACAGTAATGACTCGACGTATCAGGGCCACTTTCACCACTGATTACTGCACACACATGCAAACGCACACACACACACACACACACACACACACACACACACACACACACACACAGAGCTCAGACAAAACATTGCAGACTTAAGCACACACACATAAAATACCGCAGACCAAACAAACAAGACACACTGTACAAATATGAGCAAAAAGCAATATCATGCTGCAGCATAATCTTTTGTAGATACAAATTTGAGGTACAGGGACCTTTTTACTACTTTTTACATGTAGTGAAGTACTTTCACTTTTTTAGTTACTTTTAAAGTAAAGCATCTGAATAACTGCACACGCCCTTCCGTCCCTTAAGTGATCAGTAATCTCTGCCCTCATCTCCCATCTTGAGCTGCTCTGCTTGTTTGGGTTTTGCCAGAATTGGTGGCTCTGGGTCGAAACCGAGACACAAAACAAACTGCTGATAGGCGGGAAAAGAGGCACTTACATAACTTCTGTGTGTTTACTGGATGCTCCCGCAGGGCACACGGTTAGAATGACACGTCGATGACCTGAGGTAATGTTGTGAGGACGGTTAAGAAGGATTTACTGTTCAAAAGTTTAGATCTCAGGTGCAGTTGGGCTAAAATTTGTGATAAAAAATGAATATAAGTGATATTTCACACAAGAAAGAATTAAGACTAGGCCTGGTATTATTATTATTATTCTGGAGTTTTATAGTCCCCAATTTTAGAGGATTTTCTAGCCTCAAAAGAAAGAAATCCTGATGAAAACACATTGAGCTACTTGGAATTTCCTGGCATGAAAATAGCCATATTTAAAGACTGTATCCAATAAACTGACTATCAGCAGCTTTTGCTGGTATGAGCAAAGAAAACACATGAATCGTCTTGTCCATTTATCATGCATCGTACCAAAACGTTCTCTGTTTCGTATCAGTGTAAAACAGATAAAAGGATGTTTTCAGCAGCTTGTCAGAATGCAGTTTTAGGCAACCTATTCTTTTATCGTTTCGTGACTTATAGGGTGTGAAATAGACTAAGAAGAAAAGATGCTAATAAAAACAGTCATTACAGGGGGGCTTAAAATATTTTCCATTACATTATTTCTTGTATAAACAAGACTACGTGTCTACAGTCATGCAAGCACCTCTGTGAGGCTGTACTTTGAGCTGAATGCTTGGAGATTTGCTAATTAACACTAAATACAAAGTAAATCCACACGTGCGTCATGCATTTTTTTCTGTTAACAAACACTAACATCAGCATGCTAACATGCTCATGTTTAACAGTTGTAATGTTTACCGTCTTAGCTTAGCATGTTAGCATGCTAACATTGGCTAATTAGCATGGCTAACAGGATCAGTTAACGTCCTATTGTCGCTTTATATTAGATTATATACATTTCAATACACAGTCTTTGAGCTAAATTATAACATTAGCATCCAAACATGCTCACAGTGACAATGCTAACATGCTAATGTTTAACTAGTAATGTTTATTATGTTCACCATCTTAGTTTAGCATGTTAGCATGCTAACATCGGCTAATTAGCAGGGCTAACAGGATCAGTTAACGTTTACAGGTTTCTTATATAAAATAAATTAAATTCGATAAATACATCAACTAAACAAAATATTTGGTCTTATTGTCCCTTTATATTAGATAATATACATTTCAATATACAGTCTTTGAGCTAAATTCTAACATTAGCATGCAAACATGCTCACAGTGACAATGCTAACATGCTAATGTTTAACTAGTAATGTTTATTATGTTCACCATCTTAGTTTAGCTTGTTAACATGCTTACGTTTGCTAATTAACACTAAGTACAAAGTATAGCAGAGGCTAATGGGAATAGAAATATTGAAATTAATTTGATTAATTATTTAATTTAATTTAATTTAATTTCTATCTTATTTTAATGTGTTAGCATGCATTTGCTAATTAGCATGGCTTTTCCCAAATTACTATTCTTGTCAGCCTGTAAATTCCAATAAAAAACAATTACTACTACTACTATTCATGAGAATACTGTATATTTACATGTAACAGTTAACGTTTATGGGTTTCGTGTCAGAGTATAAGGCACAAATTGTTAGATTCTTCAAAAAAATACAACATGCATCTGACTAGTATTGTTCTTTTATATTAGCTTATCACACATATATTGTATCTGCATTGGCTTTGAAGACATTTCAGTCCACTAAAGATATGTTTGAGGTAGTTCAAATAAGGTGACATCGTTACAGTACTGCAAAAATGTCTGTTTCAGTGCATATCATGGTAGAAAAACAACAGCAACAAGAGATCTTTGTCAGAAATGTTTGTTTTGTAGAAAAACAAGTACTGGCTGAGCAGTCAGATATTGTTATCGGATCATACCAAACTCAAATATTTATTTTACTATCAGGATCAAAAATCCATTATCAGTCAGGCTTAACTGCATATTGATGTAGTACCATTGTTTATCTGTCTAAATGCCTCTGCTTATATAAGTTGTAAAGGAAACTCCTTGTTGGCTCTCACTTTCCCTGTCTGGCCTCGCTGATTGCAGGAGAACAGACGCTCGGCTTCAAAGTCATCCAGCATTTCTGTTTGTGGAGATGGATGCGATAGGAGCCCGGCTCACGGTTGATCTCCAGGAAAAACATGAAAATCACACCTTTTATCAACACGCATACACATCAACACCACCATTAACCCCCTCGAGTTGAATCAATATCCACGTCTCTCGAGTGTGTTATCAGCGGAAAGGCAGCTGTTTATCTGACCAGACATAAGAACAGAGGAAGCAGGAGGGGAGAAAGGTGATCTTCTCCCACCACCACCACCACCAGCACCCCTCCTTTAGTCTGTTATTAAGACGACTGCCAACACAAAGTGAACAAGCCATTCAGTCTGTAAATAAAGCCTTATAATCTTGAGCTGCTTAGAACAAGTGAAAAGCCTGCCCATGGGAAAGGAAAGAAATGCCAGCGTGTCAAAACAGTGTTTGTAACAAAATATTAACTTTCACTTGTTTTCCAGATCTTTCAACAGCTGAAATCACTGCAAAATGTCACTAAAAGGGCGTCAAGAAATAACTTTAAAACTTAGTTGTGACAGTATTCCAATAGTATTACATGTGAATGTAAGTTTTATTAGAGCCAGTGGAGTTTTTGACCACTTTGAAGTGATGCTAATTCATCCTCTATTGGTGCACACATGTGGGTGATAGGGTTACACATTCCTGCCGACTGCAGATGGGAATAATGCAAACGTGGAGAGCATGCAAGCCATGCAAACAACATGCAGACCGTGTCCTCATTCACTCATTCACTTCTCCTTATATAATAGACACTGAATGGTGTCCACTATGGTGAGCAGTAAATTGAGACTTGAGATACTTATATCATCTTCTCACACGTAGCTTTTTGATCATAAGTAATGTAATCTAACTGGGGCAAAAATACCAATTTTTGTTGCCTTAAATTGCCAAATGTGGTGTAAGGAAAATGCCTTTTTACGGGGTGTTGGTAGAGCAACCGCCCCTTGTACGAAGTCCTTGCCGTGGCGACCCATGGTTCGAATCCGACCTGTGGCTCTTTCCCGCATGTCATTCCCAATCTCTCTCCCCCCACATTCCTGTCAGTCTTCAAGTTGTCTCTGTCAAATAAAGTCCAAAAAGCCCCAAAAACTGCCATTTACCTCAAAAGATGTCTATCAAATCAAAAAGGGACATGTTGAACTCTCATGTAAGAAAGAGACACTCAGTCGATGCTCCTCTCTTACCACATGGTTGGTCCGGTCCCTGATGGGCTGGTACCCCGGTGCAGGAACACACTGCTCGGCATGTCCGTTACAGAAGCAGCTTCCCTTCACTATCAGGTCATAGATGGCAAAGTGTTGGGTAGGAAGAGCTTCATGTGCCGATGCGAGGTCTTTGGCTTGGCACGGACACGGCTGATGCTTCAGCAGTCGGATTCGGACGTTGGTCACCCTCAGCTGCTGCTGGCCCTCCTCGCCGAATGGATCCAGGGACTCCCACTTTGGGAGGGTACGGTAGATCACCTGTTAGTCAGAGAGAGATTATATTTTGAATCAACTATGGATGTTCTAGAAGTTTTACCTCAGACAGACCTCAGACTATTTGTACTAGGCTCTTTGAGACTTGATTTCCAAACAGTAAATTTGATCAAATGTCTTCCGAATTATCCAGGATATGTCACGTAATAATAAATTTGAAGTAAGAAATTGGCAGTGTAGTTGCAGAACCATGCAGGTTTGAAGTAATCCTTTAAGTTTGTGAGTTTCAAGAGGCAGAAAGTCAACAGACCGGTCCACAGTCAAGCTGCCAAACTCTTCTCAGGAGATGTTTCTTGGCAAAAACATCTCTGACTCAAAACTTTACAGCATTTACTCAGCAAAAAGTTCCTCAACAAATCAAATTGTTTGACTTCAATGGGCGTTTACTCCAAATAGCAATAAAAATTAAGCACTCTGATGACCTAAATTACCATCTTACATACCTAAGTGTCCAAAACATTGTGGTTTATCCAAAATACGTGATGTTGAAATGTTTTGTTCAACAACTTTTCTTTTTGTTTTGGAGTGTTAGATGCAGCCTTGCTGTTTTGCTGGGCTTTGGTCTACTTTACCAGTAAAAAGAGAAGATTGGACGCTGTTCTCTCCTGCAGCTCCACTTCATGATTTAGAGGGATTAGACTGGCGTATTCAGTGGCACAATGAGCCTCATTGATGCCACTCATGTCACTACATCGGTCATGTTAATGGGCGTTTGTTTTGGTATCAACGTGCACTAAACTATGACCTTATACCCCGCTGTCATTGACTACGTCCTCGTGTGACCATAAGGGTGCTAGGTGTCGTTAAATAAGTGCCCAACCTTTCTCCCTCTCTGGTCCCTGGACATCTTTCAAATCGAAGATCCCTTTATAGGCTGCCATCGCCATGGCTACTGCTGCCACTGGCAACCAACACCGCTGCTGTTGTCAGGGTGAAAATGTTGGTGTCAGCCCCAACTCTCGCTGTGAAAGAAATGTGTGTGTTTGCAGTTTGGCTCTTCACAAAGTGTGAGTTTTTGTCACTGGCTGTCATTGATATCATGGGATGAGTAGTGTGTGTGTTCAAGTCCGTGAGTGTTTTCTTTGGTTTGAAACTTTGGTTGAGATGCAAGCGAAGCCCCCCCACGCAGCCCCCTCATTGGCTGGATGGCCCACGGAGAGTGCGATGGGAGGAGCACTATTAATTTCCCTGTTGTTGGAAAAGGTCACGGGGTCACGGCATTGTGGTCCACAATTAAGAGAACACGACAAATAGGACGAGGGGCGCCGGTCCGCGGGAGAGCACGGAGAGCAGGACCAGACAAAGACGGCGACAGAGATGCAGCTTCACATAACTCAGGGCCGGACAAAAGGCCCGCGACAGCCCAGTGACACCACAGCAACACCAGCGCACACACACAACCACACTGGCATGCACACAAACATCAGGGCTTCGTTTACACAACGGAAATTTAGAAAGGAGGCCTTCTTGGAGCTTCTACGACACAATCATGCCCCCATAGTTTTCTTTTGACTTGGAGATAAAATATTAGTGTTCACACATATGCTGATGACACCCATGTTTATGTTAATGTGAGTCCAAAGAGTCCTGAAGGGGCCTTGGTAAACTCTACTGTGCACATTCAGCTGCTTATTTGTGTTGTCTTTCCCTTTTTTTTCCATTTATGAGTTGCAAGAGGATTTCATTCACTATAAATGACAGTAAACAGTGTCCTCTTGCAGCAACAAACCTTTAACTAACCTTTGGATATACAGGGACATATAGGCAACGTGAAAGTCAGTTTAATTTCTCGGGACACAAGTATTCAGTGTGAATTACCCAATGGAGCGATGTTTTGATGAGCAGGTTCTCTTAAACTCTACAACTTCTGTCAACGTCTTCTTCTGTCTTTTCTCCTCTGCCATTATGTGCATGGAGGCTACCAAACCCGGTTACATTACCCACTTGCCCAACTCCATTTCAGCACAAAACCAGCTCTGCTCCCTGTCAGCATTCCCATGCGCTCTGGATTTAAAGACCTCCTCTTCTTCTTCTTCTTCTTCTTCCCGGTGGTTCAAAACTTCTGTGGCTCCTCCGTCCGGCTAACAAACTCAGCTAACATGAGCTAACAGCAGCTACAGTTGGCACTTCACTGTCCATCATAAACTCTGTAAATCACAGAGAGTTGGGGCAGAGCAGCTGGAGGGAAAACCAGAAAACATTTCCCCCATAAAATATGATCCAGTTTCACCAAAATCAGTGAAATAGTTGGTGGTGTGTGACTTTAAAGTGTTACGTACTCCTCGTGAGCACAAAGTTACGTAGTGTGAGAACAGACAGAGACACCGTTCACCTGGTTACAAGTCAGTGTGGCATCAAAACGATTTAATTTCATTTTATGGCAGACCAGACTAAGTTGCACAATGTTGCCTTGATCATTAGTTTGAAAACAATCAAGACAAAATGGGAAACATTTTTTGGACCAAACGAGCCGCATTTTAATTCAGTGTCTGTCTGAGTCCTGAGGCGGCGGGTTCACTGAGGGCCATGGTTCCACTTCAGGCTGAAAAATAAAAAGTAAGTCTGGCTTTAACAGGCGTAATTCCATCAAAGCACTGTGGACTGTAATCTGGTAAACGGGCACAATGGGCATTGATGGAAAGAGAAAGACGGAGGGAGAGAGAGAGAGAGAGAGAGAGAGAGAGAGAGAGAGAGAGAGAGAGAGAGAGAGAGAGAGAGAGAGAGAGAGAGAGAGAGAGAGAGAGGGGGGAGGTGGTGAGCGTCTAGCCAACAGCACCAACATCCATCAGAGCAACGGCACTTCCTTCCCTGCAGACAGACGGAGACCCGACTGTATGTGTTTATCTAAAAGGGCATGGACGAGTGTGTGTGTGTGTGTGTGTGTGTGTGTGTGTGTGTGTGTGTGTGTGGTTAGGCCTCTCTCTTCCCTAAGGAGGTCAGTCTCTATAACAAACACTCACATTCTTCCAGCCCGACTGACCTCATAAATAAGACAAGGAGTCCTGCATACTCTACACACACACACACACACACACACGCACACACACACAGAGCACCTTTTCCCCACATAACAGGTGAACACGAAAAGCTTTCAGCGCATGAGATGACATGCTTTCATGTTTGCAGGTGAAAGATGAGAGGCAGAAAGCTGAGAATACCTGCTCACTGTAATCGCTCCCAGCTACAGTGCGACCCCCAAAAAGCTTTACAGACATCTGTTAACCTGAGACACACAAACAAACCCACACACATGTACGCACACACACACACATGCATGCATTCAGACACACTGTAAATCAATCAGGGTGAAATATCTTATCTACTTTGCTTTCATTTGACTTTGAAGCAGTGGAAGGCCAGCCAAGAATCATGCTTCATTCTGCAAACGATAATACAGCTGCAACCACTGACAGTATAAAGAATGGGCAGCGTATCCGTGACGTCATCCATAGTTAGTGCGTTAGTCAGTCTTCCTCGAGAATAGATTGTTTTCTAGAGAAACTACCTCAGCTTTAAGGGTCAAATCGCACAAGTCTAGTGTGATTGTGTTGGTACAGTTGTCATGAGCTACAGAGACCAAAACTGTTTTTTGTACCAGGCTGTAAGCATGTTTATTTCTGCTGTGAAGTTGGACATTTGAACATGGGGACTTATGGAGACTGACTCCCTTCTGGAGCCAGCCTCAAGTGGACGTTTGAGGAACTGCAGTTTTTAGCTCTTACACACTGACTTCACAGGCGCGAAAGTTGCTGCTTGGCTGCAGCTATATAATACTTCTTTAGGTAATCAACACATTAATTAGTCTATATAATATACTGTTAAATGAGGAGAGGAGTCTAAGGCGACGGCTTCTTTTGTCTGAACAAATCAAAAGATATTTCATTTGCAATTATATAACACAGAGAAACGCAAATGCCTTTATTTTTGAAGACAGACAGGGAATTGAGCTACCACAGCGCCTCTTTTAATTGATCATTAATTATGTTGAGCAACAATCCGAGCTTCATTTCCATGTTCATATTCATTCAACTGAGCAGACTCTATCCGCTGACGAAGGCCACAAGACGCTAAAAAGCTTAGGGCTTTGGAAAATATCCAGCAAAACAAACTCGTGGCAACGTTCTTTTTAGAAATGATCAACAATCTGCTGGACTAAATACCACTAGATATAAGAGAGGACAGTTCCTTTAACCTCAAGACGTCCAGGTTTTACGAGACTGAACAAAGAAAACTTATTTTAAAATGCATATGGAAACAAAAATTACAATAAAAAGTCAATAATTCTGTGACCTAAGACTAAAACATGACCAAAAAACAATAAAAAGCTCTCGTCAGTCGGCATTCAATGCACCACAAGACTACTCTCTAAGCCGGTTTGGACGTTTGGAGATGTATGCAAGTCTTCATAATTGTGTGTAGTTATCATCACCTTGCCCAGGTTGTTTTACAGGAGGAGATAAAGTGTGAACAGCAGCAGCAGCAGCTGGTCTGTCAGAGCGCTACTTGATCTCCTTTAACCTCTGGGTCACGGGTTTAAAGGTCAAAGGGGGCGAAGGTCGTGCTCCAAGCACAGGTGGCTGAGAACGAATGGAAACCAAAGTGTGAAGCACGGAAAGCGAAAGAGGTTTTCGCACATTCATGCATGAAGGATGCAAACAAAAAAATGCAAACTTCTCTTTTCTTACACGCACAATAAACCATAAACGCGTTCAAAGAAAACACAGCGGGAGTTCATAAAGGAAGATTTACGACGTGGCTGCAGAATAATCTCATAGCACCTGGTGGAGGGAGGACGTAAACACACATTACGTGATATGAGAGCGCTGCAGGGAGTCCACAGCAGCACCACGCTTGGCATGCGCCTCTGCACACATCTGCAGAGCAGCTCCCAACACACACACACACACACTGCTTCAATTAAACTTCAATGTACTTCAGGGAGCCCTCTCGTGCTACAGTCAAAGTACGCCTGTTAAACACTCACTCATGCACACACACTTGCAGTGCTCTGCTTTCCTTCTGCTTGACGTGCCGACGACGCCGCATGACAAAAAACGTGTGTTTTAAATAATTTGTGTAGTGTCTGTGGCACGGTTTATCTGTCATACCCCTGCGTGTTTTGGTTAGTAATTGATTCGTAGAGGAAGACAGTAAAAAAATATTTTTTTTAAAAAGCAGGAAACTCTTTGTCAGCCCCTCGAGCGTCTCACTGCAGGTGTTCATCCACCCTCCTCTCCACCTGCGTTTACCTGCTCCCTGAGCCGTCTGTCTGTGTTTGGACTGAGAGAAGCGGCTGGAATTCAACCAGCAGCTTGATCCAAATCTGATTATTTGAAGCACCTCTGGCAGGAAAAAAGGCAAAGTGATCTGCCAGAAATATGACTTTACCGTGTATACGTGACACTAAAAACTCAACAACTGCTACCGTGTTTTTCTTATTTTGTTTTATCAGCTGATGGTTTTGTCCCGTTGAGGGTGGTACGACAACTTTAACAACAAGAACCAAGCCGCAACCTTCGTGGCTGTGAAGCGAAGCCAAAAACTGCAGTTCTTCAAACGTCCACTTGAGGCTGGCTCCAGAAGTGAGTCAGTCTCCATAAGTCCCCATGTTTCACAGCAGAAATAAACATGTTTACAGCCTGGTACAAAAAACAGTTTTGGTCTCTGTAGCTAATTTCCCCGTTCATGACAACTGTACTGAGGGTGAATTTATATACAACTCACCTGTTCACATTATATTAGTTATTATATAGTTATATATTATTATTAGCTGAAAGACCTTAAAATGCTCCCTAAAGCGGAGGGGAACCTTTTATATTATCATCATTCGAAGCAATGTGATCTGAGCTTCAGACACACTTTAACATCCTCACCTCTCCACGGTTACAGGGATAAGCAGCAGAGTATTTGGAGGTGCAGCTGGCGCCGTCTTGTCCGCCGCCTGCCTTTCCCTCCTCCAGCCCGAATGCGGCGCTGCAGTTGCTGGCGTAGTACTGCAGCATCTTCCACGTTCTCCCAAAGTCCTGCGACCGCTCCAGGGTCATGGCGGCAGGCCTCGGCGAGCGAAACACCACGATGAGATGCGTGAAGTAGAACTCGGCCTCCAGGTCCAGCTGCACAGTCTCAGACTCCACCCCCTCCGCCGACTGCCACCAGGTGTTGGGGTGACGGAAGGAGGAGTCGGACATGCCGCCGGCCAGGTGAGAGAGGAGAGGCAGGCCGGCGTTGCATTTAGCGCACTTGGCGGCGCTGCAGGCGAGGTTGGTGTTGGGGTCAGAGTAAGAGCAGTAGAGCTCTGTGCCGTTGTTGCCACAGACGGTCTGCGTCAGGACCCGGCGACCCAGGGCCAGGTTACCCATGCGGGGGTTGCAGGCTCTGCTCTCACAGCGGGGGGCCACGCCTGCACGAAACACCTCCACCGACAGACCTGTGAGGACGGATGAGGAGAAGAAACGTTTACACGTGTGCGCGGCAAACATGTGCTGAGGTGACATAACAGATTCATAGATGAAAAAAAGAGTGAACGTGTAAGTGTGGCACATCAGCTCAGGGCGGTTTCACCAGGACTATTTCTTTGGTAGGATGAAAGGTGGAGGGATATCTTAAATGTTGAACACCTCACCTGTTTAGATTTTATTAAGACTTAAAGTTATGCAGAATTAACAGCATGGGCACTCTGATTGACAGGTAGGTGCTGCTATAGGTGGCTTGTTTGAGCAACCAGGCATCATTCAGCTCGTCTCAGGTCCAGGTCTTTGCTGGTTTTTAGAGGACTACACCTTCAAGAACTTATTAGATATTCTATATACCTACATAATCAAGGAATGGGGTCCATATATGAGAAGTTTGCCTCCACCGGTACATCAGTTTAGGAGTGTTGGTGGCTTATTCGAGATCCATTTCAGCAAAATATGTTAAAACATTCAACAATTTCTGTCTGTGGGACCCCTTTCTTTTATTTGTGGGTGTCCAAATCCAACTTCCACCCAGAAATCCTGAATATGGGAGTATGAGTTCAGGTGATATCTGAAGGCGATGCAGCAACTTTCAACAGAGATATGCTCATCTATATATATATATATATATATATATATATATATATATATATATATATATATATATATATATATATATATATATATATATACAGTCAGAATAAATTCACATCGAGTTTGGTTAAAAACTTATCTTAAAGGAAACTCAAACAAAAATAACAATAAAATATCAATAATTTTGTCACCTATGACTAAATGTGACCAAAACAACGCATCACTTTGTCCCTGGAAATCACTTTCTAGGCAGGTTTGGATGCTTGGAGATGTTTCGTGAAGTGACTCAGTGTCTGTTTGTGTGCACATGAGTCAAGTGATTTACCTCAAATCTGAAATGTTATGCAACAAAATGTATAATAGGGGCATTGTGCACCTGCAGCCAGCAGCCGGCGTGGACTCTTAGCAGAGATAAAGGTTTGGCAGCTCAGGGAGAGGATGCATTCAGAAGAAGAAAAAAAACCCACCCCTGAGGGCCACAGTGTCATCTTCCAGTGTGGATATATTATCTTTTAAAAAGTTGGAGTTTGTGTTTCCGTGTCACAGACTTCACAGACAGCCTGGTTTAACCAACCTTTGCACTGGAGGCAACTACATAACTCTCTATGACAATTCATCTTTACTCTCACGTGGATGTGAACTGATCATTAGGAGTAAATTAAACTATATTTATTAAATTAATTCAGACATAAATCTCAACTTTTATGCCCTTGATACCAAACTTCCATCTAAACCTGAGGCATTTAAACAACAATGATATCTGAGCATGTGTCCTGCTGTTCTGTGCCTCCTGCAGCCTAATATAGAAAGTGGAGTTTATCACTGAGTTCATGCTTTTGAATAAACTCTTAAACTTTTTAATTTTTATGTGGATTTAAGTGTCAGAAATACAAATAAAAGTCGCTTTTAGTCAGATTTTAATTGCGTAAAAATGTAAGCCGAGTTCTGCACTGTGCTGAGCAGCAGCAGCTCATTGCTGCACACTTCTTTAACAAAATAAAATAAAATGTGTTTAATGGTAATAAATAAATACTAACCTGCATCTGACAGCACGGCAACGCTGATCACAAATAAAACCAGCATGTCTACTTGTTGGAGGATTAATCCAAATAGAAGATGAAGAGTTACTCAAACATCAAGTGTGCAAAGATCTTCATCCACGGTGCAACAATAAAAAGAAAGAAAACACATTAAGACAAGTGCGCAGGTTCAAATCCAGTGTGGACTTTCTCTTTCACTCAGCTGTGATCCAAGAAGACGGCGAGAGAAGAAACAACATGATCCCGCACGGTGCGTGATGTCCCGCTGAGAGATGAAGGAGAAGAAGAAGCTCAGCTCGTCTGCTGTTTCGGGACCTGCAGCGTGTTTCATTTCCCCGCACTGTGAGCCCGCTGCCCCGCTCTCTCTGCCCCGCACATCTATTTCTAACAGAGGGGACGGAGAGGTTGTGTAGTGACAGCAGCGGCGGCTCCGCCTCTCCTGCACATTTTTCTCTGGCTTAAAGGAACATGTGCAAAAGGTGTGAGAGATGTTTAGATGTTGTGTCACCATGGCAGAGGATCATATCCCTCATGCACAGTCCTTCATTCACAATGGTTACTGTACTACAGTTTGTTTGTCTAGCTAAGATTGTGCATAAAACTGGAAAAATAAAAAAACAGGAGTGGTGCACACATAAAGTAACCTCTATATCAGAGTAAAAAGAAAATGTATAAAGCATAATATACTGTTATATAAACACATAAACAAAAACAAGAAAATTTATATGTAGCCTACAGTGCTGTAAATAAATACACTATATATGGTATTCATGATATTATGTTCATATGATTATGTTGACTAATTTTGACAATTAACGAGACTATTTTGCATGTGATAATTAATAAAATGAAATAATGCTGACATGTTTTGGTGAGAACAACCATTAGACTGAGAATCAATCAATCCGTTTATCAATCATTTGCAAAGTAAGACATTTGAAATGTGATGAAATAAATGAGTGGTTTGGAGGTTTGTTCATGTAGTTTGTGTTGAGGGTGTAATTTCTGTTTCAAGAAATGAGCCAAACCGACGAAGAAAAACTGTAAAACAACAGTGTGAATAACTTTAAAGAAACTTTTCAAACTTTCCATTAAATAACACACATTAAATCATCACACTATGTAACTTTGTAACTACTTCATAACACTTCATGGCACTAAGTCGCACAACACTAACTATTTCACTGATTTTGGTGAAACTGGATCGCCAACTGTAGCGGCTGTTAGCTCATGTTAGCTATGGTTAACTAACATTAGCTAATGTTAGCTATGGTTAACTAACATTAGCTAATATTGATAATGTTAATGGCAACTGTAGCAGCTGTTAGCTCATGTTAGCTATGGTTAACTAACATTAGCTAATGTTAGCTATGGTTAACTAACATTAGCTCATGTTAGCTATGGTTAACTAACATTAGCTAATGTTGATAATGTTAACGGCAACTGTAGCAGCTGTTAGCCACGGTTAACTAACATTAGCTTATGTTAGCTATGTTTAAATAACATTATCTAATGTCAGATAATGTTAACGGAAACTGTAGCAGCTGTGAGCTAATGTTAGCTATGGTTAACTAACATTAGCTTATGTTAGCTAAGGTTGAACTTTGTTGATGCTAACTATAGCAGCTGTTAGCTAGTGTTAGTTGTTATTAGGTAATGTTAGCTAATGCCAACTTTAGCAGCAATTAGTAAAAAAAAAAAAAAAAAAGCTGCTGTTAGCTAATGTTGGCTCAGTTTGTTAGCCTGGCTGTCCAGACTGTGACCTCAGAGCACTGGGTGAGTGTTACTGTTATGGAAGAGTTGGTGTCATGCCAGAACAGGAGCTAGGCAAGCGGGCAATGCAACCAGGCACAGCAGCATCCATGGACATAATAACTGAGCAGAAACAACTGAAGGGGACATTGAAAAATCACAATTTGATACATTATATGTGACATTATATCATAATTAGGCGGTGGATGCCTGTCGTCTATAATAAATTTCTCCAGACCTCGTGGAGTCTGACGCAAAAGGCTGACGTGGGGAGTAGTAAATGAACGCTCCTATCCACATTTCTGACTAATTGGCTTTGGATAGAGAAAGTACACACACAAAAAGACGCTGTATGAGCCGCTGACGCACATCGAATTACACCGATTGGTTGCTCGACTGCAGCCTTTGTTGACAGCATTGTTGGTGTCCATACAAAACCAGTCAAATATGCAAGCCAATAAGTCCAGTTCTGCCAGCTGCTCCCAACAATGGCTGTTTAATAGCACATAAAAAAAAGAGAGGGGACGGGATGAAGGCATTCATATATGAGAAAACTTATGGTGACGGGCCTTTGCAGGCTGCAGTGTGCCCCCATGTGCTCAGCGATGGTACAGGATCACAAACTGATGATGGAAGGCTGTTCTTTCCGCTCCGGCCCATTTTGGGTCAAGCTCCACTGAACACAGCATGGCTTTGGCTTCTCTGTCTGCTGAGTAATCGGACCATGACCTGCTTTCTGTGCACTTGACCCGTGTCCAATAAGCAGTGAGCCAAATGAAACTATCTCACCTGTTCGCATTGTTCTGTCTGTCCTGGTTCACCCATTTGTTCTGTGCTTTTTGTGAAGAGGAGAACTGTGTTCTTCCCCTGAAACTCACACTCTGTTTCCAGTCTTTATGCTAAGCCAAGCTAACCGGGGGCTTGCCGTAGTGTGCAGATACCTCTGAAGGTGAAGTCAGAGGAAAGTTATAACAATTCATCCTGACCTGACCGACTTTTAAGCCAACATTGTCATCCCCAGATCTACGCCTGTGGAGTTGTGCTCACAGTCCCATGCTTTACACTTCCTACAGTTCATCCACTCCACAGGCCCAATCAGTGTGAACTTCTGTCTCTCAGCTGTCTGCAGACTTCAAAGGGCTGTTTGGCATCAGACTGGAATGATCCGATTGTCTTGGATCGTTTTGTAGTCGTTCTGTGTCTCTTTGTGGTCATTTGTATCTCTTTGTGGCTGAGTTTGTCTCTTTGCGGTCGTTTTTGTCTTTTTGTGGTCATCCTGTTTCTCTTTGTGGGTGATTCTGTCTCTTTGTGGTTGTTCTGTGTCTCTTTGTGGTCGCTTTGTGTATCTATGCGGTTGTTTTTGTCTCTTTGTGGTTGCTTTGCATCTTTTTGTGGTCATCCTTTTTTTCTTTGTGGCTGATTCTGTCTCTTTGTGGTTGTTCTGTGTCTTTGTGGTCACTTTGTGTATCTTTCTGGTTGTTTGGCATCTTTTTATGGTTGGTTTCTGTCTCTTTGTTATTTGTTTTGCCTCTTTCTGTGGTCATCTTGTGTCTCTTTGTGGCTGATGCTGTCTTCTTCTTTGTTCTGTGTCTCTTTGTGGTCGTTGTGTGTATCTTTGTGGTAGTTGTGTGTATCTTTGTGGTAGTTGTGTGTATCTTTGTGGTAGCTGTGTGTATCTTTGTGATCATTTTGTGTGTCTTTGTGGTTGTTTTTTGTCTCTTTGTGGTTGTTTAGCTTTTCTTTGTTATTGTTTTGCCTCTTTTTGTAGTCATCATATTTCTTTTTGTAGTCATTTGTATCTCTGTGGTTGTTTTGTGTCTCTTTGTGGTTGTTTTGTGTCTCTTTGTGGGTTTTCCGTCGCCTCGTGGTCATTTTGTGCATCTTTGTGGTTATTTTGTTGTGTCTTGGTGGTTGGTTTTGCATCTTTTCGTGGTTATTCTTTTGTTTGCTTGTTTAATTGACTTTCTAACAAGAAATCTTAACAGTCACTTTACACGCCAGTCTGGTCACCTCTCTGGCCTTGTCCCTGCTTTCAACATACACCCCCTCCACACACACACGCACACACATTGTTATCATGCCATAACTGACACGGCGACTGACAGACGGATTGGTTAATTACACAGAGGGCAGCTCAAAAAGAAGAGGGAAGAAAAATAGGCTAAATGATGTAAGGACCTGAGCATTTCAAACATGCAAAGGAAAGATCCAGCGCAATTTCAGAGGAATTTTCTGACAGAACCCAGCCCTTTACTGTAGTGAGATGTTAGTTTTATTCAAAGTGTCAGGTTTGAACTTGTCAGATGCTTCAGTAACAGTTGAACGCTTCAGCGCAGAAAAATGAGTGAGATCTTCAGACTGTGTGTGCCTGGAGATAAATAGCTGCCCAGACAGAGCGCTGAGCACGACCCAGATATGCCAGTCATCTCACGTCTTTCCTCCTGAACAGGACATAGTTTTTTAATTACTAAATAATTATTTAATGAGATTTGCCTTTAAAGTTAAATATTTTAGAGCAGATGTTGCACAAACAGTATAGTTCAAATCAGGGCACATAGAGTGATTGGCAGCTACGCCAGAAGAAAAAAAATATGATTTCTTTTGCCTTCCAGTAATCGTATGATGAATCTTAAAAGAATGTCTGTGTGACGCAAGAGTGAACGTCAGTAAGTGATATAAGGTCACTTTAACCTCACCTCTGAGGATCGCACACCTGCTTTAAGCTGGAAATGAAATGATTTGTCATTTAATCGATTAGTTAATTTGATAGTGAGCTAAATATTTTTAGGTTTTAGAATCAGAGAGGAAAGTGGTCTTGAATTAACCGAGTAAACTGAACCAGGATCAGTCTGTCAATCATAAAGCTGACTTGGGTGCCAGTCCAATTATTTTCTTCCTTTACATATGAATCAGACTATGGAACAGTATATAATGAACTGATTAGTTGATTAAGGAGTTTTTTTCATACAGAAATAATGAACATTTTATGGTTCCAGCTCAGTAAATTAGAGGATTTTCTTAATCCATAATGAAATAATCAATGGTTGCAGTCCTAAAATAAAATAAGTACGAATTATAATAAACAAATTTTCTTGTATTTTTGTTTTGCATCTTTTTAGGCTCCCTCTGTATCTCTTTGTGTTTATTTTTGTCTCTTTATGGTTGTACAGTGGTGGTCAAAAGTTTACATACACTTGTAAAGAACATTAATGTCATGGCTGTCTTGAGTTTAGTGGCAATAGAAATCTAGATAAAATCAGGCTAGAATTAAGGTTTTAGAATGTCCCGACTTAAACCCCATTGAGAACATGTGGACAATGCTGAAGAAACAAGTCCATGTCAGAAAGCCAACAAATTTAACTGAACTGCACCAATTCAAGAGGAGTGGTCAAACATTTTTACCAGAAGCTTGCAGGCGCCTAATTAAAGTGAAAATGACCAAGGGACATGTAACCAAATATTAGCATTGCTGTATGTAAATTTTTTGACCCAGCAGATTTGGTCACATTTTTTAGCTGACCCATAATAAAGTCATAAAAGAACCAAACTTCATGAATGTTTTTTTTGTGACAAAGAAGTATCCATACACCCACCCAACCCATCCATCCATCCATCCATTCATCCATCCATCCATCCATCCATCCACCCACCAACCCACCTATCCTTCCATCCATCAATCCATCCATCCACCGACCTATCCATCCATCAATCCATCCATTCATCCATCCATCCATCCATCCACCGACCTATCCATCCATCCATCCATCTATCTATCTATCCATCCATCCATCCACCCACCGACCTATCCATCCATCCATCCATCAATCCATCCATCCACCGACCTATCCATCCATTCATCCATCCATCCATCCACCCACCGAACTATCTATCTATCTATCTATCTATCTATCTATCTATCTATCTATCTATCTATCTATCTATCTATCTATCTATCTATCTATCTATCTATCTATCTATCGCTGCAGTGCGCACATCTCGCCGCTAGGGGTCAGTGTGCGCAGACCGGAAGCCTCACATGAGGTCAGAGTTGTACTTCCTCCTCGGCGGTAAAGCGTGTTCTGGTCCAAACGTTATTGTGACGAAGAGATACAACATTTACTAATCAACAGAACTCATTAGACACAACAGACATGGTGAGTACACCTTTAATCACGCGTACCGTCGACACACGGAGACGGTTCAGCGGCTTGTTTACGTTTTTTACCGCGCAAACATAGCGGCTAGTCGGCGTTAGCCACGTTAGCTTTCTCATTCATGATTTACGTGAATGAATGAATCCCGCAAATTCACGCACACACACTAGTCTAACGCACATATAATGTGTTTGATTAAACAGCTTCCAGGTGGATTTGTTGCACTCGTTCAGTTGAACTTGTGTTCGCTTTTGTTTGATTTATGTGCAGGAAAAGTCAAATTTAAATGAATCCTCACATGTTTATCTGCAGACAGTGTGTTTCAGACCTCACACACACACTTATAGCTTTATATTTCAACTTGTAAACACACTGCTGCTTGTTACAGCTGCTTTTACATCCAAACAGCACAGCAACACATGTAAATATCTCACATATGTCTTAAAAACACATGTGTTGGTGATGTGCAGATGTTTTAAATGTGTTTAAAGTGTGTATAATAACCTGCCTCGTCTTCTCTCTCCAGAGTTTACCTCTGAACCCGAAGCCTTTCCTGAACGGCCTGACGGGAAAGCCGGTGATGGTGAAGCTGAAGTGGGGCATGGAGTACAAGGGCTACCTGGTGTCTGTGGATGGGTACATGAACATGCAGGTGAGTGTCTTCAACCAATACAAACAAAACTAATAATAATAATAATACATTTTATTTCATTTCTGTCACCTTACATTAAATAAAAGTAGTCAGCAAATTACAAAAAACAAACAAAAAGAACCATAAAAGTATCAAATTACAATAATACAACATTAAAAACAGGTTAATAGGACAATGCAGTTGAATCAGTCAGATGGAAAAGGCGTTTTTAAACAGCGGAGCGGGCGGTCAGGATCTGAGGAAGTGAATACAGTGCATCAGCTCTGATATGTCCGTCCTTGCTTAAATAGGGAGATAACTGAAGTTATTTTGGGATGTTGTGGCATCTGTTTATATTCCAGATTTTGAATTGTTCAAACTTTTTTTAAAGGAAGATGTGCTCAGACACTCAAAACAAAGCCGTGTGTCACGCAGCAGCTACGATGCTGTTTTGGCAGTACAGTCAATGTGGCGTGGCATTTTTCGGCTTCAAAGTGGCTCTTTGGAAACCTACCCACTCTGTCTGGTCTTTATACTGTCACAGGGTGTTTTATTTTGAAAAGCAGATTCTCTGTGCTGTTTCTGTGTCTGACTTTCTTCCCACCTGGAGCTGCTCTGTGCGGATTGACACACAACAAAAATAAAACAGCCTCGTTTTCTCGGTGGAGACGAGCGGAAACACACCGTGGTGCTCCTTGGTGGGGGGTTCAGACGTTGTGTAAGACGGCCACGATTAACTCAGGCAGCGCAAATGTAACACCTTTCAGCCTTCAGCTTCCACTTGGCCTTTTACTCACTGATTTTATTTGAGTTTTTGATACTACAGATTCAAATAAAGTGCCAATTTTTTTGGGTGGAAAAAATAAACCAGTAGTAGTGCCAACACACTCAACGAAAGTGCTTCATTACATAGTTTTACAGACTGTGTGAGGGTTCGGGTTAGTTGGGATTTACTTTTCTCTGACTATACGTTCATACTTGTTCTGCGCTATTAATTGTGCATATTTCTTGGCACGCTGTCTCACTTAAACATGTGCAGACACACCCTGTAACTGTTTTTTTATATCTACATATTTCTTCACAGCTGGCAAACACAGAAGAATACGTGGATGGAGCATTAGCGGGTCATCTTGGCGAAGTGCTTATCAGGTAAACATCTTTTCATCTTTATTTTTATAAGTTTAGCAGAAGCGTCTTTGTTTGATTTTTAAAGGACTTTGTCAGCTTAACACAGCAAAATGTCTGTGAGACAGAGAAAGTTAACTAACCTGCGTTAATAATTAAAACAGCGCTGTGGTTTGTGTGTTTGTGCTAACTGGTGTGTTTCCTACCCGCAGGTGCAATAACGTTTTGTACATCAGAGGCGTAGAAGAAGAGGAAGAAGACGGAGAGATGAGGGAGTGACGTTGGTGAAGACGACCCCCGGCCTGTTGTTGTCGTCTGTCTGAGTGCGATTGAACCTCGTTAGTTGAGTTGATGAGTGTTTGTGTTTTCACCATGTGAAACGAATGAACGCTTGGACAGTTTTTTTCCAAGCATTTCTACTTCTTTCTTTTTTTTTTTTTACTGTATGTGAGACCAATTTTATGTTGTGACATTGTGATACAGACACAATAAATGATTATACCCCTTTCTTAAACCTTGTTGTGGTCTTTTAATGTATGTGTGGCAGAAGCACCGCCTCCATCTCTCTCTCTCTCTCTCTGTACTTTAAACTCAGCGTCAGTATCTCCTGGGCAAATATTTGCCTTGTTCCCAAACTAGTTGGAAACCAGTTATTCCAGACGTTAGTGTGCCCCCGCTTTGGATGAATCAAAAAAGAAAAAGCAAAGAAAATGTCGTGTAATTACAGACTACTGGTGAAGAATGCCAAACAGGTGGTTCTGATCTGCAACAATGGAGAGAAGTACATGACCAAACATGGGATGCAACATCTTTGTGTGATTGAAAATGGGAGTGTGGTGATAGGGAGGTAAGTTTTAAAGCAGGATTGTGTAACTTTTCTAAAACAACAGGTTGACTGTACATAATAAGGTGAAGGGTGTCTGTCATTGTAACTTTGTGCTGTGCACACCAACAGCTGTTTAAGTGATTTTGGTGAAGGTGGATCATATTTTATGGAGGATACGTTTTCTGGTTTTCCCTCAACGCCTAATTTTTCTGTGATTTACAGTGGGGATGCACGATTTTTATCGGGCCGATATGAGGATAAATTACGTCATTTATCAACCCGATAACTTAATTCTAACCGATATATTGATTAAATTGAGTTAATTCTTTGCAGGCCGTGTAGCAACAAAAATATGAAGCAGCTCGCGGTGCTGCTAAGGCTAAAACAACGCAGCGTGGATGATTGACACCTCTATCGACCAATCAGAGTCAAGAGAATTGATTAGTACCGCCCACATCCGCCTTTGACCCACCAATGACGATCCAGAATGAAGCAAACCCAAAGGTGGTATATAGCACCAAGAGGTCTCACTTCGCGGTCAAAGCCTCTTTGTCTTTATGTAACAACCAGGAGCTTCCTGACTGATTCAAACTAAAGCAGAGACATGTGAGGAGACATTAGCAGCGTTTCTTCACACTGAAATAAAACTTTGACCACAAAACAGCAAAAAAAAAAAAAAAGACAGAAATACTGTGTCGTTTTGTGAATTTGTCTGGTTTGGTTCAAGTGGTGGAATTAGCAGTTGTGCTAAAGTGGACATGTGCTGTTTTCCTGTTTTTGTTACATGCCCAGATAATAGCTTGGGGAATGAACTGTGTTTCGTTTGGGTTGGTAATGCTTGGTAGAGCTTTTAGCTGAGCTTCTCCTCGTCATTTTGGTATGCTACATGTTAGGATCGTGCATCACTAATTTACAGAATTTATGATGGACAGTGAAGTAAACTGCTGCCAACAGTGTAGCTGCTGTTAGATAATGTTAGCTCAGTTTGTTAGCCGTAGTGTTAAGGCCCAGGCGTTTTGGACCACCAGGAAGAAGAAGAGGAGGTTTTTGGCCCGGAGCATGGGGTGCTGAAGGATGTTGTGCCAGAACAGGAGCCGGGCAAGTGGGCAACGTAAACGACTGCGGTTTAAGATGATTAAACTATTAAACAATAACAAAACTATATGCTAATTAACTGGTGAGTGAAGTAAACTGTTGCCAACTGTGTAGCTGCTGTTAGATAATGTTAGTTCTGTTTGTTAGCTGGAGTGTTAGTGTTTGTAACAACAGGCGTTTTGGACCACTGCGAAGAAGAAGAAGACGAGGAGGTTTTTGGCCAAAGCTGAGCAAGCTGGGCAATATATAACCAGTGTTTCGGTTTAAAAAGTGACCCTGTTAATTGGTGACCGTCAGCCTAATGCGGCTTGGTTTCTCGCGACAGCTGTTGAAACAAAAGACAATACATAGCTGTCAAATAAGACACGAATGAAACAGATCAGGTCATTTTTTTGTGTGTGTCACTGTATAAAAATATAAATCAATAAAACAAAGAGGTGTTCAGGAGGGCAGCTAAGCCTGCTTTCAACGGCTGCTGTAACCACGGTTGCCAGTTATAACATGGTCGCTCGTTAAACCGTAACACCGGGCTCAGGAGAAAAGGAGAGTGCAAGGACAAAAGTAAGTCTGGGACTGACTTCGAATGGTTGGTGAGATAAATAAAAGAAGCCGAGCTGGCCCGATTGCTGTTGGACTGTAGCTTTAAATTACCTAAAATTGTTAAAGAATACAGCATTACATGTAAAATAATGTCCTAGTATGACACCTACAGGCTGTAATGTGTCATTACACCAGAAAACAAACCTACTGGATAGACCCCACAGTGGGGATCACAGCATCTCGTATACACAAGGTTGATAAGAAATATATAGAAGAAAGTCATGAAGTTGTGCTGGTGTTAAGGAATGAAGGACCTGTGGTAGAGCTCCTTCTTACATGGTGGGCGTCTGTTGCTGGAGGAGCCGTCTAAGGCCTCCACAGACTCCTCTATGGAGTCTAAGAGGGCAGTCCATGACAGAGCTGGACTTCTTGACCTCTTTGTCGAGTCCTGTACCCTCCAAAGGACCTTGGTCTCATCAGTAAGTGGAGATGGCTTTCCTATCTCTGAAGCTTTACAGCTTTGTACTCATGTAGAGCTGTAACTTCTCATTTCTTCATGCAGCGATGGGCTGATCAAAGCTGTGGGACCTGCTGAAATCATCAGAGAACAGTATTCAGAGGCGTCCTTCGATAAAGTGATTGACGCCACAGGGATGTGCGTCCTCCCTGGTGAGTATCAGCTGGTGTTTTTGTACATCAGCTCAGCAGAGCTACATCAGATCGATGATCAAGAACCTTCTTGTTTCAGGGTTGGTTGACGCACACACCCATCCTGTCTGGGCTGGTGACCGGGTGCATGAATTTGCAATGAAGGTAGATACGCGTTCACCTTTTTCTTTTTTTAACCTTACTTCCACAACTGCAGCTAAAAGTTGAAATGCTTGAAATAGTTGGCAGGTGCCACCTACATGGACGTGCACCGGGCCGGTGGAGGGATCCACTTCACGGTGGAGCACACTCGAGCTGCCGAGTCCTCAGAGCTGCTGGCCTCCCTCAGCAGCAGGTTGATCCGGATGCAGCGAGCGGGTACGACCCTGGTGGAGTGTAAGAGCGGATACGGCCTGGAGCTGCAGACCGAGCTCAAGATGCTGGAGGTGATCGAGGAGGCCAGACGCACCCTGCCCATCAACATCTCCTCGACCTACTGTGGAGCCCACGCAGTTCCCAAGTATGGACCGTCCTCAGAATGATCTCTTCATATCACATCTTGAAAAATAACAGTGCATCTTTGGGTTGTTTTTTTTTAGAGGGAAGACAGTTGCAGAAGCCACAAAGGACATCCTGCAGGTTCAGCTGCCTCGGCTGAAAGAACAGATGTCTGCCGGGAGCCTCAGAGTCGACAACATCGACGTCTTCTGTGAGCAGGGAGTGTTTGACCTCGGCTCTACTCGCTCCATCCTGCAGGCTGGGAAAGAAATGGGCCTCAACATCAACTTCCATGGAGATGAGCTCCATCCCATGAACTCTGCTCAGGTATCACTTACTCCTAAAGCCTCCAGAATGACCTTTAAACATCCATTGACGTTAACCTGAACGTGTCTGTGTTATCAGTTGGGTGCAGAGCTCGGAGCTTTAGCCATCAGTCACCTGGAGGAGGTCACGGATGAGGGGATCGCTGCCATGGCAACGGCAAGAACCGCTGCTGTCCTTCTGCCAACTACAGCGTACATCCTACGGTATTAACACACACAAGTACACGCACACAGCTAATAACTGTGAGTTGTCTAATACTGTGTGTGTATTTAGGCTGCCCCAGCCTCGTGCCAGAGACATGTTGGAAGCCGGAGTGATTGTCGCTCTCGGCAGCGACTTCAACCCCAACGCCTACTGCTGCTCCATGGTGAGTGTGCGAGAGACGTTCGAGTCGAGTGTTGCGTGATGCTCATGCCTCATCCTCTTCTTGTCTCCAATGCCGTCCACCTTTCCTCAGCCGATCGTCATGCACCTGGCCTGCGTCAACATGAGGATGTCCATGCCCGAAGCTTTGGCTGCGGCCACCATCAACGCGGCCTACGCCCTCGGGCGCTCCCACACACACGGATCCCTGGAGGTCAACAAACACGGAGACCTGCTGGTCCTCAACACCACACGGTAAATCAGGACAGAAGAACGTGTCGACATTTACACACACACACAGAAAATAATCTTTTATAGATCTATAGCATCTTATTTTCAGATAATCTTTGTGTTTTAAACAAGGAAAAGTTGCTTTAAGTTGCTTCTTGCTACTTTGCTACTTACTTTTGCCATTAAAAATGTACAAATTTACAAACAAATCATGTGATTATCTCATAATATTTAACTGTAGTCAACCTCAACCACCTACAACATTAAAATGCTACTTAAACATGAGTAATAATAATATTTTAACACATATCAGCACTTACCAGGGCCATTTTCTGTGTACTTTTACCACTAAAAACAAGACTTTTACTTGTAACGCAGTATTTTCTTTCTACTTTTGTGTAGAGAATAGTACTTCTTTCCCTTTTTCCAGTTTTTACATGTACATATACGGTATGTATGTGCAGAAAAAGGCATTAAAAGCAACTAAACCACATCCCACATGAAGTCATTTTTTGGGTTATTATCCAGTGATTAAGACTGAAAAGATATAATTTCAGAAACGTAAGAAAGAAAACACTTTTTTTTTTTAAGCATGAGTATTTGTTTATGATATACAGTAAATATGAAAACTTTCCTGCTTTGTTAAGAGGATAAATTTTAGATGATTTTCCATGTATGACGACAGAGAAATGTGCTCAAATGTAACAGAGCCTCTTTATATTTTATGTTTTATCGCAGGTGGGAGCATCTGATCTACCAGCTCGGAGGACATCAGGAGCTAATCCGCTACGTGGTCATTAAAGGCAACGTCGTCTACGATAACGAGAAAACCGTGGACTTATAACCAGAAAATAGCTTCATTTTGACTTAGTATTAAAAATAGTTTAACACGTTTGGGAACATTTTAGGAAGCTGAAGTTGTATTTTCCAAATAGTCAAACTGTTTCTTTTGTTTGTTGTTAATTTGAACTTGAAAAATTAGCTGCTCACTTGGTGACAGTAGTAACTTCTCTAGAAACCATCGTTTTTAGCTAAATGTGATGCTGTGTTGATTAAAATCGGCCTCTTTGTGTTTAACACAGAGCCAGTCGTACCTTCTTTTATCAGTAAAGTCCAATTTAAGTCCACTTATCAAGTCACCCGGTGACTGAGGAATTTAAGTATCACCTTCACACCTCAATGATCAAACAGTTTGATTGACGTGACGTGACCTTTTGTTAAATAACCTGCAGCTCACCCTGCTTTGCTCTGAGTCTGTGTTTGACAATCGGAGTGAGCAGATACCAGAACTTTGACGAAAACAAAAGTAACGAGGTCGACGAGTGATCTGTGAAGAGTGCTTTTATTGAACATGTTAGTATACAATGCTTGTTTTATCTATCGGATCCATACGTTATATTTTTCCACAGGCACGGCTATAAACACCTCGTCTCTTCACTTCTTCTTTCCTAATCACAAATATTTTTTACAAGAAAAAACACTGAGTAAAACTAATGCTATTCACAACAATAAATGAAGAAACGTGAGATAAAAGGCTGTAGTGGCACACGATAACTGGCTTATTTTTGTTAACACAAAGGTAACATATGTGGGATTAGGCAGAAGAACATGAACCTCGTTAATCCATCAGGCTTCGTATTTCTTCCCCGCTCGGTGGATCTGTTGGTAAAGCGTCATGGAGAAGGCCATGCCAAGGAGCTGGGAACACAAACGACGAACCGTTAAACGTAAAAATAAATTAACCTGACATGTTTGAGTTACATAAAAAGCTGCTCACCTGTATGACCAACACACACATGGCGATGGTCCCGAGAAGGTGTTTGTTGTCGTCCAGCCACTCTTCCACCTTCTCGTAACAACCCTGAAAACACCACAGAAGAAGAAGGCGTCCAGGTTAAGACTCATGCTTCTTTTGTTTTATTTTGTAAAGAAATGTTTTTCCAATCGCAGATTTCAAAAGGTCAAACTGAAGAAGATGTTTAAGCTAAATAAAGAATACATTGTTTCTTTAATCTCATCTCTTATTCGTTGGTCTTTTTAGCTGGATTATTACCAATATTCAATCATTAATCAGTGGCATAAAAGTAAAAAAGTTCATTTTCCCAGATCCTTATTTAAAAAAAAGGAAAGTCAGGAAGTCAGACACAAAAACAGTGTAGTAAATTTGGTTGATTTTCAAAATAAAACACCCTGTGCAAACTTCCAAAAGAGAAACTACGTGGCATATTTACATAGTTTAGAAGCACTAACCAAGAAAAAAAAAGACCAAATCCGAGCAAGTTAAAGTCTAACCAAACACACACTGACCCGTGTCCAGAAGACATTGGAGGCGTTGTGTCCGCAGCCCTGGTAAAAGTGCTGGCAGCAGCGGTCAGGAACCACGTTATCATGCAGGGCCAGGTACCAGTCATTGTGGTTCATCACGCCACAACATCGCCACTGGAGCGGAGAAGGAAAACATTACTCAGACACTCAATAATGGATATTATACGACGAGTAGATCTGACCGAGCGATCTGATTGGTCAAGCAGACATTTGGAAAGTGCTCAAATCAGCATGAAGCACGCCTGCATAACACTAGAAGTCTTCTGGATTTTATGGAGCTGTTAGACTGCCTCGTTAATACAGGTGTGTGCCTCGTTAATACAGGTGTGTGCCTCGTTAATACAGGTGTGTGCCTCGTTAATACAGGTGTGTGCCTCGTTAATACAGGTGTGTGCCTCATTTGTGTGTGGCACGGTATCAAACAGTTTAGTGAGCGCAGAAAAATATTGTTTTTTAAGTCTAAAGGTCGACTCATCTGGACTGAAGCTGAGTATTTAATTAGATAAAAGCATGTTGTTCATTTTTTGGAAATGATTACACCGATCTTTGTTCAACACATTTTGACTTTCAGACTTTACAACGCTGTGGAGTTATTAGAAATGTTTAGATAACAGCCTCCATCAGCTGTGCAGGTGAATCACGGACACAGCACTGCTGGCTTAAAAATAAACGTGAAGTTCACGGAAGAGCTAAAGCTGTTCATAGAAAAATGATATTTTTTACCAGATATATTGTTAGACTGAACCAGCAAAGCAGTTTAGCGTTTATTCAGTTTGAGAAACTCCACGATCTCTAGAAAGCTTTGACGGGACTTACTAAGGCTCAGACTACTTGCTGGAGTTGTAAACTGGGTTCTGGTCTAATGCAGTGACTAATTATTTTCCAGGTATTAATCTCAGAGATCAGTACAGAAATGGTGTCCAAAGAAATGTTTATTTTGAGAACAAATTTATTTTATTTAAGTTGGTAATTGTTGTATAATTGAGCTTTAACTTATTACTGGCACTTGACAGCATCACTGCCGTGCCAATAATTAAGTTAAAGCACACCCTCAAATGTATTAGTCAATGATAGAAGTTAGATGTCAATAGATCATTATTAAAATACATAAACAGGTAGAGGGCTTGTTGTTTTGTAATATTACTGACTCTGTCTGTCTATGTGTATAGATGAAGCATACCTCTCCCTGTATGGTGTTCCACGCGTCCCTCAGGCCGGCATTGTTATCTGTGTTGTACAGCACCAGCCCTTCTTTCAGGTCGCGTCTGGCATTTTCACTCACCTGAGCAAACAGAGGTGAAGAGGTGGCTCATGGGATATGTAGGCGATGTTACCTGCTTAATAAATAAATACGGATGTTGTGTGTTTTCCTGTGGTCTTACCTTGTCAGTGTAGACAAAGAACAGGATGAGGAGGATGAGTTCGGCCAAGAGGATGATCAAGAGAACGATGAAAAACTGAAAGGGTTCAACATGAGACGTGCTGTATTTATGTCACATTGTAAATATGAACTTTTTGCTCAGCTCCAACATTTAAAATCACAACGCAACCTGAACACAACACGACTGAACCAATACTCACGCTCAGCAGCAGGCACTTGTTCTCCTTGATGGCGCCCAGGCAACCCAGAAAGCCCGTCACCATGACGACGGTGCCGAGGCTGATGATGAGGTTGGCGGCGGAGAGCGACGGGAAAGAGGGCGACAGCGTGGCGAAGCTGCCCTGAGAGACCGACAGCCACACGCCGACGCCGAGCAATCCACACCCGCCAAGCTGTAACACACACACACACACACAGAGGAAACTCAGACACTTCCTGCGATAACACTGTAATTGGTTTGCTGATCTTAGTGCCGATTCGTGGCAACATCTGAAGAACATCTGAAGAACAATGTGTGTGTTGTGATTACCCAGAAGAGCAGGTTGAAGAGGAAGAGCATGTATTTAACGCAGCAGATGCAACCACGAGCCATGATTGAATCGACGGGCACTGAAAGAAAATTATTTAAAAAAGAAAAAACATTCAAGTTTCATCTATTGGAGACTGTCGTTTCTTGTTACGTCACATTTTGTTCTCCAAAACACAACAAGGAGGAGACGGACTCACCACTTCAGGAGGAGAAGCAGGAGAACGGAGAAGCTCTAGAGGAGAACCTGTGACATGAACACAAACGTTTAAACTAGTGCAAACTACAACCTCAACAATAAACATAATAGTTTAAATTAACACATCTCTGACGGTGTCAACAAAAAGAGAAACATGACAGTTGTTGTATTTGATCACATTAGATTGTACAAGTGTGCCGGTCAGTTTATGTTTGTAGCGTTTCTGTCCTGTGTTACTCGGAAAAACTGTTTTTTTTTAGCTTTGTGACAATGAATTTTAAAGCTAATTAAAATATTTCAGTAATAATGAATAATTTAGCTTAAGAAGTAGGAGAATTTATAAATCCAAAGCAACACTTTATCTTTTTAGTTTATCAGAAAAAAAAACAAATTTTAAAATAAACAAAAATGGGGACACGTGATTTTCACTGGACAAAAACAAAAAAACAAAAAATTTTCTCCTTTAACACATTGTTGTTTGATATTTAGCAAAACTACGATGGACAAAACAGTCAGTGAAGGAAGAAATACTTTAAGTAAAAGTACTGTAAAAAAAACTATTAGAAGTAAAACGGCATTCAACGCCGTACTTAAGTAAAAGTATGAATACAAAATACACTTAAGGTAAAAGTAATTGTGTAGAAAAATTTTATTTATTTAATTTTAATTTTAAGAAAACAAAACAATGCTTATTTTTCACACTAATGAAAACATACTAATGAGTATTGTATTAATTATTCAATAAGTAAAATACTACATCTTAAGATACCGGACCTTTAAATTTTAACCTAAGTAACTTTTAATCACTGCGTTACAGTTAAACCTTCATGCCACTACTCTTTAAGTCTCAACACTGTAATAATATTAATTAAAAGTTAATTAACCATCTCAATAGATGAACTTTAACGGTTTTTTACAGACGGTTTTAAAACCCCTCTAGTTGTGACGTCACTACGCTGAAGTTCAGTTTTGAAATCAAAGTTTGAAAAAAACAAAAAAGGTCAAATCGGCTCGTGCGTCACCATTAAAAACGTTAATTTTTTTACAGTTTTAAGTTGATTAAACTCGACGATATTCACATAGAAACATGTAAAAGCTCCTCACGGAGGCTCAGGCCGGGATTGTTTTCATGTCCATGCCCTCGGAAATGAGACAAAAAGAGGGGAAGAGAGTTTTTTACTTACCGCCGAGCTGGAGCTCATCTTCCCGCTTTAACGTCTCGAGTTACAGCCGCAGAGAAGCTTCACATGCCGGCGTGAGCCGCTTCCACTCCCGGCCTAAAGACAAAAAACATAAATCCGACGGTTGTAAACTGTTGGAAGTTTCGTCGATGGCTGGAGGAGAAGAAGAGGAGGAGGAGGAGGTGGAGGAGAAGAGAGAGAAGAGGGAAGAGGGCGGAGCACGGCGGAGGACACACACCGAGTAGAGGCGTGTCTGTTCGGATTGGGAGAGAGGGACCGGCCGGGCAGAGACCCTGCCTGCCTGGTTGTGTGGATTACATGACTGGGTCACATATTTGTGGTTTCTCACGGATTTCATAATAAAGTATGTTCACATAATGTTGCCCAGTGCTCAGCTGTGGTACTGCAACAAAGTCCAGAACCAGAACACAGTCCTGAAAATGGACCCCCCATTTCCCCTAAGGCCCCTGTAGTCCCAGACTACATTTAATGAAGTAAAAGTACTAATAAAACACTCATTTAGAAGTAAATTGTGCATTTCCTTATGTAAAAGTGTGTAAGTAAAACACATCTCCTGTGACTCTTCACCAGTTATATCATTACATTTATAAATATACCAAACATCTAATCATTAGATGTTTGGTCTATATTATTACTTCGCAACCCCAAAGGTGAACGTCTCCAATTAGACTGTTTTATTCAACTAACAGTCCAAAACCAAAAAAGACATTTAATTCACAGTGAGCAGCTGAGATTAGAAAATTTTTGACAATTAGGTATTTTTTGTTACTCATCAGCTTTTTTTAAATAGTTTTAGTTTTATTTAAGAAAGATAACCCAAAATATTATTATACTATATTGTTATATGTAAAAGTAGGATGGAGCTGTCCCAACAAATGTTGGTTTAGACCTTCTGTGTTTTTATTTTTTTGGTGTTGTAGATCACCTCCACCTGACCTACAGCTCACATCTGTTAATATTAGTGATAACGTCATCCTTCTGAAACTCCACGCTAATTACGAGAGGACTGAACCAGGCATTTGTGTGTTTATGAGTTTATTTGTCCAGTCTCAAGAGTTTCTAACCCTATTTTCTCACTTTCACTTTGATTAAACCTGATTACAGAAGCAGGATTCAGACTGTACAAACTATCAACAAGTCTGTTGACAGAGGCTGTAGGCATCCACACCTGAACAACTTTTTAACTTTTTCCCCTTTAGTTGGTAAAACGTTTCATTTAATTGCTGTTGGTGTGATGCAACTCTGTGTTCGGTGAACCTTGTTTATGTAAATGTCCTCTCATGTGGAGTTGCATTTGATATGTTATAAGCACAATAAAAAATAGTGATTTTATTGTTGTACAGGACTGAAACTGTTGATTTTTTCTCAATTCATCATTCTGATACTGCTGTCACAATTACCGAAAGTGACACAGTTCATAATGCTTGATTTGTCCAGCCAACAGTCCAAAAACAACAAGCTGAAATCATAAAATGTTTATCCAAGTACTTTCTTATCTGCTTATTCATTAATCGTGACACGTCAACACGTCTTCAGTGGAAAAAGTTGCCGAACGTCTGCACACAAACCCCAGAGTCAAACAGGACTTTAATAAAGGATTCATCATTATAACATTGATATAAATACATGACTCTGAACACAAAATACCAAATAAAAATACAAAACATACAAAAAACATTAAGAGCATCTTTCAGTTGCCTCCCTGGAGCATCCACGGCGTTAAAGCAGCAGCAGCAGAGTGTTTCCTGTGGTTTCTAGAGTCGGGGAGTAACAAGCCATTGTCCAGTTTTTGCCAGCATCCAGAGTGGCAACCATTCTCCAGTGAAAACTGGGGGTCAGTAGCGGTGCCCCCCGCCTCACAATGAAGGGGATGTGGGCAAAGAACACACAGTCACTGACTGTCCTCCATTGTTGAACTCTCTCCTCTGTCTGTCGCCGTCTGTTTACCCGAGGACCCATCGATCAGACTGGGAAGAGTTCAGCTGTACGGACTCGCTGATCTCTCCATCCTCGTGCTGAAATATTCAAATATTAGAGATGTTATTAGGAAACTCTACAAAACATACATACATGTCATACATGCTGTAGCCCTGGAGACTGTTGTCATATTGGGTGGTTTCCGTCAGTCCAGCATTTTGGTCTGAACTATGGTGGTCAGAGGATTAATCCTAAAGACTTTGGTCATATCTTGACGTTTCCTGTAGCACCACAGGTTGACGTCAGAGAAATGTTCTTCATCTTATTGGTCCTCATTTGACCTGATCTGAACTGAGTACGTGAACATCTGGACGGACGTGACTTCCTCATGATAAATAGTACAAAACCACTTCCCAGGAATGCTTGGATTGTTGTGGCCTTGATGGAAAACCCTCTCAAACAGTGTCAGGTCAAAGTGACCTACTCAAGATAGTGGTATTCCCCCAAAAAAGCCAAGCAACGTTTGTTCTGGTGCCAAAGAGTGATTTGACCAGAAGTAACTTGCATGGCTTGTAGCCTGTGAAGTGAAGCCAATGTGAAAATGTCATGAACTGCAGTTCCTCAAACGTCCACTTGAGGCTGGCTCCAGAAGTGAGTCAGTCTCCATAAGTCCCCATGTTAAAAGGTCAAACTTCACAGCAGAAATAAACATGTTTACAGCCTGGTACAAAAAACAGTTTTGGTCTCTGTTTTCTGTTGATTAGAAATGTACAAATTCCACGTTTGCAATTTTTTCCTTGGTCTTTAGACCGTCTTGTCTCTTTGTTTTTGCCCCAGCAATGTCTTCACAGCTATTGGACGGATTGCCACGAAAGTTCACACATTTATAACCGTGTTGATGTTGTAAATAAATGCTTGAAATTAAACATTTAAATACAGTTTTCTTTCTTCGATACAGCGGCTAGAACGGCTTAGATCGTCTTTTTCTTCCTAGTTTCAGTAACACAAGAACACTGCAGGGTTAAACAACTAAATGACTTGTTAAAACATGCAAAGAATTCTAAGATTATTTAAGATTACGACTAAAACGGCTGCTTAAATCTGCCGGTAGCGAAGTAGACGTAAAGTGTTTAAAACAAGTCAAAGACACACCTTGTTAGCGATGGCTCGGAGTTTGCCCAGCAGGGAGGGTTTCTGGGTGTAGACCACGTCGTCGTCCTGTTCCTCCCCTTCAGCCAGAGCACAGCTGTCAGCAGCTGGCAGCTCGCAGTCCTTGTTGGCAGACATCACCAGACGAGAGTATTTGTACTCGAGCCTGAACACAGACCAGACCAGACCACAGGGACGCCGTCATCATGAGACAACGTGTAATTTGGCGTACAGAACATCCAGCGTGTAACCGGAAAAGCTGCTGGCTGATTTTTTATGATGGTAGTTGAAGTGATTCTTCCAAATCTGAGCGGTTACAAGATGATTAACAAAGAAAAAAATATATACTGTAACCTGCTTGAACAACAAACAAGTTGCTGACGTCTCTACCTTTTTAATAACAGCTCAAGCTGATCTCAGTGAGTATGTTTACTGAGATCCAATTGGCAGGTGCGTCTAACCTCTTGTTTTTCTTCCAGAAATAGCAGGTGAGAGAGATGAGCAGCACGGCCACGAAGGCTCCGCCGCCAACCCCGACCTTCAGCCACAGAGCGATGGCCTCGCACGGGGACGAGCTCCTGGGAGGCAGCGATGCACCTTTGGCGCACAGCTTTGGCTCGTTCCACACGTACAGAGTTTCCTGCAGAGGGTGGAGGATTCGACAGATGGAGCGAGCAGGCAAGCAGAGATTTGGCTTCATTAATCAAGTGACAGAGCAGACGTGTTCATGTGTGGTATGTGGATTTCGTTTGATTTTTCGTAGCATGGGGACACAGGAAGATGTGGCCTAACATATATCAGTCTTACTCTTAGTTTTAAAGGTCCAGTGTGCATAATTTAGTGACATCTAGTGGTGAGGTTGTGGACTGCAACCAAGTCCTCTGATTCCCATTTCAAGTAGTTTAAAGATAGTAAGCGTGTGTTACCTGCACGCCGCCCTTACACGCCCCCTCTATCTTGTGATAGTCGTCCTCGGCACAGCGTGGACAGGCGCTGGCGCTCTCCCACAGGAAGTGAAACGTACATCCGTCACACGTTCCCGCAGGACAGGAGCTGCACGAACACACACAAACACAGATAATCTCACACCTTCACATCATCTAATTTTCTTATATTCTTGTGTGGCGTCTCACACGTGGAGTCCATTATCAGCTCACCTGGGCACGGAGAGCTCTCCTCGCTCGGACTTCTCGGGGTTACAACGAACGGTGATGACTGAACTGCGACCCTGATCGCACGAGGCCGTCGCCTGGTTAGATCTAATATAAAATAAAGACACGGTTAGGGCTGTAAATGCGACAAAAACGCACACACACACTCTGTTTTTCATGCTCTACCTGTAGAAGAAGTTGATGTCTGGAACATCCTTTAGGTTTTCAGGGTAAAGTTCAGGTTTAGCGTTCACGCCGTCCAGCACGGTGTCTACTGTTGCTCCTGGACAGAAACACAGATTTAGATAAAGCTAGAACGATAAGAGAGCCGCACACTGACATTTGACAAGCGTCATACCGATGAAAGCGTCTGCGAGGCTGATGGACTGGGAGGAAATGGCCATCCTGAAGCCTCGCCCGTCTGCCGGGATGATGGTCGACTGACAGATGAAGCTGTCCACCGAGTTGACGAACTGAGCCAAGTCGCTCTGGTCGTCTTTGCTCGACACGTCGGTGACGTTATCGGTGCAGATAGCAGCTCTCCTCCCCTGTGACGAGACACGCAAACAAGCATGGAAATCATCTGACGGCTGCTCGATCTTTTTTTTTTAATCATTTCATCACAGCGTGGTGACAGAGACAGGCGTGTGGAAAGATTTGTTTTAGATAGAAATCAGGAATATTTAATGAAGTGCAGCCACGATACACAAAATACTCCACACAAAATATACAAAAATATCAAATATAAGATCGTATTGTATATTTACCTCGTGGCCACACAAGCTAATGTTGAACAGGTGAAGGTACTTTGTGCCTTTAGTGGTGAAACTCGGCCCGATGGTCAGCGAGGCCACGGCGCTCAGGGGGCTGAGGTCAAAGGTCAGCGTGCGGTTGTTTTCCGTGTGAGTGAAGGAGCAGTCGCTGTAACACCGAGAGTGTTCCTGAAAGAAGGAAAGGAAACACCTGAACTCTTAACACACAACATATTAGATGGACAGCACTACTTTATAGATGTAGTAACCCTTGTTATGCTTTGATTTGTAGTAGGTTTAAGAGTCTCCTCTTAAACCCCAAGGTTGAGAAATCTTTACTTGAAAACTGGCTATGACCAAAAAGTAGCATCAGATATGTAATTTATTGGGGCTTGGATGAAGAAATTCTCAAACTAAGGTATTAAAAAGTACCAAAAGTCATGTATCACATCAGCACTAGTATCAAAAACCATCAAATGAGACTCAGTCCTGACCCAGACGAGCTCCCTCTCTACCTTGTTGCTGATACTTCCAGGCCCACAGGCAACACACGCGTCCTGGCCGTAGGTGTGGCGCCCCGCCAGGTGTGTGTTGGGCGGGCACTCCTGGCATCGGTTGGTGTCCCTGTCGATGAAGAAACCAGCGGGGCAGGGAACGCAGGAGGATCCGGCACGCTGCGAGTTCTGGGGTACCAGAGCGCAGGCCCGACATGATGACGCCGTCCCGTCCACGACGTTTGTCACGCTGATGGAGTAAATCTTCACCATGTCGCCGACGTAGCGACGCGTCTACAAACACACATGCACGGAAACACAAAGAAATTAAATGAATAAGTGATTAAAAAAGACTAAAAATAAAAAAATAGATAAAGATAAATACAAAATAAAAATGTTGGTGGTGCTAGATTAGGAGCTAAGGGAGCACAAAGGTAATAACAATTCTTAAAGGAGAACATGAATATCTAAAATATCCAAATCCAAATACTCCAAAATAATTTGAATTCATTCTCTGGGGACCATGAATGTCTGCACAAAATGTAATGGTAATTTATGGTGATCATGGTAATATGGTAATTAAAGGCAACAAGGTACTTTGTGCATTAACTTACGTCCAGAGCATGGTTAGTCCTCTGGAAGGCCCATGTATACGTGACCGAGGCGTTCCTGGTCATGCTGTGTGAGTATGACTGTTTCCCCTTGCTGCCTTCCCAGGACTCCACCACTGTGGTGCTCTTACTGTTCACATCCTGCAGGGGGCGTCACAGTAAAACAGTTAAATCGGAAATGTGACTTTTCTGGCTTACTACAAACGCACAAACGAAAACACACACCATCATGAAGTAGAGCTCACAGTCGGCAGAGCAGATGGTCTCGAACACAAAGACTATCTGTCCAAACTCGCTCCCGGTCATCCCTGAAAGAGAGGCTGGGACCCTGACACAGAAACACAAACACGGATTAAAACTCTCGAGAAACGTCGTCCCACAAACACACCATCATCAGCTGATCGATTTTCTCTCTGTGGTGCCCAAACTTGGATGAAAAAAACAACCAATTTTCCCGACACAGCTCCCGTGAAAAGCACCCGTACTTACTTGAAGCCGGGCACATGCAGCGTGAGGATGAGATAGTCGTTATCCGAACTGCTGGCTCCGCTGCGAATGTGGTCCCCTGCGACCTCCCATCCTGATGAACCGCAGACATGACACACTCACGTTACACCTCATTCATTATGGATTACAATACATACTAGTCAGTAGATAGTTGCTAATCAGTAGTTAGTTACTTAGTAGGAAGATGGCAGGTGGTTAGTAGTTAATTACCAGTTAATTACCTAGTATGTAGATATACAGTATCATATCGTATCGATAGTTAGTAAGAAATCCAATGGACAATATATTAAAAACAGGACTTTAAAATGTATATACACACACACATGCATGTATATTTGTGGCTCAGTAAAGTGTTGTTACTGCGCTCACCGTTCATGTCGTCACATTTGGAGTTTCCCACGTTGAAACAGGACGTCTTCATGTTGGACGGCAGCACATTCCACCATTTGTACTCGTAACCCAACACTGGCTCTGTACCTGCGGGGCACTCAGTGCATGCTGACACACACACACACACACACACACACACACACACACACACACACACACACACACACACACACACACACACACACACACACACACACACACACACACAAAAGCTTCATTTATACACAACAATGACAGTTTCCCTCCTTCTTTTTAGGATGGATTATCCACTTTGAGTATTTTACTGTGATGAATTGACGGATACAGGTCGTCCTGACTTTAAATCGAGTATTTCATAATGTTTACCGTAGGTGCCATCTGAGTGAGTTCCAGGTGGGCATGGCAAACAGGTGGAGTCGTTGCTGTTGTGGTAGCCGGGGTTGCAGGGAGGGCAGGGCTCTTTCTGCCCCGTCGTGGGCAGCTCCACGGCCCCTGTGACGTTCTCCACACAGATCTTCGGCTCGAGCCAACGATACAATACCTGCGTCTGTAGTCAAAAGGTTATGATCAGGAAAGAAAGCTTCAGCATCAACAACAGAGGGACGTGTGTTTATTTTCTCTTCTCTAACAATCGTCACTCTTACTCAGCGTTTTTCAGAAACGTGAATCCGAACAGGCCAAGGTCGTGGAGGAATGCCACGGAAGTTGATTTAGGATCGGATGACATGCAAAGCGCTCGCTAAGCACTTCATCATCTCCCTTCTCATCACACTGTGGAACTTCTCCAGTTTCTAATACGATATTCTGGGCTGACAAAACATCTTCAGTACTTCAATGAATCAATTTAAACGTGATGCAATGAAACACAGACAGCGTTACACTCCTGTATGAATCTGTCTTTCATGCTGATAATGTATTAAACCGTAGTTAAAAGTCTGCATATTCCAAATTCTCTAGTTTTAACTAAATTATTTTGTTTTCTTTGAATAAGTTAACCATGAAATTCGAACAAAACGTCGACAACTTACCAAATACAGTGTCAAAAACTCTGCTTGTATATATTGCATGTATGTATATATTTTTATTTTATTTTTATATTTTTATTAATATTTTTATTTTTATTCTTTTTATATTTTTATTTCATATTTTATTTATTTTATTTTATTTAACATATGTTTACATCTTTACGTTTGGACAGAGAGAAACGTAATTTCAATTCTGTGTATGTCTTGTACATTTGCAGTTTTGACAATAAAGCAACTTGAAACTTGAAACTTGAAATACTACCTTAAAACTCTTTGCTAAGCTGTTTATAAGAAAGAGGATGTGTTTGTAAGTCAGTGTGTCTGTCCTTGTGCGGTAAAAAGGTGAGCGTGTGTGTGTGTGTGTGTGTGTGTGTGTGTTATGTAAATGGACGCTGCTGACCTTCCCTTCGCTGTCGCAGGCCGTGTGGATCTGGAAGTAATCCTTCTCCGAGCACGGCGGCCTCACCTTACACTCCGCCCATCCCTCGTCTGAGAGAGGAGTCCAGGAAACAGAGGAGATGATGCAGAGAAAAAATGATCAGAAATAGATATATAAAAAAATATCTGTTATATCTCTTTTAGGCGTTCTAGTTTGAGGGTGAGTTGGACGCCGTTGATGCGTTTGTACATACGTGAGTAGTGGTGTGCAGGGCAGGGCGTACAGGAGGACGCGTCCTTGATGGAGAAGGTGTTGCTGGGACATGACTGACAGGATGAGGAGCCGGGAGCTGAGCTGAACCAGCCGGGCCGACATGGAAAACACTCTGACGTGTAGGCTACACCTGCAGCACACACACACACACACACGTCATATCTTTTAACCTTTTAAACTGATCCACAGAGACATTTAGATCTTTATTTACCTTCTATCTGGATGTTCTTGAGCAGCACAGGTTTGACCATCTTCCCTCCCACCAGGATGCCGGTGGTTCTCCAGTACAGGATGTTTGTGCCGGACTTCAGATTCACCTAAAAGGCAAAAAACGCACACGGTGAAGCGGACACAAACCAAAAAATCCCTACAAACACAAGCAGGACCAGATACTCACTGTGTGTGTGTCCCATTCTCCGTTATTAGTGACTTTAATCCACTTCTGGTCATCAGTCTGAGCCATTTCCTGACACTGCTCGTTCTGGACCTGAAAATATGTCGACATAGAAAGCTGCTGCTCATAACTCATCCCAGTAAACCTCTACTAATTAATTAATTAAAACTCTACTAGAAGAGGAAAGGAGTTAGAGGATACTGTGAGCGAATATGTAGCTCAAAATACCAAAGAATAGTTTGACATTTTTGGAGTTAGGTGTCCAAACTTCCACAAAGAATGGAAACAGGTGCTCACATAAAACTCAAAAAAGATGTTGTTGTCGGGGTACTGGTAGGTGAAGGAGACGGCGCCTTTTTTCTCCAGGTGGACGGCGTAAACCAAAGACACCGTGCACTCGTCGCGGTTGGACTCCAGATACACACCCTGTGGCATCCACGATGAGCTGCAGCATTAACAGAACAAAAAAAACGTTCATACATGTGTCTAACCCGTGGAAATGGTCAAATGTTTGTGAGTGTCTGTCACCTGTTACAGGCCTGAATGTCCTCTCCATTCGGCCCAGGGTCCAAGAAGCTGGCCAGGTTGGTGAAGCCTGCAGGGATGGCGTCCCATTGGTCGAAGCGGAGGCCGCTGCCCAACGAGTAGGAGCCGGCCGCACACGGTTTGCACTGCTGTGTGGACATTTCTAAAAACTTCCCGGCCGGACAGGAGAAAGCTAAAAAACGAAGAGTCGTGTTAACATGTGCACACACACAGATTAGGAACACACAGTGCTTGGCAGTACTTACAGCAGTCTGTTCCTCTGGTTGGAGGTGGAAGATTTGAGCAGGAGCCCGGACTGAGAGGGATGGCGACCCTCCATCGTGACCCCGTGCTGTCACACTCTGTGTACTGGTAGATGTAGTCTGTCTGCAGATACACACACACACACACAGATACAGATGAATATAAATACTGTGTAACTTTTCCATCATAAAATAATTATTTGATATTTATTAATCCATCATTTTGGTCCAGATGATATTCAAACCAAACACTGGCTCTAGATAAGGCCTTTAACATTGTTCACAAATTTCGTGACCACCAATGTTCTCCTTCACGCCAGAAGGAGATCGTGAGGTGAGGGGCTGCAACTACAGCACTAGACTAAAGACTGTGACTAAATCCTCCACATTGACCCTTTAAAGTTTGGAAAATCTTTATGGTTCAAAGAAACTGAGAAGTATAGTTAGAGATTTCTCTGGATTCTCGTAATTGGTTCATGATATTATGGGTTGTAGATGGTGGAATTCATGCTTGAGGGTGCCACATATACCAAAAATCTCCAAATATGCATTCATACAGTAAATGAAGGCGTCTATTCACATGTCTGTGTATACAAAATAAAATGTTCAAAGTATGTTGAAACCATGCTTGATCTACGAGGTCTATCGGGTCATGAAATAATGAAAAACAAAAAGCACTCACGCTTGTTTCTATGGAGATTAAAAGCTCTCAACGAATTGCTTCGGGCAAAATGTTCTTTCTCTAAATGATTAACATAATGTCACGACCGGCCGTCCCTGAAAAGAAGCGACCGCCACCGTACAGTTGACCTGCTGTCGAGATCTTAATGGACCATTAATGTTCCATCGGTTGGTTTCCGTGGTGATCGGGATCAATCAACTGCTTTGACCCCGGACGCACCGTCCCACCCCCTCCAGAGCTCCACATTTTAGACCTGTTTCACAAAATGATACGAGGGGACAGCGAGCAGATCTAATATCGATTCCTCTCTGACTCGTTTCACCTTTAAATATCGAAATGTCAAAAGCTTTAGATCAGCTTTCCGCTTTGTGCAATTCATGCAGAATTCAGTCCATAAATAGGTGTTTCTCGGAGTCCAAAGCCTCAGCCCTGGCTGATCTCCATCCCCTTCCCCGAACCGTGACATCTAATTAGCAGCTAATTAAACTGGAACAATCACAGAGATGACCTGCGATGTGTGTGGGGGGAATTAATCACAAACAGAGAGGGACACTGGATGTGTGTTTGTGTGTGTGTGTGTGTGTGTGTGTGTGTGTGGGCAGTACAGATAATACTTTTAAATGACTAGTCTGCAAACACAAAAAAAATGGCCACTCATGTTGCACACACCCTCCCCCGAACACACACAAACAAACAATACCACGTCGTTTACATGGTTAACATGGCAACCCGATGTCCACATGTTGTTTCTGTCTGTGTAAAGAGGCCTGAGGCTGGTGCTAATGTGCTGACAGTCGAGGTGGTGGGGGGAGAAAGGTGAGACTGATAAAAAAAAAAAAAAAGAGGCTAATGTGATTCGCCGGTCTCCTGGGTGACTCACGCTGGTTGTCATGGAGACTGATGAGAAGAAGAAGAAGTGAACGGGGAGGACAGGGATATATAATCCAACGCTGTGGCGATCCATCCTCTGAGTCAGGAGGTTTTAAGGACGACGGACACTAATATTTATGGTCTGCTGGTACATGATGTTTTATACTGAATGTTTGGTGCCAGGAAATCTCGTAAAACATCGTGAAAAATTACAAAGAAATGTTAATTGTTGGAGTGGAAAAGTGGACAGACCACTCGTATTAGGCTTTAACCTGCAGCCTTTTAGCCCGGTTTGTGACCAGAAACAAACACAACCTTGTTTATATTTTATCCATCACCGGTTTGCATCTTCACTGGTGTGTTTACTTTCAGTATCTTTCAGTATTTACAACCTTTTAGCAACAGCACTACAAACACGGTACATCAACTCAAGCGCCATACTGAGGTACTTATATTTTCTGCTTTATACTACTTTTATCTGATGAATTCAGTCAATACAGATAAATACATATGGTAAACAAATAAATATTAATGTAGTATTATACATTAATACACAATAATTAGTATTTTTTATTACTTTACCAATGATAAAGAGCCCTATTTCTATAGTGTTGTAATGCTACTTTTACTTTTACTTGATACAATACTGAAGTACTACTGAAGTAAACACTACAATAATTTCCAGAGTGGATACAGCAAACACAGAAGAAGAAGTACTCCAATATTCTTAGTTTAGTAAAAGTAGTGATACCACAATATAGAAAAGATAAAGATAACTGCAAACCTTCATGTAAAAATGGATTTGTTTTTGGTTTTGTGGGCCCCTGTCATTTCCCATTTTGGATGGTCAGACAGTAAATTGGTAACGTCTGGTCGTAAGAAGCTTTTTCTGTATTGTGTTTTTTTGTTGTTTTGTGGAGGTCTCCTGTGGAGGGTACCGTCTCCCCCTTATTCGGGTGTTAGTTTGGTGGGATGTCCATTTGTGTAGATTTGGGTTTGTATTTTTGCTGAGACACTAATTTCTCCTTGGTTGTTGTGTTTTGTTTTTTATATGCATAATTTTAAATAGAAGAACGTTAAAAGAAATAGATATTGTTGGTACTTTATGTGTACATTGATGCACATTTTCATTTTGCCATCACGCTGTATAATAACAGCTAAAAACTCAGGTCATAATTTACACTCACTGCACATTTCTCCTTTCTTTCTTTGCACCAAATCAACACGGCCAATTTACTGTATACTTTTGTACAATATATTTTATTTACTATTGCTATTTTGATATTTTATTATGTATAGTTTGTCGTCCATCTATCTATCTTGATTATTTTGATATTTATCCTGGACTAGCATTTGGTTAGGTTAGGATAAAGACTCTGGAAGCAGGAGAAAATATCTAGTCTGACTCTCTCTCTTAGTCTAAAGGTACAAAATCCACCTACAAGCACCTCTAAATATCACTAATTATTAAAAACTGAAGTGTAACATTTTGTAGTATTGTGTCAGGCTTATATTATTTGTAAGATTTTATTTCATACAGCCTCACTCTGACCACTAAAAGCTGCTTCAAGCGCCCTGGATGCTGCTGTGACGAGCATTGCCTGGTTCTTCTTGCTCCCTCCTCAGCGGGTGATCCTGGCCCACCTGGCCGGCAGGAGGCTGCCCAGTAGCGGGGATGGAGGCGAACGGACACCGTCATCTGGTTGCGTGCTGACGGTCATAGACCTGCGTTTTAAGCCGATCAGTGTGTGGGGGACCGTGTGTTCCAGATCCAATATAAAGCTTGTTTATTTCTACTTACATTGACATTTTCTTCATTTAAATAGGGAATAAACAAATAAGAATAATTTAAATTTAATTATTTTGGCCTCTTTTTTTTTTAAAAAAACACATGAAGTAGCTTCAGAATATGACATTAAAATAAATAGAAGCATTAAAGCGCACTCACCTCATCGCACGGCCGCAGGTCTCTGTCTGCAGACACCGATGATGTGTGAGCGGTGATGATGAGTATCAAGCAGCGGGGGAACCAGGAGGCCCACACCTGCTCCCGCATCCTCAGCTCGGATCACAGACTGCAGGCTGCCCGCTGCCTGGAGCCACGCACATGAAACAGGCCGAGCGGGGAGTGTTGATGTGGCGGGGCTGTCCCTGTCATTGATGCGCCTGCCTGCCCGTCTCTCACTCAACCTCCACCCACACACCACCAACCCCCGTCAGCGCAGACACCCTAAAAACTACACATCCGGTCCAGACTTTCAAATTAAAACTCATGCTATCCCTAGAATAAAGGTTTAATTATAAGAAAGGTGCTATGGTGTATAAACATTTAAGGTTTAAGTCTTCCTCAGTATCAACCTGCTATAGAGCTTTGTCTAACAATGATTTAGCTGATTAATAAATTCGTGGATCAAAAGAAAGTTTTGATAATAAATTTAAATAAAAATCTTTGCTCTTAGCACACATACAAGATATACAGCTAAAAACAAAGACCTCAAAAGGTAAAAATAAAATTTAAACTACCATTACACTGTATAATAACAGCTAAAAACTCATAATTTACAGTCACTGCACATTTACTTTGCACTAAATCAACACAGCCAAACTGTTACTTTTGTACAATGTATTTTATTTACGATTGCTATTTTGATATTTTAGGAACATCAACTCACTCTCACAATTCAAGTCTGCACTTAAAACCCACCTGTTTATAATAACCTTTTCCATCTGAATGAATTGCATTGTCCTATTTTACCCTGTTTTTAATGTTGCCTCCTTGTAATTTGATTTGTATTTGCCGTCTACTCTCATTTATTGTAAGGTGTCCTTGGGTGACAGAAAGGCGCCTATGAAATAAAATGTATTGTTATTATTATTATTATTATTATTATTATTATTATTACTATTATTATTATTATTAAAACATATATACATATGTAGGTCTCTCTCTATATAAAAACAGAATAATGTGCCACAATCAATATTTTCTATCTGAAACTGTATGCTTTTATTTTGAAGGCCTGTCTCGGTATGTTCAGTTTTTTGTGATTTCACTTCTTCTGTCTTCGTTTCTTCACTCAGACAGTGACGCCACAGTGTGATAACGCACGTTATCTTAATTGACAGCTGGAAATAGACCGCAGGGTCTGCAGGCTGCAGAGCTTATTATACCTCTGACAGAGGAGACAGAGAGTGACACTAAAGAACTGAGCAGATGTGCTGATCCGGTAAAAAAAAACAAAGAGCAGGTGATATAAGCTCCTAACATCCCCTGCAGTCTAAAAACACACCTACACTGGATGTTCCAGGTGTTTTCTGGTTACATGTTCAAACCAGCTGACTGACACTAATGGTTCACAGACTGTAAGTCTTACTGGCTGAAATCCCACATGTAGGAAAAGATTAGTCAGCACTGTTTTAGAAAAACAAACAAACATTCCCAATCTATCATCATCCATCCATCCATCCTTCCATCCATCCATCCATCCATCCATCCATCCATCCATCCATCCACCCAGTGACCTATCCATCCATCCATCCATCCATCCATCCATCCATGCATCCATCCATCCACCCATCCATCTATCAACCGACCTATCCATCCATCCACCTACCCACCTATCCATCCATCATCCATGCATCCACCCACTGACCCATCCATCCATCCATTCACCTATTCATCCATTCACCTATCCATCCATCCATCCATCCATCCACCCAGTGACCTATCCATCCATCCATCCATCATCCATCCATCCATCCATCCATCCACCAACCGACCTATCCATCCATCCATCCATCTACCCACCTATCCATCCATCATCCATCCATACACCCACTGATCCATCTATCTATCTATCTATCTATCTATCTATCTATCTATCTATCTATCTATCTATCTATCTATCTATCTATCTATCTATCTATCTATCTATCTATCTATCTATCTATCTATCTATCTGTTGTACCTCCACCAGGTGCAGACAGGTGGCGGCAGAGCGCTGCAGCTCAAAAAAACATAAACACTCACGAAGAAGAAGCAGCAGGAGAAACCCGGATATGACGTCGTGCAGTGCAGAATCAAAACAGTCTGTGAGTGACAGATAAAAACTGTTTCAAACGTTTCTGCTGCTGCCACGAACAAACCGAAACATCTCACCGACGTGTTGACGTGGCACCGGAGCTTTTCACCGGACTGTCGAGGAATGCCAAGCGCGGGAAAAAGTCTGTTTTCGCCGTCAGCTGCTCCTCTCTGTGTCAGTGGCTCCATGGCTGATCTATGGGCTGAACATGACCTTATATAGCCCGGCTGCAGAGCTCCCCTCGCCGGTGAAATGTAAACCGTGAGTCGCTGAGGAGAAACAAACAAACCTGAGACACGCCGAGCCGAGCTTCATCATGTCATCCGACCAGGTTATCGCCATCGTCATGGAGGACAAAACCTACGAGGTGAACAAGAAGAAGCTGATCGAGAAGAGCGACTACTTCCGAGCCCTGTACAGCTCCGGCATGAGGGAGTCCACGGAGGACTCTGTGCAGCTGCAGGGGCTCAGCGTGCCCGGCCTGGAGCTGGTCCTGGAGTTCATCAACACCTCCAAGGTGCAGGTGGTCAACGAGACCCTGGAGGATCTGATTGAGACCGCCTCCTTCTTACAGGTCACCTCCATCCTCAAGCTCCTCACCTCTGAGATCCGGCTTGACAACTGCGTGGAGCTGTACACCCTCTCTGAAGTGTACGGGACCCACGATCTGCGTAATGCTTGCCTCAAATACATGAGCTGCCACTATCACCCCATGCTTAGGCGGCCCGAGTTTGGCAGCCTCACCCCGGCCGTCAGAGACCAGGTCAAGGAGATGCGCATGAAAGGCACCGCCACCCTGGTTGCCATTGGAGACTTCACCTGTCTGTCCCTGGACGTGCCCGATCAGGACGAACCCTGGTCCATGCTGAGGTACGGAGAGGTGGAGCAGCGCTGGAAACCTCTGGCAAACAACCTGCCTCCAGATATGATCAACGTGAGAGGCTACGGCTCGGCCGTGCTCGACAACTATCTGTTCATAGTCGGCGGGTACAGGATGACGAGTCAGGAGATCTCCGCCGTGCACTGCTACAACCCCTGCAGGAACGAGTGGAACCAGGTGGCCCCGCTCAACCAGAAGAGGTAAAACCTCCACACGTTCACTGTGAAATATCAACACCCGCTGTCATGATTTCACTCACAATGCCTCCCCGTCAGGTCCAACTTCAAGCTGCTGGCGGTACAAGGGAAGCTGTACGCCGTCGGAGGCCAGTGTCTGGGCACCGTGGAGTGTTACAGCCCAGAACAGGACTGGTGGACCTGCGTGTCCTCGATGCCAAACCCGCTGGCTGAGTTCTCTGCCTGTGAATGCCAGGGGATGATCTACGTCATGGGTGGATACACTGCAAGAGGTTTGTATAAGAATTCAGAATACATGCAAACACTTTATAAACAGGGTCTGCTTTGTGACGTAGCAGATACATAAACGAAGGCCTGGATGGAGCCCGAATGTGGCTGATTGCTCCTTTTTATATCAGAGATCTATCTGGTGAAGGAGGTGACCGAGCTACACTGTTAAACTCCAGTTACAACAAAGATATGTGTTGGTCTTTTCAAGCTTTGTTTGACAGAGATGACTGAAGAGTGACAGCGAAGCGAGGAATAAGAGAAAGTGCCACAGGTCAGAATCGAACCCTCGGTCGGGAAAAATAAAAGCTGTGTCATCTTCATTGTTCGTTTTTCCTGCTCCACAGCGCTCTCAGTGTTTGTGTTTGTATGTGGGTGAATGTCCGCTCACGTATTTATATAAATAAAAACAGTATCATCGATATCATCGTATCTGTTATCCTGAAAACGGAGCATGAAGAGGAGGAGGGCTCAGACTCATCTTTGCATCCTCTAATTCATTGGCAGTTGAGATTTTCCTCTTGAGGTTTGACGCGTCACAAGATGAATAAAATGATAAGAACAACAATATTTACTTCAGGTCACAAATCACTGTGTGTACACTGAGTTCATTTCCTGCAATTAGTGGTCACAAGTAGACGCTGCTTTGTTTTTTTTAGAATAACACAGAGACAACAAACAAACAGTTAAGTTAAACTTTGACTGTCTCCTGGTGCCGACGTGCTGACATGTCTCGTCTTATGATCCGTTAAACTGTATTTTTAGTTGTTATATCACGGCTGTACCTGCCAAGATCTGTTTTATTATTGTCTTATTTATTCATTTCTTTATCTAATTGGCTTCGATTACGACAGCACGCTCACATTAATCGGCTTTAACGACAGTGAGGTCATTTGCTTTCGTTTTTTTTGGCCCCTCTGAGGTTCAACACAGGGTTGTGTTTATTGGTGGCGGGGCGGCTGTGAAAGTTCTCTGTCGTCTTCCTTTTGAAGGAGTTAAATCTGGACGTGATTGTAAATCCAAGCGACCTCTTCAACTCCCGACTGACTGGTGGGCAAACCCAGGTATTTAGCCTCGGTGGGACCGTAAACCGAGCCATTGTTTTCCTCCAACAATCCAACCCTTCTCAAAGCACTGGTGGAGGTTTTTGTCTGCAGCTCGACGGGAAGTCTGCAGGCGCTATTCAGAGTTGGAAAAAAAGTGCCTCCTAAATCTTCGAAATCATGTTTTATTTTCAGCTAGTTTATCATTTTGTTTGTAACACATCTCTGGATGCACTGGGGCTCATCATCACGGATGTGACTGGGCCTTTCGGGTCTTTTAAACCCGTGGAAACTCCACCACGGTTGATCGAGCGCTGGCTCGTGTCCCAGTAGCACTTAAACTCTGTTTGATCCACAGCCATCGAGAGGGATCTCAGCACTGCCTTCGTGGTTTGTTTGTTTTTGTGCTCCGGGTCATTCATAGGTGAAAGAGCACTTTGCTGAGTTTGTTGTTTTCCATGCAGGGAGTGCCCTTTACATTTTGTTCTTTTGGCTGAAGCACTTTCGATTTCCAAACGTTCACCCTGCTGCAAAGAAAAAAATAAGTTTGTTTTCTTCTGTGTCTGACAGACAGGAACACAAACGTCCTCCGGTACTGCCCCACCTCTGACACCTGGACCGTCTTCCGGTCCTGCTCGGCGCACATCCGCAAGCAGCAGATGCTCTCCGTGGAGGACACCATCTACCTGGTGGGAGGCTACACCCACGAGCTGGAGGAGGGCCGGCGGCAGCGTCGTCCCAGCCAGACCGAGGACGTCCTGACGGTGCAGTCGTACAACGTCACCACAGGCGAGTGGATCCAGCTGAAGGAGAACACGTCTAAGTCGGGCCTGAACCTGACGTGCACGCTGCACAACGACGGCATCTACATCATGAGCCGCGACGTCAGCCTGCCCACCAGCCTGGAGCACCGCGTCTTTCTCAAATACAACATCTTCTCCGACGCCTGGGAGGCCTTCAGACGCTTCCCGGCTCTGGGACAGAACATGCTGCTCTGTTCGCTTTACCTGCCCAACCTGCTATGATCGGTTCGGCGAACACTGACAGACTGTGGAGCCAATGCAGCATTAATATAGGCCAGTGTGTGGCTTTGCTTGTCCTTGCACAGAACGGGTCTCTGTTGGGAACAGCGTGCGGTCGGCAAGGTTTGAACGCCTCGTGATCTCTGTGCCTCGAAAAAACCACAAAACGCACTACACTGTACATACTGCTGTGGATGCAAATACAAAAGTATGAAAGTGATGAAGCGCTATGGCCCGTAGGTCAACAGCATCTTAGCAGCTTAGCCCCAGTTTGAGCCTCTCATGTATTAACTTAAAAAAAAAAAAAGTTACATTCGAGTCACAGGAAAGTTTGAAGAACCCAGAAGGTTGTCGGGCAAATCAGATCAGTGTGTCCAGGCGTTTTTGTCGCTGGCTCAAATTTCACAAAAATTTCAAACCACCTCAAAAATGAAACTTGGATCTGGTTTGATGTCCAGGCAACTAAAATCAATTTGGATTTTCCAAAAAAATGATTTGGGCCGGCAGTCTGAACCTCTCTAGAATGGAAAAATACTCGAGAGGAACAAACTGGGGCTACATAACAGCATGCTTTTAAATCTATGGGCCACGATATTCTCGATGTTTACACTCCAAATAACGGCATTGGCGTATGCGTTTCTCCATAATTCACTACAAACCTTAAAACACATTTCTTGTCGTCTGTACATAGCAGATAATCATGAACTATGGCTTTGGTTTTACACTGCCAGTTTTATGGGGATTCGAAGATTCCTCTGAAAGTTGAAGAAGCGGCTCAGAGGGAGCTTCGTGTGTTTTATGCACACTTGCACAGTCTTATTATTGTTATTTAATTTTTTTCCAGAGATTACACTAAGCAAAGCTTAAAGCGCAAATTCCATGAAATGAACGATGCACATGTGCCTTCTGCAAACCTCAGTTTTTAGGAACTTAATACAGAGAAAAAGAAAAAAAGCACAAAATGCAAAACTTTGTTACATTGCCAGCCAGCAACTGACCAAATCTGCTGTGTTTGATTTTTTTTTTCTTCCCTCTTTTGTTTGTTTGTTTCCATTAAGGTACTTTTCAGTTCCTTGATTTCATTAATTATCGGCGGCGTGCGGACGTGAGGAACGAGCCTCCAGAGTGAAGTTTATTTCCCAATCTGGTTTTGTTTTGGGTAAACGCAGCACTTAAAATGTTTGATTTCAGATTCTCTCTGCATTACTTATTTGTTTGGAAATTTAAGGTCATGATAATAAAGATGCTGTTCAGGGGTCCATTTTTGTCGTTTGTCCTTTAATTCACTAAGTTTTGGGAGGAGCACTGACGGTATAAAGAATAAACGGCGGGAGTGTGACGTCACCCACAGGTTTCTGAAGTGCCGTTTTGAAGCTCAAAATCTGCGGCACTGGTCGTTGCCATGTTGATGGATAATGGTGGACCTGAAGCAAGCTGGTTGCCATCTGTAACAGCGTTCACCTGTTGTTAGCTACGTGTTAGTCTGCATGAGATTATTGAAAATAGTGAGAGATGCTGTTACAATTATCCAGAGCCCAAAGTGACACCTTCAAAATGTTTGTCACATCAAGCTAACAGTCCGAAGCATTAAATTAATAAAATAATTAAAAATAAAAAGCAAATATTCACAGTTGAAACCATTAAAAATAACGTAAAAGTATCATTTTCATGCATATTTTTGAAAGCATTATCAGGTGACGTTTGTGTAATGAGTGAGGGTGTGGTCTAAAGTGACCCAATATCAAGGTGTGCATAATTAATAGGCAGCTTCTTTACAAAAAGAGATTTCACAAACTCTGAAGATTTTTCAATGGACGGATGACATGAGAGGGACTTTTGGCGGACCGGACGGATGGGCCGTGATTGGATCAGTAAATGGGCCGTGATTGGATCAGTAAATGGGCACAGAGCTCCACCTCAAGGTGGAGGTGGGGTACTGGTATGGGCTGCTGTTATTAAAGGTGTGTTGAAGATGGACTTAAATTCAACTCCCAGCAGTGGAACAGGAAAAAGTCACTGAACATTTGTTGAAATGTAGAAGTGTTTATTTGTTATTCTTACTCTGATAAATGAAAATAAAGAAGTTAGATGGGAACATTTTTGTTTCACAATAATCGTGCACACACTTTCCATTGTTAAATACTCAGGTTTGAGGTTTTTTAACATTTCAGCATTGTATTTGTTCAAAAATAAAATAAATCTGCAGGAATATAACCTGCTTAATAAATGTGCACGCAGTGTATTGTTGTAAGTTAAGTAAAACTTCAAGTGCAGTACTTAATTTATGGAATATTTTCTCAAACAGCTGATACCAAGATTATATTCAAGCCCTTTGTTTATTTTCCACATCCCACGCATCCTTATCGAGGTCGAGAGGTCGGGTACACCACAGCTCACCTTAGGAAGGCTGTACCCCGCCTTTCGCTCAGTGTCAGCTGTTATGGAAACTGGATGGATGGATGGATGGATGGATGGATGGATGGATGGAAGAAGCAGAGAAGAGGACACCAGCAGGGGGCAGCACATGCTCATCTTCAGCAGTATTTTCTCACTCTCACCTTCACAAGGACTCCCTCCTGCAAACAAACAGCACACATTAAAAGAAAACATCTTCCATTTGTTGCTCTTCAGTTTTGATACTAATGAGAATTCAAAAATAAATAAATAAATAAATGAACTGTCCATTGTGTGACAAGAAACCTGTGAGCTGAATCATCACCGCTGTTAAAAAACAGTCATCGTGCAGAGGTCATGAACGCGGATAGATGTGATATTTTTAGCCATTGTCGGTGCGGACAGACAGGCAGACGGACTGCAGAAGAAAATTGGTTTCTTTTAGTTCACGGCGGCTGCCACAGGGGAGGGCGGGAGGAAATCAATTGTTGCCATCAGTGGTCCAGATTGATCTCATGTGTGAGGTCAGATAACAGTGATTTCTCTCACACCTCCACAGCGAGGGGCCAATCACTGCTCCGCTACTGTATCAGAATAAGAAGATAGAGTGCCAGACTGTCTGTGTGTGGGTGCAACATCACTTTTAAGACTATTACATGGAGTGTTTATATGCAGCACAAAGAGTGTTTTCCCCCCTGGGTGAGAGTCAAGTGAGAAAATGTGGTTTGAGCATGCATTTGTGACGAGAGAGAAGATTTCAGTGGAAACAGAAAGAGAGAAAGAGAGAGAATATAGTCCTGAAAGCAGAGTGTAACGGAAAGAGAGAGAGAGAGAGAGAGAGAGAGAGAGAGAGAGAGAGAGAGAGATCCAAGGACAGACGGCACTGAGAGGGAGGGGAGAACACACAGTCTCTCAGTCACACCTACCCCACAGCCTCCTCACACGCTGCCTCTGTCAGAGACGGATCTTGACATTGTGAGGAAGATGAGCGTCTACATCAGGGGAGCATCCAGGAAAGGACAATAGCTCCTGAAGCTGCTGAGACAGATACATGCCAAGGACTACAAACACAAGAGAGAAAGACACAGAGAGAGAGAAAGAGAGAGAGAGTACAACAGCAAGCCCAGAGGGAAGGACAGCAGCATTTCAGAGAGGACAAAACAGCTTGGAGGAGGCAACACTTGCAGGTTGTGTTGCCTTAAAAAAGGATCTAAACAGCAATCCTTATAAAAGCTGGGTTTCTCACGGATATTCACTACTGCTGCTGCTGCTGCTGCTGTGAGGTTATAGTCTCCGTGCTTCTGTGCACAGCACCAACCTGCTCTACAGTCAGAGACCATGAGCGAGGCGAAGAAAGGTGAGCTAGCCATCCGGGATAAAGCCATCCTACACCAGCAGAGGCGTCTGAAGCAGGCCACTCAGTTCACACACAAGGACTCAGCTGACCTCCTGCCCCTGGATGGACTCAAGAGACTGGGCACGTCCAAAGACTTGGTGAGTGGCGGACAGTTCATAATTCACTTCATTTAAGAGGTTGCCAGATGCTTAGCAGGTGTTAAAGGTTGAGTTTGAGTGGTGGCAAAGGTGGTAAAGTCATAATTAAAACCAGAGGTATCATCTTTTTTTGAGTAAACTACATTACCCTCAATGCAACCTGACCACTTGCTATTTTTAGGACATAAGGCGCGTTCACACTGTTGATTATGGTTGGATGGAGCACTCATACAGGTCAAAAAGTTGATGTCAACGATTGACATTTCGTCAAGGTAGTGGACCGCTGGCGTTGCAAAAACAGCTGCCGGAGTTGAAGAGGTTGCAGCAAGGTTTTATATTTATATTTTGGCAGTCAAACGTTGGCGCTGATGCTCCACATGGTGGCAATTCGGCAAAGAAGAAGAAGCAGAAAAATGTTCCGGTCTTACTCAAATTGAGACGGGTGTGTTATCCTAGTAGCGGTTAATGTAGCCTTGAGCTGCAGAGGACCGGTAACTTCACACCCTAAGATTTCTGTCTTTTTGAAACTTGTAGTCTTCAGCTGTGAAGTGAAGCCAGCACGGAAGTGCCAAAAACTGCAGTTCCTCAAACAGCCACTTGAGGCTGGCTCCAGAAGTGAGTCAGTCTTCATAAGTCCCCATGTTTCACAGCAGAAATAAACATGTTTACAGCCTGGTACAAAAAACAGTTTTGGTCTCTGTAGCTAATTTCCCCGTTAATGACAACTGTACTGAGGGTGAATTTATATACAACTCACCTGTTCACATTATATTAAGGCTTAAAGTTACGCAGAATTACGAGGGTAGACGCTTTGATTGACAGGTAGGTGGCTTGTTTGAGCAACCAGGGGTCATTCAACCTGTCTCCAGTCCACAGATGATTCACATATTTGCCAACTTTTAAGTAAGCCAGAAAGTGGAGGAGGCAGGACTGACTAACTTCCCTTATACTGTCATTGGCAGTACTCTCCACACCTGTAAACAGACTAAAATCCTTTAATCATCTCATTGCGCCAGCAGCACAGAGAGCTGCAACTAGCCATTATTTTTATTATTGATTAATCTGACTACTTGATTAATGGATTAACAGTCCTTTCCCAAAGTCCCAGGGTATCCCAATGTCTACAGGGGACCAAGAGGCTGTCAATTATATATTTTAATAGCAATTTCATGCAGAAGGAGGTAATGGACTTCTAATCTATAAGTATGATCACCATTTTCTGTAAGCACTATGCATGTACAGTAACTCATAGTCTTGCACTTTGCGTACAGAGGAAGTAACGTCAAGTCAAAACGTGCCTCTGAGATATCGAGAGCTGCCGCTGTACGTTCAGACACATTTCAGGGTTGACGTATACGATGAAAATAGTCCTCTGCGTATCAAGAGAGACCTCTTTACTTCCTCTTCCTCCTAAACTGAAGCTGTCTCTTCACTCTGGAGGAACTCCCTGTAATAATCTTTTGCAATTTATTACTCCACCTCCTCCTGTGACACAGTTCTGGTTTGATGGCTGCTTCCCAGAATCCCCAGAGCTCTCCAAGAACTCCGACACAATTACTCTGGCACTGGGAAGCGGCACTAGCAGCGCTCAGTGCTCTGCGAATGTCGCTGTGATGTATTTATTTCTGCCAGATTTTAATACCAACATTTGCTGCTTGAAAAAACATCCCACCCTGCGTCTCTTCTACTTTGACTGAGCCACATTTTTTATAATCTAGTGACAGATATGTTTTCTCCCTCTTCCCTCCTTTATTGACCCGGCGTGTAATTAAAATATGGCAATAATAAGTAGTGTTATAAGGTATAAATAGGAATGAATGACAATGTTCTTCCGTCACAATCGCCCATCACAGCTGACAAGACATTCATGGTCCTCAGAGGATGAATCTCAGTGACTTTCGTGATCAGCAGCACCACCTCACGGTTAAAACACAATGTGTTTGTAAGTAGAATATCTTAACAAATAGTGGATGGATTGTCTGTACCGACATTCTTAGTCCTCAGAGGATAAATCTCAGTCACATTTGTGATCAGTTGCCTTTTTCTCTAGCAGCGCCACCTCATTAGTGTTTTTGAGTGAAATATCTCAACAAATAGTGGATAGATTGCGATGACAATTGGCAAAGACATTCATGGTCCTTAGAGGATAAACCTCAGTGACATTTGTGATCAGTTGCCTTTTTCTCTAGCGCCACCTCATTATTGTTTTCGAGTGAAATATCTCAACAAATAATGGATGGATTGTCATAAAAATCTGCACCAACATTCTTAGTCCTCAGAGGATAAATCTCAGTCACATTTGTGATCAGTTGCCTTTTTCTCTAGCGCCACATCATTAGTGTTTTTGAGTGAAATATCTCAACAAATAGTGGATGGATTGCAATTAAAATTGGCACCGACATTTCTGGTCCCCAGAGGATGACTCACAGTGACTTTCGTGAATAGACCAGCCTGACAGACTGAACAATCACGCTGTAATCACAGGAGAAAAGTAATGAACAACATTGTTTTATAACACAGTAAATATGTTTGAAAACATACAACTAGCTCAAGTAAGTAGCATGGCTGCTGGCATCTCTTACTCTTCTACAGCCACAGTTTCTTGGGCAACAAAGATGAGTCCAATGCTGAACACTATAATAATGAAATGAAAAACTTAATCTACATCAAGATATGATTCCCTCAAACTATTAGATTCAAGGAGCGTATGTACGTCCATTGGCAGCCTGTGGTTCAGAACTGAAATCCCTCTTATTATAATACCAATGATCTTCTCCTTGAAGACAGAATGAAGCTCATTTCACTAGTTATCTAAAACCCTATCTGTGGAGCAGATGTGACCACAGGGAGCCCGGCATCATTTGCATATTATCTGTAACAAGTGATTTTCGATGTCAGAATAGCTTTTTGGGGAACTTGAGGAAAATTGCCAGCAGCCCTCTGCCATTGGCTGTATCTCTTCTCTGCAGACAGCCAGCTACACCATTCATACTCTGAATAGACATGGATGGACTAAATGAAAAGAAAGCATGATGTGTTTCTGAGGTCGCTTGCAAGCTAAAAACCCCTTAGACAAAAGATGACATCATCGGGATAAGAAACATTTATTTGTCTGTAGCCTGTCTGACTATAAATCAGTCGCTATCTTTTTCCGTTTATTTCCAGTTATATGGTAGTATTTTTTTATCTAATTACTATTGTGGCTTGTGGCTTCCGTAAGCAAAGGTCATTTCTAAAATGTCATGCACTGATATTTGATGATAAACGATCATTATTTCCCTTTTTCTGGATGATTCATAACGATATTTGTTAGCTCAGATGAGACTGTAGTTATGTTGGAAATCTAGACTCCATAATTAAACTCTTTAGTACTGTTGAAACCAGTAGTCAATGGACTATTTAGTTTATCAGTTAAAGATTTATTTGACCAACAAATTTGACGTCTAAAATGATATTTTATTAGCTGAACAAGCATAATTAAAAAAAACTAAAGGGAGATTAAGTAAGTTAGTTGCATCCTTATTTATATTCCTACTGCTGAGGGGGTGCAGGGGGACTTCTTCTTAGCTTAGCTTAGCACAATGACTGGAAGCAAAGGGAAACTGTTAGCCTGACTTCAAAGCTCATTAATTAACATGTTGTATCATGGTGTCAGTTATTTTACTCTTGCCAAGTGAATAAGCAGGTTTTCCAAAAATATTGAGCTGTTCCTTTAAATATTCAAACAAATAGTAAAGCACAAAATGTGAGTCATTTCAGACGTTTATGCTTTTAAGCCACCCACAGAGACGTTTTAGCTGTAACCTCGTCTTTCCTCCTCTTAATGTGTGCTCGCTGGCCTGGCCTGTCCAGTGTGCGATTCAGCAGCAGAGCCCGTTATGTAAGAATGATTTTGTTTGGCTGCTCTTTAGCCTGAGGTCCTCTTATTCTCAGCAGCAGCAGCAGCAGCATCACTCCAGCCATGTTGTGCTGCAGCGTAAGGAGAGCAGTGAGCATGAAAAGGTCAGAAATCCAACGGGAGAGCGATGGAGGGGAAAGAGATGGGAGTCAAGGAGGAAGCTCGGTTTAGGCTGTTTTATGTAACACGATGTTCGAGTGGTAAGATGTAAGGAGGGTAAACAAGAAAGAATGGGAATGTGTACTGTACGTTTCAGGGATTGGAAACATCTCAGTTACATCTGATCTCAGCATGGACCAAGTTATTGTGTAACCACTGTGTAATCTCACTGTTTTCTACTGGATACACACTCGATGTTTGCTCCACCAGAACGAGGGCGATGATGTAGAAACACCAAAGTTTTAAAGGGAAACAACAGAATTTATGTGTATGTATTTATTTTAATAGTCCCAAACATTTGCAATATTACTCTTTAGTCAAATTCATGCTCTTGAAGGTTGAGCTTAACGCTACTTATGAACCACGTTTTTTCACTTATTTATAGCGATATGAAAGCAGTTAACAACAGTATTTACAATACATGATGCCCTAAACAGTATTATAATACTATATAAGAGGAGTAGTTCTACTGCAACCAGCTACAGTGTTAAAATGCTACAAAAATCTAGTATTACATAACGTGTTAATTATTTTAAGGGGGCTTCTGGTAGCGGCAGTGAAGTGAAGTCGAAGCAGAAGTGTCAAAAACTGCAGTTCCTCAAACGTCCACTTGAGGCTGGCTCCAGCAGTGAGTCAGTCTCCATTAGTGCCCATGTTTCACAGCAGAAATAAACATGTTTACAGCCTGGTACAAAAAACAGTTTTGGTCTCTGTAGCTAATTTCCCCGTTCATGACAACTGTACTGAGGGTGAATTTATATACAACTCACCTGTTCACATTATATTAAGGCTTAAAGTTATGCAGGATTAACAGCGTTGTCGCTTTGATTGACAGGTAGGTGCCACTTCAGATGGCTTGTTGCTTGCAACCAGGCTTCATTCGGCCCGATGATCAACATCTTTGCTGATTTTTAGATTAGCCATTAGGCGGAAAACATGGTGGCGGCCAGAGCCACCACACTGAGCGTATATGACGACCGTGTTTTATACTGTCTATGCTTCGAACAGAGCCAGGCTAGCCGCTTTCCTTTGTTTACAGTCTTTACAGCAGCATCAATCTTCTCATCGAACTCTCAGTAAGAAAACAAAAATGTTGAACTATGTCTTTATAAAACGATGCATCAATCATCATCACCTAATTTTGTCAACATACGTATTGATCGTAGGAATCCTTCTGATTTTGCTGCACACACCTCGTCTGTGCTGCAAACCTCCCTTCTTCCGCTCCCTGCAGCTTAGCTGTCTGTTTGCTCAAGTCCATCTATTTACAGAAGATTGAACCTGTGTGTGTGAGACAGCCTGTCCAACCAGGTGACTGGAGTCTCCAGGTACCTTTGAGGATGATCAAAAGCTACAGAACTGGGCCTGAACGTGGAGCTCTTGTAGCATAGAAGTAGCTTTATAAATATGGAGCCTTTGCTGTGTACACATTAAACATTATGTCCAATTTAAAAACGTGTTAGACATTTAAAAGACATTTCTAGAAAATATGTGTGGAGTATCGTGCTAGAATTTTGTGAACTCGTTGATCTCTTGTCCTTTCAAAAAGTCATGAATTGCAGCGAGCAGATGGTGTATAAAAGGCTACATCTCAGTCTGAAACAGGTTTTTACATCCATATGTATGATGTTTTTAAAGCCAGATTCGCTCTCTCAACTCAACTCAATTGCTTATGAAAGCAAAGTAGCACTTCATGCACGACCATGTCACTCGGTGTGATCGCCGTGCTCTCTCTCGGGGGTGTTCGTCTCTCCCTCACAAAACAAACTGTGTTAAATCGGTTCAGATGCAGAATTTATTATTAGCTCCGGGACAATTAGGGTGGGCTGGAGGGAGGTTAGTATGAACCTGTCTCTCTCTGTGTCATCTGGAGCTGTGGCTGGGCGGTAACGCTCTCCCTCAGCTGCTCCCTCGGAGCTGTGTAGGAAGACAGGAGGCTAAAAATACCCGACAAAAACACAAACGACAAAACAACCCCCGACAACAAGAGGAGCAGAAAACACATGATACTGACACAGGATGCAGGAGAAGGAGGAGTATTTGTGTTTATTTGTTGGGCATGGTCCAGGTGTGACACGTGACACCCCCCCAAAGTGACTCCAAATGGAATACTGGTGTTTATTAATTGTCATATTAGAAAGCAAAACATGTATGTGGAAGCATCTTAATCAGAGAATAATGAGGATAATAATAAAGCTGCGTGTGGTTTTGGAAGACAGATGATGCACAAACAAGCCATCTGTAATGACACCTACCTGTCAATCAAAGCGTCTACGCTCTTAATCCTGCATAACTTTAAGTCTTAATATAATGTGAACAGGTGAGTTGTATATAAATTCACCCTCAGTACAGTTGTCATGAACGGGGAAATTAGCTACAGAGACCAAAACTGTTTTTTGTACCAGGCTGTAAACATGTTTATTTCTGCTGTGAAACATGGGGACTTATGGAGACTGACTCACTTCTGGAGCCAGCCTCAAGTGGATTTTTCTTTCATTTGAATTCACCTGATCTAGAAATACTCTTTGTGTAGGAGTCAGCGAAGAGACAGACAGTGATGTAGGAAAGAAGAATAAAGATAAGGATGAAGAGGAAGTGGAGAGGCGGGCGGGCAGCAGATGTGAAGCAGTCCTGGTCAGCGCGACAGGAAGTCAGCCGCTGTGGCAGCTCCATCAGAATGAGAAAGAGGGAATTAGAAAAGCTCACGTGACTCGCTGAATGAGAGAGACGAGTCTGTTGCAGTCGGATAATTAGTCCACATGGCAATTAGCCTCTAATCTGAGGCACAGAGGAGGAAACACAGAGAGAAAGAAACAGTGGACGAGTGCTGGAGTTAGAGAATAAAGCTGTACACAGCCAAAACATCGAGCGAGGTCAACAACACAAGACGTAGCAGCCAGCTAATATTACTGACTAGTCCAACATCATGAAGCCTAGTTAAGCGTCTTTCAGCCTTTTATTTCACCAACCACTAAAAGTCAGTCCCAGATTTACTCTTTTTTAGCTTCCTCCATCGACATCGTCTCGGGTCTTTTTGCCTCTGTTATTATGTCCATAGAAGCTGCTGAGCCCCAGCTCCTGTTCTGGCACGACACCAGCCCCCATACCCTGGGCCTAAAAACCTCCTCTTCTTCTTCCCGGTGGTTTAAAATGTCTGTGGTACAAACACTAACACACAAACTGAGGCGTGAGAACAGACATATGAGACACCATTCACCTGATTACAAATCAGTGTAGCAACAACACGATTTAAAATCTGTTATTTTATGGTGGAAAAATTGCTTTAATAGTTTCTCTTTGTGTCCCGCTGGCCGAGAGCTAGTTCAGACTGGTTCAGGGACATCAGCAAAATACAAAACAGAACAACAAAGAAGTTTGTGAGACAGTCGACCAATTTAAGCCACATTTATACCGAAACTTTTAATGTTTACGTCTTGTTTTGTAGTAATATAAGTAACTGCAGCTGCCATCCGAATCTTTTAAGGTCACTTAAAAAATGTGGTTTTCTTTTACAAACTAATGTTGAGCTGCAAACACAAAAGAGGAAGTGGGAGGTGATATTTTAGTAAAGAGAAGGAAGCCTGATGGTTTCTGTAGTAAATCGTTTATTCACGATATCTGTGTCACGTCCCACAATCAGGAGTGATGAACGTTCATGAAACTAATATCGTCCAGAATCGCTCTGAATAAAACAGATCGCACCTCAGCTGCTTCAACAGGAAAACAATTCACTGTCAAATGAAGCGTAACCGTGCATAGCGCACAATAGATAGAGTCTCTATGGGACGTGGCTGCCTGCTGTATTCATTAGATTTCATGACGGGTAATCCGCGAGGAGTCCGTTTGATTGTCGCCTTATCACATATTCTCAGACTGTTGACAAGCTATCAGCAGAAAGAGGTGAGACGTTTGCTGAAACCTCCAGATGCAGAAACTTGTCTCACGTTCAGGGTATTAATAAACTCTTCACATGTTTATCCGGCACTATAGAAGACTTTATTTAAAAAAACATCTGTGGGCTGATAATGCAACAATGGATAATTTAATTTAAGGGATCATCATCCTTTTTGTTTTGGAACTAAACGATTGAACGTAAACAGGAAGAATAATGTTGTGGCTGATAGCTATTTTTACATTTTAATGAGTTTTACTATTTTACCATGGACTTTGGATTTAGCCTGCATGTTTGCAGTTCCTCAAACGTCCACTTGAGGCTGGCTCCAGAAGTGAGTCAGTCTCCATAAGTCCCCATGTTTCACAGCAGAAATAAACATGTTTACAGCCTGGTACAAAAAACAGTTTTGGTCTCTGTAGCTAATTTCCCCGTTCATGACAACTGTACTGAGGGTGAATTTATATACAACTCACCTGTTCACATTATATTAAGGCTTAAAGTTATGCAGGATTAACAGCTTGGATACTTTGATTGACAGGTAGGTGCTTGTTTATACAACCAGGCGTCTTTCAGCCCGCCTCAGGTCATCGACCAGTTTTATCCTGATTTTTGCCTTTTTTTTTTACTAAACTTCGTGCACTAGTGTCCTGGTTACAATCTGTTTTTGGTTGCAACATAAGTGCAGTGCATCATATTTAAAATTAGTTTAAAACCTATTCCCAAAAGAGCAGCAGGACTGCAGTCTATGAGTCCAGCCTGATGAGTTTCACCTCTGTGCATGCTACAACATTTATGCCTCTCTGTTTGTTGGCTGCTCTCTGGCATTGAGCATCCGCTGCCTCTTCAAGCCATTGTTCACTGACATTTGGTATCAAACCATCGCTGAGCACCAGCACTGCCTCTAGCGGCTTGCCTTCTGTTGCAGTTGGCACGACTGAAGCTAAAGGGAACCGTCGGTCAGTCAAGAGTTCACCGATCATCTTGTAGAGGGAGTTTTATCTTCCCTCTCTGGTCCAAAGTGTCTGTGAATAGCCGCCTTACCTTGCCAACACTGGCATCTGCAGAGCCATAAAGTCACAGTTTAAGTACGTTGGTCGAGCGCCAGTCTCACAATGGACGTCCCCATCTGCTCTACCTGTTGTTCTCGCACATTGTGTCTCTCTGACCATTATTGCAAGAAAAGCTCACAGGGAAGAGAAAATAAAGCCGGCTTTTCTTTTTTTCCCCACATTACTATGTCATTATTTGACGTCCTGCCCTCATTAACATGCATGCAGCAATGCAAGATTGTGGCGTTAAAGTATTCCTGAGCAGAATTTGAATGAACGCGGCAGCAAGGAGACAGAAAAATAAGAAAAAGGCATCGAGAGAGCAAAGGAGTTATCACCTCAACGTGACTGTAATAATGTCATCTCATGCCGGGCCATGTGCGAGCGTCAGTGTCTGTCGTTACACGTACGATTCAGACATCCATCTGTGGACCTGAGACACAATCTAACACCTCGAGAGAGAGTGTGTGTGTGTGTGTGTGTGTGTGTGTGTGTGTGTGTGTGTGTGTGTGTGTGTGTGTGTGTGTCTAAAACAACAACAACACTTCAAATCATCCTTCGTGTCCCATTCGTTCCTCTCTGAGCTCCAGCTGTGGCTGAGCAGCTCTTAGCTGGTTTATGAACAGGCAGAGATGATGGCCGCTCCTCTTTGCTCCTCACTGACTCTGGTTTCCTTCACTTCCTTGTTTCCTTCCCCTCTTTCCTGTCTTCATTCCTCCTCTTATCCCCTTCCCTTGTTTTCTTCTCTCATCTCTGCATCCTTTCCTTTTTCCATTTCTCCTTCTTTCCTCTTTTCCTTCCATTACCTTGATTTCCTTTCTTGATCTATCTATCTCTTTGCATTGTTTCCTTTCTCCATTTCTCCTCCCTTGCTTCTTTCCTTCTATTACTTACTTTCCTTTTCTTTCCTTTCCTTTCCCTCGTTTCCTTCCATTATCCTATTTTGATTTCTACTTATTCCCTTTTCAACTTTTCTCCCTTCTCCACCTTACATCATTTCTTCATTTCTCCTCTCTTCCTGATTTGCTTTCTTTTTCTTTCTTTTCCACTCTTTATTTCCCTTCTCTTTCTCATCTCCTTCTTTTATTTCTTGATTTATCGTCTCCTCTTTGCATCCTTTTTTTCCACATCTTCTTCCTTTTCTTTTATTACTCTATCTGCTTTCTTTACACCATTTCTTTCTTTCCTAACCTGCTTTGTTTCCTTTCTTTATTTTTTTCCTTGTTTCCTTTCTCCATTTCTTCTTTCCTTCTATTACCCACTTTCCTTTCCTTTCCTTTTCTTTCCTTCCTTTCCCTCGTTTCCTTCCATTATCCTATTTTGATTTCTCCTTATTCCCTTCTCATCTTTCCTCTCTTCTCCTCCTTACATCCTTTCTTCATTTCTCCTCTCTTCCTTGCATCCTTACATTGCCAGATTTGCTTTCTTTTTCTCTCTTTCCCACTCTTTATTCCTCCTCTCCTTCTCTTTATCATCTCCTTCTTTTCTTTCTTGATTTATCGTCTCCTCTTTGCATCCTTTCTTTCCACATCTTCTCCCTTTTCTTTTATTACTCTCTATCTGCTTTCTTTACATCATTTATTTCTTTCCTAACCTGCTTTGTTTTCTTTCTTTATTTCTCCTCTCCTTCACTTTCTCCCTCCCTCCTCCTCCCTTCTCTCATCTCCTTGTCCACTTCCTTGCAATCAGTAGAAATCCATATTTCTTTCTTCCATTGATTGCAGCTATTTCCTAAACAACCCCTGAGCCTAAGATAAGAGTAATCTACATCCTAAAAGTAATCTCCTCTCCTCTTCTCTCTGTACTCGCTCTCTCATCAATCAGGAGCTCCATTTTTTTGTCGTCGGCCTCCTCCTCTGGTCTGATAGTATTTTCTGTGTGTGTGTGTTTGTTTTGGCAGTATATCAGGCTAAATCACAGATTTAATAACAGTAATTATCTTCTTTTGCAAATTAAAAAACCACCTCGCCAAAGGGGATGTGAACAGAGATACATCAAGGGTTTATGTGCATCTGCTGGCGTGGAGAATATTTTTTTAATGAAACAGTTCATGGGGTCTGCTGATGTAGCACGACGATTTTATCCAGCAGGCAAAGAAATCATGTGAAGCTCTAACAGTGAGATGTTTTTCTCCTCATGAGACAGCAGGGAAGCAAAGATTGAATCTTTTATATGATGTAATTTCAGTTTTTCCTCGCCGTGCCGCTCCCTCTCTACTCTGATGACTGGCATCTGTTTTTTTCGCCCGAGCCCTGACTGTTCTGGGGTCAGCTCGCGAGTTAATCGCGTTAGCAACGTCAAGCTGCCGGCAGTCGCCGCATGTGACCCCGGTTATGTTTTGCAGTTCAGAGGTGAACCGGCGATCTTCCACTTTACAGGCTGCACTTGAACTCTGTCTGCTTTTTTAATTTAGTGCCAAGGACAGAGAGATGAGAGGAGAGATACTCTGTGAGATTAATTAACGTTGAATAGAAGCAATTAAAGCAACATCGTGTAACTTTTCCACCATAAAATAACAGATTTTAAATTCATGTTGATGTCACACTGACTTGTAATCAGGTGAACGGTGTCTCTGTCTGTTCTCACACTATGTAACTTGAAGTACGTAACACTTTAAAGTCACACAGCACCAACTACTTCACTGATTCTGGTGAAACTGGATCATATTTTATGGAGAAAATGTTTTCTGGCTGCTCCGCCTCAACTCTCTCTGTGATTTACAGAGTTTCCTGATGGACAGTGAAGTAAACTGTAGCTGCTGTTAGCTCAGTTTGTGACTCGTGATGTTGGTGTTTTGGAAAAGAAAGAGAAAAAGGGAGGTTTTCAGGTCTGGCATTTCGGGTAGCTGAGCTGGTGTTGTGCCAGAACAGGAGCTCGGGCAAGTGGGGCAATGTAACCGGGCTCAGCATCCTCTATGCACATAATTACAGAGATAAAAAGACCAAAGAGGACACTGACGGAGGAAGCTAGGAAGAGTAAATCTGGGACTGACTTTTAGTCGTAGTCCCAGAGTGTTGTTGACATTTCTACGCAGTGTTGCTTTAATGTGCTTGGAGATGGGAATGCGTACACTAATAATAATCCATCGAACATCCTGGTGATCTCAAAGGAAAGCACTTTGTGTTACTGCAGTGACTGTGCTGGTGTTGGGTGAGCTTTCTCTGTACCCAGACTCTGCTGAACAACAATGTGATTACAGAGGAACAGGCAGCTTCAATATAATTGACTTTTTATATGATGCAGGAAGAACAGCCAGCCAGCGGCCACATGTTGTACGGAAGCGGTGACATGAATCAAGATCAACACACGAGTATTAAATATATAGAACAAAACTGCGACATACTGGTTGCACCTTACAGAGCGAGACGTCTCTGAGGTGATAAATATAGTCTGAAGTGTGCCTTTTGTGTGTGTGTGTGTGTGTGTGTGTGTGTGTGTGTGTGTGTGTGTGTGTGTGTGTGTGTGTGTGTGTGTGTGTGTGTGTGTGTGTGTGTGTAACCGCTTTTGTCTATTAAAAGACTTTAAATGACTTGAGAAGAAAAGTGCGTGTTTGCAAAAAAGCAACCATGGCCTCCGGGCGTGTGGAGCTTAAAGAAGACAGCGCTGCTGACAGAGATGACCTGAAAGTGTTGAACCGGCTTTCATGACATGATAATGTGACCTTCACTTCAGGCAGTTTGGAAACCAAATTTTATTTCAATGTACTTAAAGTCAGCAATTTGAATCTCTCTGTGTGCCACTTTCTGCGGTTAAATCTCTCCCTCGCCTCAGCATCCTCAGTTAAAATGGTCTATACTTTAAAATTTAATTTCCGTCTAGAAAATCTCACCCAAAGAGACATGTCAAATAACCACACGTCTGTCTGGTCTTAGTCTTAGCTCGGTCTCGACCCCTCAAAGTCTTGGTTTTGACCTTGTCTTGGTCTCGACTACAACACTTCGACTATAAATTAGCAGCGTGCACAGCGTCCATGTGCAGTATTTAGGCGGGAAATCATTTATGTGAAGGTACAAACTAGTTATCTGTAACAGTATTCGTATCTCATGTACACAGATGATCTTTCTTAGGTCAATCAATAACGTCGATGCTTTGACATTATCCTCACGGACCGTTTATCGACAGACGTCTTAATTACTCCACCCGCAGTAGATGCCTCGTCTCTTGATTTGTTTGGGCCTAAATTACAAACTACATCAAGTTTAGCTACACTAATTAGAAACTGGCAGTACTGACCGATAAGTAAAGGTGCTCAGATAGATCTAAATCACTAAATACCGGCGAGTCCTTTAAGTTGGATTTGACATTTGATGATACTGATTTTGTACAATCAGCGGTCAGATAATTCATTCTGCTGTTTGTCTATATGGAAATAACAAAACCTTAACTTTGATTTAACCTGTGAAAATTTGCATAAATACATCTTTTCATCGCCGTTCTGGATCCATGAGACTTGACGTTGACGTGTCTCTTTAACACAGTGACCTACATAACCTGTTTATTCAGATTAAATATACGTGGCGTCACGAGCTGCAATCTGTGACATTCTCTGTCTGAGATAATTATACTATAAATATTTATCTTATCACGACACAAAGGGGGGGTAAATATGCAAGCAGATGTCACGTATCCTCTGATGCACATTGAATTTATTCACTTTGTTTGACTTTATTTAATTATCCTGGATCTGACGATGATCTGAGTGTCATGTCTCCTCACCGGTCTCAAGAATCTGTTGATTATTTTCTATAAAACATCTTCCGATGCCTTGTACAATCCAAAACTCCAAAGATATTCAGTTTATCATCCTGTCAGAGTGTCACATTTGAGAACCTGTCTGGATCAATTTTTGCCATCCTGACCTGACATCCATTTCTCTTCCGTCTCCCCTCTAGCAACCTCACAGCATCGTCCAGCGCCGCCTGCTGGAGGGAAACATCACGCGGCTGCGAGGGGAGGCCCGCGACCCCACGGGCAGGGTTCGATCCCCGCTGGCCGACACCAAGGATGGACCCGCGGACGCCGAGGAGAAGAGCGAGAGCACGGCCGACGACTCCACGGAGGAGAGGGAGTCTCTGGAAGAGAGCGAGAGGAGCTTACGGTCGGACGAGGAGGACGACAGCAGTGAGGCCGGAGCCAGACAGACGACCGAGAAAACCGAGGGCACGGAGAGCTCGACCCTCCTCACAGCTCTGGTTGTTCAATGCAAGGTACTGACAATGTGTCTCACAGCACTCACATTCAATGCTTTGACACTTTCTACTACTGCATAAGAAAAGATACAAAGACCGGCACTGTTCTGCTCCCATGACTCATCACTTAAAGCCCACTCTTCTTGCAGTCTTCCATCAAAAGCTTGGCAGGAACCAGCGGCTGTCTGCTTGGATTAGAACAACAAGACAACTGAGTCAGGGTAACTCAAAGCCCGGCCTGGTTAACATCCTCACATGGGTCCAAAATGGATTAAACATAGTGCACAAGGGCCTGTAATGATGTGGGCCTCTGCACAAAAACAATAAGAATAAATTGGTATTCAAATTACTGCCTTTGTTTATTGAAATACATGCAACAGTTAACCTCTCACACGGGGTCTAGTTCTTCCCACTCGTACCCCACTCCGGCTCTCATAGCTCCTTGAGATGATTGCTCACTTGACTCTAGTACTGATGCAGTGGCAGTCTCTCATAAACAAGCGAACACCGCAGCCCACGATCGGCTGCGTTCGGCTCCACGTTGACGATCGGCAAACAGGATTTGTGTCCGACACGGCTTCAGGCTAAATGGAGATTTGTTTGGGTTCACTCAAACAGTGGAACCAGGATAAATCGACTTGTTAGTGAGCTGATTAACAGAAAGAAGAATTAACTATAAAACCTGGATGTGGTCTCCGTGACTTCACACAAAGGTTTCTGAAGAGCGTGGTGGCTCTGGCTGTTGCCATGTCGGCAGTCCTGCCTCTGCGGCTAATCTAAAAATCTGCAAAGGTTCTCAAACAAGCCATCTGTAACTGCACCTACCCGTCAATCAGCCTTAATATAATGTGAACAGGTGAGTTCCCTCAGTACAGTTGTCATGAATGGAGAAATTAGCTACAGAGACCAAAACTGTTTTTGTACCAGGCTGTAAACATTTATTTCTGATTTGAACATGGGGACTTATGGAGACTGACTCACTTCTGGAGCCAGCCTCAAGTGGACGTTTGAGGAACTGCAGTTTTTGGCCTCACTTCACAGCCACAGAAGTTGCCGCCTATAGAAAATACATGAAGATGTATGCTGGTTAAATTGTGGTAAACTCACCTTTGATTATTCGAGGGAGGCACCTCGAGGCATGGTTCATGTTTTCTGAAGTAGTGTACTCACCTACAGTCGACAGAGGTCGGCACTCTCCAAGTTTGGAGAAGCAACAGAAGCCTCGGCATGGAGGTCGAGCAAAGCAATGCTGTGGACGGAACAAATGTGTTTTAGCTGCATAAAAAGGCCTGAAAACGATACATTTATGTAAGAGTATGAAATATCCTCTTGCCGCCAGAAAGCCCTTTCCCTTGGAGCTGCATTGTCTGAACTATAGATCTTACGTACTCCCACGCCTGAGCCCAACTGTGCCGTGCAGCGCGGTAAAGCACTTTCCTTCATTTTATTCATTTAACCATAAAAAGCCTCAATTGAGATTAAAGATCTCCTTCACAAGAGGAGATCCAGAAGTCTCTGGGAGCAGATGATTGTTTATTCTTCCTGCAATAAACCGAGAAAAAGATTGCAGATAATGCCCTTTCATTCATAATCAACAAAAAACAGGGTCGGAGAGCTTTCACCAATCGAGCCACGCAATTTTCTTCTGGTCAAAGATCTTTAGCAGGTCGCTGTTCGAGAGGGTTTTCCGTAAAGACCTTAACAATCAAGGTGTTGCTGGGTGATGGTTTGTACTATTTATTATTAGAAACATGTTCACATGTTCAGAGTTCAGATCAGGACTAGGCAGCTTCACGTAAGGACAAATAAGCTGAAGCGATAAACCACTTCTTCAGAAGAAAAGGTTAGCCCCTGTCCTAAAACTCTAACAATTGTCATATAAATTATAAAGTTGTCTCAAACGAGGCCAACAACCCAAACCTTGATGACCTCAGGAGGGTCAACAGAAGACACGATACCACCTTTGTGACTCAACCAAACCGTGACAGCGTCATCATGTCGGACCGTGTATAACATTTCAGATAACCCTGTTAGCAGACAATGAGAAGGAAGCTGCAGCATTATGCACGCAGTGACTCATTATTCACGCTATTTCATTAACCGTGTTTCCTGAAACACATTAGGCATCAATGGTGGTTTCACGCGGAGATGCTCCCCTGTGGTAACACGCTCTTAACACTCCAATGATTAATGTGTGCAAAAAAAGGTCACGCCAAATACTCGAGGAGTGATTCAATCTGTCCTCCGGCTGATTTTCATATCCGGCCACCAGAGACGGCCGATGCTCCAAACACAATGTTGTCAAATCAGTGACAAAGAACCAAAGCAGACGTCCAACATGGACTTTATGTGATAGGTACATATTCTAGCTGGTTATGAATGTTTGAGACCAATGACAGAGCCATTTTTTAAATCAATACAGTGATCAAACAGCTGATATTCCTCGTGGAGACTGTATCTACTTTTCTGGTAGATTCAGCGCTTTCCCTCCATTATTCATTGTGCTTTGCTCGGTTTTATCATCAACTTATTAAATGCAAAGTGTTCCTCGATTACTCATTCGGCAGCTATTTTTAAACTTCAGGGAAAAAAGAGAGAGAGAGAGAGAGAGAGAGAGAGAAAGAGAGAGAGAGAGAGAGGGATTTCTGCACCGCTGGGACTGAGACAAAAGAGCAGGTTTGTGGGCCTGCTGATAAGCCGGCGTGCCTGCGAGGACAAAGGGAGTTTCAGATCAGACTGTACAGAGAGCGCGAGGGATCAAAACAAGGCTCATGGAAACTGAACGTGTTTATTTCCAAGAGGGGAAATATCCTCGGGTCAAGTGGGTACAGTATTGATTTATAACGGGAGAGAAAGATATACAGAGACAGGAACCAGGACGAGAGCTGGACAGTGAAAGACCACAGTAGTCACGGTCGTCAATCTTTATATATATATATATATATATAAGGCAACTGATATCGAAACTTTAAACAGGCGTAACATCATCAATTATTCAAATAGTTATAATTCACATTAATATACCGTCATACACATGACTGACGTTAAATTAACAGTGTTTCGAGTCAGTGTTTAATTCAGCAGCTCTTATTTTAGTAGAAATATATTCATTTTTGAAACAGTTCCCCATTTTTGCGACGCTCGTCTCGCACTAAAGTAACGCTCGTAGTGAGTTCTTGAGTTGTTGAGGTCGACGAGTCCAAACTGTTTGTACAGAAATGCAGTTTAACTTATCCGAGTTAACAAGAAGACTGCACGTGACACGTAATAAATTATTTAAATGTCATATTTCTTCAAGGGAGTTATTTGTCATATTTTCCCGCAGACAGCGCAGGGAGCTTTAGTTTAATTCGAACATTTTGTCAACGCTACAGAAACGTCAGGTAACTGTTAAAGTATGATATGTTTTATCTGACGTTGGCTGCTGTTAGTTATTGGTTTGATTAATGGTATTGTGTTTTTTTCATCTTTCTGGTGCAAAGTTTGTTAAAATCAAGCAGCAACCAACCACATAAGAGCTAAAAATTGCAGTTCCTCAAACGTCCACTAGAGGCTGGCTACAGAAGTGAGTCAGTCTCCATAAGTCCCCATGTTTCACAGCAGAAATAAACATGTTTACAGCCTGGTACAAAAAACAGTTTTGGTCTCTGTAGCTAATTTACCCGTTCATGACAACTGTACTGAGGGTGAATTTATATACAACTCACCTGTTCACATTATATTAAGGCTTAAAGTTATGCAGGATTAACAGCGTGGACGCTTTGATTGACAGGTGGCTTGTTTGAGCACCCAGGCGTCATTCGGCTCACCTTAGGTCACCGATGATTCATGACTTTGCCGACATCGATACATTTAGTTAAAAGTTGTCGTGCTCTATATCAGCGCTCGTGGGACTGGCTTCACTTCACAGCTACAGAGTTGCCACTTGGACTACAACACATTAACTCAAATTAGTGTGTAAAATATTGCTTATATTCATGGAAAATCCCATGTTCGTTATACCCATCCACGCTTACCTCCTCCTTGGCTATGATCCATGATCTTTTCCTAAATTTACTGGACTGTTGTCTTTACAAAAACTCCCTTTCACACCATCACTATCCTCGAAATAAATCGTATCTAATCATGTCATTATATGAGTTACAGTAGCTCAGCTAACAGGCAGCTTGTCCTGATTTCCACTGACATTTCTCTTCTTCTGCCTCTCACAGTCGCTCACTGTTGCCTGCAGGGAATGTCATGTCACAAAGACGCGTTTGTAAAGTCTGTAGTGCAGCAGATTGTAAAGACATATTTCTATTCAGCGACATCTTACTCGACGTCCTTCAACCTGCGCACGGGTGAAACATGCTGGAAAAACATATAGTAATGCGAGGATGTATTCAAGACATATGGCAGCTCTGCGTGCATGTGAGAGAAGCAGTATGCTGGCACCACCCCCACACTGCTAACTGTGTATCAGACCATGTATAAATTAGATGTTCTTCAAATTCAAATAGATCCTCCAGCTGAGTTGCTCTTTAGTCTTTTATTGTTATTTATTATCAGATAAACTTCACTTCAGGAAACCGTAATGTTAATTTACTTTAAAGTTAAAGTCCTCACAGGCAGAGCTGTCAAATTATCGGACCTAGACGAGCTACGAATACTAATATTATAAGAAACACTACGACACCAGAACAACAGCAGATATATATGCAGCCATGCATCACCAGCATAGTACCCGCTGTGTCCTTTTTAGACTGGATGCCATCTCCCTTGTTAGGAAAACCACCAACATGCATCCCCCTTGTTAACCTGACATCCACCCTCACCAGCCCCTCGTAGCAGAATATGTTAGTCCACAGGTGAGTTTGTGAAATCATGACCTGTGGAGGTCGTTTGGTCAGGACAGATATGACATGTCTGGTTAATATTTCATCCTCTGTCCTGATCATTAAATCTGAAAAATCAAAGTGCGCTCAACAAACCTGAAGAATCTGCATGTTGTCTGGAAACTCAGACTCAGCAACTTGAATGGATCAGTTAATGATTAATTATAGAGAAAGTGGTTCCGACCGAGCGATCTGATTGGTCAGCTAGACATTTAGAACATGCTTAAATCAGCATTACCTGACTTTCTTTAATGAATATTCTGGCTTTTTGGGCGCTGTTAGGCTGCCTCGTTAATACAGGTGTGCACCTCGTTAATACAGGTGTGTACCTTGTTAATGCAGGTGTGTGCCTCGTTAATACAGGTGTGTACCTCGTTAATAAAGGTGTGTACCTCGTTAATACAGGTGTGTACCTCGTTAACGCAGATGTGTGTGCCTCGTTAATACAGGTGTGTACATCGTTAATACAGGTGTGTACCTCGTTAATTCAGGTGTGTGCCTCGTTAATGCAGGTGTGTACCTCGTTATTAAAGGTGTGTACCTCGTTAATACAGGTGTGTACCTCGTTAACGCAGGTGTGTACCCCGTTAATGCAGGTGTGTGCCTCATTAGTACAGATGTGTGCCTTATTAATACATGTGTGTGCCTCGTTAATACAGGTGTGTACCTCATTAATACAGGTGTGTACCTCGTTAACGCAGGTGTGTGCCTCTTTAACGCAGGTGTGTGCCTCGTTAACGCAGGTGTGTGCCTCGTTAATACAGGTGTGTACCTCGTTTGTGTGCAAAACACAGAGAACAGTTCAGTGAGTGCAGAGAACTTATTTTTTAAAGACTAAAGGTCGACTCATCTGGACTGAAGCTGAATATTTAATTAGATAAAAACATTTTGGAAATAATTATATCGATCTTTGTTCAACACATTTTAACTTTTAGACTTTACAACGCTGTGGAGTTATTAGAAATGTTCGGATCATCCGCTGACACCGTGCTACCAGCTGAAAAATAAATGTGTTCACAGACTTAGGAGCTAAATCTGTTCTGATATTTTTCAGCAGATATCTTCACAGTCACTATAAGACTGAACTTGCAAAGCATTTTAGGGTTTATAAGTTTCGTATTTATTCAGTTTGGACTCGGACTACTTGCTGCAGTTGTGAACTGGGCTCCATTACATGTAAGCGTCTACTGCAGTGATCCAGGTATTATCTAATTATTGGCACAGCAGTGATGTGGTCAGTTAATGAATCAACTCGAACACAGAATCAATACAGATCGAGTTAAAACACTAAATAAGATTTGGCTCCAAAGTACAAGAGCTGGCTTGGAAGTACAGCAGCGATGGGACGTTTGTTTTGTTGATCTTTCAGTTTCACGAGGCCAAAAGAAAAAGAGATCAGTGACTTTCAAAGGCTCCCCCAGAGTTAATGTGCTGTTAGTTTCCTCTCGTGTGGTGTTGCCAGACTGAAGTGGAAAAAAAACAAAGTCTCACCTTCTGTCTTCCCCCCACAGTGCTGCGAGACTGAAGTCAAGGCATCCATCAACACTGGCAGCCAACACAACCACATTTCCACCTCCTGCTGCCAGAGGCTCGGGTAAGAAACAAGCACCGCTCTGAAGTGCAAACACACTCACGACGCATATTTTTAAAGTTTAAAGTGCTCTGACAAACGAATAAATCAAAAGTTCAACATTTAAAGTCGTGCACAAACATCCTACTGATACATCTGGACACATCTCAACATCATGACTCAGCTTAGGCTGATCAAACCCAAGCTCGTGTCCAGATGCAGCATCCCTCAGCGAGCCGCCAAACACCTTGTCGAGACTTCTTACCGTCTTCTCTGTGATGGAATTGGCTTTATAATGAAAAGCTTATAAGCAGCTTAGATCCTTAAAGTCCTGCCATCACCTTCATCTTCAAGAAAAGACATTAAAAGGTCACGTGGAGCTCAGTGAAGACGATGTGACATTTTATTCTCATCTTACTTTCAGATCAGCTCTAAGAAGGTAAACGCTGAAAGACGATACAGTCGATGGACTTCGTCTTCAAACTGCTGCTCAAACATTTTAACAATAAAAAGACACTATCTATTCACAGTACACGACGACTGTATGAAATTAAATTCAACGTGTGTTATTTGATCGACTGGAGGATGTTTTGTGTTTATTATTAGACTGGTGCCCAGTCAGGACAGTTCACCATGTGGCGTGAGCAGCTCAGTGACGGGTCTGCAGCTGCAGCTGGGCAGACAGACGGTCCAGTGTTCGGCCTATGTCAAAGGTAAGAATCAGATCACAGATCTGTCACAATGAAACTGTAACATGCACAATGCACAATCCTCTCTTCTTATTTCTCAGTTTGTTCCTTTCCCTCCCACCTGAGATGTGAGCGGAGTAGGCGAGGCGAGAAATTAGGCCTTTAACAAAACGAGACGTCAGTTATGATATCAGATATGATGCGTGGTACAGCTGCATCGTCTGTCCATTGTCGAACCAAACAGATGTTTGTGAAGCTGTTTGTCCTCACTCACAGCTCCTACATCAAGCCTCGTCTTATGGGGTGCCGTTTGTAAAGCGTCTCGCTCTGAAAATTACAGCAACATTTTGTCACATTTAGCTAAAAACAATGTTTAAAAAAACTGGTTTGAATTTTTGAGAGTCACTTTTTTGCACCTTTAGAACAATATTTGTGAACTTTGAGATATTTTAAATATTTAAATCCAAATGTTAAATGTAAAATCTAAATACTAAATCTAAATCTAAATGTTAAATCTTAATCTAAATGTTAAATCTTAATCTAAATGTTAAATATAAATCTAAATGTTAAATATAAACGTTGAAGCTAAATGTTAAATATATATCTAACATTTAGATTTAGGTTTATATTTAACATTTAGATTTATATTTAACATTTCGATTTTACATTTAACATTTAGATTTATATTTAACATTTAGATTCATATTTAACATTCAGATTTAGGTTTATATTTAACATTTAGATTTATATTTAACATTTAGATTTTACATTTAACATTTGGATTTAAATATTTAAAATATCTCAAAGTTCACAAATATTGTTCTAAAGGTGCAAAAAAGTGACTCTCAAAAATTCAAGCCAGTTTTTTAAACATGGTTTTTAGCTAAATGTGACAAAATGTTGCTGTTATTTTTAGAGCGAGACGCTTTACAAACGGCACCCCATATCGTCTCTCCCCCAGTCTAGACCAGTTAAAATTAGCTACAGAGACCAAAACAGTTTCTTGTACCAGGCTGTAAACATGTTTATTTCTGCTGTGATGTTGGACATTTGAACATGGGGACTTATGGAAGACTGACACTTCTTTCACAGGTGTTCGGTCTTAAATGAAAAACATATTGAACAAATTGAGTGACGGCACTAAAACATAAGTCATCCAGCAGCAGACTGACCACAAATGTCAGAGATCAGCAGACGCCACATTTTATAGCTATCCATCAAGACAGCAATACTTTTACCCGAGGTGTCAAAACACACCAGTCGTGAATGCAGAAATAGACTCATAGAAGAAGATGTTTCGAGATATGTGCTCGTCTCTGTGCTTAACATTCAGACAGCAAACATCTTATCTTTTAAAGCAGCCAGGCAGAAGTAAGCATTAAATAACAGACAGTAGTAATCACTGATATTTTCAGGCAAATAAATCTTTTCAGCTTCATATTGACCATGCAACACATTATTGTTCATCTGCTCTGTGAAGAGTGCCGATACAAATCCCCTGAGAAAGAATAAGTGGGAAGATAATTATCATGAACAGTGCTTGTCACCACGGCTGAACAGACAAAGAAGGAGCCAACAAGCCAACAATGAACCAAACTTCATAACAGGAAATCCAACTAGAAGACTTGTTACTGTCCAAAAACAAACGACATCATCTGCTACCAGCCATCCAGATCATCTATCATGTTAAAGGAATAATAATATGAAGCTGAAGCCAGGAAAACACTTCCTCGACTTCCTTAACTGGAAAAAAAATCTGCCCACCAGCACTTTTAAAGCTCAATAATTAACACATTATAAACAAGCGAGGTAACGGTGTGTTAATTATTGATCTTTAGAGGTGCTGGCAGTCTGACAGAGCAACAAAACTAGTCCTTCAAAATCAGAGCACAAAACCATAAAAGTCTAGAAATATGATTTTGTCCTCACTTGGTCAAACCAGTTCTGACTTTGAAGATTTGTCCTGATGCTCGTTTCATCCTTACGGGGACATTTTGTGTTTATGGCCAAATTTTGTACTCACAAAGATAAAACAAAACTGGCACACACACATCTAATTATTAATATTGCAGTTCTTGTCTGCACCTACTCCACCATAGTTAATAATGACTCTAATTCAGTCCCCGACTCTTTCACAGACATTAAATTCTCACCGTGCTCGGAAACTCTCACTTCGCTTCTGCTGCGGAAGTCATGTGCACCCTCACGAGGACTTCATCAGCACTCATTAACACAGCGATGAATAATTTTTGTTGTGTTGATGATTTTAACCTGGATTCAGCCTAATGTATGCGTGTTCGGTTGGCGGGTGTCGGGAGAGGATTTGCAGTAATAAAACTCCTTCTTATCTTTCTTCTTCTTTCGCTTTCAGAGGATGAGGCGTTCGAGCTGTGCCTGGGTCTTCACACTCTGCTGGAACTCAAAGTAAGGTCCTCATTTACTCTAAAATTTGCTTCTTATCGCCTCCTTTTGAAGTGTTTTCTTAAAGAATCAGCCGCCCAAAATGTTCACATGAGAAAAAAGAGAACAAGAAGACGTTTACATGCTTGTAGAAAGGTGAACATTTCAGAAATGACAAGCACACAAGCACAAATTCTCAAAAAGAGATGTACTGGATGTTATCTCGGAGGAAAGGCTGGGTAGATTCATTTTCAATGCCCACTGTGCAGCTAAAACCCAGATCCAGAGGAATTGGGGACATCCTGCGAGGTGGGATTTTGAATTTGCGCATTTGAAAATGCAATTTAAACCCAGGGAAAAGCAGTGTTCACTCTCATTACATGTTCTGCATCTGGCTAATATCTGAAGAAACTAATTAGAGTGCGACCTTGAGGCTATGAAACGAACACGAGCTCTAATTTTGTTAATCAGCCCTTTAGGACTCTGTGAGATGAACGTCTTTGCTTCAGGCTCGCTGTACTTTCATAAACAATACAGTAATTGATTTGGAATTAATGTTGTAAATCATCGTAGCGTTTATTGAAACATTGTTTTACACATGGACTGCAAAAGCAACCCGCTCTTGTAGAATTTGCAGGTGCTTTAACAGCTTTTATTGCGATAATTTCAGACATTTGCTGCTCTTCTTGTGTTAAAACTCAATATTTTGGGGCAAATTGTATACATATAATCCACATAAAGTACTTTTAAGTAATTTTATGTAATAGGAGAGATAATTATATCCTATAAAATACATATCAGGGCTGTCATGATGCCATATTAACATGATATCTATAGAAAAATAATTCAAACAATGGGATAACTTCTGTTATAGTTTGGCGCTATATACATAAAATGTAGTCAAATTCATGTGTTGACCAAGCAGCAATCTCCATCTGCCAAAAAACTGCAGTTTCTTAAACGTCCACTTGAGGCTGGCTCCAGAAGTGAGTCAGTCGCCATAAGTCCCCATGTTAAAAAACTTCACAGCAGAAATAAACATGTTTACAGCCTGGTACAAAAAACAGTTTTGGTCTCTGTAGCTAATTTCCCCGTTCATGACAACTGTACTGAGGGTGAATTTATATACAACTCACCTGTTCACATTATATTAAGGATTAAAGTTATGCAGGATTAAAAGCGTGGATGCTTTAAGTGTTGTAGACCAGTGGTCCCCAACCTTTTCCTAACTGCGGACCGGTCAACGCTTGACAATTTTTATGCGGACTGGAGAACATGTAGTAGGCATTGTAGCTTGTTGCCCGTGAAATCAGATGAGTCAATTAAAAATTAGCAACCCAAAAATAATTTACAACTACCTCGCACAATTAATTATCTTTTGTAATTTACATTTATACTTTATATTTTCTTCTTTTCCTACCAACTGTGGATAAAGTAGTAAGCCCCCCTTTATTATAGTCCCAGTCTAAGTTGAGTGGTCTTTTATTTTGAAACGTTTTTTTATTTTCGAAATGACCGTATTAAATAAAACAGAAATAACTCATTAATTCTTGTGCGGCCCAGTACTGATTGATCCACAGACCGGTACCGGTCCGCGGCCCGGGGGTTGGAGACCACTGTTGTAGACCACCTGTATCTGGATCGCTTCGCTCATAGAAGCTGAATGTAACAAGTTTAAACGACTCATTCGTTAAGACAGAATCTGTTTGTATTATAATCTGTCATGTGGGGATCATTTGCCTCTTCTCTTCTCATTAGTGTTCAGGTCAGAGTTTTGAGTTTTACAACAGTCCAGCAGACACTTTGACTACAAACAGTCACAGTTGGTCTCTCGTCTTCAAACAGGGGAGACTGTTGGTTTGAATTTAAAGAGGACTGCCCTCGTCTGAACTGAATCAGCTTCCTAATTACTACCTCAGAGTTGTTGGTGTACTTACCGACTCCCAGCAGCTTCAGGCTTCTCCTCCAGGACGCGCAACAGTTATGCAGATTGACAGGTGGCTTGTTTGAGCAACCAGGTTTTGTATCAAAATGTTTATTTCTGCTGTGAAGTTGGACATTTTTATCATGGAGGCTTATGGGGGCTTGACTTATTCTGTAGCCAGCCTCAAGTGGCCGTCTGAGGAACAGTTTTTTGGCACTTTCCACTTGGATTCTCCTTTTATGACAATTTAAGATGATGTACAAACTACATTTCACTGTGTGTCCGCAGTGCTGCCTGGACCTGAGCAGTCAGGTGCTCAAACTTCCGGGCTTTGGCGAGGAGCTGCCCTTCCTGAACCCTTCGACCGACAGCCAGTGCCAACACGACACCAACGAGAACCTGTGAGCCCCGAGTTGGCGGCGGCGGCGACCACTTCCAGTGAATCTCAACTGGTTGCAGAAACGTGGCGCGATGCCTGTTTGTGTCTGGACTGTCCGATCACAGTGTCTCAACACTGCCAGAACATGGACGAGCATTCGCCACCGTCGTTCTTGAGTTTACATCATCGTGTTTGTAGGATTAAGACATTCACTACGATTATCTCTATTAAAATTAGTCTAGTTCACAGAGTGGATGAAAGCCAGTGATCTCTGTGAGTCTGATCATTCTCTATGATTATACTGTATATTCAACTCCTCCGTTGAGCTGCTTGGGTACACTGATGCTCTCTAAAAAGGGAAAAAACATTATAATCATTTAAAGTGAACTTTAGTGGAATATTTTGTGATTTGGCTGTACAAAAATTACTTTAAAGTAAATGAATAAAGTGTTAATTGTAAACCTAAATCAGTTTAGATGGTGTTAAAATAATCGTTTATATATTTGGGGAAATACGCTAATTCATTTTCTTACCAAGTTACATGAGGAGATACCGCGCTCATGTCTGTATGCTGAATAACAGCTACTGAGCTTCAGACTGGAAACACCTAATAAATAAAATCCACCTGCAAGCATCTTTTAAAGCTCGTTAATTAACGTTAATACACGAATACGAGTTTCTTAGGCTTAAACCAGTGACGCCTAACCTTTCTGGTTCCTGTAGTTCACTCATCGTGTTATAAAGATGTTAATTTAAACTGATTTTATCCATATTTATCGTCACGTTTATCCTTTTCAACCTGAGTCAGATGACCTGTGACCTCTCACTAACTATTTAAACAGTTTATCTGACACACTGAGTTTCAAGTGTTTATCTGCTTTAACTGGTATTCGCCATTTGTTTGTTACTTTTGGCAAAACTTTAACGATTTAAAGTGTTTATTCATCATTTTTAAACCAGCCACTGTATTTCGACCAAATATTACTTTTAGCTAAATATCCGACTGAGTTTGCAGCTCATGCAAAAAAATAAATATATTAAATATTTTCTCCTGAACAAATGAATATAGCTACTCTTTAACCTTGTACCACATATCCCCTGATTTACAGTTATCGATTAAACAAACGACATAACGTGTTAATTAGTGAGTTTTAGAGGTGCTGGCAGGTGGGAAGCTGTTTCATGGAGTCAGTCTTCTCGGCGTATTCTTGTCAAGAACATGCATGAAGTGTATTTACCCAAAACTATTTATGTTGATTCTTAAAATCAACATGACTCGTTTAAAAAAGTGTCGGTACTCAGGATGGCCCTTTTCCATTGTGCTCAGTAGGAAAGTTTATTTTTAGGTTTGGATCAGGCTACCTCTAAGAGACAAGGACGGGTCCTCATCTAGAAATCTTCTGATGTAGTTATATTCGGCTTTGTAAAGCCCCTCTTTTGCTCTTTCTTTCCCCGTCAGACTGATGTGGGGAAGTTTTCCAGGAGCACACTTGACATCCTGAATTACAGTAGTTCCCTATACATCCCCCTCTAATAAAAACAGACTTCAAGCCAGCCAGCAAAACATATTCGAGTCAGACAAACACAAGTATCAAAACATTCCATCTGCATGACTTTGTAAAGTTCTGCTTTTGTACAAGTCTGCATGTTTGTGTACTAGTCTGATTGTGTCACGTTGAAAGTCTAAAGGGGGGGTTGGATGTGAGTGTTTACGTGTGCATGTGTGAGTCCGAACAGGGATTTTTTTTCCTGCCTTGTTTTGGCTTGTGGTTCACATGGGAAAAATTAAAATAACAGTGGGTCCTATCTTCTCCTCCTAAACCGGTCCACCGAGCTCCGGTCAGATAAAAGCTGCCAAAAGCCGACCCCCAGCTGCCTTCTTTTCCCGTTTCAGGAGATTCACATCACTCGGCACCAGGTCCAACACTTCTTAAACTCATTTTTATTCAGAGGACCGGTCTTCTATGTGTGTATTTCACCGCCTTTTTTTGTTGTTGATTTGATTAGGCTGTCACAAAGAGAACGAATTGTCACAGTGCCACCCGCCTCTGTCGAAATCAGAAACTGCCTCAGATCATGCTCTGCTTTAAATGACACCTGAGCCGTGCCGTGCTTTTTGACTGTGCTACAGTATCCATCCGACCTCTTGGCGTGAGGTCGACCACGCGTAGATCGTTTCTGTTTGATGTACTAGTGACCTTCCTACAGCCTATGAGAGGAAATGATGTATGACAGAAATTTATTTTTGGTGTTTCTCTTCTTCTGAACAGTATTTTCTCTGCCTAATAAAATATGTATTCTGGCTAGCTCCGTTTCTACTTTGTAATTCTCATATTAACCGACGGAGGAGCGACCTCTTCGGTAACGCTATGTGAAAGAGCAGCCGTTCAAAATCTCTAACCGCCGTCTGTCTGATTCGTGTGAATCACCAGACTGGTTGTGGGAGGCTCTCCACGAGAAGACAGCCAAAGCAGCCGGTTCTGAGTTTTAATGGACCTCACGTTGATTCCCATGGTCCGTATTTGCAAAACATCCTTGTATGTGCCCCTTCGCTGGTCCATCCTGCTATATAAAGAAGCTTGTCATGTCAGAATAGAGAAAGCAGATGTTCCCACAGCACCAGAGAGCTGCGATGGTTGACCTCCTCTGACCATGAAATGTTTCCATCTTGCTGTACGACCACCATCAAGCAAGTCCAAGAGGAATGTCACTGTGGTAAATATGGACAGAGTCGACAATTTTGCCAAACATCAAGCGAGGTCAACAACACAAGACATAGCAGCAGCTAATATTACTTTCTAGTCAAGCAGCAGTCAGCCCAGCTCGGCGTTTTTCAGCCTTTTATTTCACCAACCACTGAAAGTCAGTCCCAGATTTACTCTTGTCCCTTTTCTCTTTTTAGCTTTTCTCTGTCAATGTCCCCTTGTTATGCCTATAGAGGCTGCTGAGCCCAGTTACATTGCACACTTGCCTAGCTCCTGTTCTGGCACAACACTGGCACCGCTCCCAGTCAACATTCACTCACACCCCTCGCCTGTAAACCTCCTCTTCTTCTTCTTCTTCCCGGTCAAAAACGCCTGTGGTACAAACACCAACACCCCCCCGGTGCTCTGAGCTTACACAGCTAACGAACTGAACTAACAGCAGCTACAGTTTACTTCACTGTCCGTCAGGAAACTCTGTAAATCACAGAGAGTTGAGGCGGAGCAGTCGGAGGACATCAAAGGAAAAATCAGAAAACATTTTCTCTATAAAATATGATCCAATTTCACCAAAATCAGTGAAATGTCCACAAATGCTGCTGAGCCCGGTTAAATTGCGCACTTGCCTAGCTCCTGTTCTAGCACGACACCGGCTACATTCACTTACACCCCTCGCCTGAAAACCTCCTCTTCTTCTTCCCGGTCGAAAAATCTGTAAAATAGTTGGTGCTGTGTGACTTTAAAGCGTTACGTACCTTTCGTGGGTGATCGTGTCTAGAGCACAGAGTTACAGCAACATTCACCTGATTACAAGTCAGTGTTACAAAGAAAGAAATAGAAAAGTTACGCAGTGTTGCTTTAATGAATAATCAAAAACAATCAGTTTCTTGCTGTGATTTATTCTTTATTGTTCACAGAATTTAACGGGTCCGAATATGAGGCTTGTTTTTCGATCTTTTGGTCGTGAAGTTCTCGTTTTTGTCTTCTCCTGTTGCCGTGACAAGCACACACAGAGCCAAACTAATGAGACCAATAGTGAAGCTCGAGGTAGGCAGCTTAAGAAATGTAACAACAAAAGAAGACTGCCACATCTGTGTTAGATTGGCATTGCATTTACGGCCTGACACGGACGTCTCCTCACAAAACGGCAAACTACATTCATCATCATGTCAGAGCTGTCAGGCGATGCTATTTCCTCCCTGCACCGGTGCGAGCCATGGAAGACGTGAGAACATTAGAGGAACATGTAATTTACAACAAACCTCGTTAGAGAAGAACCCCCTCAGTACGCCCACCTCCTTTGTTTTGAGTCACTTTTGCAAACCACATCCTGTTAACGCCGCAGTAAAGGTAGCACTTCTGATAGGAAAGTACCGTTAGTCGAGTGTTCTCGCAGTTATCACAGTTTCTCTTTACACGGAAACAAAACGCAACAAGATGCTTTGTCTCAGAACGGCAGGCGGAACACTTGAGACATCCTCAGTCATTAAAAAGAACAAGAACAAGCTGCATGTTGATTGTTTGACCTTTAAGATAAGCCTCAGGCTGTCTGTGCGGTCGAGGTGTTGCATAAAGCAGCGCGGCTCATCCTCCCATACAGTATGCATGAGGAGGATATTCTAATTCAGAGGGCAGATTTAGACCAGAGATTGCAGGAGCGGAGGGCACGCTGATCTGCAGCAGCGAGTGACTCATATAAATCTTCATCCAGAGGAATAAAAGCACACACAGATCTCCTCAGACTGAGGGGAACAGTACCCGGTCTGTGTGCTTAACCGCCCGTGTAATTGTATTTATGGATAATTATTGGTGAGAAGGTCAGATGTAGGAGTAGACCGTGGAAATATCTCCACAATAAAAGAGCTAAGTATTGAGTTATTGTAGCCTCTGCCTCGAGCAGTAAGTGCAGAGTCATGGTTAAATAAAGTCTTTTTCCTACTGCAAATCTATATATAAATCATATAGTTTTATAGTTTCATGGCTCAGGCTTTCTTAAAACAGTTTTATAGGAGTTTGTTAGGGGACTATTTTCAGCAGCGGATTAATACAAATTGATTAAGGGACTTCTAACAGCTAAACTGTGTTTACAAAGTATATTAATATATAATATAGGATGCAAAGGTCAAATAAACGACAAGATTAAGACTCTACGTGTCACTGTGTAACATTCTGATGTTCGCCATCTTAGTTTAGTGCATCAGCATGCTGGCATTTGTTAATCAGATCAAGCTGATGGAGATTTTGTTCAGAATAGTACGACTGACAGGAAGTATGTTGTGGATGTCCCTTTCCACTATCTGCAACTGTCAAGTTAGTCACTGATTTAGCTATTTTAATGCCAAAGATAGCCTCCGTGCATGCAGATGTGTTACAAAAACAACCTAGATACTATTTTACATTGTCACTATTGTTGTATCCTGGACCTAGCACCACCCAAGGAGAGTTAAACTAGAAGTAAGTGGCTCGGTCACACTCGATAATGTGGAAGATTCTGGTCATTGCCAACTGCCAACTGGTCCCATCGATTGTCGATTTAATAATGTTGCCCCAAGGGAGATAAAAGAAATGCTAAAAATACATAAGATGTGGCCATGTGGCAGCTTGTCAGGGTACTATGGAAGTGGTGGTGCTTGCAGCTAGTTACCCCGATGACAACCAGCTTCATGCACCAGCTGAGCGAAGCCTCCAACGCTCGAACCAAATCTCTTTATACAGGTTTGGTTCTGCTAGACGTGCTGGCAGAGCGAGACTAGGTCAATGACTCTATTGACGGTATACCAAATAAAAAATAACCTCTTGATGAAGAGCGAAAGGATCATTACATTTCATCCTGAGGGCTGACATGACTGCCGGCAATATTTCATCAACCGCTGGATGGATTGCCGTGCCACCATCCCACATTGATCTCTAGAGCCACGGTGCTATCATAGATTTTAAACCCGCACCTGAAACTCTAATTTGTGGTGTACTTGGATTGGATTTTCTACTTCACATGTTCCTGAAGACGAGTGTGGGCGGGAGGACTTTGCCTTTGTCACAGACCTTTCATATAAGCTTAGCTCACTCCTCCATCCAGACCCTCATTACAGCCTGTTTATTTACTTTGCCTGTCACCCGAAATAGCTCTCGCTCTCTTTTTTGTCCTTCATCTCCATCAATAGCATCTCCTCCCTCCTTGTGTCACTCCCTCTCCATCTGTTGAAGGGTTGCACACACACACAGGGCAGCCCTGCAGGCTTGATTAACTCAGTGGGAATGACCCACAAGCCTTAACCCCTGAGAGCGAGGCAGAGATATTGTGAGGCGAATATTGATCAGACCTGGTCCTCCATGGGGAGGCAGCTGTTATGTAACGTAGTGCCCCCGCGAGTGGGAGAGGGTTTTAAACAAGACGGAAACATTTAAGTTCCTCACAAAGAAGTTATACATACAGAGAAACACTAGATAATGCAACAAACATGGACACATCATATGAGCTAAAGTCTTTTTCTGGTCTGGTAATATGGTGATCTTTCTCTTTATGGCCAACGTGCTACATGACAGGAAAATTATGAAGCAAGCACAAATCTTTTGCATGGAGTTTAAAAAATTCCATAATATGCAAAATGACGTGGGATTAATCAAAAATATTCTATTTCTATTCAGCCGTGCATGGATTTATTTTCATAATCTGAAAGCTAGGCGTACTGTTCCACTCATCAAAACACTGGTTAGGATTTGTAACTGCGTCCATATGATTTATTATATTTTTTTAAAAACAACTGTGTAGAATAAAGTCATTCAGTCAGATTGAAATCCTCTCTGCATCTGCTGGCTATCAAGACTTCCTGTTGTGCTTTTCATCCTGCAGCTATGCCCCCGTCGAGCTTCAGGGGATGGTGTAACGCTGCAGAATTAAGCCTGACGTGGGTGAAACTGGGTTCTGTTAATCGGTGGTGTCAGTTCTCTCAGCGGCTTTGTGCTGCTGATGGAACGTGATGGAGTTCGTGTCGAGCACCCTTCCTCCTCCTCCTCCTCCTCCTCCATGTCTTGGTGGTTTAGCTGTCTGTCAGTCAGGATTAGATCCATATTACCACACCCGCCTTCCACATCAGTGTCACCAGGACCAAGCATGGGCACAGGGCGAGAGATCAACTGGGATTGGAGTTGTAGTTCAAACCGAGTAATTTGATTGGACAAGAGTCGTTACACAAGTGCCGATATAGAGCGTAACGGCACTGTCCGCTCTACAGGTGTTCCAATATTAATGGTATATCAACGGTCGCCATCTGTCTTTGACTGTAACAAACTTTGCACCACAAATTACAATTTTTACTGCATACTGGTGAAGAAACTAGTGAAACCAATGACTGACAGTTATCTAACGTTTCTGTAGCGTTGATAAAACGTTCAAAGCAGTTTGAAATAAACTAAAAGCCCTCTTCGCTCTCTGGGGGAAAATATGACACCAAATTATGACATTTAAATAATTCATTAAAAACACATCACTCTAGAAACGAGAGCACGTCGTACTGTATGTCAACAGTCTTCTTCTTATTTCAGCATCAATATAAACTGTATTTCTCTGGCAAACATTTTGGATTTCGCCGCTTCAATAACTCAAGAATTTGCTACCAGCGTTATTATTATTATTATTATTTTAGTTGGAGACGGCCATAGCAAGGAGGGGAAGTCAAGATTTCTAGCTGAAATAAGAGCAGGTTGGTGGATCAGTCGCCCAGAGCGAGACACTCACACTTTTGAGAGTGAAACAAGGGGGTTGCAATCAGCAACTGCACTGCTAGATGCCACGAGACGTAAAGACAGGTGACTGAAAACCGACCTACCTGAAATCTTGTGTAAAATTCATAAAAAGTTCAACATTTCAGTAAAGCTCTGTAAAGGCTCTGTTGCATTGAATTGCATCAGGCTCTCAGATGCTTTTGTCATTTCTCCTCCTGCAGCGTTTTAAGGCCTGAAGAGCTTTAGTTATAAAAAAAAAACCCTGATTCATCTTCTTTCAAAGCTTCAGGTTCAGGTAATTACCTTCGTGCATTCAAGCCATCCCTGCCATTTGTGATTCATCAGCATTGTATTCAAGATGTACGCGGCATGTAAATGGATAGCCCGAGTGAATGAATTACTGGCTGCCGTAGGTTGGTCGGATTATACAATCAGACATAATAGCTGCTTATATTTCTTGGAAATCACATTCAGGTATTTGATCCAGACAAAACAATGGACCAAAAAAAAAAAAAGAAGTCTTTGACGAGGATCATAACTGAGCTGTTGCATAAGTGGCAGGAATGAAAAGAGCTGTTCAACTTTGAAAGGAGCTTCAGAGACTCTCTTACTGAGACACAGGAGCGTCTTTTACTGAAGAGTTCAGGATGTGCTGGCTTAGTGGAGGTTCATTTGGAGATATAAAGTGCATGAGAATGATCACTTAAAGTGAAATTGTATAAAATATACAAATATAAAGGAAGGGAAGACAAAGTGTAGGATATGTTTCTGTACCTGAATCTTACTGCTGGTTATTATTTGATAATGCCGACACGTCTGACACAAACCTGAGACCTGAGGCAGGCTGAAACATGCCTGGAGCGCTAATAAGCCATCTATAATGACACCTACCTGTCAATCAAAGCATAACTTTAAGCCTTAATATAATGTGAGCAGGTGAGTTGTATATAAATTCACCCTCAGTACAGTTGTCGTGAACGGGGAAATTAGCTACAGAGACCAAAACTGTTTTTTGTACCAGGCTGCAAACATGTTTATTTCTGCTGTGAAACATGGGGACTTATGGAGACTGACTCACTTCTGGAGCCAGCCTCAAGGAACTGCAGTTTTTGTCTGCATTGGCTTTATTTCCCATCACCGGAGTTTGCCGCTTGGTCTAGCACCAAATAAGTTTGATCGCAGTGTATGATGTTAATAAATAATTCAGATTAGTGCATATTTCTACATAAATTTACTCTCAAACTGCCACAGTGCACAAGTTATGAACTGTATTAACCTCATGTACGGTAGCTTTGCTTTGCAGCACAGACACTGAGATACCGCATGAGGAAATCTGCAGATAAGGTGTGAAGATCTTTATGATAACATCAGGTTAGTGTAAATTACACAACGCTTTACTGCTGGAATGATTGATTAGTTGTTGACAGGAATTTATTTAACAACATCTTTAATAATGTTAATCATTACTGGTGTCATCAAGAAAATAAATAAGTCTGCTTTTATCTCATTGAGAAAGTGAAATATTTGGTTCCCATGATAATGTCACAGTGCTGTGGCTTTAAGGAAATGTTATGCAAATGCAAACTTTGTACAAAAATACACTCATTGCATAGAGGGTGAAACAAGGGTGTTTAAATCAGCAACCACACTGCTGAATGCCACTAAATCAAACATAGTGGTCCTTTATGTTCAATGATTTCCCGGTGTCAGACTAACTCCAAAGGAATTAGAAGATAATTTCATTATTTACTTGATAAATGACAATAAATCTCTTCTAGAAATAGTTGGCGATCACTTTTCAGTAGCTGAATTGTTCCAGCTATAGTTGCAGCCCTATGCTACTTTACAAACGGTGACCATGTAATGTAAAATCTCTAACGACGTTAAGGGTCGATGGCAGGAATGTTGCATGAGAATTAACCACCCTATACTTTTCTAGGAAATAACCTGAACCACCGTGGAAGAGTGACGATGAAGTAGGACGAGCCTCTTCTACAGATTTGTTTCTCATTCGAGCACCGTGACAACAGATTCTCTGAACGTCGACCGTTTATATTTACAGACAGCGACCGCCTGACTTCCCTGTGGCTTAACACTGGAGGTTGTGGAGGGTGGGTGGATGCCATGTGCGCTTTGAGACAGGGTGGGGCTGTCGATGCATCAGTGAGGTGAATTTCTTCATTTTTGAGGAGCTGAAGCTTATAACGTTGCATTATTGCTTCTATATTGAGTTTATTATGGGAGCCTAAACTTAATAGATTTGTTTATATTCACACAGAAATCATGTTAGTCCTTATACAGTATGCATGAGACGTGCACAGGCTGCAAAGCAGAAGCTTAATATTGTATTTTAGGTATGTATTTGATACAGAGGGAGCCTGCTGCGTCCCTCCATATTCACCTAAAGGGAGTGTGGTTGCATGCTGTCAGGTTCTATAGACGGGGTCCTAGTGATGGGTTTGTTACTCAGTGAAATGTGTCATGGCTGTGGTCCTTTATAGACATTTAAAGGCATGGTAGCTATTGTATATATTGATGTCTCAACCTTTTCTGGAGCATGTATCTTTAAAGGTTAATGATCTTTGATGATAACTAAAGCCACGGTCAGCTAAATGAAAATGCCAGTCAGATAATATTCCAGCATTCTCCTGATAGATTAGCTTAAATATTGGGTTCACACATTCATGGTCACCAGATGATGAATCCTACTGATTCAGATGATCGAGTGAGGTTCACATTTGTCCTTTTGAGTGAAATGTCTTGACAACCATTGCATGAATTGATGAAATCTGGTTCAGACATTTTACATTCCCCTCAAAACAGGAACCAAAGCAACACTGTGTGACATTTTTCCACTTGACGTTCGCTCTGGTACCACGATAACCTTTTATTTTAAGTAAAAATGCTGCATGGCTCCACACGACAAACTCTCTAGAGGAAATATTCCTTCCGGATGGCAGAAACGCTGCTAAAAAAGGGCAACGTGCTGCTCTGGTTATAGTCAATACAAGATGTTATGCAGCTAAAATAGTCGCAGGTCAGTTCAGATCATAACAAAGTCGTTATCTCTATGTGGTCGCGTCCCGGGGTCACATTTCTGAGATGTGTTTTATGTCCAGCCTGCCTGCTTGGGGAAAATATCAAGAGTCACACAGGATTCATTACGGGAAACCACGGAGGAGTTTGCATACTCAACAACTGATAGGTTTCTCTGGGAAATCAAGAGATACAACAACAAGAGTGCAAACTAACAGACTCTATGTTTAACAGATTGGATCCATAAGAACTACAACACATGTCGTGTGGTTCTGGTCCCGCTTGACCATTAATGGTCATAAAGACAAATAAAGTCTGAGCTGACTGCACAATGTTTATCGCAAGTCTTAGTCTAAGTGTTTGTACCACAGGCGTTTTAGACCACCAGGAAAAAGACTAAAAGTTTTTAGACCCGGGGTGCGGGCCAATGCAGAGCAGATGTCGTGCTAGAACAGGAGCTGAGCAATGTAACCAGGCTCAGCCGCCTCTATGGACATAATGACAGAGGTGAAAAGACCAAAGAGAAAGAGGACGTTGACGTCAGAAGCTAAGGAGAGTGCGTTCGTGATGTGTCCTTGAATAATGGCAGTCTTCTTTTGTTGTTACGTTTCTTTAGCTACCTCAAGGTTCACTATTGGTCTCATTAGTTTGGCTCTGCGTGCGCTTGTCATGGCAACAGGAGAAGACAAAAACGAGGACTTCACGACCAAGAGATCAAAAAACAAGCCTCATATTTGAACCCGTAACCCCTGACTTGTAATCAGGTGAATGTTGCTGTAACTTTGTGCTCTAGATACGATCACCAACGAGAAGTACGTAACGCTTTAAAGTCACACAGCACCAAATATATCACAGATTTTTCGACCGGGAAGAAGAAGAGGTGGTTTTCAGGCAATGGGTGTGAGTGAATGTTGCCGGTGTCGTGCCAGAACAGGAGCTAGGCAAGTGCGCAATTTTAACCGGGCTCAGCAGGCTCTATGGACATAATGACAGAGGTGAAATGACCGAATAGGACGCTGACGGAGGAAGCTAAGAAGAAGAAAACGAGAAGAGTCATCAAAAAAGCTGCCGGACAAGTGTAAATCTGGGACTGACTTTTAGTGGTTGGTGAAATAAAAGGCTGAAAGACGCCGAGCTGGGCTGACTGCTGCTGGACTAATGAGTAATATTAGCCGCTGCTATGTCTTGTGTTGTTGACCTTGCTTGATGTTTGGCTGTTGGCAAAGTTGTCGACTTGCTAGTTTTTGAACAAATACTTGCGTACAGCAGAACATATTTACCACAGTGGGATTACACTCTGATAAATATAAATAAATGTTTCTTTCTTGTTTCTTTTCTGAATTGTGAGGACGAGGATTTCACGTCGTCTGACAAAAACAAGTGAGGACAAACAAAACAGCTCGATCGGGGGGTAACGTCTCTAAAGAGCAGAAGAGGAGAGATGAGAGGCTGCGGCGTACCAGGACACCTGAGCCTGCATTTACCCTGAGACACACAAACACAGCTCATCTATATTGCATAAGAAAAAGAGAGGCAGTGTACATGGGCGGTTATAAGATCCTCCCATTGGGAACAGTGGGTGATTCCCCCGGTGCTTCCAATCGTCGCTCCCTGCAGGCATTTTGCTGACAAACACCGCCGGCTTGCTGCCGTGTATATCTCATTACGTAACAGAAATGTTTTATTATGTAATATCTGTGGCGCTTTTATGTCTTTGAGATGATACGGTAGATTAAAGAAGACTCTAGAGGGGAGCGAGGAGGAAAAAGAGAGAGCCCTTTTCATCATCTTGTCAGCGCTGACTGACACCGCCTCTGCTGGTCCTCCTCACACTCACCAGTGAAATAAACAGTGTAGCGTTTCCGCTGCATTGTTGTCTCGTGCTTTTAGCCCCTCTCAGCCTTTGTGAAAAAAAACCAGGCCGCACACGACCCCGACACAGATGAATAGAAACGAGTGTGTACGTGTGAGATTACCGCCGGCGAGACGAGCCTGAACCTGACACGTCCATCGGGGACACGAATGACAAGACCAGCAGCTCAGGAGACATTCAGTGTTTATTAACAGAGTATTTACAGTCACGAGGGTTGAAACAGAGGTGGTGTGTGTTGATGTGTGTCACTGTGCTAAGTCTGTGAATCCTTGTAGAGAACATTTGCCACAAGTGATCGCACCGCTGCCGGGTCCTCAGTATCTGTGGAGCAAAAACACACAACGTGCATGAACACTGAATAACATTTTCAGGACGTCTTCTTTTGTTTGAAATCACGCCGCTCCACCTGACCATCGTTCCGGGTTAAAGATATTCAATACCGACAGAAGATTGTATATCGACCAATAAGTTCTTCTTCTTTTAAAGCCCGTTCAAACGAGACTGTTCGATACTAACCACCAAAATCTTTGTCCTTCACCTACAGATATCTGAGATCATATTGAAACTAGCCGATGAATCACAGTCAGAAGTTAAAGGTCGACCGCGTGGAAGGAGCTGTCAATATTTAGACGTTCTCCCCGCTGTGATGGAGAACCGACAGACTCTTCATCATCCCCGTTTGGCAAGAGGGCGGTTGTTAAGTTGAACGAACAGCAGGGAAGAGTCTGAGAGCTGCTGCTGCTGACATTTCTAACACAGATTTCATTTTTTCATTTTGTTTGACGTTCTGCATATTTGGCTGTGTGTTCTCGTAAAACTGCATCTGAGTTATTTTTAATGGCACTTTGGTTGACTTGAGATCACACAAAGACATCAGATATCCTCCCCCACGTTCGACATATCACACTTTTATTCTCCTGCAGTTGTTTCTTTATTTTAATTGCATTCCTTCTCTCCTCCTCTCTGTTTTTCCTCGTCCCTAGGCTGCTGCATCAGACATTTTCTGCACCGGGGTAAGGTAACAACCCTGCAAAATCATAGTCGAAAGAAACACAACAGGCCCAGAGGTTGAATTATTAACGCGTGCAGCAGGAAGCTACACTAACATCACCTCCAGGCTTCAGCAACATCAGCTGGAACCTGCAGTTTCATCTGCAATCGTAATGCTCCAGCAAGTGCTGCTGATTCTCAATCTGTGTTTTTTGGACCAAAAGGCTAATTTCTAATTTAATCTCCTGTACAAACATTTTATACACAACGTGCATAACCGAGTCAGGAGGATTGTGTTTGGAAAGTCAGAGTCAGAGAGCAGCATCCTCAGCTTGTGGTCTGTGTGCTCGTGGATTCCAGCCTCTCTAAAAATACTTCAGTCTTTGCAGCTAAGCTGACAGCCTACAGATTTGTGTACATTATGATATATGAAAACATTTAAATCTTCCTGGGTGTGTGCGTAGTTCATTTGTCGAGAAGCAAAAGAAATGCAACATTTTTGTGTTTTTATCATCTCGTGATTTTCTTGGAGCCACCAAACTGCGATGTGATTTGTTTGTGCTCCATCTGTTCAGAAGTTAGGCGACCGGAAACTATTTGAAAATATGAAATGAAGCTGCTGACGATGTGTCAACACCAAGCGGCAGTCTGTGTTTCCCAAAAAACTGCAGTTCCTCAAACGTCCACTTGAGGCTGGCTCCAGAAGTGAGTCACTCTCCATAAGTCCCCATGTTCAAATGTCACAACTTCACAGCAGAAATAAACATGTTTACAGCCTGGTACAAAAAACAGTTTTGGTCTCTGTAGCTAATTTCCCCGTTCATGACAACTGTACTGAGGGTGAATTTATATACAACTCACCTGTTCAAGTTATATTAAGGCTTAAAGTTATGCAGGATTAAGAGCGTGGACGCAGGTACGTGTTGTAGACCACCTGTATCTGGATCCATCGCTCATAGAAGGTGAATGTAACAAGTTTAAACGACTCATTCGTTAAGACAGAATCTGTTTGTATTATAATCTGTCCTGTGGGGATCATTTGTCTCTTCTCTTTAGTATTCAGGTCAGAGTTTTGATTTTTACAGTCCAGCAGACACTTTGACTACAAACAGTCTCAGCTGGTCTCTCGTCTTCAAACAGAGGAGACTGTTGGTTTGAATTTAAAGAGGACTGCCCTTCTTAGCTTCCTAATTACTACCTCTGAGTTGTTGGTGTACTTACCGACTCCCAGCAGCTTCAGGCGGCTCTTGAACTCGGGCTTCTCCTCCAGGACGCGCAACAGGTTGGTGGACTCCATGCGCTCCAGCTTCACCTTCCAGTAGACGTAGATTTTGTGGTTGAAGCTCACATAAACCAGACACGGGCTGTTCTTACCCTCCTTACATGTATACTGACCTGTAAAAACACAAAACATGACATATATTACGGGTAGTTTTTACTCAGCATGCTGGGATACTGGATGCGTTACGTGAATCCCAATGAACGCATCAGCAATCCTCCGCTGCTCGGCTACTAATATGCGTCTCTGAAGCAGAGCCGGCGTCCACACAAACAGAGAAACCAATCTAATTCGCCTTACTGATCGCACAGACAAGAGGCCGAGGGTAGAGTGGATGCAGATGGTGGAGGGTGGATGGTGGATGGAGGAGTGCAAACACACTGTAGGTTCAAAGAAACAATCCTCGCTGGATTCGGGCAGATCAAACAAAGTCTGTCTCTAATCCACTTACTACTGTACATGTCACATTAGCCCCTTTGAATACACGGTGGCTTATTCAAACACTGCAGAAAAGATTTTAAAGGGCAGAGTGACGAGGAGGAGGGAGATCAAACACAAGGGGAACCAAAGCTCAACGCTGCCATCTACTGGTGTCAGTTGAAAATATTGAGCTCAAAGATGCTTAAAAGCACAGCTCGGGTAGTTCTGGGATCATTTTCTAACTCCTAATCGACAGAAAGCCACATCTGAAATTACAGTGAACACCTGAAAATGTGATCCACGAAGTGAAAAAACAATCATTTGGGTTCCTCACCGGCACAGAAGGCGTTGACGTTCTCATCGAACTGGAACCGCACGACTGTCCGATTGTGGTCGATGATGTACGTTTGACCATCCCAGGCGCACGCCACCACCTCCTCTCTGCCGTCTCCCTGGAAGCAAACACACGACCCCCGTGACTCCCAAAGAAAACCGATACTGTGATTAATCACTGACTACGTTTATTTGATGAATCGTTAAAGAGTGTGTTAACACCAGGCTGTCCTGTGAGGTTCTGGCTCTTTAGCTGCTAAATTAGATTCAACTTTACTGTCACATCAAGCTGTTAGACATCAAAACGTTTTAAATTAAAAACTGATCTTGAAAGAAGACGGACCAAAGTTCATCTTTGCTTACTCACAGTGACGTCCAGCTTCTGAAGCGCAAAGAGCTGATGATCCACCTGGACGGACCACAGCAGCTGCTCTGAGCTGTCCATCAACTTCAGGGTACCTGTAACAATCGAGTGTAAAATATTAACGTGCAGTCCTGTTCTTTATGCAAACAAATCCCAAGAAAACACATCAGAGTCTGAGATGTTATGAGTCTATTATCAGGAAGCAGAATAAGTTCAACATCTTCCTGCCAACGAGGTGAGAAAATCACTTCCACACTGTGTGTAGCCTTGACAAATAATACTGCTGCATCAGTGATAGTTCTTCTTCGTGTCTCTTAGATACCTCTAATGGTATTGTCACTTATTTTCTCTGTGTTTTGGCAGGTCGACAGGATTGGGAGGTTGCGAGTGTAAAATGTTGGCAGCCGGAAGCCTTCAGCGACGTTAATCCCACTAGATCTGCTCTTCTTTAAATATTGATGGACTCTCCAGCTGCTCTGAGAGCTGTTTGCCAGCTCTCGGCCGCTGCCAGGATCGACCAGCGTGTGCTGACGGGGCTACCGCTCCACCTCTGGCCTTTACGGTGTCGCGACATGAGACATATGGCGCTTTTTCCTTGACAGCTTTCTGCATCTTCAGCACGTTACTGTAGACTATGTGTTTATTCATCTCTTCTTAGGAGCAAACAAATTCAAGCTTGTTCCCAACCTTGAACCTGTCTGGGTCACATGGTTACATAGTGCTCCTGCATGAATACAGGCTATATATATATTTCAGAAAATCAATTTCCTCACAGATGTAAATGTGTTTTAAACTTCATGACTCACCATCTAAAGTGCAGAGAGCGAACAGCCCACATTTAGAAGATTCCTCTTTTGAACCTGTTGAAGAAATATAAGTTAAATTGTGTCATGTATAATAAATGAAAGCACCGTTTGGCTCGAGGTTTCTTCTGTTTGGTACCTTTACTGATGCTGCCGATGAGGTGAGTGGACACGTTCTTGTTGTGTATCCGCCCGGTGGTCAGATGGAGAATTACGTCTCTGGAGGGTCCCTCGCTGCGAGCCAAGAAATCAAAGCAGCACATTTCATGTAAACATCACGCCTACGCGTCGATGAATTATGTTTGTGACGTCGTCTACCTCCCCGGGGTGGCAGGAGCTTCTTCTCCGGAGCCGCTGGAGTCCTGTTGGGTCCAGGAACAGAGCAGGATGGCGTAGCCACAGCCCGGCTGAGACACCATCAGCTCTGGTAAACCCTCTGGACCCGGGTTCACGGACAAACTGTCCACCTGCAGCACGGACATCATTAAAGAGTGAGGTTAGGCAGAGAGACTAACCATGATGTAATTTACTGAACCATAAACGTTTAAAGATTAAGATTGAGATTGTGCCGTATGGGCCAGTGTTAATTTGGTCAGACGAGACGATGCAATGTTCTAAAAACACTGGTGAAAAATGTGCCGATGTGCGTTTTTGTTGACGAAAAAAAAACAAAACGAAAATGTCATGCAAGAAATAAAAAATAAACGAAAACGTCCTCTTGTTTTCGTCGACTATATACGAAAAAAAAAGCAGCATCCAGTCCTGCTGTCATGTGTTTGTGCCAGCACTTCTTTTACTGTAGGCAACGTCACAGCCACACGTTTGAGATTCTCTTGCTGCTCTCGCACCTGTGGCTTGAAAACAAACAGCATGTAGGAGAAACGTGGCGTACGGACAGACAGCGCAATCATGCTCGGATGGAAAAAGAGACTGGACGTGTGGTCCAATTTCCGTTATTTAGAAACAGAGAAAAAGTCACAATGCCTCGTTTTGACGGATGGGAATATGTGCAGGAAGAAAATTGCTGGTAGAAATATCACCAAGCTGAAAATGCATGTTAACCTTTAAAATAGAAAAACTATAAATAAAGACTAAAATTTTGTCGACTAAAATAAGAAAAAATGATTTGTGAAAGATTAAAAGTGACTTAGACTAAGAATGAACAAGACTTAGACTAAGAATGACACAAGACTAGGACTAAATTGAAAAATGGTTGACAACATTAACACTGGTATGGACTGTGTGTGTGCCACTCTGAAACCAAACTCCATGAAGCCTCATGCACCTTCTAGTCTTCCTGCTGAACGCTGGTGAGTGCTAAGGTGACGCGTACCTGCCCCTCCAGAAGCCATTTCTTCAGCAGAACAAGCTGTCCGGATCCCAGATCTGAACCGTCAGACGGCTCCTCCCAACGGAAGGCTCGCACCACTCGGTCCGTGTAGCCCACCACGAGTTCACAGCGGCCGTCACCGTCTGCAGTACAAACACGGGCCGTCAGAAAACACAGACTGAATGGATAACACGTGAAGAAAGAAGGAAGCATTTACCGATATCACTAATAAGGATGACTTTGGTGTTGGCAGGAATGTGCTGGGTGAAGAGAGGCTTCTGCTCGTCGGCCGACATGAACTCATGCTGACTGGATGAGTCCGCTTTACTCGCGGTGGCAGCTGTCAGGTCAAAGAGGTGAAACCAGCCCTCTGCACCGACAGCCACCACGAAGTTCTGTCAGACGGGGAGAGAAAACACAATGTCGAGAACATCTGCACTGAAATATTCATGACACACACACACACACACACACCGCTGCCTGTCCTCTCTTTTCATAACTTACCTTTCCTTTGTTGCAGACGTCTCCGACGGCGACACAAGTCAGCTGGCAAAGCGAGACACATTTATGAGAAGGAGAGAAACAAATGATGAACTCACAAACAACTGTGTTCTGGTTTCTGTTACTGACCATGCCCACACAGGTTCTCGTGATCCACGGTTTGGAGTCGTCGTTCTTGTACACGAGCAGCTTTCCACTGGTGTCGCCGACAATCAGCTCGTTCAACTGCAGCAACAGAGACAGACAGACAGACAGATATTTATTAATGAGATGTGACTGACGTGGTCGGCCATGAATGTTTACGTTGTGGCCATCTCGCCTTCAGTTTACGCTTTGATGTGAGGCACTGCAGTGTTTCTCAAACTTTTCACACCGCCAGAAAGTACACCACCATTATTACTATTATTGTTGTTGTTGTTATTATTATTATATACTGTTATTAACAATATCATTATCTTGCCACTGCACCTCACCTTCGTTTCATTTATCATGCCGAAGTTACACACAGTTTGAAGCACTTTAATGATGTTACATATAAATAAATATTTAATTAATGAGCTATGGACATTATTTTAAAAAAGAAGATAATAATTAGCTTCATTACCGAGTCGTTGTCTACGTCTCCCAGACAGATAGCATGAGGAAACAGAGTCCCTGCGAAGTCCAGGCTGACGCGTTGAACATAGTTTAAAGACCGCATAGCTCAGCTAACGTTAGCTCCCAACGTAGCTAAAGCTATAACGTTAGCTCCCAACGTAGCTAAAGCTATAACGTTAGCTCCCAACGTAGCTAATGAGCTAAAGCTATAACGTTAGCTCCCAACTTAGCTAAGGAGCTAAAGTTAGCTCCTAACTGCTAAGGAGCTAAAGTTAGCTCCTAACTGCTAAGGAGCTAATGTTAGCTCCCAACTGCTAAGAAGCTAAAGTTAGCTCCCAACTGCTAAGGAGCTAAAGTTAGCTCCCAACTGCTAAGAAGCTAAAGTTAGCCTCCAACTGCTAAGGAGCTACAGTTAGCTCCCAACTGCTAAGAAGCTAAAGTTAGCCTCCTACTGCTAAGGAGCTACAGTTAGCTCCCAACTGCTAAGAAGCTAAAGTTAGCTGCTAAGGAGCTAAAGTTAGCTCCCAACTGCTGCTAAGAAGCTAAAGTTAGCTCCCAACTGCTAAGAAGCTAAAGTTAGCTTCCAACTGCTAAGGAGCTACAGTTAGCTCCCAACTGCTAAGAAGCTCAAGTTAGCTCCCAACTGCTAAGAAGCTAAAGTTAGCTCCCAACTGCTAAGAAGCTACAGTTAGCTCCCAACTGCTAAGAAGCTAAAGTTAGCTCCCAACTGCCAAGGAGCTAAAGTTAGCTCCCAACTGCTAAGGAGCTAAAGTTAGCCCCCAACGGCTAAGGAGCTGCAGCTATAACGTTAGCTCCCAACTGCTTAGAAGCTAAAGTTAGCTCCCAACTGCTAAGGAGCTAAAGTTAGCCCCCAACGGCTAAGGAGCTGCAGCTATTACGTTAGCTCCCAACTGCTTAGAAGCTAAAGTTAGCTCCCAACTGCTAAGGAGCTAAAGCTATAACGTTAGCTCCCAACTGCCAAGGAGCTTAAAGGTTAGTTATCGTCTCATGAGCGGCTCGACATGAGAGCACATTGTTTTTTTTGTTTTTACCGAACTGCTCTACAAACTGTCCGTCTGTCTGAGTTCATTTAAAGCGTGTATTTAGATGTTTGTGGCTAAATTAGCGGTGTAACGGCTAATTTAGGCTAAGATACACACGCGCGTCCTTCTTCCTAGTAAACAAATGCACGTGACCTGTAGAAAGTACGGGAGCTCAGTATGGACAAAAAGAAGCATTTCGCAAACGTACATAATTTTTTAGGCACTGTCATCATTAACTATGAAGTCTGTGAAGGTTCTCAGAGAGGCTTATTCAGTTGACACTTCAGTTGGTATTTATTAAGTCCAGAAAATCTGTATTTAGGCACCAGTACACTAAAAAAATTCAGTAGTCTTAAAAACTCTTAAATTGTTCAAGGTAATCTTCATGTTTTATTCATCTTGTTTTTTATTATTTGTTTTTAAATGACACTGAAATCACTATTAAATCTAGAGATTATTAAACATCTTCATCAATAGTAAACACTGTTTGCACGAAAAAAGAAAAGACGTCGATATAAAGACTCTTTCTGTGGATTTCAATGTCCTTTATTGTATTTAAACAGATCATGCCTTAAAAGCTTTTATCTTAATGTAAATTGTCCAAGATAATTGTTTAAACTTCTGAATCTTTATGTTTCATTCTGCCTTCAACCCTCTGACATATTTCTTCTTATTGTTTTGTAATGCTCAGTTTTGTGAGTGTAAGTTCCAGCTGTTGTCCTCAAGAGGGCGATGTCCAATCACAACTTTCCATGTCAGTCAGGAGGGAGGAGGTGTTTACACAAACATCACAGAGAGAGAGAGAGAGAGAGAGAGAGAGAGAGAGAGAGAGAGAGAGAGAGAGAGAGAGAGAGAGAGAGCATTTAAAAATGCAGAGGGCTCACCTCATTGTATTTTCTTCTTGTGCTGCATTTACCTGTTGTGGGTGGTAAACATGCATTATGTCCTCATGTCCTTTAACTTTAGATCTAACTCTAACCCTGCCCTGTTGTAGTCTTCTGAATCCTCTGGACTGCTTTTGTTTGTTTGTTTTTAGAAAAAGTCTCACAGATTCATTAAACCCAGTAAAAGTTTACATCTTAGATTTGCTGCAGTGTGACAGGAAGGTTTTTTTTTCTTTGCACATTTTACATGAAAAGAAATTAACATTTGCCATTAAACACACATTTACCATCGCTGCTGCTGGTGCACCTGCTGAAAATGAAACAAAACCTGGTCAGAAAAACTGTTTTTTAATGACAAACAAATTGAAAGATTATCTCTTACATCGCACACAAAAGCCGACATGGATAATATGGCTGCTTATGAGTTGTATTGTCTCCACACAGCTGAAGAGAAAAACACAGAAAGTGGTTGGAGGGGAACTCGGGCGCCCAGATGTCATATTAATTATTACACTCAGCTATGACTGGAAAGCCCCTCAAGAAAAATGAGCGCCCTCCCAGCCTCTGGAAGACCAGCAGCAGCAGCAGAGAGAGAGAAAGTCCTCACAAAGCGCTAATTGGACTCTGGAAGCACACTGACAGGGCATGGATAGGTTTCAGAAAGCCTGGCGATGGCGAAGGGGTGCAGGGGGAGGCTGAATAGAACCCACGCTTCTTTTCTAAACTCTCTTGCTGGGCTAAAAAAAAAGGGGGGCGAGAGAATAAGATGGGGGGAGGGAAAGAAAAGAAAGTATTGGTGGTGGTGGAGGGGCTGAGGAGGAGGAGGAGGAGGAGGTTGGGTACCTCAATGCAAGCTTGATTTTGAATGCCACTGCCAACGCAGAAAAAAATGCACAATTTATTACAATCCCCTCTTCAGGACGCGCACGCACAGGCGCAAGCGCACACGAAATAAAGAAGCGAGGGAAGGGAGGGGAGGGGAGGGCGGACAGAGGTTATCTGCACACACACACACACACACACACACACACACACACACACACACACACACACACACACACACACACACACACAAATGAAATCTATTGTAAAGCATCAAACTGTCCCGAGTGTTTAATGCACATGCAAGCACCACACGACACACAGAAAAGAACTTAGTGCGTAAAAAAGGGAAAATTACGCACAAACTAAATCTGGGTTCACTGTGTGTTTTATGGCACATATGTGCACCACACATGCACACGCCAATAGACACATTCATATACACACATATACATATACATACACACACACACATCAAGATAAAGATATGATTTGTATTGTAAAGCATTGAAAGAAACAAATACATAGAAAAGAAATTAGTGCGTAAAAATTGAAGAATTACGCGCAGATAGTCCTAAATCTGGTTTCTCTGTGTTTTATTGCACACACACACACACACAGAAAAAAAACAGGGAGAGTGTTATAGTTTGGTCTTTGGTTTTTGTTCCTCCCCTGTTTTATTATTCCGCACTTTTTTTTTCTTTCAAAGCGACAATAATCGACAGAACTCACCGCGTCCACGCTACTGTAACCGTACGGGGTGTATCAAATCATTCACAAAGCTTTCTCCTCCAGAGCAGCTTCTTTAGGGGCCCCCTCTCGCAGATTTGCGCCCCACCCGTTCCGCCTGTGCGAGGCTGACGATCTGCTCTAATCAAAGTGGAAAATTCGGCCCTGTGATGCACAATGGTCGGAGCTCAAATGAGACGCGTCTGTAACAATAAAACTAGACGGTGTGTTTTTTGAGTTGAAACGGCAGCGAGCGACTGATTTACATGCAAAGTTCATGTTGGATGGTGGTTCGCTGTCTTTCAGCACCACAGTTCGGTGCAGAGCTGCGAGGAGGACACCAAATAAAAAAAATAAAAAAAATCACTGAAACATGGAGAGATTTGTGTCTTTAAAACACAAACACGTTAAACACTTCGCTTCTTTCTCGAGCGAGTAGTCTGAACTCATTATTTTCATGTCACCTGTTGTTGAAATGAGACTTTTCTGAACCCATTTTCCATCTCTGACGACTCCAAGTGTAAAGTCAGTGCACCCATCTTAACTTTTTTTTAAGAAGTTGACAGGAGACGTGAATTTTCAAGTTATAGAAGACTTATTTTTTATTCGTTAAGCCCATAAATATGAGAGATTTTCTTGATACATGATTTCAGATTGGATGATAAAAACTTTAATAAAAGTCTAATTTTCATTCAAACTTTGGAACAAACACTTGAGTCTGTGGCTGAGCATCTCGTCCTCCTCTGTTCAAAACTTTCGTCTCCGCTCTGGCACACACCTCTCTGACACCCGTGATAGATAGAAAGAAAAGAAAAAAACTCACCACTGACTGTTTGTTTAGTGCTTCAAGTGGCACGCGTCCGGCGCGCGTAACGCACCGGCACCGGGGCTGGAGCCCAAGGTGTATCCACGCGACCGGAGGGCGTGGCCAGCCCCTCATCCAAACGCGTTGAAAAGCAGTGGCGTCTTCCCTCGAGGACTCAGAGCAGCTTTGAGGTGCGCGTGAAGCAGCAGCCCAGCGGACTGCCCCCACTGAAACAAGTGCGCGTCAAAGCGGCCAAACCACGTGAACGGCACGAGCTGGACGCACCGCCTCGAGACTTTGTGATTCTTTATAAGTTTTGTGGGTTGTTTTTTTTTTTTAAAGAAATCTGGGAATGGACATCACAGCCAAGATGGAAATTAACATCAGCCAGCAGCAGCTGATGCCGCCCGCCTGTTTCTTTTCCGCAGCCGCAGCGGCGCAGAGCATCCAGCTGAGCCCGAGCGGCAGCAGCCAGAGCAGCGGGAAGTCTGTGTCCAAGCAGCCCAAGAGGCAGCGCTCCTCCTCTCCGGAGCTGCTGCGGTGCAAGCGGAGGCTTAACTTCGCGGGTTTCGGCTACAGTCTTCCGCAGCAGCAGCCGCACGCAGTGGCACGGAGGAACGAGAGGGAGCGCAACCGGGTGAAACTAGTCAACAACGGTTTCGCCACTCTGCGTGAACACGTCCCCAACGGAGCCGCCAACAAGAAGATGAGCAAAGTGGAGACGCTGCGCTCAGCGGTGGAGTACATCCGAGCACTGCAGCAGCTGCTGGACGAACACGACGCCGTGAGCGCGGCGTTTCAGTCCGGCGTCCTGTCGCCCACCATGTCGCAGGGATACTCCGCTGACATGAACTCCATGGCAGGTTCACCAGTGTCCTCCTACTCATCCGACGAGGGCTCGTACGACCCCCTGAGTCCAGAAGAGCAGGAGCTGCTGGACTTCACCAACTGGTTCTGAGCATCTATATGAGGTAAGAACAAGACTTTATGAAATCCACGTTGACTTTTATGAGCACAAACAGTCTGAACTGTGATTTATAACCTCTTCTTTTCTTCCTCTTCTCACAGAAATATGGATCAACTCGATTTACTGTCGTAGCGCGCTTGGGATGGTCCCGGAGGAGGCTGGCTGTCCTCAAGAACAAGACGCACCGTACACGCGTTTTACGGTCCCGGTCCTACCAGACTGACCGACAGACAAACAGTCAGACATGGCCTTAAAAACTTTAGGGGGGGAAAAATCAGGCCAGACATCAGCGCCAAAGGATTAAAGAAGAGGAAGACAGGTCTCCTGACCGCGTGGGAATCCAAGCGTCTGTGCATTTGCCCAAAACAAAAAAAAGTGAATTCACGCTTTTCAGCAGCACATTAAAAACATTATTTAACACGTCGCTCTTCAACTATGCTAAATCCAATCACAGAACACCAACATTTGGTAAAAAGAAAAACCTCTCAGACGTTTTAATTCAGAAAATGCTTCCAAGTCTCGGATTTATTCTATGAAATTCTATATCAAAACGCTTTTTGTTTTCTAAATATATTAAGATATTTTTGTATGTAAGAGATTTATAGATGTTTTGTACACATCCTTTTTGTATATATTTTGTCTATATATTGCGAAGTTGCTTCTATTACCTCCTGCCTATGTAGACGTGTAGTCTATCATTCTCTGGCTCTTCTGATCATGAGGTTTCCAAGAAGGAGTTTGACACTCCCGACGTTTTTATCCTAGCACCGATGTGTCTTATTTAAATAGCAGAAAACCATGTTATTTGCATCATGTCATGAAGTTCACAATGATCAAAACTTATGCAGCTATTGTCCAAACAGAGCGCATTGTCTCTTTATACTGCCAGCTCTATATTGTCTTCACATAAACAGATAAAAGAAGTCTTATAACCATATTTTCTACACTCTAGTCCAAGAATAAAAACGATTTGCTACTGAGTTATTCTCCATGTCTTGTTTTTGGGAGGGAGGGGAGGTTTACAGATTTCAACATGTGGTTTGTAGCGGGATTGATTGAGATACAGTGTGAGACGGTGTAAACAGAAAACACACTTTTACGCACATTTTACGCACGCAGATTTCTTCCTCGTCTTTAGAAATTCAGACCACAGTGGCTCATTTAAAGGCTTTAATAGAAGGTCCCTCAGCCAAGCACTTGATGTCAAACCCTCTTATCTGTAATATTGGACAGTATCTGCGTCAGGATGAGCATTTTGCGCAAGCGCAATGTGGAGCCACAAGTGCCCAAAAGTGATTTATTTGAAAGCACGCAGCAGTGAAGTAGAAATACCGATGATGTGATGTTTGTTTCTGTTAGAAAATGAGTCCAAAAGCAAAGAAACACCAGCAAACTATATTCTTTAAATCAGGGTTTGGACTCTTTAAGGAGGCACTAAAGCGCCTTTAGACGGAACTTTAAGTGGTTCGACAATCCGCAATGTTCGTGCAAACTTAGAGAAAGCACCAAGTTTCAAAAAGTGAAACTTTGAGAACAAACATTCGTCCTCTAAAACCGGCAGACTGAGTAAAGTCAGTGAGGTGATCACACTCTGTCGACCACCGACAGATCTTGAGGTGGAGTTCGTGTTTCTGCAAAACGAAGTTTGACAGGTAGAGCAGGAGGCTGCAGCCGGACGCGTGTCTGCTTTAATGAGTGAATGGGGGGTTTGTAGGGTGGTCGAGTGGACACACAGAGCTGAATTGGCTCATGGCGTGTGCCTCCTGACAGCAGCATGCCGCTGAACACACAACCAACCAACCAACCAACCAACCAACCAACCAACCAACCAAACACCACCTGGGAAGGAAAAAAAAGACCAGTGTGTGTGTGTGTGAAGCTGAAAGAAACTTGCCTGCTCCTGTATTTAAAGTTTTTTTTATTCCTCGGATAAATCAGATCACATCAATAAAGAAATAAATTCCCCAAATAATTAAATGTTTTATTCAGAAACCACGTGGTGCGTTCAGGCTCATTGTTGTTCTCAAAGGAGGGTTCATGGGCCACCAGGGGGCCCTGAGAGGGGGGGGGGGGGTCTCTTGGAAAATGAACAGAGCTGCAGTCTATTATTCAGTTTAGGCTTTTATACTTTTATAAAGTTTCAAGTCAAATACAACCCAGACTCCAAAATGTTGGCACATTCCTGATGTTTTAAAACATGATTACAGCAAAGACTCCTTGTGTTGTTCAAAGTAAACTGTCCTGTGGTCTGATGAGTCAACATAAAGACAAGAGAGACCACCTGACTACAGTTCAAAAGCAACCTGTGATGGTATAGGGGTGGATTAGTATGATAGATGAATAATATATATATAGAGGACTACAGCAACTCAAGCTACGAAGAGACGGCCTTGTTTATGTCAAACCACATCCTGTACATATTCAAACAGCATGGCTCCGTAGTCAGAGAGTCTGGGTGCTAAACTTGTTTGGTGCATTATGAAACATAAAATACGACAAAGGAGCGTCCACGCTCTTAATCCTGCATAACTTTAAGCCTTAATATAATGTGAACAGGTGAGTTGTATATAAATTCACCCTCAGTACAGTTGTCATGAACGAGGAAATTAGCTACAGAGAGCAAAACTGTTTTTTGTACCAGGCTGTAAACATGTTTATTTTTTATTTTAACATGGGGACTTATGGAGACTGACTCACTTCTGGAGCCAGCCTCAAGTGGACGTTTGAGGAACTGCAGTTTTTTGTGGGGCTTTACTTCAACAGCCTCAGAGGTTGTCGCTTGGTGAAAACAAATCTTATTTTGCATGTATAGCAAAGAAGGAAGTGGAAGAAGCCTCATATTTATCGTCTCTGTTATCTCACACTGAAGAGATTTTTATGAATTGAGCTGTTTGATGTGGAGTATTTATTGTCTTTTGTCCTCCTGCTCAGGGAAAACAGTGTCTGAAAGTGTAAAGTGTCACAAACTTTATAAATAAAATTACTTTTATTCCTGCAAACCTCACTTCAGTATCATTTCTGACTTTATTTGATGAACAAATAAACGCTGAACGCATAAAGCGTGGTGCAGATTTAACAAATTATGTTAAATAAAAGATCAGTTAAACAATAGTAACAGTACACATCAAACATATCATGTGTGATGAGCTCAGCGTGTTTACAGCAACGTGTAGAAACATTTTTCTGCAAGAAAAGGCAAAGAATGGAATAGGAGTATTTTTAAAAGCAGGTTAAACATGACTGACGGTCCCTCGTCTTTTTTTAGGTTTTGCATGATGCTGCTTTCAGGACGTCGCTGACATAACAACCCTGGTTTCGCTGCCTGTCAGAGTCCATTATGTTCTCCTGTACGGCGGTCTGTCAGGCGTGTATGAACCGCAGGAGAGCACGGCCGTATCTAATTGGCAAAGCCGAAGCAAAACAAAAGCTCGGACTATATCAGTTGAATATCTTATTGAATATCATTTGTCGGTGTTGATTAAGTTGGATGGAAGAGGACAACAGCCCGAGCGGCTACCTCAAATGTTGTTGTTTATCACTCCGGAACAATGAGCAGTTGTTGCGTACGTGAACCTCTTGACAGAGAAAGTTTAATGCGACCAACAGAGACTGCAGAGTGAGACTTCAGGACCACAGACAGCACTTTACAGCCCGTCGGGTATCTAACAGGAACAATAATACTGTCTCACATCTCTTATTATCCTATCAATCATCGACAGATCAAGGAAGCCGATTCTGCAGAAGTCATAACAGACGGAAATTAAGCTGTAAAAGTTTCTTTCAAGTGCAGACGCAGAGCATTCAATGCACCGAACTTCAAAGAGATCCACAAGTAAAATTGGGTTGCATAGAAATGTGTATTTGTTGCAATTTGTCTCTCCCAGTTTCAGAGGGTGACACCACTGTGGTGTGACTTCAAGCAAGGTCACCAACAGAAGACATAACTAGACATACTAGTCCAGCAGCAGTCAGCCCAGCTCAACGTATGTCTTTTAGCCTTTTTAACGTCCCCTTCGGTTGTTTCACCTCTGTTATTATGCCCATAGAGGCTGCTGAGCCTGGTTACATTGCCCGCTTGCTCAGCTCCTGTTCTGGCACGACACTGGCTCCACTCTAACGGGGCCTGTAAACCTCCTCTTCTTCCTCGTGGTCCAAAACTTACGTGGTACAAACACCAAATAGTGAAATAGTTGGTGGTGGCATAAATCGTTACGTGCTTCTCGTGGGTGATCGTACCCGGAGCTCAAAGTTACATAGTGTGTGAACAGACGCTAATGTTAGCTCAGTTTGTTAGGCGGGCTGCACAGACGGTGAGCTCAGAGCACTGGGGGAGTGTTAGTGTTTGTACCAACAAAAGTTTTGGATCACCGGGAAGAAGTAGAAGAAGAAGAGGTTTTCAGGCCCAGGGCACTGGGTGAATGCTGACAGGGAGTGGAGCTGGTGTCGTGCCAGAACAGGAGCTGGGCAAGTGGGCAATGTAACGGGGCTCAGCAGCCTCTACGGACATTATGACAGAAGAGAAGAAACCAAAGGTGAGGTAGTTGGAGGAAGAATAACAAGAGTAAATCTGGGACTGACTTTTAGACTAGACTAGTAATATTGGCCAAGTTGTGGACTCGCTTATTTTTGATCAAAGACCTCAGGACCTGAACCACACAGCGTGCAGACAGTGCAGCGACTGAGGTCAGAGGTTGCTGGAGTCGTCGAGAGGGTTGGAGATGACTGACTTGTGAATGAGCATGAAGAGGGGCAGGTAGGCGAGAAAGTCCAACAGATCCAGGGGTGGGATGTTCTGCAGCTCCCGTCTGATGGCTGCCTCCTGGTCCAGATGGATTCCCCCGGCCTTCAGCTCCAGGAGGAGCTGCTCCGCACTGATGAATCCCTGCTGAGTAACTCCTGCATCTTCTCGCTGCTCCTCCAGGAGGAACAGGAACAGTTGCTGCAATCAAACGTGATTAAAAACAAGGATCTCCACTTGTATTGAGCACAGACGTGAGTGTGTGGGTGTACGTTCATGTGTGAATGTTTTATTGTGTGCGCTCCTCAGGGTAGCTCAACCTGTTTCTTGTTTGAGTGCACCTGTTTGCACAGTTAATGCAGTCAAGGTAATAATTGTTGAGGTACATGGGGGGGAATAATCCCTCTGGCAATTAGCCCATTCCCCCCACCAACCTCTCCAGTTAACAACCCTATCCCTAACAGCTCTATAATTACAAAGCTTCCCCTACCTGGCCAGGGGCTCAGTTTCCACACTCATGGCCACAGGCTTTCATGTTCCTCCTGCCTTTCACTTGCTCAGTATTTCCTCGTATGAATGAGGGCCGGGCCTGCTTGTGAGCGGCCAGCTGGTAAGACTAGTCCCCGAGTCCATCTGAGATGAGCTGTGTGTCTCAGGCTGATTACAGGGCTGGGGCGGAGTGGACGGCATGTTCACTGCTGGGCACTTTAATGAGATTAGGCCCGTGCTAATCTATGAAAAGGGGGAAAGCACCCCTCTCTTTCTCCCTGTAGCTCGCTTCCCTCATTTCTATGCATGAGGGCTGAATGTCTCTCCAAAAAAAAAAAAAAAAGCTAGCTTTACAAAGCATGCTTTGGAATTGCTCTTCAAAGTGTTTACCAGTATTTATTTCATTGTAATTACACCCGCGGTGCCATGAAAGAGAGGCAGGGGTGGAGTCTGTGGCACGAATGTGACTAATATGAGAGTTAATCTGATGTCGCAGGGTAAGTAATCGAGTCCCACCTTGTATGAGTATGAACATGCGGCCAGCAGAAATTTAGGAGTTACCTTTGCTTTGAAGAGCCGCACTTCGAGCGAGCGGAAGTCCATGTCGCTGATTAGTGATCGCATGAATTCACTGGAAAAAATAATCAACGTCACAAACGGCAAAGCGATGCAAAGTTATTCCTGCTTTAAAAACGACAATCAAGCACCCTTGAAGAACCGTTGATGGTAATAGAGACTGGCAGTCCACAAGCTTCTTTTGGATTTCAGCCAATGGGGAAACTCGGCTTGTCTGTGGCTGTTTCAGCTGACTAGAACAAGATGCATGGCGATTTAAATGCTAAAATAAATGTGCAAGAACTCCGGGAACATATGAGTTTTCAAAAAACTCCTTCACAACTGGAACAACTGCACTTGGTTGTGGATCCGTGAAGACGTTTCACCTCTCGTCCAAGAAACTTCTTCAATTCTAGAACGATGAGAAACGTCTTCACGGATCTACAACAAAGTTCAAGTAACTTTCTTGAAGAAAGATGACCAGGATTTCCGAGAACCCTCACAGTACTCATGATTTAGTTTTAGTAAAGTTAAAGGTCTTGCAAGAAAGAGTCCCACGCTGGATCCTACACTTCTTTCGGTACACCCTCAGTTTGTTAAGTTTTCTGGCGTTTTGAAGCTCAAAGAAAGAAAACCCTTCTCCAAAACGAGCCACAGAGAACGTTATGCGACTGTTTTAACAGAAACATTACCTTTAAAATGATCTTTCAAGAGTCTATTCAAGTCCTACGTTTTTTAAGTCACATAAAAATAAGTCACAAAACTTTGGTTGCCGCTTTCTGTTCGCGGTGGCGGGCGGTAATTTTTTTTTGGCGGGGTCTGTCCCGTGCGATGTCGTGTTTGGGATGTGATGGTAAAACGTTCTGAGCCCATTGTGGTTGCTCACAGTGGCCTGGCTACCAAACAATACGTGGGCACACGTGGACATCCCGCCACAGTAACGGATAAAACTGCTCTGGGTTTTTTTGGGGACAGCAGTGGGAGGGGAAGGTGGAGGAGGAGGAAAGGGGGAGGTGGGTGAACGGGGTTCGTGCGGAGGTTTAAGGGAGGGGAACGAGCGACACTCTGGTGCAATGTGAGCACTTGCAAACCAACAAAATCTAGGTCCACTCGGATAATTAGAGGGAGACACGACTGATTGTGTTGGGACAGACCTCTCCAGTCCAGCGTGTGGCACAGCGACGGCCATCCCTTCTCTAACGAGCGCCCGGTGTTAATGAGCCCCTCCTCGCCGCGCGCTCAATACCCCGTTTGAGCGAAGAATGGCCAAGCGCTGGGCCAACGAGTGCAATGCACGCCTGAGTGCTCCCAGTGCCATGATTGGTCCTTGTGCTCCAACCACGGTGCATGCAGAGGGCTTGATGTGGATGAAGTGAGACAGGGCAGCTAATGATCATTAATTGCACTTGGTTTGCAGTAAAAGAGTCCAAATGCTGGTGCGCTGAGGACACTGGCGTGATAATGGCGAGCGTAAACGAGGGGGACCTGGTGATGGACTGTGGCGAGGATAATAGCAGCCTAACCCATTTTCTTTTGTCGGCGCTCCTCTGGCACCCCACTGTGGACAACACAGCAGACTTTCTCGCTTACGTAAGGCCCCAAAATTTTGGCGGCCTCCTCATTGGGGATCTGCTACACACAGTGAGGCGGGGCGGCGTGTTGGGATGCAAACGTATTCTGACCTAGTTTGATTTGGCAGAGTTAAGGGTTGTTTTGGGATATTTTTGAGCGGGCTACGAGGAGGAGGGACTCATATTATCAGACGCTCTGTGTGGCGGGTGTGAGGGAATTTTCTATTCTAGCATATGGAGGTTACACAGGGTCAAGCATATGTCGAGGTCACTGTAAGGACAGCTTGAATCTTGGGGACATGACTGTCTTTTTCTTGCAGCTGTAAGTTTGTGTCCATTGATACAACAAACAGGTAGATAACTTAAAACCCTCTATAGAGACAGATAACAATGTCGGACCACTAAGGAGCAAACATTAGGGGTCGATGTGGCTCCTTGAGGATCCCCGGCTCATCCAGTTTGCATGTCAAAGTGTCCTTCGGCAAGATACTGATCCTCAAATGGCTCCCAAAGGCGGTTCCCCTCGATACAACAGATCGGTACATAACGTAGAAGCTTCTAAAGTGCGATAACACGAAGTGCAGCTGTGGCTCAGAAGGCTTCCAGAGCAGGTTGTCTATTAATCACAGGGTTCCCACGGGTGCTTGAATTCCTTGAAAATGCTTGAATTTCAATTCAGTGTTTTCAAGGTTGTGAAAATGCTTGAAATTTCACAATTAGAAAATAGACCCATATTATTATGCCATACAGTGGCACCGCTGCGCTTCCCATGACCATCATGGCAAACACAACTAGTAGGCTACCTATTTAAAGGTGCTGGAAAAATGGAAAAACTGGTGCTTGAAGGTGCTTGAAAAGTGCTTGAATTTGTTCATGAAAAAGGTGTGGGAACCCTGTAATCAGAAGATCAGCGGTTTGATTTCCCGGCTCTTCCAGTTTTCATGTCAAAATGTTTATTTCTGCTGTGAAGTTGGACATTTGAACATGGGGACTAATGGAGACTGACTCACTTCTGTAGCCAGCCTCAAGTGGACGTTTGAGGAACTGCAGTTTTTGGGTTGGTCAAGTGTTTTAAAAAAATCCTCCATTCTCCTCCAATAAACCTTTCACAATAAGACATCTTGGACTCTCCACCACAGCTGGGAGCTGGTTCAGGTTCTGCTGTCTCATGTTTTCTCCAACATTAGCGCTCCTTCGCTCCATGACTCATCAAATCCAGCGAGTTTCCCGGAACGAGGAGACTTACAGTAACTCCCAGTGCACGCATGGATGCTCGCAAATCCCACAAAGGGACGACGGCAACAATACGAGTGAATGACTTGCCATGGTTAAAATCGCTGATGCTGTTTGTGAAGCCTGTATGGCAATGTGCTTCTTGGCAGATCATGTGACTCGTGCCCTGAGGGAATGTGGCGCCGTGTGAGGTAGGACTTGTTTGGGGGGGGGGGGGGCAATGCTACAACGAGGGGACAGATGGGCTGAGTCAAGGGCCAAAACAGCACGGCACAGAGGGTGAGAGGTACACAACAAGAGAGCCGAGGAGAGATTAGAGAGGCGAGAGTGACGGACAGTTAAAGTTGAAAAGAAACGAGCGGAGGACGAAAAGAGAGGAGGGGGAAGGGCGCCGAGATTAAACTGGAGAAAGAAATATCTATAAAAATAAATGTGGTACTCAGATTTCAGAGCTGTGCCTGATCACAAAGGGTTATTGTGTAGCTACTGTTGCAGCTCATTTCTAAGATAGGATTAGAGACAACAGGATTAACTGTAACAGGTAAGAGCATCGATTCAGTTCAGTCGGGATGAGATGACGATTGTTTTCTCCTCTGCATTATGAGCTCTGATCTTCCTTCTTCTTATTATTTAAATTGCAAAAAGCAGTTTTGTGAAAAGAGGTTTAATATGGTCATTCATTATCATTACTATAATTGCCTCCATACAGAGGAGACACCCTGGTCTCCCAGTGCCAGTCTACAGGCCTCCTCCTATAATACACGACACAAAGGGCTGGCCGTAAATCAGAGGACCCGTGACCCTGGCCCTGTCCTCGCTGAGAGGGAGCTCTCACTCCGGGGTGAGGCTTTTGGGAGCAGGCCTTGACCCTCGGAGACCTCCAGAGCAGGGTTGGCTCCACACACTCCTGTCTGTAGGAAGCTATACACCCGAGGGCAGGAGGGGAAAAAAAAAAAAAGGCGATGTGTGTGGGAATCTGCGGCATATGGGGAATAATGTAGAGACACAGGGACGCTAAAGGCCGAGTTCAAATCAGAGTGATGTCTTCTGTCTGCGCAGGGTTCAATGTGGGGCGGCTGTTAACGAGAATTATTGATTAACCTGCAGATAATAAATAAGATAAATAAATGTGTGAACTCAAGTTAACACAATTAGAAGCACGGCTAATCTGCAAAGACGTGGATCATCGGCGGGACTGAGGCAGGAAAACAAGCCATCTGTAACAGCACCTACCTGTCAATCAAAGCGTCCACGCTGTTAATCCTACATAACTTTAAGCCTTAATATAATGTGAACAGGTGAGTTGTATATAAATTCACCCTCAGTACAGTTGTCATGAACGGGGAAATTAGCTACAGAGACCAAAACTGTTTTTTGTACCAGGCTGTAAACATGTTTATTTCTGCTGTGAAACATGGGGACTTATGGAGACTGACTCACTTCTGGAGCCAGCCTCAAGTGGACGTTTGAGGAACTTCTTGATGGTTGCCACTTAAGAAAATACGTGTGGATCTAGCCTGAAACAAGAAATTCAGAAGATCCACCAGTTGTTTTTTATAATAAAATATATGCACTGTATGACATTTGGAGATCTGGTGCTATCCATGAGGTCTATGGTTAATTATATCCTCATTATTGATTGGTGGTTTAATCAATAAAATGTCAAAAATGTAAAAATGTAAATCAAATCAGAACTCAAAGGGACTAAATTTGTTTTCTTTCTTGTGTGAAGATCTTTAGAAAGGAAAAAATTGGACTTTAGGATTCAAATATTGAAAGTTAATTGATAAAAAAACAGAATAAGTTCAAGGTGATGCATTCAAAAGTCCAAAAACTAAATTATTATTCAGTTTAAAGTGATATACACCAGAGAAAATCAGCATATCGTCACATTTGAGAGGCTGAAACAACAGAGCATGTTGTGCTTTTCTGCTAATTTTCTGTCTTTCCACTCATCAGTGAAACGCTTTAGCGCTTTTGAATTTTTATCACGTCCAAACTCATAACTTTGACTTCTGAAGTCGCGTTAAAAACGTTTGAAGACAAAAGCAGAGACGAGGATCAAAGACGGCCCCCACACACGACGTCTAAATCGGTGGAACAAACTTGCGTACACACTCTTATTCTTATTTATGGCGGGTCAGGGACTCTGCTTCCGGCTTCAATGAGGAGTGTGTCTGCTGCGTGGTCACTTACTCCATGGTGGCTATTTTCTGTGCCAGACTGGAGATCACAGCAAACAGCCTCAGGTCCACGAGTCCATCTGTCACTCTGAAGTCGACCATCTCCAGGATCTAAAACAAGAAGACGGAAGACTCAAAGAGACTCAAATATCTCAACAAATATCTGATGGATTGACATGAAATTCCATGCAGACATTCGTGATCCCCAGAGGATGAATCCTAATGAATTTGGTGATCCTCTCACTTTTCCTCTAGCAGCACCATCAGCAGGTCAAGCGTAATGTTATTCCCAGCTTATGTTGGAAGAATTTTGGAAACTTTTTGTGTCATTTAGAGAGTTTGCATGATGAAAAGTAGAACAATGCCTCCTCTTCATTGATTGGTACAATCAAGATTTGGGATTTGGGAGTTGACTCACAATAACACACCTGTATTAATCCAAAAGCCTTGGAAGAAATAATTTTACTTTATAACAATTGGGCGGGTTGGAGGCACTTGTGTCACTGTGTGAGTGTACATGTGTACGTGAATGGTTGTGTGTTTGTATCTGCACGTGTACAGATGGAGTAAAGGGTCCGACCCTGTAGACGTAGATCTCCTCTTCATCAGACAGCAGCTCTGGAGGGATGATGTTTTTAAGAGCGAGGAGAACCTGAAGGCAGGAGATGTAGCCGTCGCCATCGCTGTCCTCCTGCAGAGAAAACATCATCATCAACCACCGATCCAGATTGCCAATTAATTAATTACCAGATGTAAATATTTGTTGTTTTTTTGAGTTTGGACTGTTGGTTGACAAAAACAAGTAATTTGAATATGTTAACTTGAGCTCTAGGTATCATTGTTTCAGAATCATCTTTTTAGTGAGTGCATCATGTTACAGTGAGAATATCCCAGTGGTTTAAATGTCTTTTCACTTACTGCTTCAAAAGCTCTTTTGTACTCGGCCAGCTTCTCCTGACTGAAAATGCAATACTTTGCCAAGAAGTCGACTGCAAAGAGAGAAAAGAGGAAGACAAAGGCAAACCTTTAGAGTTCGACGAAGGCGCATGAACCGGACAACATTTCAGTCTAAAAGATGATTGTCCTGCTCCGTGTATCGCATTTTATGCAGAGCAGTGATTTCCAGCTTGGGTAACAACATTAGGCTGCTCTGTGTGAGCATGTGTGTGTGTGTGTGCAGAGTGGATTAGAGCAATATTTCTCTCCTCTGGTCGCACTCGGGTCATGGAGGGTGGACAATACAGGGCGAGCGGTTCACAGGGAGTCCAGTTGGCCTTGATTGGTGGGTGGTGGGGGTGGGGGTGGCACTTGGTTGTTGAATAGAGCAGCGGTCAAGACCTTGAAATTAACCATAATATTCTGCACGATGAGGAAAAAGGTGAGCGAATATATTCATTCACTCCGAATGCAGCACGAGAAAAGAGACCGAGTCTGACTGAGAAAATTAATTAACTGCAACTGATTCAGAAAACTGATTAATTTTTAAAGCAGAAATGATCAATTCTGTGGTTAAATGTGATAAATTGCTAGTTTTCTGTTTTATGAGGTAAAAAAAAATGAATATCTTTCTGTTTTGCATCATTAGTTGGACAAAATGAGACACGTAAATACGTCACCTTGGGCTCTGAGAAAGGAGAATGAACATTTTTGGGTGTTTTATAAGTCAAACCACTAAAGAAAATGAAAATAATCGTTGCAGCCCAACATGTGACTTTAATAACACTAAAAAAAAGGGAAAAAAACTGTAATTTTTACGGTAAAAAAATTGGCCGCTCCGGTTGCAAGAAAATTACCGTAATAAATATGGTATAACCTTGTCTAATAATATAGTAAAAGAACATTAGTACTGTTGATTTCACGTTTAAGGTTGGTGTTGTATTCCATAATTTAAAATGTTTTTACATTTTCCAAACCAAGACAGTAAAAGCCCGTAAAATACGACATTAAATATTACAGTGTTTTACTGTATAATTAACAGTCTCTAATATAAAATACTACTTCTTCTGTATTCATACGGCATTTTAAGGGCGTTTTTAGAGGTTTTGTCATTAAATACGACTATAAAGCAGATGTGGTTTCCAGAATTTTACCGTAATGAATACGGTGTAACATCTTTCAATATTACGGTAACAGGACATTAGTACTGTTGATTTCACGTTTAAGGTTGGCGTTTTATTCCATATTTTAAAATGTTTGTACATTTTACGATAAAAAAACTGCCAAACCAAGACAGTAAATGACACATAAAGAAAATTACAGTGTTTTACTGTATAATTAACAGTCTCTTATATAAAACATATTATATATTCTGTATAAATTCCCTTAAGATTGAAGGTTTTCAGTCATATTTTTTACGGTCTTTTACTGTCATGGTTTGACAGTTTGTTTATTATTTTTTTACAGTGTAGCTCAGGTTTGTGCCTAATTTAGCACTATTGTGTACAAGTTACATAAATAAGTGTAACTGTTTTCCACAGATTGTAAAGCCCTCCGAGGCAAATGTGCTTTGTGACTTTGGGCTATACAAATAAAATCTGATCTGATTTGATTTTTTTAGTAGAATAAATCCTGAAATAAAACACTTTCTCTCCCTAAAGACAGTTCCTTATTTCTTTAACTCAAATGTAATGATCACTTTTAAAGTCTCCAATATAAAAACAATGATTACACAAGGGGGACAAACTGAGACCAACCACACCCATGAATATTTCAGTAGGCAAATTTGTGAGGGAGAGTGACTTAGAAAAAAAAAACGAGAGGGGAGAAAATGGGGGCTTTTAAGCTGCTGCCACTTCAATTTAGGAGATGAGAATGAGTCTACTGAATAATGGATCTATTCATCGGTTTGGAGAAGAAAGAGGAGAAACAGAGTTGATATCAGTCTGGACTTAAACCCCTGGACCTCTGGGGTTTCTCTGCAATAGCAGGGGGGCTGTTTGAATCTGCCATTTATCAGCTTAGGCCTAATCAAAACCAGGCCTTCCATGGCCTCGTCCTTTCACATGCAAAATGTTACATTCGCATCTAGTCAACTTGACTTGTTAAAGCTTGATTGATCAAAAAAAAAACCTGCTGGTCGGTCGGCTTTGCGCATCTGTTTGCAAATATCTGCGATGAGAAGGAGGCTGCAGGATCTGAAGTCACACACGATGCAGCAGCTCGGCCCTGCGAGGGGATTTAAAGTCTTCAAAAGACGCCAGCGACACGTTCACATGGTGCATGCTGCATCAGTGCAGTGGTCAGTCTGTTAAAGTGAAACAACAGCTTGTGTGACAGAGTGAATGGAGCCACCTTCTTCTTTTTCTTTTTACAACCAGGCAGGCCCGAGGTTGAGCCGAGGTTTGAGGATCACTGACCATCTGGGGGAGAGTTAGCAGTCGACCTGTGGTGACTTCAGAAACACATGAACGTATATTTTTCTTAAAAAAGAGCCGTGTTGGTTTATTATACTCTCTACTGACTGTTCAGCTGTGTGCGAGAGGTTATAGATGTATTATTATTATTATCATTACTATTATGTTATTATTATTAGGTATTTACTCACATCCTGTTTAAATTTAATCTAAAGATACTTTACTTTTTTTCCTATTTTGTTCATCTACTCCACTACATTTAAGAAGAAGATAAAGTAGAAGTTGAAGAATTAATAGAAGTCGTAGTAAAAGAAGAAAAACTGCCCACATCTGATTTGATGTGTATGATATATTTATTTTATTCTTTATATTATAATTATTTGCACATTTTGTCGTCTTAATTTTAAACACAACACAGCTTCTCATATTAGAATATATATAAACTCACCGACACAACAGCTCTGCCATGAATTCTACTTTTATTTCAGTTTTTGTTGACACTGACACTTTGTTTATGATATTCTGTGTGTTCCAAATATTCTGGCCCTCTCATGTATCTCATGCACCATTGCAAACTACAACCTCATGCAGCTCTCTGACAGTGTCAGTCAAAACTGAACATTAAATCTTTATATTATTGACTCTTGACTTTCACAGTACGACACAGAGGCTCCAGGTCTTTGTTTAATAAACCTGTTTCTATTTTTACTGCCGTAGTCGCCGCAGACTCGATACATATACACCCAGTGTCCACTTTAGCAGCTGAATGCAATCCACTACAACTGTTCTGCCATAAAAGACTTTTATGACGCCTGTAATGTTCGGGTTTATTGACCCTGTGACAGAGGTGTGAATGAACCATTGAACATAATGTAGTCCACCTTTAACTATGAGCATATTAACACATTGTAGATTAAATTCATATATTTACAACCAGATTAAGAGTTTCATAAAGACAAATCTGTCACTGTGGACTGTACAGATGATGATAATGAAATGTTTGACTACATATTAACTAGATGCATAGCTATAGATCAAGTAATACGATGTAATGTGGTCGTAGTAGACACAGTTTGTGTAGCACCACCTTGACAAGCTGCAACCAGTACCCAGGAGTACTGCACTTTAAAGATACTTTAACTTTAACCAGTTTTAGTTTTACTTTTTACTTCCTCACGTGACCGGTTACTTTGCACATTTAACAGACGAATCAAAAAATGCAAAAACATAAACATGTTGTATTCATTTCAATATAACATAGTACTCTAGTGAACTTTAATTTAAAGTATTTAATAAGTAAGTAAACAAAACTACAAGTCTGACTGGTGCTATAGTCTATTTTCATTTAGCAAAGGGAGTCAAACATTAAATGTATAAAATTATGATTAAAATAAGTCAACAAGACGGCAAATTAGGCGTCACCATAAAAACAGGGATGAGTACCAATAGTTGTCAGACGTGCAGTCAGCAGTGTTTTTCATCTGTCAGCTGCAGACATTGAAAGTGACGTCCAAGTGTGTGTGTTAAATGAGTTGTGACCCGTGGCTGTTTGCAGCCCGCGGACCGGTGCACGATCAGTGACTCTGCAAGAGCAGAGAAAAGGAACAAAAACAGAAAAACAAACGCCAGTGAAAGAGTGAACCTCCCTGCTCATCATCATCATGGCCCCATTCTTCCTCTCTCAATTGCAACTGAATCGCCTCGGTCTCATTACAGATTATGGCCTCAGCGGAGTGACTCTCCCCTTTCTCTCGCCTTTCTCCACACAGTCCCTCTCTTGATTAACATTTTCTGCTAGGCTTCACACCAAAGGCACAACCTGTGCGCTTTAAAGGCCGGGTGAAAAAAAAGCCATCAAGCGCTGGAGTGGAATCAGATAAGGCTATCAGGCAGGAGGCTTTACTGCCTCGGCTTTGTCCTGCTCCTCCACCCGCCCTCGCTTCCTCCCTCAATCTCTCACTCCACTGCACCTTTTGTCCAGCTGATTCCCTGGCGGAGTGCTCCCCTCGACCGGAGACCCCCAGACCTCCTCCAGCACCACTGCATTGCAGGCCCACAGTGTGTTATACACAGCTGTAGTGCAGACAAGAAAAGGCCGGGCTGATGTTGAGTTTGAACTCCATTATACTCTCACATCTTATATCCTATGAGTTGCTATCGCAGCATGTCATAACAAATAGTATAAAACATATTCTTGGGTTTAATATTTAATATATTTTACTCAAAACAATCATTTCACCTTTTTTGGGGGATTGTTTCCCAGCACGATCACTGATTAGAGATCGACCCTATGATCAGAAAGACAAGATAAATTGAGAATACCTCAGATAAAGTTTTGAGGATTGTGATTCTGGGTTACATTGTTAAACGCAGAAAACTTTACAGGAAGATGGAAATACATCTCAAAACCAATCTGAGCAAAGATCTGTGAAAATAAACGATAATGCACACATGCAGGCCTGTATATATAAATATATGTAATGACTGTACAGACCGGCCACATACAATGTCTATGTCTGCATCTTCAAAGATTAATTATTAGTAATATTTACCCAGTATGAGTTGGCATCCACTGTGGCTGTGAAGTAAAGCCAAAGAACCATTTAACACCAGAAATAAAATCTATGTTTACACCATTTAATATTTAAAACTTTAAATGAAAATTTGTTTGTGAATAAAAGTGGACATGCAGTTCCTCTTCCCTGGCTCCAGAAGTGAGTCAGTCTCTCCCAAAACTTTCATGACGACGCCACCAAACTGCGATGTGATTTGTTTGTGCTCCATCTGTTTAGAAGTTAGGCGACCTGAAACTATTTGAAAATATGAAATGAAGCTGCTGCCTCTGTTTCTGTCAATGCAGAAGTCCCAAAAACTGCAGTTCCTCAAACGTCCACTTGAGGCTGGCTCCAGAAGTGAGTCAGTCTCCATAAGTCCCCATGTTTCACAGCAGAAATAAACATGTTTACAGCCTGGTACAAAAAACAGTTTTGGTCTCTGTAGCTAATTTCCTCGTTCATGACAACTGTACTGAGGGTGAATTTATATACAACTCACCTGTTCACATTATATTAAGGCTTAAAGTTATGCAGGATTAAGAGTGTGGACGCTTTGATTGACAGGTAGGTGCAGTTACAGATGGCTTTTTTGAGCAACCAGGTGTCATTCAGCCCGCCTCAGGTTGGAGAAGAAGTCGTGGTGGTTTAATGAGGTCAAATTTGGTAGATTTAGGTTTAGAAGTAAAACCTCTCAGATTCACATTTGTTTAAGAAAAAAAAAAGGTTATATTACTCAAGTTATGGTTTTCTAATGAAGCTCAGATGCTGTATTGTAATTAGTGTCAAGGCATTTTAAAGTCACACCCGGCTGTATGAGCCGTGAGCGGCTTTAACTCCAAATAAAAACACTGAATATTAATGTAAACATCCATCACTGACTTGTCAGAGAGTGTCAGAGCTAGGATACAGTTTATAACACACCAACACAAAGACGCACACACAGGGGTCTATTGTGTTTCTAACGAGTTCACTTGTTTGTTGCTCTCTTTTCCCGCTTAATCCCAGACTTTTGTTTCTGCTCATCATGACACGGCATAAAGTGTCCTATAATTCCTTTAACAAAAGGTCACATTCAGCGGTGGAGAGGAGGTGACCCCCTTTCTTTAATAGCAGGAGAATGTCAGAGTGCAACATGCCCCACATATACAGCCCTGAAATATGTGATTAAGAGCGCGGATTTAGAGCACACACACACACACGGATAAACTGTCTGAAAGTCTATGAGAAATGGGTTTATGGGATGTTTTTGGGTTTAAGTTCTTACATATGTGACCATCCTGTAAATGCCTGGACGCGACGAGACAAAGCCGTAAAATATAAAGTGCGGTGCTGTGAGATAAGGGGGTGAGAGGTCTGAGCGGCAAAAAGCAGACCTGCAAACCAGGCCAAGCGTGTCGTTTCACAATACTATAGAATGAGGCATTGTTTGGGCGTTTCTGAACACGCTTCCAAATCAAAGGTAAAAGATCGAAATCTTATCTGATCTGAAGTGTTACAGGAAAAACACCGGACTGTTGCACACACCAGCAGGAGGTGCAGGAGATGGTCGGAGAGTCGATTAAATGTGGTTCAAACTACTGTAGCCTGCAGTCGCTTCTTTAATCTCTACTCTGCAACCAACCGCCATCGATTTATCGAGTTTATTTCCCATCCACGCTCACATGATGATACGATACAGTAGGAATATGTCATGCAGATTCAACTGAGCCTGAAAAGATTAAAGGATTAAGATTACAGGATAAGAACTAACAGCTACTAACAGTCTAAGTGTATTTGAACCTCACGTTGCCTGGGTTACATTTATAAACATACATGGATATTACGTCAATGAGCGTGAACATGAAGGAATACTCTAGCTACAGAGACCAAAATTGTTTTTTTAGTACCAGGCTGTAAACATGTTGTTGGACATTTGAACATGGGGACTTATGGAGACTGACTCACTTCTGGAGGCAGCCTCAAGTGGACGTTTGGGGAACTGCAGGTGTGGTACTTGTGGTACTTCTTTGGCACAAAGGTTGCTGCTTGGTCCACTGAGCGCTGCTGTAGTGACACCTCAGTACATGTTTATATATTTATGATGTAAAATGTCAAATAATGAATCATTTAAAATTTATCTTGCAAACAATTCACTGATATACAGCACAACATGTACTTTGTACGATTTAATTTAAGAGCCAAAGTGTAAATGTTATGCACTGTGTGTGTGTTGTCAACAATTCCTGAAATGCCACGATGGAAAGCTCCACCTTTGTTCAGTCACCGTTACGGGACACTACACCTGTCAGTGGTGACGCATAATGATGATTCACACGCGTCGGATATCTCAGGTTACCGCTCACCACGCTGCAAAACCTCTGAGTGTTTAGAGAACGAGTCGAATTTGAGTTTTTTTCTGTTAAAGTGTTGATAAAAAGTGAATTAAATCAAATAAACTCTTTCCTGATCTGTTTTCAGGGTCTTTTTCTGTTGGCATTTGTTCGAAGTTATTACAAAATTATTATCATCTTGTGGTAATAATGACTGTCCTTGTTCAGAAGCAAAGACGGAAATAGTGTGACGTCCATGAAGCCAACACGGAAGTCTTGAGGCTGGCTCCAAAAACAAGTCAACAAGTAAAAATGTCACAAAATAAACCTAAAACATCATTTAATATTTTAAATGGATTTACATGGATTGAGAATTAAACTGCAGTTCCTCAAACGGCCACTTGAGGCTGGCTCCAGAAGTGAGTCAGTCTCCATAAGTCCCAATGTTCAAATGTCCAACTTCACAGCAGAGATAAACATGTTTACAGCCTGGTACAAAAAACAGTTTTTGGTCTCTGTAGCTAATTTTCCCGTTCATGACAACTGTACTGAGGGTGAATTTATATACACATTCACATTATATTAAGGCTTAAAGTTATAAATAAATAAAAAACGTGGCTGCTTTCATTGACATAGTCAGTATTAGTTACTTTTAGCCATGATCACAATCAAAGTCTCACTGCTGTTGTAAAAAAGAAAAAAAAAAGTCTTTTCACAGCAGATTTTGGCAACGTGTGTTGTTGGTTTGCCTTAAGTGGGCACTACAATGTAAAAGAGGGTGACAGTATTTGGCAGCATTCTCCTGCAGGCCGTTGTTGCCCCATGAAAACACGACTCCTCCCCCTCACTTTCTCCAAAAAGACTGTGTGTGTGTGTGTGTGTGTGTGTGTGTGTGTGTGTGTGTGTGTGTGTGTGTGTGTGTGTGTGTGTGTGTGTGTGTGTGTGTGTGTGTGTTAAGGGGGGTTAAAGCTCTGCTAGGAAAACAAACAAAGACACACGTAGCGGCCACACTCCTGTCTCTGGCTGCACGCCATCGGCCTCACCACAAACCACAACTTATGCTTTTTGCACACACACACGCACACACACACACACACACACGCCTACGTCCAATATCAGCTCTTTGCAGCAGATCCACAACGATACGCCCCCAGAGTCCAAATCATCTGCTGTATTGCAATAGCAGATCTTCAGAGATAACCTCACAAAGCGAAATCATCTGCTATTATTGCCCCGACCGCTCCTTGACATTGTGCCATTAATAAGGCCATTGTGGAGGGCGCTCTGTGTTTGGACACCGTATAATAGACTCTTTGACAGATTTACTTTGCTCTCTCTCTCCCTCTTCTCTCTCATGAATACAGCGGGCATATTCCACGCCGCTGCTCATCAATAGACGGCCTGTTTGTTTGCCCAGTCATTCTGGACCGATGGTAAATACATAGAGGTATTCCAGACCAAAGGCTGAGCAAACAGGGGTTACATAAAGGCACTGTACCCGAACACACACACACACACACATTCACAAACACCTCACACTATTGCCATTTACCTCCCTTCATCTCTTTTTAAGAGACTGGTCTTTCTTGTTCATTCGGTCGGTCGTGTTTTCTTTTTTGTTTTTTTTTGTTGCTCAAAACAACAATTGCGTCCGCCCACAGGTAGAAGATAGGCTAGAGGTGGTGGTGTTGGGGTTGCTGTTGGTGGTGGGTGGGGTCAAAGCGAGGCTGGCTTCAAGGCTGCCAGGTGTTCTGTATCAACAATGACATTCATCAGAGACCCACAGAGTCCCTCGCACCGCCACACTCGCTTACACAAAGGAGACCACAGCTACTTGACATCAGCATCACCCTGTTCTCCATCAGCCCCCTTTTCGGTCACCAATGATGGGTGTGATGGGGGCGGCTCAACCTGCTCCCATTGCTCAGTAAGGTGTAGTTTTTGTAAACGTAAACAGCTGTAAGAAAACTCAACAGTTATTACAGATTTTTATGTTAAATACATTTTTTAAAGCTCCATTTTTGGTTTCCACCAACTCTTTACTTAAACGCTCCACTATGTTCATATGCTAGTTTGCTAAATGTGCCCGTCTGTGTTTTTAGAGCTCTCTCACTACGAGAGTGTCGTGAGTGAACCGAGTTAACAGTAAAGCTGTGGGCTGGAAAACCAAAACAAGGCGCTGAAAGAGGCTAAAAAGCTCAGGACTGCAGTCGGGTAATAATAAAGTAGTCATAAGATCCATTTTTAATTGTGTTGATTCAGATGACAGTATTTAGACTCTAATGAAAAGATTTTTTGTTACTTTGTGCATGTAGGATGGACAGGAGGAGGATAGCTTTAGATAAATACATTTTGAAGCCATCTACCTGTCAATCAAAGCGTCCATGCTCTTAATCCTGCATAACTTTAAGACATAATATAATGTGAACAGGTGAGTTGTATATAAATTCACCCTCAGTACAGTTGTCATCAACGGGGAAATTAGCTACAGAGACCAAAACTGTTTTTTGTACCAGGCTGTAAACATGTTTATTTCTGCTGTGAAACATGGGGACTTATGGAGACTGACTCACTTCTGGAGCCAGCCTCAGGTGGACGTTTGAGGAACTGCGTAGCCACTTTTATTTACAATCCACAGGAATCCATTTAAAGTACCAAACTGTGTAAACACCAATTTTATTCTTAGTGTTAAATGTGTCTCATTACAGTGTTTCTGAGATAAACTGTGTTTTTAAACGCGTTTTTCATCACACAGCGACAACATGTCCGATCATTTTGTAATGCTAGATAACTGAACTTGTATTATTTCATCTGTTGTGTACCAAACTCATTGATGCATTAGGCGCTCTGTGTTATATGGAAGCAGGTCGGACGTCCCGTACTGGGATCTGCTCTTTGTGCTTATGTACATATTCTCTCATTCTTCTCTGCAGAAGCACGACTGTTAGCTCCTAACACGAGCCACATGGCAGCGACCGCTGACTGATGACAACCTGCAGGGTCACAGAGTTGAATGGATGAATGGCGGCAGAGTACAGGAAGTTATGGGTGGTTGTGTGTCGGGGTGGGGGTGGGGGTCTCTATTTTGGGAATCCTTTGGCAAGTGGTCAACGTTGGCCCGAAAAGAGACAATTATGACCGGTTAGATCCTTTCAAAGCCTAATGAGCAGCCACAGTTACAAGTGTCTGGACAAGAGCTGGTCAACACACACACATACACACACACGTACAGATAGAAACACACAAACCATGCGTGTGTGTACATGCAAGGACACACACACACACACGACAGAACAAAAGGACCCTGGCAAAAGAGTAAAAAATGACTGATTGTACCAGGACACACTTTGTAAACACACCACACCCATAAACACGAACACAGTGAGCACACAGTGTCTTTCTCCAAAGAATACCTCGGACACACACATAAACACACACACACACACATATACACACATTATTGTATTACATCATTACAGTCTTTTTAAACCGTAAAAACTAATCAACCATCAACCTTAATTACAGTGTTTGTTATGCTGTGATACTTTTTAATAATAAACTATATTAAAGCAACATTTTGTAACTTTTCTAACACATAAAACAGATTTTAAATCATGTTGATGTCACACTGACTTGTAATCAGGTGAATGGTGTCTCACATGTAACTATGTAACTTTGAGTAACTATGTAACTTTGAGTTCCAGGTACGATCACCCACGACAAGTACGTAACGATTTACGGCACCACCAACTATTTCACTGATTTTTGGTGTTTGTACCATGACGCAGAAGAGGAGGTTTAAAGGCCCCATTTAAAGTGGAGCCAGTGTCGTGCCAGAACAGGAGCTGGGAAAGCGGGCAATGTAGCCAGGCTCAGCAGCATCTATGGGCATAATAACAGAAGTGAAAGAACCGAAGGGGACGTTGACAGAGAAGAAAAAAGGGACAAGAGTAAATCTGGGACTTTTAGTGGTCGGTGAAATAAAAGGCTGAAAGACAGACGCCGAGCTGGGCTGACTGCTGCTGGACTAGTCAGTAATATCAGCTGCTGCTATGTCTTGTGTTATTGACCTTACTTGAAGTTGTTGACTTGATAGTTTTTGACAGGGTTCCCACACCTTTTTCATGAACAAATTCAAGCACTTTTCAAGCACCTTCAAGCACCAGTTTTTCCATTTTTCCAGCACCTTTAAATAGGTAGCCTACTAGTTGTGTTTGCCATGATGGTCATGGGAAGCGCAGCGGTGCCACTGTATGGCATAATAATATGGGTCTAATTAGCATTATTTCATATGGTGGTAGATTGACTGTTTTGATTTTTAACTAATTGTGAAATTTCAAGCATTTTCAAGGAATTCAAGCACCCGTGGGAACCCTGTTTTGATCATAAGTAATGTAATCAGGACAAATACTCGAGTACAGCTGAACATATTTACCACAGAGGGATTACACCCTGAAACTGGGGGGTGCTAAATCACAAAAATACCAATGTGTGTCAGTTCAAACAATCTTATCATAAATTTAATCCAACTCTAAACCAAAGCTGATGAACATGATTTGATGAGGCAAAGACACACACACACAAACCAAAGTCCATCCTCCTGTAACAACAACAAAAGCTTCCCATCGCTAAAAACCTCGCTGCAGAAAAGCGAGGCCAGCTGCAGGGTTCTTCATCCTGCTTGATTACCGTCTGAACAAACCTGTCCAATCAGTCCCATTCAAGGGTGCCAGCACTCACAGGAGAACTCTGACCTGGCTGACCTCTGCAGAGGGCCGGCCCCCCTCCTCAGCCTTGACCTTAGGTGTGGATGCTTATTGTCGAACCCGCCAGCCCTGGCGCTCCAACAAAAGCTTGGATGCCAGAAATTAGGCACTTGAGGGAAACTGGAGAACTCCTGTTCGCTTAAAAAAAAAAAAAAAATCAAGTGCTGTAATTGAAGGGGGAAATTTTTTAGAGTGTTGGTGAATGTTTGTGTTTGTCTGTTATTGTGTGGACGGGAGGCGAAGGAGAGTGTTTGGCAGGCAAAGACTGATTCAGCCTTCAAACACTAAAGGGAAGCTTTTTGACTTCGGCACAGTCAAAAACATCCACACGTGTGGCTAGAGGGTGAACAAATTACCTTAATGTGCTTCTGTGCATGTATATTGGGGATCTTTAAGTAGAAAACCAAATTACCTGCAAAGTTTGGGGCGCACTGATCAAATACTAGACTGCCAAATGCAGTCCAAACAGCTTTCTTTGGTCATCTCTCTTTGAGAAATCTGAGGCAACTGGACTCTGGACTTTACCTGGATGTCTCCACCAATCAGCCAGAACTGAAGAAGAAACCTTGGATGACGTCTTCACGGATCTTCAACCAAAGTCCAGTTGCGCCCAGATTTACCACTTCTGGAAGTATTCTCTACAAAGAGGCATCAGAAATATTCGATTGTACTCACAGTCCTCAAAGTTTGAGCGACCTTTGTTGCTGTTGGTCTGACGAGGTGCGTCGTCCTGCAGTTTGGAAAGAATGCTCAGCACCTTTGTTTTCCTCTCCTCCATCCTCCTGTCCTCCTCTTCGGCGCCGCGGTCGACACTCTCGGGCCTCCTTCCTCCTGCTGAGGACTCGACATGGTCCCTCCATCCTGGATAATTGGACTCCCCTTCATCTGAACCTGGAGCGCGCAACATAAAATACATAATATAATGGGCATCTAAGAAGTATTTTGCTCCGTCTGAACTGTATTTAAGAGTTAGCAGAGGGGGGTAACTTTTTAAATATAAACACAGCAATTACCAGAGTCCCGAACAACAGAAACCACATGTGTATTCATGGGCGTCTACGTGGAAGTAGCCACTTAGTAAAAAGCACTAAACCCCATTGCAGTTCCTTTAATAAACACTAATTCTCGTCGCATTGTTCTCCTAAATGCCACAGTCACATCTCCCTCCAGCGCTTTCAGAGTCTCACTAAGGAACCGACGCTCTCCCTGAAACTTAAACAGCCGTCCATTTTGTCACTGAGCAGCCAATTAAGGGTCCCATTATCCGAGCACAGAATACACTTCTTGGTGTGGCAAAGGCAGACACAAAGCGCCATCAATGCAGACTTGAGCTTAAGGAGAGCCCCGATTGTCTTTGACAACAGTTTCGGATTCTTTTCTTCGTGCTACTTTTGCAAATACTGTGTTGTTACTTGAGTTAGCGCATGAGCGATGATTCAAATGTGATACACGTGGAGATGGTTCCATTCATCGGGAGGAGAAAGGCTTGACCAGGCGAGGAGCTGACAGATTCATCAAGCCTTCAAAAAAAAAAAAAAAAACTCTGTACCGTGGTTTCATTTATCCTGTCAACGAGCGAGCAAGAGGTCAGCAGCCCAGATTGATGGAGCCATGTCTCATTTGACAGGCCGTCTTCCAGCACGCTGCACACAATCACACGCTCCCATCAGCCCCGGCGTCCTGCTCCAGTCTCAATGTCACCAAAACAGACGACAGGATGAGAAATTTGTTCATCTCTCCAGTGCGGAAATTCATCATTTTCTTTCATACGCAGCATAAACCGAACGTCTACGGTGACATCGTGATGAATGTGGAGAAAACTTTGCCTCATATTAACATCAGATATACGTTATTTTGATGTTATGATTTACGGATTCATTGTTTAATCTATAAAATATCTGAATATAGGATAAAATGTTCATCCATGATAGACCAGTGAAGGTCAAAACATAAAAAAATTAAGAAAATAACTGCACCTGCACCGTTTAAGAGAAAATGCTACAAAGAAACATAACATATATCAGAAGGGGGCATAAAAAAGGGGAAAGCTGAAGTGCTGGTTAAAAAGGTAAAATGATAAAAAGATATAGAGACGACGTCTAAGTAAAAATGAGTTTCCAGAAGTGATTTAAAGGGAGTTCACTGAATGTAAGCCTCATCTACTCGGGCAGGTCGTTCCAAAGTCGAGGGGTCAGCTAGATCTTGGAAAAAGCCCGAGGATCTACGGCTGACGAACTGGCTCGTCGAACCTGCTGGTGATATCGTTAGAGGCTTTAGAAATGATTGGTAAAATCTTAAAATCAACTATAAAACGTTCAAGGAGCCGATGGAGGGAAGAGGCGTGAGAGAGAGTTGCAGTTCAGCACAAATAAACGTCAAATTAGTCAAAGAACAGAAGCTACGATTCTGTTTTTCCCTTCTCTTTTTGTAGTCGATGAGTGACTTAATTATGCTTGATTGTGCCAATAAGAAGGGCAATGATGGGAGGGTTCCTCTGGAGCTTGTGTTTTTACATGATGATGATACGAGTCACTCCTACTGAGGCCTTTAGGGATGTTTCTAATGTACAAATCAGATTTCAGGTCCAGAATCTCTGAGAAAGGCTGAATTTTCTCTCAATTTCAGAAGCTCCTACATCAAATGTTTCCTTCATAAAAAGACCCCAATGATGATCGGCTAACTGATTAACTGGTTAAAATCTAAAAGTCCAGAAGGTTCCTGTGCAATCTTTGCAGCAGGACCAAACCACAAACTAAGATTATTCAGGATTTGGTTTCTTTCTTTTGAAACCTCCCTATCCTAACCTCCAACACGGTCTAATCCATGAATGCACAGCAGTGATTACTGGTCAGTTCAAGCTGGAAACAAGAGCCCATCTAAAACACACAGAGCAGGTTACCATACCAACCCCAGCATCTGAACACAGCAGATAGCTGGATTTGGCTGCCCGAGTCAAATCCCCTCGCTGATTCCCGAAAAGGCAGCTGAAGACAATAAACACACACACACACACCGCCCACACCCTTCGCCCGACTCTCTCCAATGCACACACACCGCCTGCCCTTTAGCATCCAGCGCACCAGGCAGGGGCAAGAAGGTTTGGACTTGTATCTCTTTCATCGCATGTTTGAGAAAGGGATGAGCATCAGCGAGACAATCGGCGTTGCGGAGTCTATTCACTGATGCCACCCAGAGCCTCCGCTGCTCTATCTCCCTGAAAGAATGGCAGAATAGGCTCAGGGTGGAGTAAAAAGGGAAAATCCTCACCAATTTATTATTCATGGGGAGGGGATTTTCCTTTCAGGGCTCCTTTATCGAAGCCTTTCCCAACACGTCACCCTCTCTATCAGCCCTGACAAGTGCCAATCAAAGGGCTTGAGTCCAGGTTTTTGGGGAAACGCTGGAGGATTTCGGAGACAATAGCCAACAAGTCCACAGTGAGACAATGGTGACATGGCTACACTGTCAGTGTGTGGTCCTCTGGGGGGGAAACGATCCTTGTTCACTACACAACTAATCTCCACTTGCACCATCTCTCTGTCTTTCTGGAGCCTAATCTGTCCCCGTAGCTTCCTCGGCTTTTCCGAAACAATCCACCAGGGTCAGTTCAGATTAGTGCTCTTTGTGGCCCCGCGCACATCGCTACATTCATGTGGGTGCTAACATCTTTAGTAGCAGCTGAATGCTAAACACCGGAGCGAGCGCAGAGTGACCGGAGCAGCGTGGAGACAGTCATGAAACAATTATGAGGAGGAGGGATTATTCTACCTATGAATTCCTGATGAGCAGAGATGGACAAAGGTCTCATCATGAGCCTCACTGGGGAGCAGGAGCTTCTTAACGCAGCTGATTTCTGGCTTCGGTTTAATCTCAGAGTTGCTCAACCATTGACGATTGATCCACAGACGTGTGGACAATTCATTGATACGGAACAGGAATCAGAAACATTGAATTGGAAATATAGATTTTCACAGATGGCCAATCAAGTTTACTTGATTCAACTGTTTTATAATGTCGTCTGTGGAGAAACTTTCCAAAGTTTATTTTAATTAACGACAATATTCAGTTGCATTATGGGAAATGTAGGAAATGTTGTTTGTGAAGCTTATGGTCAGAATATCCCTTTATACTGCTGTTTAATCTGATTTATTTTATACATCCGTATCTTCAAGTTGCTTTTTGTGTCTTAAAATATCAAAGTTGTATTAATTTATTTTATTTTTAGACCTACAGAAGACATGGTGCAAAGTTAGTATTCAGTTAGAGTCAGCCTGGTCAATGGATGGTCAATATTTATTCTTCTTTCAGCTTTTTCTCACCACAAATTCCTGCAAAAAATCTACCTGGCTTTACAATCTAGCGGCTGGTTTGTTCCACTAATGTAACCATCTAGTTGCTAAATTTGTCCGTACAGAGGATCTATCAAAGCGGTTCAGTGTGTACAGTATGGGGAAGTTGTTGGCAAATAGTAGCATTCAGCAGAGAAAGAGCATTTATTTGCAGTCGTGTTTCTTTTTTTTTTTAGCTCCATTTTTGGTCTCCACCATCAACCCCTGAGGAAAATATCTAAATATTTAGCTGCTAACTGTGTCTGTCTGTTCTTTGATGCCGGGCAGGTAACGCACAGTGTGTTTTAAGAGATTTTATTTACTGAAAATATGTAAAAACTGTAAAGTTGCAGGCCAGAAAACCAAAACAATGAGCTGAAAGAGGCTAAAAAAAAGCTCTCTAGAGCTACAGAGAATTCCAAAGTTGGAGGTAATAACATTTGATTAGAGCAGATTTAAATTTAGTATTATATAACGTAAAGAAAGGCCGTTTTTGCCTGATGAATAACAAGAATATTAATATATTCAACCTATCATCCGTAAATCTAAATGTAAATCAGCAGTTGTTCATGTGAACTCATCAACTTTTGGTGTCACAAGCCCATTTTCTTAACCGTCTCATATAGATTGAGTCGTAATGGGGTCATTCCCTCCATTACTTGCGAGCACCATTCAAAGGTTGAACTGCTCACACCTCTGAGGGTAACCGAATCTCACCTATCCACACAAAGACATGCCACACACTGGGCATCTTTTAGAGACTCTGCGACCTCAGGCCTGACCTCTCCACGCCCTGCTGATGACCCACCCCCACCTCCTGCCTCCTCGTCCCCCAGAGTGTGACCATGCCTTTGGCCTCTAAAAGGTCAAAGCTCACCAGCTATCACCAGGATCCTCCGGGTGACATCTTTAGTCGAGTTTGTTTCAATCTCACAGGGGTAGTTAAACAGTTAAAGACTTGTTTTAAAATGTGTAAGCTGCATTTTAAAGCTGAAGGGAATTTCGGGCATTGTATGCCAAGACAATAGCTGCACATTGTATACATTTAACGAGATAATAAATCAATCATTCTCTATAAGAAAAGCCTCATATAAAGGTAATTCTTTAATGCAACATATTGTGTCACAGTAGAGTCAACATCTGGTTAAGATTCAAGTAAAATCTTTAACGCTTTTTTGTTATTTTCATTTTAGATGAACACAGGGGACGTAAAAACTATAAAATAACACATGAAACTATGTTAAAATTGTGTAAATAAAGTAATATATGTTTAATTCTTCAAAGCAGACACCTTTTGCTTTGCACACTCTCTCAATCAATGTCAGGAGGTCGTCGCCTTGAATGGTTTTCCAACAGTCTTAAAGGACTTCCTAAATATTCTGAGTACTGGCTACTTTTCTTTTACTTTGTGCTCTAACTCTTCCGAAACTATCTTACCTGGGTTTAAGTTCAGGTGATTGTGAAGGCTAGATCACCTGACGCAGCATTCGATCACTTCCCTTCTTGGTTTTCCATTGATTTGAGTGGGTGTAGTGCATTTTAAGAAACTAAGAAGTTTAGCCAGGTCAAAGTTTAAAGTTGGACTATCCAGGTGGATTCATGGACTAAACTCTGATACTCTACCTGTTGGGTTCTGTCTTCAGCTTCGAAAACTGGGCTGTGGTTGAGCGACTCAGGCAGTGAATGAGAGTGAGGGAGCGCTGGCATCGATAGGGCCGGTTAATCAGAGAAATAAAAAGTTATTTCCAGATTGTTTTAATAGACACACTCCCTTCACCTCCGCACACCAACGGATAACCTGATAGTAGTGCCTGATTCTGTCTGAACGTACTCTAACAAACTAACAACCCATTTAAATAAATGGAGATAATAATAATACATATATAAATCTGTAATAATTAGATCAATAGTTCAAAAATAGCTGCACATCAACCAACTAAAATCCTGCTATTTATGCATCAATGCACAAGTTTTAATTATCCACTAATGTAATGCATAATAGTAAAACAGTATAGTATAATTTCTGCATTTGCTTTTAATAATTTGATCACATTTCTTGATAATACTAATACTTAAGTAACATCTTCAATGCTTTTACTTGTGCCAGAGTTTGTTAGTACAACTTTAACTTCACCAGCGGTCGCATGAAGTATCCTCCAGACAGGTAGAAGAGTTTATAGCCGGTCTGAACGGCCGAGCTCAAAGGTGGGGAGAAAAAGCCTGCTGTTACAGAGCTGGGCGAGAACCATTGAACCGTGGAGACACATGGAGATAACTGCACATGTTATCTGTGGATGGAAACATGTGGAGGGAGTGTTTTGTTATTGAAGCACAAACACTGAGTGTTTTTAAGCTTCACCTCCCTCCAAGTTGGATTAGAAATATCACCATGCCTTTTGTATAAACGGTTAGACATATCAATCTGAGATGTGATGGATGCATTTGTAACATCCTCTAGGAATACGGACGGCACACCATGGACCATTAGCGTCAGAGAAAGATGACTGATACCGGACAAGTGAGTCACCAGATCACAGCCTGACAGATGTGCTCAGATGAAGACGGGGAGGGGAAAAAAAAAAGAGCTAATAGCTCGAGGGTGGCTCTCCAATTTCACATGGGGACAGCACTCCGGACCCTTTATCCTGTCCTGTGCTGCCAGCTTTCCAGTGTTTGCACTTCCGTACAGTAAGCGCTGCCTCTCTGCACCATCATTCAAGAAGAATGTACACAAGCCGGCCACACAGGTGAAGGTGATACTTGGAGCCAGCTGGCCCTTGCTGGGATTATCAGGCTTAAGTGTACCGGAGGAAAGGGAACGCTAAACGCAGCGTTGACAGTGAGGAGACAATGGCTCCTAATAAAGCAGAGCTGACAGGGACTGAGTGGGCTTTTACCGGATCAGGCTCTAATGCTGAGGACGGGCTCTTGTATTGATTAAGTAGTTTTGTTATAGGCTCTTAAGAGACAGCGCCAGTTTTAGCAGAGAGGTGATATGTCATAGCGGCACACACAGATCAAGAAAAAATAATTATCGTGCGGGTAGATTTAAAAGGATACAGTACCGTGATTGGACTTGCAGGGAGAACAGGCAGATCTGAACATGTCATATGATGGAGTCAGGTCTATAATCCATGAAGACGGTGAGCCAGAACCTCCTTCAGACGGATCCTGCAAGGACAGAATAAAACTTTTTGGGGGGTTCTGGAAGTAACTCGGTGTAAACAATGTTGGGTCATTAGCAGTTGAAGCGTTTCAAAGGGCACTAGTTGATTCATTATCAACTGGTCCTTTGATAACAAGTGCAAGAGACATCTGTCAAACGTCATATTTAGATATTTGGATATCTGCAACATGTATGAAACAACAGTACATATCGCAGGAATTCCTGATTTATAGTTTTCACGTGACGTCACGTGATGTCTTTATAGGATCGCCCACTTGGAGGGCAAAACAACAACAATTCTTCCAGCTAAGTTAATGAGTGATTTCCCACAAAGACTGAGTTTGTTTGGTTGCAATGTCGGATAGTTGTTGTTCTACTGGATGTCGTGCATCCAGTAGAACGGGGGGAGACAAGTCTGGGTTGACCACGTTAAACTTTGGCCGTGTACCCAATTACCCAAGCAGCAACCTCTGTCACTGTGAAGCGAGAAGCAGAAGTGCCAAAAAAACTGCAGTTCCTCGAATGTCCACTTGAAGCTGGCTACAGAAGTGAGTCCATAAGTCCCCATGTTATTGCCCTGATCGACAGGTAGGTGGCTTGTTTGAGCACGCAGGCATCACTCAACCCGCCTCAGGTGATCGACATCTTTGCAGATTTTTAGATTAACCACTAGCTAATAATTCAAATAAAAATATATATTATCACTTTCAGAATCTGGTTCAGTGATGGAAGAAGTGTTGCGTTCACAACACAATTATACGAGATGATTGATACAGTTGCCATTTCTGTACAATAAATATGAAACTAGCTGAGCTTAGTATTAAGCTGGAAACGGGACGACTCACTAGTAAACATGAAATATTAAGTCTTTTACAGGTGGTTGTGTGTTGGACTATTTCTTGGCTGCGAGCAGTGACTTCCTAGAGTCTCTGCTGGTTGCCTGGCCACGATGAGACTTCAGGAAGTTGTACTGGACCGGTATCCTCGTATCTAACCGTCTGTAAGAAATCAAATGGGCATATTTTGCAAACTAATCCTGACTTTCTATGTTGGTAATATCACTGAAGGCTCCTCTGCCAACTTCCTAGCTTCAAACATACCACTTGGTTTATCACTTTCTCTCTTTTATAAACAATCCTATGTGTGAGGTGGTGCGTTATGCAAATGGCCGCATGAATCCTGCTCCGAGCACTCCAGCTCGTCATTGTAGGGGGCTTATGAGTCTCATTCATGCTTTTCAGGGTCTCTCTCTCTCTCTCTCTCTCTCTCTCTCTCTCTCTCTCTCTCTCTCTCTCTCTCTCTCTCTCTCTCTCTCTCTCTCTCTCTCTCTCTCTCTCTCTCTCTCTCTCTCTCTCTCTCTCTCTCTCTCTCTCTCTCTCTCTCTCTCTCTCTCTCTCTCTCTCTCTCTCTCTCTCTCTCTCTCTCGTCCGTCATAAAGGGGAGATTAATCATAGATCACGTGGAGCACCTGCATCTATTCCACTGCAGCCCAGCATGCACAAGCCCTGTTTACCCCCCTGACCCCTCACCTCTGTCTGATCCTAGTGGTGGTGCATCCTCTGAAAGAATCCCACAGTGTCGGGCGTTTAGCTGAGCGTACCCCCCGGTGACAGAGCAATGAGCTGGTGTAAGCCTGCCTGCTCCTGTACAGTCAGGCTTCCCCCTCCCTGCAGCCCGTGACTGATTAACCACACACCTGCTGCACGCCGCGTGCCCTCTGTTATATTGTGTCTCAATTATCAACAACAATTTGGCTCGTCTTACGAGAATGACAGTTATAAATACATGCCAGTTCAAGTTTGTAAAAGGGGGTCTTTGTGTGGGAGTGTGTGTGTGTGTGTGTGTGTGTGTGTGCCAGGTCTGGGGTTATTGTCTGATCGGAGTTGAATCTTGAAGGTCTAAGTGTTTGGAATCTGATAGATGAACGGAGGAGGGGGGTAGAGAGTGAAAAGCGGTTTCACAAGAGGCGGCGGCACTCACCGATTTGTTTTCCTGGACTTTCCCTGCGGTGTCACACTTTACAGAGATGCTGCCAGCTGTGCGAGGCCTGAAAACACCTGACAAAAAGAAAACACAACAAAAACAAAACACACAGCGTCAAGCTAAAGAGAGAGGAGGAAGCCCGTGCACGTGTGTACATAAATGTGAGGCCTCCCGCCTGCGCACGCTTGCATGCGCTTCGCTTTTGTGCTCCAGTGTGTGTGCACAGATATGAGCAATGTAGTGTATTAGCTCCGATTATGGCTCTTAATCTCTGAGCAAATAATGGTAAAAACATGGAGTAACAAAACCCCGGAGGAGCACCTGTCTGCAGAAGCGTGCCAGGTGCAAACATTGTTCCGGACACACAGTGACAGGAAAGACAAGCTTCCAGCAAACTCAGACAGATTTTTCTCCGGGTTGTTAACATCGCTGGCAGAGTCCGTGGTTGTCATGAGCAAGTTCACTCACTTTCGCCTGGTGATATCGATCCATGCAGATAGATATTTCTGCACAACTCAATGGAAGTCAATGATTTTTAAGTGCTGCTTGGTGGTTCCATTGGAAAGAGTTCACAATGGGATATCCAAAGTAAACGTACGGTCACATAACAAAGCAATGAATCACACAAAAGGCAGATCTCAAAGGCATTCATACTGTTGCAGAAACAGCTGCAGCAACTAATAAATCTGATCTTGAATAATCCGTTAGTTGTTTGGCCCATAAAATGTCAGAAAATGATGAAATCTGTTGGTGGTGACGTCCTCAAATGTCTTGTTTTGTCCACAACCCAAAGATTTACCATCTACTGTTGTAAAGAAACCAAAAATATTCCCATTTGAGAAGCTGAAAATCAGAGAATTTGGACATGTTTTTCTTACTCAAAACCATAAATTCATTATCCAAATAGATAGTTGACAACCACTGACGGCATAAAGAATGAATGGTGTATGTGTGACATCAGTCACAAGTTTATGAAGAGTTGTTTTGAAGCTCAAATATGCAGCACTGGCCATGTTGGCAGGTGAGTTGTATATAAATTCACCCTCAGTGCAGTTGTCATGAACGAGGAAATTAGCTACAGAGACCAAAACTGTTTTTTGTACCAGGCTGTAAACATGTTTATTTCTGCTGTGAAACATGGGGACTTATGGAGACTGACTCACTTCTGGAGCCAGCCTCAAGTGGACGTTTGAGGAACTGCAGTTTTTGCCACAGCCACGGAGGTTGCCCATTGTTGACAATCAGCCAATTAATTCACTAATTGTTGCAGCTCTGCTCGAGGGAAACGTTAAAATCCTGCTTACTTTCTGACGTCTACGCATCGTGTTTGTCGGTTTTGGATAATTGGAAAGGTGTCGGGTAGTAGAAGCCTTTCGGCCATCTGACAAGTACTTCATTTGAAGGATACTGACAGCAATCAGTGCAACGAAAAAAGAACGTGATCTCAAATAAAGAATAAAGAGTTCTCCACCGTGCATCACTGTTTCTACTGGCCAACCACAAAAATCTGCAAGAGGTGAAGAGAAAATCCTGAATTTGTGACTTTATAAAGTGATATTGCAGATATTGGGGTCGGTGCATAAAAGTTACTTTACTAAACATTCTAGAAAGTGGTGTTTGCATTTCATTCTACAACTACCTGCATGGCCACATACCACCAGAGCTCAGAGAGATGTCCCTTTGGTGGAACTGTACCTTTAAATATAGTTAAAGTTTATCTCTCCGCTGTGTTATCAGACTACAAACAACAGACGCTAGACTAAATGACTTTCCTGCACACCCTCTTCTCCATCTCATATCCATTGTTATGTACGCAAGCGCTTGCTTCTAAGTGTCTCCAGCTATCTCAGTCGGACTTTCCCGGTTAATAATCCACTCTAGCGGTTTGATCTTTATTAATATGGCACATCCTGATATCCCTATAAACCTCCCCTCTGAGCTGCCACACCTTCGGGGGAAAAAGCAGTTAAGAGCTCGCAGCGGCATGCCTGGGAGCAGATGAGAGGCGGTATCACACCTCGTTAAAAGAAAAGCCGCTCCACGCCATAAAGGCATCGCTTGCTCTCAAGGCCGGCCGTGGACCGCGAAAACACACCTACAGTGTCAAGTGTTTTCCCCTCCTCCCTCCCCACATCTGGCTGGTCGTGTGTTTTCTCCTCACACACGTATACACACACCTGTCCGACTGCCGTGACGGTTTTTGCTTATCAAACGATCTCATTCAAACTGTCAGAAATATTTGAGCTTTACACTGAGTAAACTGAGATTGCTCGTCGGTCTTTGGAAATATTCAAAGTTCAAATAAATCACAGGCGGTTTGGATGCTCGCAGACTGAGTAAACAAGTTTCAGTGGTTAGAAAAAGAAGTCTCGATGCTGAAAGTTTATCTTTTTTGAGTGTGAACTTCCTCTTTTGGCTCAGTCTCCACCTGGCTTTATCGACTTACTTGTGTCAATTGTATCTGGATTATATTTAATCCTGGTATTAAGCTACGTGTGTGTGCCTTTTCCAAGAACTTCACCTCCTCCCAAAATATTTGAGTTGTATTTAGTCTTACTGAGATATGGATACTGGATCTGCATGGAGAAGTTTGCCATTGATATGAAATATTGATTTTCAACTTTTGGCTTGCTAGTGGACTTTGAGTTGAGTTATTGTTTTGATTTTAGCATTTAAAAATTGTGTTTTGGGTACATTAATTGATAAATTTGATCTTTTACGAGGGTTTCAAATAGAAAAAAACGTTTCATTCACACATATTTCTCTAAATCTGTTACTGCATCATCCTCATTAAGATCTATACCTGCTGACGTCGATCCGGGATCATACTGCATCCTCAGATCGGACCAGTCCTGCCCCATTGACATCTCCTCTTCCAGACTGAAAGGACTCAGCAGGACCTCTGGCTCCAGGCGATCCAGGAGGAGCAGTTGGACCCGGGATAAGGAGCCCAGATTCCCTGAGTCACAACCGACCGTCAGCGCTGCAAGGCCGGGAGACAGATCTGCAGAGGGAGATGAGAAAGTTTAAAATATGTGGGAAAGAGCAAATAATGATGTTTGAGAGCGGACACACAGGTTTCATCTTCATACTCAGACTTAATCTAGGGCTGGGTAGTAGTGGTAGAGAGTCTACGTGCCGCTCACCAGCATTTTGGCTGTGGTGATGTGAGCTGCAGGGGTGTCCGCCAAAAATCGTAGCCAACTGTGAACTGCTCAGATCAGTCAAACCTTTTCACAGTCAGCCTGAAGTGTCTCTGAAACTGAGACTATCCAGGTGGATTCACAGAATAAACTCTGATACTCTACCTGTTGTGTTCTGGCTTTGTTTAGTTCATGTACCCAGCTTCTAAATCTGAGTCTGACTGCGCTGCAAAGTAGTGACGCAAAGAAGTTTAGTTCGATTTGAGCTGTGGTCGAGCGACCTAGACAGTCAATGAGAGTGAGGGAGCGTCGGCATCGATAAAGCCAGTAATTCAACAGAATAAACTGTTATTTCCTGATTGTTTAACACCAGTTACATACCCTGTGGACAGGGTATGTGGACATACCCTGTCTGAACGTACCCTAAAAGAAGAGTCAGGAGGAATATCTGCACAAAATTCACACCGATCTCTCTAAAAGTTTTTGATCCTGGGTGACAAACCAACACTGCCATCCCTCAGGCCTAAAACTATCATTTAAAATATGTGTCTTGTAATCAGAGACGTCTACAGAAACAAATTAAACCGTCGACTTATGAAATAACTTTTGATTTAAATGTACACAGTCCCTCAAACCAGAGCAGCTCACCCTCATTCCCCACACCTCCATCTCCACCTCCACCTCCTCCTTCCCCTCCGACAGGCTCCAAAGTTCTCATCGTCACACCCAATTAAAAGCGGATCAGTGACAGTGTGGCTCGGTGCCCATGCAAATCCCCGGCCCACGCTGGCTGGGTGTGGAGCTGCCTTTCCTCTCCGAGGGGATTTCACACAACACGCTCTGCTGCAGGTACCCTAACACACACACTAACACATACACAGAAACATCCCAGAAAGCTGCACATCCACCTTTACATTAAAGCAGCTTTCACAGACACAAAGTTTTCAGGTGCGGGAGGTCACACATGGTGTGTAGGCATGCTGACGCTCGGTAAAGTAATCCCCCAGGTGAGGAAAAAGGAACTATTGCCTCGGCTGATAAATTGAGAAGTCGTTGAGAGGAAATCCCTGGGATAACTGTGGCTGTAACATAATGTGGCGGGACACACTTTCAGTTAGGCAACGGGCATTAGTACATAATTAGCCAAAAGTAGCCACGAGATTGAAACACACTCAGCAAACACTGTGGCAGATAACAAACTGACTAATCTTGTGATTAAGGTGTTGGACACAATGGTTACCACCCACCCAGTGTCAAACGGACAGAAGAGCGCGGACACACTTCTAATTTAAATATATAAAGTTTGAAACACAGAGTTTATGCAGCTTCAGAGCTGTTTATCATAAGGAAACTACACAGTTGATCTTAATCAAATCTTTCAGGTCTCCGGGGGCTGCAGCCAAGTGTAATCTAGTTACATTATCAATTCATCTACTGAATAATCATTTAATTGTATAATTTATGAAACAACAGAGAAAAATGTCATGTGTTGTTCAGAGAGATGTTCAGGTTACAGTGATATAAAAGCTCCTCCTGTGATGAAGTCAAATGACTGAAATGTTTAAATAATTAACAAAAACTTTGATTTCATTTTATTTTGACCACCAAAAAATTAATCGATGAATCAATTGAGGAATGTAAAATTTGTTTTATATAATAAATGAGAACGGTATAACCTGTTCTCTCTTACGGTAAAAGGATGATAATACTGTTGATTTCATGCATACGGTAGCTGTTTTATTTTGTATTTTAAAATAAAAAACGTTTTTTGGGATTTTACAGGAAGCGAGAGGAGAAACAGATGGAGGAAGGCCAAACTGGAGCCTTTTTTATTTTGTTCTGGGATGTTCAAGGTCGAAATTTCAAAGAACCAAAGACGCTTAACCTCTGTGTGAAATGAAGCCAATGCAGAAGAAGTGCCAAAAACTGCAGTTCCTCAAACGTCCACTTGAGGCTGGCTCCAGAAGTGAGTCAGTCTCCATAAGTCCCCATGTTTCACAGCAGAAATAAACATGTTTACAGCCTGGTACAAAAAACAGTTTTGGTCTCTGTAGCTAATTTCCCCGTTCATGACAACTGTACTGAGGGTGAATTTATATACAACTCACCTGTTCACATTATATTAAGGATTAAAGTTATGCAGGATTAAGAAGGTGACATTCAGCCCACCTCAGGTGCACCAATGATCCACATCATCACCATCACATCCATGTTTTAGTTATTTAATAATATTTAATAGAGAACACAGCAAAGGTTTGGTATTTTTTGCCTGATAAATGATCGATTGATGAATGATTAGATTAGATTTAAATCATAAATGTGATGTTGATCTTGCATAAATATATATTTATTACTTTGAGCACATTAAATCAAGGTTTTTAAAGTAAGCTTGTGAGTTTTTTGCAGCTCATTTATTAGAATATCACGACAAAGATGAAAATTCAAATGAGTGAATGTCATAACCGCCGACATTGTGTTGAACTGTTTGTTGTTGTTTCCATGCGGCTCCCAGTCATGTCTCAATTAGACATGCTCTCCTTCCTCTGTGACTCCTGCCTCGTTACAGACAGGGATGGGCTTATCTGGGCGCTCACTGTGTCGGGTCTTTGTATCAGCCCATGTTGGCCAACAAAAGCAGAGTAAATGCGATGTGTGTGTGCATGCCTGTGTTAGATAGCATGTGTAAATGTGTGTCCTGGAGGTGGTTCAGTGAGCCGCTGAGTGAGACATTAGCCAATGAAGACTTCCTCCACCTCCCTCATAGCGCCGCTAATCCCCTGACAAGGTGTTTAACCTGCTTGCTTGACCCGGACCTCCATCTGACCTTGGCGACCTTTAGCCCCCCCGAGGATGTGGACGGATCAGGGCGACCGCTGCCATGGCGACCACAGCATGATAAAATCAACTCAGGGCTAAAAACCGAATGTGAGCTAATGCTCCAGACTGATTTTTATCAGACTGACACAGAGCACAATTTACATCTGTATGGACTGGAGGCTGATTTAAAGCTTTGCCGAGCAGGACTGTCATTGGAAAATACAGATATCTTATCATGCTCCATCACAGAGTGAGAAGAAATGAGAAGAATATATCATCTTAAGATATATGTGGGGCCACCGCATGAATAAATCAACAGATTGGTGGCTCAAATAAAGCTAGCAACACTTCTTCTTTACTGGCTGACATAAACATAAATAAAAGAAGAAGAATGAAAGAAAATATCCCTAAATATGCATCAATTTATTTAGCTTAAACAGACACAAGTCACTGAAATCTAAAATAGACCTCAGGTTAAGACTCGATCCCAAATCACCCAAACAGACGGAGGATATTGGCACCAACACAAGGCACGAGACCGCTGACAGTATAAAGAGTGGACAGCGGCACCTACCTGTCATTATTGGCTGTAAACGTGTTTATTGCTATGAAACAATCAGAAAATAACTTTATTTCTTTGATTCACCAGTTTTTTCAATGCATGCTCCCTCACTCTCATTCAGCGTCTATGTCGCTCAACCACTAGACTCTCAAACCGTCGGACACAAACCAAATTCTTTGTGTCACTATCTTGCTGTGTTAATTGTGAGTCAGACTCAGATTTAGAAGCTGGGCACATGAAATAAACAAAGCCAGAACACACACACAGGTAGAATATTAGAGTTTAGTCCATGAATCCACCTGGATAGTCTCAGTTTCAGAGACTGTGCAGGGTTGACCTGTCTGTTGTTGTATTGGCCACTATTCATGTTATTTCATATATAGATATGGATATTTCATGTACCCAGATTCTAAATATGTGTCTGTCTTTAGTCTGTAAATTTACGCTTAAAAAATAGTGATTTTGGTTTGTGTCCAAGCTGTAGTCGAGCGACTTAGACAATAAATGAGAGTGAGGGAGCACTGGCATTGATAAAGCCGGTTAAACAGCAAAATGATAAATGATGTTGTGATTGTTTGACAGTGGTTACGTTGTTCGAAGGATTCATCCTCTGGCAACCATGAATATCTGTTCCAAATTTCATACATTAGCATCCATCGAGCCACCCTGAATGATAGATTAATCGGTACGAATGTATTCGTTGCTGCAGATGATTTAACTGGGGTTGTGTTTGCGTGTCTACCTGTATCAGGTGAAGGGCAACCCGATGAGTCTGATGGCTCGTCCAGAGACGGACAGGAAGCGGAGCGAGGTGCGATGGCCTCCAGTTCATCGAACACACGAGACTGACTGCAGCTGAGCTCCGAGTAGCGTGATGCTGCGGTGCCACAGCGTCCTGCAACACACAGCGGAGTGGGAGTATTAAGTTATATGATGACAAACACAATGGTGAGGATTAGATGTAACTTTAATGATAGACGTGGGCACAGTGGGTTAATAGGAAACAGCAAAGAGGTGCATGAATAATAATAAAACTACTGGGAGAACTAAATGAGCACATTATAGCATAACCACCCATAAGGCTAAAGCTACAGGCAGTTAGCTCTAAAAACTACTAAAAATATATATTTTTTAGCTTTTTATTTTGTAAAGATTAAACAAATTACATATAATGTTTAAGATAATGAATTTTAGAGGCAATAATAGAAATATTTTGTAACTTTGGACTGATGGTTATCTGCTCCTTTATGCTAAACTAAGCTAAGCTAAACGTAGCTCAGCTAAGTAGCGAAGGCAAATAACCACCCATAAAACTACAATGACTTCACTCTTGCTTCTAAAGGTTACTTAAACGCCATATGATTTGTAAAATAATGGATTTTAGACGCAGTACTAGGTGCATTTTTAAACTTTAAAAGCATTTTTTTATGCTACACAAAGCTAACGTATAGTTGTCACAAGCTAGTTAGCTCAGCTAGCCAGCGTGACACATAACTACCCATAAAACTACAATTTTTTTTACACTTTTTAATTAAACAAACAACATATGTTGTGTAAAATTATTAACTTTAGATTCAATAATAGGCCAAACTAAGAGCTAATGCTGGCTAAAGCTACAGGCAGGCGACAGTTAGCTTTAAAAACTACTATAAAAACAGTATTTTTAGCTTTTTATTTTGTAAAAAACTAAACAAATGACATATAATGTTTAAGATAATTAACTTTAGATGCAATAATAGAAACATTTTGTAACTTTGGACTGATGGTTAGCTGCTCCTTTATGCTAAACTAAGCTAACGTAGCTCAGCTAAGTAGCGAAGGCAAATAACCACCCATAAAACTACAATGACTTCACTCTTGCTTCTAAAGGTTACTTAAACGCAATATGATTTTTAAATAATGGATTTTAGACGCAGTACTAGGTGCATTTTTAAACTTTTAAAGCATTTTTTTATGCTACACAAAGCTAACGTATAGCTGTCACAAGCTAGTTAGCTCAGCTAGCCAGCGTGACACATAACTACCCATAAAAATACAATGTTTTTATACTTTTTAATTAAACAAACAACATATGTTGTGTAAAATTATTAACTTTAGATTCAATAATAGGCCAAACTAAGAGCTAATGCTGGCTAAAGCTACAGGCAGGAGACAGTTAGCTTTAAAAACTACTATAAAAACAGTATTTTTAGCTTTTTATTTTGTAAAGACTAAACAAATGACATATAATGTTTAAGATAATGAACTTTAGAGGCAATAATAGAAACATTTTAAACTAAAGCTAAACTAAACTAACGTATCTAGGCTGAAGATAAAGGCAGTTAGCTCAGCTACATAACCACCCATAAAACTACAATGTTTTTATACTTTTAATTAAACAAATCAAACATATGATGTGTAAAATTAATAACTTATTGAATAATAGGCTAAACTGAGATCTAACTAATGTATACTGGCTAAAGCTACAGGCAGTTATCTCTAAAAACTAATAAAAATATATATTTTATTTTGTAAAGATTTAACAAATGACATATAATGTTTAAGATAATTAACTTTTTTTTGGACTGATGGATTGCTACTCAGTCTCAGCATCAACACTTCTCATCTAACCCGAGATGTTTTTTAAAGTAGTACTCTTGAATCCGATAACTACAACATGAACATTTGTGATTTCAGTCAATCTCAGTGGACTAGTAAATAAAGAGTACCACAGAAGCCCGACAGCCAGAGTAAAGCTCCCGGAGGATGTTTTTTCTAACGCAGCTATCAGACGACAAATCTCGGCTCGAGTGTTGTTGTGGGTTTAGTTAAAGCCTGTCCCTTCCAGGTTTTACACTCTGACAAGTGCTCCCAACACAAGCCCAGGACCTCCATGAGTGAAGGCCCCAAGGCGAGGTATGAAGGTCTGTCTGAGCACAGCGTTAGAGTCCAGACTTCAGGGCGAAAGTAGTGTGATCTCACACACAGAGGAAGAACCTCTTGCCCTTAAGCTGCAATTACCTGAAGACCTCCCTCAAAGGAAGGGTAAAAAAAAAAAAAAAGTCAAGATAATCACTAATTACTTATCTGCTCTCAAACCACCAAAACAAAACTGTTTCACCCTGCCTGGTTTTAGAAACCAGGAGGATTAGCGACAGAAACTGTTTCAGTGGGTGGTGTGTGTTTTGTCGTCGTCCTTCTGAAAGAGGCTTGTCGAGGCTTTTCTCACATTAGAAATGCAGAACAGCTCGGCTCGGACAAAAGGATAATATATACGGTGGCTCTAAAAGGCAAACTCAGCTCCTTCGTGTCGGAGCATAAATGTACACATGAAGCCACCCTCACGCCGCAGTCAAGTATGTGAACAACGCCGCCGCACTATTGTGCACTTGAGCGTCTCTGCGCTCTCCTCAGACGGGACAATGGAGGGACTTGACTTGACACTTCAAAGCATATTGCTGCTGTCAACTCAGCTGTCTGTCATTCGAGGGCTGTACTGAGTTTTTCGGGGAGGTTAAAGGTGACTCTTTGGGGTCGGTGAGTTCGATACGACAGAGTTAGAGGCGGACAAGGACTCCTCTGTGTGCATGTGCCCCTCTTTTCCTGGTCACTAAAAAGGCCTCCAGAGTTGGAGAGGCCAGGCCAAGCCGGGACAGTGACCCACTTCATTGTCAGGGACAGTTACACTCTGGGACATGTCGCTCAAAACAGGTCAGATCGGGGTCGCTCTACAGATTGTAGGAGATCTGAAACAATCATACTGGGGGTCATAAAGGGCTGAACAGACTCCCATCAGCCTGTGCAGACACATACTGTATGCATACCACACAGGGTTATGAAGGTTAAGGTGACTTTAGTGTCTCCCAGAGGAGGAAAAATTGTCTTTTTTATTAAGCAGAAACCAGCGACATCATCCACTAAAGCCAGTTTTCTTTCTTGAATATCTCCCTACAAAACAACTTAAACGATTCTTCTGGTTTCTGACAACTTGGACCTAATTTTTTTTAAAGTTTTAGGCATAATTTTTAGCGATAATAACCAGTGTTGTAGTCACTGAGACCAAGGCATGGCCAAGACCAGACAGGATGCAGCCCACTTAGGTAGCTGTATGTCGCTGCTATGCAGATGAACTCTTTGTGGTTTAAGAAGCAGAGTCTTGTCTTGTCATCCATCGTTCACTTTCTTTGAATCCATGTGAAGTGATGCAGAGAGGCCTGAGAGCTGCTAAAGTCCTAAAACGATCAGGTTTGACTCCAATTACAGCCATAATTTGAATAATTTAGTAAAATCTCTGCAGCAGCCTTGAAATAAAAGAGTCCTATTTGTCCGAGACTGAGACAAAACAGCGTAAAATGTATTAGGAGAGACTTATCCTTTTAAAAAAGTGCAAGGATCTATGATGTCGGAGGCTTGTTGCATCAGGTACAGGTACAATCCAGGACCGGTGGTTTAAAAAAATAGATCTACAAGCTCAGATTGAAGTTTATTAGACATTAAGGCGCTGCACGATAAAAAATAGTCTTAATAAATCAGATTCATCCTTTAAGCTTTACACGCTACCACATCGAGGCCACGTTGAGCTTGAATCGCCTCCATCTGCGGCGAAATAAATGAACCAGTGACACTCGCTCTGTGTGCACCGTGAAGAGAACAGCGTGCTCCGATACAGCGCGGGCCCCCCCGCAGCACAGCACCACACAGAGAACAGTAGATGTCTCTGATAGAAAAGAGAAAATCCCTACACAATTTCCACATTGTTTGCTTTCTTTCATAAAGTTCCTGGAGGAGTTCAGATGTCAGTGGCCCTGTCCTTTATCCCCATTGGGAACGGTAAATTAGCGTCTGCAGGAAAGCCGCGGAGGTATTCTATTGTGCCGGGCTTTCCTCAGTGTTCTGCCGTCAAGCGAGCGGTGGTCAGTGTGGATTTATGACCATCGGCTACACGTCTCCCTCTCAGAGCCCGGAGAATAGCGAAGGCACGGGGGGGAGCCGAGGCTGAGAGGCACGGCACACGAGGTAGGCACCCCGACTTCTATTGTTGGGGCCCCGCGCCTTTGAACGAGGAATCAAACGGTACCAGCTTTTCATCAAAAGCTCTCCTTTCTATCGCTGATTTAGAGGAAAAAGAAAAGCTTTCTGCGTTATTTATTACAGGGCGGAGGGAGGTGGGGGGAAAACAGGCGGACAGCAATGCTTTGACAATGTGTTGATGGGGGCGGGAGCATCAGAAACGTCTCACTATGGAAGCAGGCTTTGAACTGACTGTTGTCTGGCCCTGTAGCTTTGTCTAAGGGTGGATGTCCAGCCATGTTCAGGACAATCGGGCTGCTAAAGAACGTGGGCAGGGAGGAGGCTGTGAACGCTCCATATGTGAGCTCATTTCTCACCTCTGACAGGGGAGATAGGAGGCAGGACAGGCCAGTGATGAGACTCCAGCCGAGTTAGAGATGCAGATGGGGTCAGCTTTAGTCCTGACCCCGACCGACGAGTGGTCTCCTCTGGACTCGGGCAGGAAGACCATGTAGCGGAGGGGAAAGCCACGGTAAGGAGGTCCAAGCATGGGTTGAGAGCTGGATCTAAAGATGCGTCTCGTTGGAGATTCTCTGTGCTTTCACGCCCAATGCTCAGAGGTTTGTCTGACTGAGGAAGGACACCTGACGTTGGGCGAGGTGAGAGCGGTTTGGTTTGGCCAAATACTGGTTCATAGATCGCAGGGGTGGTCGTGGAATTTGTGGCTGATCGGCCAGGGATGGATCCTCCTGGAGGAGGAGAAGCCAAAGGTGACTGCATCACTGGAGGAGGCTGGAGCGGCGAGGAACAAGCCCCGCCCACTGGGTCCTCTGAGTTCATGATATCTAGAAGAATACATTAAAATATAATAATCAAGAACAATTTTGATCATTTAGTCAGTCCAAATATTCTGTGGATCTGTGCAACCTTTGCTCCTTCTCTCTATTTTATAATCGTAATGAGCTCCGGGATGTTTTACCGGACAGGATACTGCTCCTGCCGCTGGCCAGGTCGGTGCTCCGGCTGAACAAACTGGACGGTGGACGACTTAAATCTGAAAGAGACCCGTGTGAGACCGAGGAGGCCGGCAACGGAGAGAGCTCCGGTCCAGCCGGCTCGAGATGCAGCTTCCAGTCGGACTCTGACTCTGTGATGGACGCCGCAGCAGGTTGCGGCTCCCTCTCTTGAACTTCATCTTTTTCCTCTGGAGCAGGACGAGGGTCAGGAGGAGATGCTGGCACAGTGATCAGCTTCGGAGCTATGGAGTCGGGATGGCGGGTGTTTTGGCGGGGAGGTGTTGGAGTAATGGTCGACGTCGGGAGCGGAAGACAGGGAACAACAACAGCAGCAGAGCGCCTTCCTGCGATCGAGCTCTCATTGTGCACAACATTTCTTCTTCTTCTGTCTGGACTGCAGTGGAAGAAACCTTCAAGAAAGACAAAAACAAAAAAACATCTTCTTAAAGATCGACATTCAAAGAGCTTCAAAGAGCTTCACTGTTCTTTCAACGGTGAACATGTCAGAGGTCATTTTTTAAAGTCTGCTCGTGACACTCTCGTTCCCACTTTGCTCAGTCCTTGAAGCAAACGTTTGATTGCCTGCTGGGTGGGTCGGCCTGCTAACAAAGGCAGCGAGAAATCGCCCCGCTGGAGCAGCTGCCTGTTTCCAAACTCAATATTCACAATAGTAATCAGACCTGAGGGCAGCGGAGCGTGTGTGGCTGCATACAGTCTTTATTTTAAGATGGAGATGGCGGACGCAAGTGTCCTGAAAACACAAGACCAAAGTTGGACGGACAGAGCGTTTAGTTATGAAGTGAGTGTATGAGCAACAAAGTCAAATGACATTTACGGCAGTTGGGCAAGTTGGACGACTAATAATCCCTGATAACCCCAGAGAACTGCAGCAAATTATTATTTTAGTCAATGATGAAACTTTTGGAAGAAGTTTAAGTATCCTGAGAGATAGACCGGCGGGTTGGTGCAGTACTGCAGACGTTGTACTGTACCGGACCGTTGTGGGGTTCCAACGTTCACCTATGAGCTTTCGGTAGTGATCGAAACAATGAGATTGCCACAAGACAAGCGGACGAAATGATCTTCCTCCTCCGGGTAAAGAGCTCGGACATCCGGAGGACGAAGGAGCCAGCTGAGGTGGTTATGATTAAGATGTGCCTCCCTTTGGAGGTGAGAATAGACCCTGGGGAAGACCCAGAACCCGCTGGAGGGACTACACAGTCCATCTAGCCTGGGAACGCCTCGGGATCCTCCAGGAGGATGGATGACTGGTCTATAAAATGTATGAAAATCGCCTAAAGAGACAGATTTAAACGAAGTATCCTGTGGAAACTTTGGTGAATAAATGACTCAATCAATTATTTCGGCCTTTCAGAGAAACCCCATTTCTAAAGCGCTTGTTGCTCTGGTTCATACATCCTTCTCTCTTCCTAACACACTCATTATCTCAGCTCCTCTTTCTTCTGAACATTTCCTTTCATCCCTCCGAGATTCTCCTCCACAAACATCAACTCCATCCAGCGCCGCCCATTTCCCTTTCGGCCTCCTCCATTCTCGCCCCCCCCTTCCTTTCTCTCTCCTCCTATTTTTTTGTTGACCACTGAGTGTGTGTTGTGTGTGTGATGTCGGGGAGGCGGGTGTAGGGTGCTGACAATCTGCTCTTGTTTCCTCGGGGTCTGCCGCCAAGAGGAGTCAGCACGGGAGGATAAAGAGAACGCACTGGAGAGCACATTTCTGCACTGCCTCCTCTTACAATGCCGTGCCATTCCCATCTGTTACACACACACACACACAAACACACACACAGAGTGTGCGTGAACTCGTGCATGTGTGTGCTGATGTGCATATGAACGACATGTGTCAGAGCGCAAAGCCACGGCGTCGGGGCCAGCACGTTTCTTCATGGAGCAGGGTTAAGTGTAATTGTGATGGAGCTGACCACCATATGGTAGAATAATTAGTATTAGCTAGAGAGAAATGCCCCCCTCCTCTACCACACACACACACACACACACACACACCAGCATGGTGAAAGCAATGCCCTGCTGTGGAGCCGAGGTGTGTGCTGGGAAAGATGCCTTCACATCAGAGGCTGGGGCTCTGAAAGGAGCGGCAGGTCTCCCTGGACCGCGGGGGCCTTTTCACTCCAACCACAAGGACCACCAGGAGGGCGGCGCTGTGGGCACTTCCTCGCCAAAAGAAGGAGATTTGCACTTAACCAAACACAACCGCAGAGAGAGATTAAGAACTAACGACGAGCCCGGTGGCCTCTACCTCCACTGCTTCCAGGAGAGGAAGAAAAGGCGAGAAAACTTGTTAATGAGCAGAGCTGAGGAGTCAAAAGGAGCCCGCTGACCTCCTCCTGTTGTGGCTGTGGGCGGTGTGAAAGCACCAGGTGTTTTGTTGATAAGCCTCACCCTCCAGCGTTTGTGTCTCCGGGGCAGCGAGAGCGTGCATGCTGGTCGTCTTCCCCTGAGACGGAGGCTGAGGTCTGGACCCGGAGCTCAGGAAACAAGGAGGTCTGAGGTCCTCGGGACGAGCCTTCATGTGAGACAAGAAGCGAGGACACAAGCAGGGACGAGGAGCCCGACGGTCACGAGCCTGAAAAGATGAGAAAGAGATTTTCAGTGTGTTTTATACAAACTAACACATAAAAAATATTAAATAAAAGAAAAGTTAAGATTAAAAAAGAATATACAGTCAATAAACTTAAATAAATGAAAACATAACAAACTAATATACAATGAATAGTCAGAAAATGAAAAAAATATATATAATTAGATAATTTTAATATTTTAATAAAAATTTGAAAAAATACTTTTTACAATACACAACATTTCCTGCATATCAATCAATATACAAAATAAAAGACATCTGTGTCCCATGGCACTACAAAATAAAAGCCTGAATGAGACACCGTGGTGCTACAAAATAAAAGCCTTAATGACACTCTGTGGCACAACAAAATAAAAGCCAGAATGAGACACCATGGCATTACAAAATAAAAGCCTAAAAAACCTTAATAAAACACCGTGGTGCTACAAAATAAAAGTCTGAATGAGGCACTATGGTACTACAAAATAAAAGCCTGAATGAGACACCATAGCACTACAAAATAAAAGCCTGAAAAGCCTTAATAAGACACCATGGCGCTACACAATTAAAGCCTTAATGAGACACCATGGCACTACAAAATAAAAGCCAAAATGAGACACCATGACACTACAGAATAAAAGTCTGAATGAGACACTATGGCACTACAAAATAAAAGCCTAAATGAGACACCATGGCACTACAAAATAAAAGCCTTAATGAGTCACCATGGCACTACAAAATAAAAGCCTTAATGAGACACTATGGCACTACAAAATAAAAGCCTCCCTGTTTGTGGAGGAGAATTCAAATGATGCACGGTGCCTCTACTGCCACCTTGTGTCAACCGAACAGACTGCACCTCTCTTCCTCTGAGCACAACTCCACACCCTCTTACACTCTTACACCCAACAACAACCTCCCTCCACTGTCCTCCTCTTTAAAATAAAGGAGGCAGAAAATTATCTGGGAGTGATAAACCTCCTCAGAGTACACTGACGGGACACGGCAGATAAAGCCAGGCGGGGACGGTCAATATTGGAGATGTGGATGGATGGATGGATGGCCTGCCATTGGAAACCAGCCCGATGTAGAGCGTTGGTGCCAGTGACTCATTCGGTGGCCTTTAGAGAGCAAACAATTGTAATAAATGTCCCGCAGACGCAGGTCTTTATTTGACTTGGATTAGAGCTTCATGTAAAACAAAGTTCAGCTCTTCAGCCCTTTTTAACGCACAATAAAAAAACAAACATCTGTCAGGATACAACGATGAACCAGGAGACCTTCAGACAGACAGAAAGACAGAGAGGAGAGGGGGGAGAAAGTCGTGGAGGGAGGTGGAGGTTCACTGTCTGTGACTCACACAGGGAGGATCAGCTTTTAAATCCCTGCACCATCGCCGCTGATTCCCTTTTCTCAGATCTGGAGGCTTTAAAGATTTGCATTCTTGTGATGTAAAGAGGTAGAAAAGGCAGAACAAGAGCCCGGCGATGCTCGCTCCTCTTCCATCCCCTATGGCCTCCTCATAACCTGTCACTCAGGGCCCATCAAGAGGCTGAGGAGGGCTTTGTGAGGCCTAGACAGGTGTCATCGAGCCAGCGACCTCTTGCCGAACAGGTCCGGGCATGACGAAGTGCTTTAGCCCACGTGAAAGCTCTTTTAATGCAGCTCGACACGCAATCATACAGTACATACAGTGCAAAGCTGCGTGTCCTTTAAACACGCTGATGTTATCGCACGTGGTCACACTGATGAACGCCGAGATCCAACCATGAAGAGCCGGTTACACCTGCAGCTGGTGGAAACTTCACCCAGTCTTTACAGTCTTTATTTGAGATTTGCTTTTTCTTTAACAACTCAATCACCTTCAATCTTGCTTTATCTTCAATGTGGAACAATATTGTGATGATATCCGTCTATGAAATCGCAAACACCATTCGCCGATTGATCGATTTCTTTGGATCTGTTTTAGCTTCCAAAGAATCCAAAGCGAATTTTCTAACCCGCCTTTTTACAGGTGCCGTTATAGGACGTTTGTTTGAGTATCCACCACAATTTGAGCTTCAAAGCTTCTTCTTCAGAAACCTGTTGGTGACGCTGACAAATCCTTCAAAGTTTAGAGATAAAACTTCCCGATTCAAGTTTCCGTACTTGCTTTTCTCTGGAATCAGGGATAAATAATGACATTTGGGGTATTCTTCATCACATACCACCAAGTATTTCACTGATTTTGGTGAAACTGGATCATCTTTTATGCAGAAAATGTTTTCCAGAGTTTCCTGATGGACAGTGAAGTAAACTGCTGCCAACTGTAGCTGCTGTTAGCTCATGTAAGCCCAGTTTGTGAGTCGGACTGTGAGCTCAGAGCATTGTGGAAGTGTTAGTGTTTGTATCACAGGCGTTTTGGACCACCGAGAAGAAGAAGAGGAGTTTTTCATACCCAGGGCGAGGAGCTGTTGTCGTGCCAGAACAGGAGCTACAAAAATAATAATAAAGCTAATACAGCATACTAAACATGAATCAGATATTCAGAGTTGTTTACTGTTTTCTGACACGCCAGCTTCTTGTAATATTTACAGGAACTCAGAATTACCGTATCACATTGCTGCACGGCTCATTACTGGGAAAAAAGGATGACTGCAACATGTCACAGAGGAAACCATTTTCCATCGGAGACAGTAGGTAATACTTTAGTTTCTGTAGACACCCATAACGCTCATGCGGGCTCCTTCGGGGGCCCTGCAGGCCCCCAGGAAACAGGCTGACCTTCTGGCGTCAGGCAACCCACACGCTGTCCTCACACAGCCAGAGCTGGCTAATGTCATTACGGGCCTGTTTGTGGTCAACAGCTCCCTGATTGAGATGTACAAGAAGTGCTGCTCGATGAATGTAGGAAGTCTATTAGTTAGTCAGAGTCCCAGATGGCCTGCAGAGGACAGAGTTGCGTGTGCTCCTTCAACCCCCCACCCCGCCCCGCCCTCACCTCTAAACACACACTCATATAGACATAAGCAGTGATACAAACACACATGCACACACACACACTTAATTACACTGCCTCCGAGTGAACCCTCTGACAGGCGGACGACGACGAGCAAAGACAGAAGTGTGTCTATGTCCCAGCGTCTGCAGGAACAGAGAATTCTTCACAGAGCTGATGCACAAGAAAGCCAGGCTTAGGCCCTAACAAGGTTAAACCCCTGAAAAAGAGTGACTTTTTAAATCATGGAGATTTGTGTTTCTGCGGGGTGTAATTAGCTTTGCTGCTGCGGGGGAGGAGGGAGGGTTGGATGAAGGGTCGGGGATGCTGGCGGAGGAAGAGGGCCGGCGAGAGGCGAAGCGGGGGACGACGACAGTGGGGCGCATTGTGGAGTCCGGCGGATTCAGGGGAGTAAATCTGATTATCAGCTCGTGTCAGAAGCCAGGCTCAGATACAGCTTAGCATTCAGAGCAACTTTCTACTTTCGATGGTTAGACAATGACCCCCCTTTACAGGCCCGAGCAGCCCCAGAGGGCCCGACAAACTCTGGCCCTGAAGCCCCGACATCCTGAAACAACGCAGCACAGGATGACAGGACGATGGATACGGCACGTACAAACTACACTGATGACTGAATCGTTTGAAAATGAAAGAAATCTAGAAAGAAGTGAGTCCTTGAGGTTATGAACTCAGGTCTATATTAGCATAACTTGAATATCCAAGTTGCATTGTGGGTACTGTTGGCAGCGGTTTGGACGGCGAAGAAACCAGCAGCAACTCAGTCTATTGAGATTTGGGTTGGGACTAAGCAAAGTAACCTCCCAAAGTGCTAAAAACTGCAGTTCCCCAAACGTCCACTTGAGGCTGGTTCCAGAAGTGAGTCAGTCTCCATAAGTCCCCATATTCAAATGTCCAACTTCACAGCAGAAATAAACATGGGAAGTGTTAGTGTTTGTACCACAGGCCGCTCGGAAGAAGAGATTCTCACAACCAGGGAGAGAGGGAATGCTGACAGGGAGCAGAGCCAGTGTTGTGCCAGAACAGGAGCTGAGTGAGGGCTTAGTGAAATAAAAGGCTGAAAGACAGACGCTGAGCTGGGACTTCTTGATGTTGGACCAGTGAGTAATATTAGCTGGCTGCTATGTCTTGTGTTGTTGACCTTGCTTGACGTTTGGCTGTTTCGACCATAAGTAATGTAATGAGAACAAATACAGCTGTCCATATTTACCACAGTGGGATTACACTCTGAAACTGGGGGTGTTAAATCACAAAAATACCAATTTTTTATGCAAGTTGTAGCTTTAAGTGATCATCATGTTATCACAACAGATAGACATGATGGTCAAAACTACAAAAATAATAAAGTTGGAACTAAACCTGTTCAAAAATTCAGATACGTCTTTGCCGATGTTTAGATCAACCACATTTGTGTGTGATGTTGTATTTCAGGCATATTTGCGTGAAAACATTTATGTGCACGACTTGATCACTCAAGAACAAATCTGTCCATATGAGAAGAAGGCTCATTGATTTTGTCGGTTGCTTTGTGCAAAGTTTATTGATTGAGTGATACGTCTGTGAGATCGTCTATGTGACGTGTTGACAGTGTTTGTGTTGTTTTATCAAGAGTCTGAAACCCGAAGAAATCCTTAAATAAGATTACTTAAACTTTGATTTACTGATTTACTGAATTACTTCTGGCTCAAACTCTGTATTCAAAAATCAAACCGCATCCCGATATTTCTGCGTCGCCTCTAACGAGTAAAAAGAAACACACGCTCCTCGTCGTCTTTCTCTTCTCCGACACTCAAAAGTCTCCACCTCTCCCCTTTGCTGAAAAGACTCTGGGAGTGGATGCACCACAATTAACAGTGGGGTTGCCATGGGGACTGCACAGTTGTGTGGGCTGGCTTCCTGTCTAGGCCTCTGGTTAAACAAACAAGTAAAGTCGACAGACAAAGACGGTCGCTGGTCCTTACAGCCTCATTTACATCCTCAACTGCCTTCAGCACTTCGAGTTCATCAGACCTGGCATCGCCCTCTGCCATCGCCCCGCCGCTGCTGCTATATCTAATAAATCACAACCTGCATTGTGATGGTAAAACCGCTCCCCGTCTATACAGCGACACAACTTTTTACAACAAGCGTGTCCCAGTCTAAACAGACAGACAAGCCGACAAGAGGCTGTTGACCCAGCAGGCTCGCTTTATATAGGCGTCAGAGCTCCTCTCTGTTGTCACCCCGGGACACGAGCTGCAATGGGACGGTCCGGGTCAGAATGCACAGGTGCCCAAACAAGGGTTCCACGTTGAAACCTAATATATGTGTTTCCTGCACAACCACAGTTTGAGGAGTTTTCTTGTAACAAACAGACTTTTTTAAATGCAAATTTAAGGTACATTTTTCTTGTGTTTTGCCACATCCATTACATTTCTGTGGGAATTGAGCCCAAACCCAGCAGGAATTACTTGTTAGCTTATATTTCAAATAATCAAATGTGAGAAGGTTCGGTGGATCTTCATCCCTGCAAGAGATCTGGGTCTGTCCTTTGTTGGAAAGCTGCACAAAATGCGATGTAAACACAAGGGTAAGAGTCAAGCAGCAACCTCCGTGGATGTGAAATGCAAAGAGGTGCCAAAGCTGCAGTTCCTCAAACGTCCACTTGAGGCTGGCTCCAGAAGTGAGTCAGTCTCCATAAGTCCCCATGTTTCATAGCAAAAATAAACATGTTTACAGCCTGGTACAAAAAACAGTTTTGGTCTCTGTAGCTAATTTCCCCGTTCATGACAACTGTACTGAGGGTGAATTTATATACAACTCACCTGTTCACATTATATTAAGGCTTAAAGTTATGCAGGATTAAGAGCGTGGACGCTTTGATTGACAGGTAGGTGTCGTTACAGATGGCTTGATTGGGCACCCAGGCGTCATTTGGTCCACCTCAGGTCCACGTTTTTGCAGATTAGCCAGGAGGCTAAAGAGGTGGGACTACCAGCATGGTGGCGGCAGTAGCCACAACACTGAGCTTCAGAAACCTGTTGGTGACGTCATGCATACGCGTCCATTCTTTATACTGTCAGTGGAAACGCAACAGTGTAGTATCACCGGATTTCCAGCGGCAGGACTTCGAGCTCTGCAGTTTGAAGTGCTTCTTTTTAGTCTCGGGCACCATTTTCGTGAATAAAAACAGAAAACATGGCAAAGGAAAGAGGCCTAAAAAACAAAAAACAGGTCGTGCTGAAATAGTGTTTGTGCACTCACGGTGTAGTGACAGCGTCCTCTATCCCACAAGATGGCCTTGCTGACAAAAGACACGTAAATGGGTCTCTGCAAGAAAAGAACAGAGAGAAGAGAAAATGAAGTCAGTGTAAATACGTATTGATTGCAGAAAGAGAGCAGGTTTATCAGAGTTAAATTGAGATTGATCAGTCAAAGGAGTTCGGAGATGAACTGCTTTCAGTGGCTCAATCTCCCGCTCTGTGGGCCGCTGAGCTGAGAACAATGACTGAAGCCTGGCAAAACAAATAAAGAGCCACACAGTGAGAGGGCTCTCCAGAGACATTTAAACCCCCACCAGTGCATTAATAACCCCTCTGTCTCGGTTATTGAGCTGCTGTGAGACCTTCCAGTGGTTTGAAGCTGCTACAGCAAGAAGAAGACTCAATGATAGAGTCAGCTCTCCCACGCAGAAACTTCCCAACATCTGCTCAGTTAACAAACTGTCTGCCTCCCCTTTCTTTCTAACTTGTAGCCTCCTCAGGGACAGTATGGTGGTTTTATGGAAAGGGTTTGACCCGTGGAGCAGAGGGCCGCTGTGTTAACTCATCAATCACTTGGAGACACATCACCAGCCAATGCCCAGCAGTCAGCAGAACAACTCATCCATCTCTCTTTGCAAGAGCTGGCAGCTCCAAGAAGCACCGACTCAGCTTCAGAGTTGGTCCACTCCAGGGAGCAAGAGAGCAGATCCTCCCAGGACTCACCCTTCTTTCATGGGCTGTAACCCCAAACCAGAGTGGATGACAGGGGGGGGCTTGCATGGTGGGAGGACAATGGAGCTCGATGTGTGTGCTTCCCTTACCCTTTGGAGTGCACTGGTGTGGAGCTCTTTGCCAGCTTGTGCTGGACTCTCAAACCCATTCAGTGCCGCTATGAGAGGCTAGAGGGCAGCGTCGGTCTGGCCATCTCATCACCTTTGTCTACTGGCTTCATTTAGACCGTACCTGTTGTATTCAACAAAGCACATCACGTATTATGATTATGCACATTATGCCAGAAATACCTCGCTGGCTCTCCATCCTTAATGGAAGCCTTAATTACGGCCGAATAATGAACCGGCCGGGGGAACAACAACCAATTTCCCAGTGAATCACGGGTGCTCGCGTCTCAATGACCTTGTTGTTACTAATTACGGTATATGCTGAATGTGAAATCAAGTACATTTTCAGACAGTAAAGGACAGAGTGGCTGGGGGGGGTCGGCTTGGCCTGCGACAACAATGTGGAGAAATTATGTGAATAAAACAGAAAACATGGCAAAGGGACAACAGGCCAAATAAATAAAAAAGAAATGTGTCTCTAAAGATGGTCAGAGGCGACACTAGTAGCATCTGTATGGATCGAGGGAAGGAAAATGATGTTGCATAAATGCTTAAGCAAGGAAGTCATTTATTTTTTTACTCAAACTAGGCTCTAATGTTTGATATTATATATTAGTTACTAAAACTACACTAGCAATTTTTCAAAACAAATTCAATAAATTCTTCGATAATCGGTTAAAGCAGTGCTAATGTAACTAATGCTAACAAAACGTTAGGATGTTTTATTTAGAAAAAATGGCCGGACTCTCTCCCAATTACATCTGTCGGTGCCTCTTAAAACAGGTTAAGACGCTTGTCTCGGTCGCGCGATACGTTACCCCAGTTAAGCCCTCAAAGCTAGAAAAAATGAGTAAAAACTTCAGCGACCAAAACAAAATTACGGAATAGACTGTCACACACTTTGAGTGTCATTGTCTCAGGGCTCCCACTAATTCAGCGTAATGGTGAGTTGTATTTTTATGCACTTTATATTTGTTTTTATGCCGGTTGCATCTTTTTATTTCCTCGTATTTACCCCCCACACCTTGAAGTTCGATCCGTGAAAATATTGTCTTACATGAGACCGCTGACCTACATGACCCACAAAGACTTCCAAGGCCAAGAATCACATATACAAAACAACATCCTGTGGCATTACAGGCTACGTAAAGGGAAGTATAGGTAAAGGAAAGTATATCCACTGGGTAGAACTTCTTTACTTTGTGCGGTATGACGATAATGCATGCTATGAACACATTTGTGCAAGCTGCTTCACTGGACTTTAAAAAAATTATTTATCTTCATTCAAACGTTATTATGTTTGTTATTAGGAACTAAAACTCTACAGCCACTATTTAAATAAACTATAATAATTAAACTAATATGATTGATTGTTTCGCTAAAAATGTTTGTATTTCAGCATGCCAAGTACATTTTGTGGTGTTACAGGCTACATGAATAAAATAATCGTTTCATGATAGTACAGTTTTCTGCTATGTGAAAGTCCTGGATGCTTTCATGGTTTGTCCTTTGCTCTACTGGACCAAAAAAATGAGATGAGGTCAAACGTTTCGAGGGAAACGTGAATGTGCAACATACGCTGTCTTTAGATTTGAACATTAATAAAATAAAATTTCTGATATGAAATGTTTTAGCCAACACGTGTGAGAAGTCCTTCAAGTAAGGCGATATACTGTATGGACAAACTTCATCAGTGATACAAACAAAAGCTGCAGTACTGCTATTAAATGTAGCAGCTATAATCAGTGTTTTTATATTAACTTGTACGTGCAAAGGGTTTCTCATAGTAACAAACTGTGGCATTTTAGCGTCTTTCAGCTCTTTGTTTTGGTTTGGTCTTGTCAAAACAACAGAAAACAAACAAAAAAAGCAGGTAAACAACTAAATGAACTCAGTCTCATTAACTATGGTGACTTGCTTATAATAAAGAATAAAATGCCAAACAGCAGATACTAAAACAACATTCATATGTGAAACCATGTGTCCTGTCAGGTCAAACTAATATTCATTAATCAACGGCCGCTTTGATGTCGTTTGACCCATCATCATGAGCACAACCCATAATCCCATATAGGGTTTGTCTAAAGTGATTGCTGCTCCTCTTTTCCTTCTTCAATTCAGATGATGAGATTAGGGAGATTCCTAGCAGATGGGATTTCCATTGTGCGTGTGTCGACACACAAACTCCACCTCGACGTACTTCCTGTCAGATCCATCCGAGCACGGAGCGGCGTGGGCCGGCAGGGCTCGGGGCAGACAGGAAGTGCTGTGGTGCCGGTCAGAGCCAGCAGGGGGGAAATATGGTCAGTCTTATCAATAATGAGTAGGTGGAACGGGGCTAGATCAAATTACCAATTTAGAGCTAATCACCAAAGTGGTGGCTGGTCTTTGCTTTATCCCCTCTCCCACTCTGCTTTCTCCTCTCTCCGGCGATTCCTGTCGCCATCTGTCTGCCTTTCTCAGGGGAGTCCTTCCTTCTCTCCCGAGCACCACACTGGATGTTTTATTAATTCCGTTTCACCTGATTACACCCTGTCTGTGAGCCAGGGCACATTAATAGGCATTTAATCAACGTTTAATTAAAGGGAGCAGGCATTGAACAGAGAGCCGCAGATCTCAGAGCTGCATCCTGGTGAGGTCAGCACCAAGGACACGCGAACACTCTTTATGACTTTTCAACAAAATGTATGTGTAGTGTAACCTGTCACTCAAAGTGCCCACGCTCGTAATCCTGCATAACTTTAAGCTTTAATATAATATGAACAGGTGAGTTGTATATAAATTAACCCTTAGTACAGTTGTCATGAACAGCTTGACCCTAACCCTCATGTTTAGATCTTGCCAACAAAGGACAGAGCCAAATCTCTTGCTCGCATGGCACTCGAAGATCTGATCCGAAGATCCACTTGTACTATTTTAACTTTCTTACTTTTGATCATTTAGATTATAAGTTAACGAGCAAGACTTTAGGACTTTAGAGGTCAGACAGAAGTGGCATGTTCTTGTGTCAAAACCCAATTTTCAGACGGAATAACTTCAACCCAGACTTCATCTGTCGGCAAACGCGACAACCTCAAACACCTCTACGCACAATCAGCAGCTGGATTTGTCTATAAACCGACTAACTCTGAGACAAAAGAGCTACACAGTTTCTAAAGCTCAGACAAAACTTTAAATAGCACACCGCAGGAACTCCACAATGCAGCGCAACACAACCGACGAGGAGATCCAGTTCAGAAAACAATCGAGCTATCGATGGCAAACAAAAGGGAAGAGGGTGACCACCTCAGCATGGCTTTAGCCAGGTTAGAGGCAGAGACAGAAGAGGGGAGCACCCAGATCGAGAAAGAGAAAGCCCGGGGTCAGCTATAATGAGCCGTGAATGTGAGCATCCGACCAATCCTGTTTAATGGGGTTCATCCCTGGAACGATTTCTGTCCTGCCTCGCACCGGTGTTTGTGTGTGTTCACGTTGGGGTCTGGGTCATGAAGCTGCAAGGGCTCCGTGACCCTGAAATGAGCTCTGGGAGTCAGTGTGGACCCCCCTCTGGCAGGACAGAGGTCCCTTTATGCTTTAATCTGCAAGCAAGGAGGATCAATATGGCGACTATTGGCGCTGGGATTGTATGCAGGAGTAAGCGGTCCAGCCATTTTAAGATGTCTCAAAGGGGGTTGGCGCACCCTGACAAAAGCGCAGCCCCGCTGCCACTACCGGCCACAATGACCTGTGGGACAGTGGCACACCAGCAGCTAACCTACTTAACATTCATTAGTGTCAGAGAGGTGGACAGATGCTCCGGGTCTTGCAGATCTTCTCTCTCATGTTCTCTACATGGGGCTCATTCAGCAGTATTTGACGTGTCTTTCATTTGGGATATTGGGCGTTGTCGGGTGGTGGCGGCGGCAGGCCTAACCCGCTCAAGCTCGAGCTGGGTGGGCATTGACGGACTCACCCCGAGCGCGTGGTGTGCAGAGCAGTCAGGCAGCCAGGTGCTGATGGGACGCATGGGTCGAGCCAGAAGCCTCCGATGACGCCTGAAATCCTGATTTCTGGAGGGACTGTTTTCCAAGTGAGGCTCTGGAGCTTCAGCAGACATGTCCGGTGAACTCTAGCTTACAGTTCGCTCATCTTCTTAAACAAAAGACCTGAAGTAACAAAGAAACACGGCCACCAGACCATACCTTGAGAGATTTGAGGGCAGAGGAACCACTGTGGGAGGCATCTAGCTTATTGCTGTTAATAATTACCATCCTGCTAAACTGGTGCAACCCTCTCATGCACATCGTTTCCTTGGCAAGCAAAGACACAAGACAATATGACCTTCCGAGTTTGCTGCATGGAAATAATAAACTTAAACTTTGTTCCTTCCACACACAAAAAAACAAGGCCCACAATAAACCAAAGCTTTCAATTAAGAAGTGAACAGCGCTGTAGCCTCACACAGTGACAGAGGCCAGAACAGAAATCAGGGCCAGCTGGACAGAGAGAGGGCTTTTCAGCCCGGACTCCAGACACAACATGGATCAGGTTCTGGGCTGCTATACAGCAGCATAAATCTCCTGGCCTTAATTACATTACAGGGCATATAGTGGCAAGCTCTGTGGAAACAATGGACCCTATCAATTCTACAAATCAGAGCTCGAGCCGAGTGTGTGTGTGTGTGTGCATGCTCTGAACAGCCCTCTATCTGTATCTCCAATCAAAGCTTATTATCTAGAGTGTGACTTGAGTTTGCGGTCCTTCATCTTCAGATTTGTAGTGCAGGAAGAAAAAAAAAAAAAGTAAATACGCTCTTGGTGTAATATTAACAAGTGGCTGTGGACGAGTGAAGAACAAGGCGATGTTTTCCATGGCGACCAAACCAAACACAACCCATGTCCCATTTCAGCTACGTGAAATAAATATTTTAAACTCCGACCATAAAAGCACAGCTCGTGACATGTACCAAAGCGTCCTGGGGGCCATCTGAGATCAAGATCAACCTCTTTCTTACATCTCCCTTCCTAAAGCACTCCGAGGTCTCCCTCTGTTCGACCCTATGGGGGCTCTGCAACGCTTTTTTTGGAGGGGTGGGCGGGGGGTAATCCAAATACCACAATACCAGTTGCTAAGACACTGCCAGAAAATGCATTGTGTGACGGGAAGTAAGGTTGGAAATCGGTAGATTTAATGCAAGCTTGTGTATCCTTTCAGCTTTTATCGAATTGAATCATCAATACAAAGAAAGCTAGTTGTACGTGTATATATTGTGAACTATGTGTACTGGTTTACTTGCTCTATTCTTTAGCTTTTCGTTCGTTTTCTGTTGTTTTGACAAGACCAAACCAAAACAAAGAGCTGAAAGACGCTAAAAGTCAAGAGTTTGTTACTATGAGAAACCCTTTTCAAATACAAGTACTCATCTGGATCATTGCTAATATAAAAACACTGATTACAGCTACAACCTGATGGATGTAAGTCCAATTTTCGCTCTTATTTTAGCTCCATTTTGGGTCTCCACCAAGTCCTTGTGGCTCTGTAGCTGCCCAATGTTTCGACTAGGTTTACAATCTACTCGCTAACAGTGTCTGTCTGGTATTTGGTGCTGAACAGGTGAGCTTATTCCTCACTGGCTATGAATACTATAAAGCAGTACAGTTTGTGGCCTTGAAAACCAAAACAAACAGCTGAAAGACGCTAAAAGTCCAGAGTTCGCATAGAAGCCCAATGTTAATACAAAAGTATTGATTATAGCTGCTTATTTCTAAATCTTCTCTCTGTTGCACTGAAAAGAGTAATCACTTTATTGGTAATTAAGCTGACACATCACATATAACAGGCACATTTACAGCAAATAATTAAAACTTTTTTGCTCTGTCAGACTAAGAAAAGACTTGGATTGAATGCACACTCTCTCTCACACACAAATAAACACATACATCAGCACACAAAGCTGACAAAGCCTCCCAGAAAACACATAAAAGTACAATTACAAGAGCTTTCATGCACTTCTAAGGAAAGCAGCCCAGCCCACTGCGTGCTGCCCTTTGTCGGCTGCGAGACCCAGAATCAAAGAGCGTTGACCTGCGCCGGCTCTGCCCGGCATGCCTGCGGGGAGTCCTGCTCTGACTCCAAACCCTGGTTGCCATGCCATGCTGGGTTTCTTCACTCCCACCGCCCGCCCCCCGGTTAGCTCCGTTATTTCCTCATCTCATCAATCTGTCAGCTAAGCCCTTTGACATGCGTGCACAATATGGCCCCAGTATTTCTCAGTTCAGGACCTCTCTTTCAATATGGTTCCAGCATTTCAAGATTAGTCAGCTCACCCACAAGGGTCTGCTGCGGTGAGGAGGAGAGGGGGGGGCTCAGCAACAAATATAGTTGCTAGAAGCGAAAGTGATGGCAGCTTTGTAATGTAATGAGTTTAAATCTTGTGTCGTTATATGACAAACATTGACCAGATCTGTGTGAGAACTTGCTTTCAACAAAGTCAGAGACTCGTGAGGTATCTGTGGTGGTATCTGACTTCAACATTAAAGATCTATTAAAGTCCCTGAAACCTGTTTTCTCAAACAGCAACTGGAACCAAAAAAAGCTTGCAATGTTCTGACAACAGCTAGTTTGTTATTTGTCACTGGTTTGAAGTGTGCAGGACTGGGTTAGGATTAGGAGTTAGCTATCAGCAAAATGCGTCAAAGTTTGAAAGATTTCTGGTGTCCAATGAATTCATTAAAATTTGTGTTTTAAGAACTTGAATTAGATTTACGGTATCCGGGACCAACACTGGGCTTCGAGAAGGTTTTTGGACATGCTGCCCTTCAAACTTCAGTCTTGTTTTGATCTTAAATGTAGCATTGTTATGAATTAATTAAGTCGTATTTTACTCATGACTCAAGTACTGCAGTTCCTCAAACGTCCACTTGAGACTGGCTCCAGAAGTGAGTCAGTCTCCATAAGTCCCCATGTTCAAACGTCACAACTTCACAGCAGAAATAAACATGTTTACAGCCTGGTACAAAAAACAGTTTTGGTCTCATCTGTTCACATTATATTAAGGTTTAAAGTTATGCAGGATTAACAGCGTGGACGCTTTGATTGACAGGTAGGTGTCGTTACAGACGGCTTGTTTGAGCAACCAGGCGTCATTCAGTCCGCCTCAGGTCTGACGATGATCCACATCTCTGCCAAGAGGAAGTAGGCAAGACTACCAGTGCCACAGATTTTGAGCTTCAGGAACGTGACGTCACGGATACGCCGTCCATTCTTTACACCGTCAGTGGTTATTTCACACTTTGCAAAAAACTTGATGAGTTGAGTTGGACGTGAAACATTTGTAACCGACCTCTTTGTGATATTTTAACACTCTTTCCAGCCTCCCAGCATTTTCTCACATCTGCCGACAGAGAGAGATACATGAAGCATCTGTGTGTACGTTACTACTTTAATGTTTGATAAGGCCTAACTCAGTCGGTCAGTCGGCCACCTGTGAACACGTCTTTAAACAGTTTTGTGTAGAGAGTATTCCTGTTTTTGAGATCCGTGCCGTACGGACTGGACTCACTCGAGAACGGACCATTCAATTTTTTTTCAAGTAAGGATGAAAGGAAGACTCCAAACTATGCATGTCGTCCATTCAGCGGCGACGCTCTTTAAAAGAAAGACAGCAGAAAGAGTTTGGGGGGATAAAAAAGAAGAGGGAGGGTGGAGGGACGGTGGAGCGCTGCATAAATTTGACATACACAAGGCAGCAGACAAAGTGATTGTTGCTTCCCCAAAACTTTTTTTTTTCTCCTCCAGAAAACACTTTTCTTGCTGAATAGGCACCTATTAGTGACTCCATTATGAGCACAGGGCTCTTGAATGGCTCCTCACTGTGCGTCTTTATCATAGTCAGGCTGTGAATACAGGCAGCCCGCCCCCTCCTCCTGAAGCCCGACCAAACTCTTTACAGCCTGTATTGATTGGTGCTGTGGCGCTGGTGATGATGGGTGAGGCAGGAAAGAGGAGAGAGAGATGAGGGAAGAAGGAGGGGAGGGAGGCGAGCTGCCACTCTCCTCACCCCCTGTTGTGTGCTCCAGGTGTGGTGGGTTAAGCGTAGCCTCTATTGTGCCGCACACTAAAAAAAAAAATGCAGTGTTTTACATGCATTAGCTGATCTCCATAATGTCAACCCAACCACCCCTACCCCATCCCATCCCATCCCGGGCCCCCTGTTTGCACCCCAAAAACAAGTCAGGCCTCCGGCAAATCGCTGCACACCGCCTCAGAGCTCTGCATTGTTGCTGGATTATTCAGGAGTTAGCTGAAAGAAAGAGACAGGCAGAGTGGGGTGTCTGTACTTTATCTCCAGGGGAGACAGGGGGCTAAAAGAAGGAGCTTCTTTAGAGGAGTGAGTTACTGCAGCGGAAAAAAAAAGCCCGAAAACACCTGCAAGAAAGACAAGACCAAGGCGAGGAAACCCTCCTCTATTGTTTGTCTTTACTTTTCTCCCGTCCCCTCCGAGGTAAACCGAACGTAGGAGGAGGAGGAGGAGGAGGAGGAGGAGGCGTCTGTCACAATATTATCACCTCGCTCAGTCTGCATGAGCCAGCGCCGCATTGACGGGAAACATCAACGTGTTGGTGATTTCAATCAGCAATCCTGAAAGAGCAGTGTGAACAAACATGTGTGTGTGTGTGTGTGTGTGTGTGTGTGTGTGTGTGTGTGTGTGTGTGTGTGTGTGTGTGTGTGTGTGTCTGTGTGTGTGTGTGTGGACAGTGAAAGCATGATTCATTCAACTTTGAAGTTATGTGTGTTGAAGGAGAGAGAGAGAGTAAGAGAGACTTTATGATGAATATGGATGCATTGTTCAGCCGTGCTTACCTCCACAGGGAACCATCTGCTCCCTGTCAATGCATCACCTGCTCGTCTGAGCCGTCTCCAGGGCAACAAGGGGTGGAGGAGGTGGTGGTGGTGGTGGTGTTGGTGGTGGTGGTGCCGGGGATTAGGAGAGGTTATGGACTTGATGGGAGGGGCCGTCACTGGGGACAGAGGAGGAGGAGGAGGCTGACTGAGGTGGAGGTGGTGGAGGAGGAGGTCGACCCGGCTAATGTCGCCCTCTGCTGGTGGAGAGTGTCGCAGTCAGATGTTTGTTTCCTCCCACAGAGGCAACTTGTTGAACAACTTGTTGAATAAAATTGTAAAAGCCTAAAATAAAAAAAAACATGAAAAAAATGTTTAAGCTTATGAACCGATCAAATATCTGAGTTATCTTTTAGGATAAGATAGATTTTATTGATCACACACTTGTTGCAGATAAGATAAAATAGGGTGTAAATTATTTGTTATCCTTGTTGTTTGTGTGTGTATGATTTAAATTGTGCAATATATATGTGTATATATATGTATAATATAAGTACACTGTGGATTTAAAGTCATGATATCTCAGTTTCTCGTGCCCAACACGCCCAAAATGAACAGAGAGGGTTCCACACGAGCTCAAGAAGTTAGGAGAAGGGAAATAATAAATTCCAGGAGTGAGAGAACATTGCAGAAACTTTCCAGTGCTTTGATTTGTACTTTAAAAAATGTGTTTTTTATATTTTAAAGAATTATTGTTGATCCTTTCATGCTGTTATTACACTTTACATCTCTGTCCTCCTCACTTCTTGTTTCAAAAGTGAATTTTTAGTGATTTATTCATATTTATTCTTGTATGTTGTATGTGAGGTTTAGATTTAGTGTTTTTTTTACTGATAATTATATATTATTAAATGCATCATGTCAGGGAAGAGTGCCATGTGTCATGATTTAAGAGCCGAAAGCTACAAGTTAGTATTAAAACTTGAGAATGTACAACTTGATTTATTATTATAAGTGAAGTTCAGTGTGACACTGACACACACACGTCCACAGTGAGGAAATGACTCGTCAGACCTGTGGACATGTGATTAGCTGCTGCAGAGTGACGGCCCCTCTGTGTTTTCGTACAGGCCGTCGGGTATTGTGTGACAAGCAGCGTGGATGTCGGTCAATCACAGAGTTCTCATTAAGTGTCTGTGTTCCTCCACCTATGGTACACTGTACGCTCTCTGCCAGTGACGGCTGGGTAAACACAGACCTGAGGACAGCTGAAAGACAAACACACACACACCTCCTGCATGAAATACACCCGATGATGACTGAATCAGCCTCCGAACAACAACAACAACACTCAGTACTGCAGCTCTCACAGGTTTAACTAATATTTATCATTATTCCTGTGCTCTCATGTCAGGACATTAAACACAAAGCTACAGTCAACAGCTGGTTAGCTTAGCTTAGCATAAAGCCTGGAAACAAAGGGAAACAATTAGCCTAGCTATGTTTGAAACTAACAAATCCTGCATCTTCTGCCTCCTGGCTAATCTAACCAAAGACGTGGATCATTGGTGGACCCGACGCCTGGTTGCTCAAACAAACCATCTGTAACTGCATCTACCTGTCAATCAAAGCGTCCATGCTCTTAATCCTGCATAACTTTAAGCCTTAATATAATGTGAACAGGTGAGTTGTATATAAATTCACCCTCAGTACAGTTGTCATGAACGGGGAAATTAGCTACAGAGACCAAAACTGTTTTTTGTACCAGGCTGTAAACATGTTTATTTCTGCTGTGAAACATGGGGACTTATGGAGACTGACTCACTTCTGGAGCCAGCCTCAAGTGGACGTTTGAGGAACTGCAGTTTTTGGCTTCGCTTCACAGCCACATTGGTTGCTGCTTGGTCAAACATGTACAGTATATCCATGGTTTACTATAACTAATCACATGTTTCATTAAACATTTTGTGTATGTATATATATATAGATTTGTATTGCTGACCCTTTTAAAAGCATAAAGGGCCAAAGAAAAACATATAAATCTAAATTTCAAAGCATTACAGAGGAGCATTCAGAGCCATTTTTCTTTCTGAGCTACAGATGTAGGTTTGGTTTCAGACAATGAAGTTTGTCCTCTTTAATCTGTAAACTGCAAACTACAAAAATATTTATATAAATTATATGTTGATTGTTTTTCCTCTTGAAAGTTGCTTGTAATATTTCAAAAAGTGTCTGCAGATGTTCATCTCGTTACTGCAAACAGCCTGATGTCTCCTTCTGTGAAGACTGTTAAACACAAGCGAGACCAGATGGGCAATTTGTTTGTGATAAAACTGCAGAAATAAAACAGGATAAACAAAGTGTTTGTAAAGCCGTCTGTTCCTGGAGGAAATCACACTCTGGTCTGTGTTCAAGAAGTCTGGCTTGGGTGGGGTTTTTTTCGGATGAGGACAAGAAATCCCTTCAGGAGGAGCCGTTAAACGTTCACCTGCAGCCGCCACAGACTCTGGGTGACTCGGAGAAAGTCTGACTGACAGGTGAAAGTGACCATAGCCGCAGGGAGGAAACACCTTTTGTGTTTGGTCAGAGAGCTGGTGAAGGCGCTGACCCGTGACCCCTCCACAGCCGACGAGCTCATCAGCCTGAGGGGTAAAAGAGGGAGTCTGGATCACACCCTCCGGCCTCACATCATCAATATACCCCCTAACCATCATGTCATCCCCCTCAGTTAGTGACCTCAATCTAATCTCCATCTTTACCAACAAGATAACAGTGTCCACCTGCAGGTAACGCTATGCCTCCTCTCTGATCAAACAAAGGCCTTTATGAACACAACTCTGATTACTTTAAACGTTCAGAAATGTAAACTTGGCTGCTCATATCCTGTATTGATTTCTCTGATTAAATCTACACCCTTCACAAAGCAGATCAGTCAGTAAAAAGAAGCAGACGAACAAGAGAGGGGGGATTGTGAAGCTTTGACACAATACCAAGAGGAAGTCCTGAATGTTTTTGTGTTTCAATTAGCCTCTGCTACCCGAGGCTGCTCACTGGTGCCAAATGGTAATACCAGCCTGCTAACATGCTCGTAGCAGGTACAGTAAACACAGAGTACAGCCGAGGATGATGGGAATGTCTCTTAGTTTTGACCTTGTAATGTTGCAGAACGAGCTTGCGCCAAGGTTTTGTAAAGGGAAGCCAATGTAGATGATGTCGTATCGTATTGTATTGTATCATACCGCATCGTATCGTATCATACCACATCGTATCGTATTGCATCGTGTCGTACTGTATTGTATCGTGTCATACCACATTGTATCGTATTGTATCGTATTGTACCGTATTGTATCGTATCATACCACATCGTATTGTATCGTACCATATCGTATCATATCGTACCATATTGTATCGTATCATACCACATCGTATCGTATCGCATCGTATCATACCACATCGTATCGTACCGTATTGTATCGGATCATACCACATCGTATCGTATTGTATCATATCACATCGTATCGTATCATACCACATTGTATCATACCGTATTGTATCGTATCATACCACATCGTATCGTATTGTATCATACCACATCGTATTGTACCGTGTCGTATTGTATTGTATCGTGTCATACCACATTGTATCGTATTGTATCGTATCGTACTGTATTGTATCGTATCATACCACATCGTATTGTATCGTACCATATCGTATCGTATCGTACCATATTGTATCGTATCATACCACATCGTATCGTATCGCATCGTATCATACCACATCGTATCGTACCGTATTGTATCATACCACATCGTATCATACCGTATTGTATCGTATCATACCACATCGTATCGTATTGTATCATACCACATCGTATCGTATTGTATCGTATCATACCACATCGTATCGTACCGTATTGTATCGTATCGTATTGTATCGCATCATACCGAATCGTATTGTACCGTATTGTATCGTATTGTATCGTATTGTATCGTATCATACCGCATCGTATCGTACCGTATTGTATCGTATCGTACCGTATTGTATCGTATCATACCGCATCGCATCGTACCGTATTGTATCGTATCGTATTGTATCGCATCATACCGCATCGTATTGTATCATATCTTATCGTATCGTATCGCATCGTATTGCATCGCATCGTATTGTATCATATCATACCACATCGTATCGTATTGTATCATATCTTATCGTATCATACCGCATTGTATCGTGCCATGTCATGTCGAATTTTATTAGTTAAGAGTTATCACAGTTTCATCCTGAGGGAGACATGAGTTTCATGGCAATCCATTCAACAGTGGTTGAGCCATGTCACCCAAAACCACAATTGTCAATCTCATGTTAGGATAAGTATAAGGATTTATTCTCTGGGGACCACAAATGTCTTCCCAAAACTTCATAGCAATCCATCCAACAGTTGTGGTGTTTAAGTCCGGATCAAAATGGTGGACCGGTTCCTAGCATGGCTAAAAACAAGTGCTTCCTCCGCATTATAGCACCACTTTCTTTCTTACACCACTGGGTCTAACTCAGACTCTTTCTCCTGGATGCTGATCCTGGGAGAGTTCCTGTCAGGGCCACGTGTAGCGTGAGGAACCAGCCAGGGGAAGGGGGTGACTTTTTCTGGGTGTAAAATTCAATTATCCAGCGGGTGAGCGTGTCTGAGCGTGTCTGTTGTTGAGCGTTGGGCGGACGGCTGCCTGTTCCCAGCATGCGACAAGGGGGTTAAGAACCACAGAAAAGGCCTCCATTATCCAGAGTGAGAACGGCCCATGTGGCTGGCTGCACGGCCTCCGCTCTCATTCACTCCCCCTTTACAACAGCACTGCCGAGAGCCTCAAAGTTTCATTCTCCTTTCTCCTGCTCTCACTCCTTTTCTTCCTCCTGCTCCTCCTCCACCACCCTCCTCTCTTCACCCTCTCTTGCTCTCCAAGTCTCAAGAAAAGAGCCTCCACAATGCTGCTGCGAAGGCTGGAGTGGATTCTTCAGCACCCCTGTGGACAGCGCACATGTGGACAACATTCACAGGATGTCTGTCAACTCCATTAATCAACGACATCTCATGAAAGCACAATTAGGAACCTCACAACTCTATAACAGATTATCATTTCTAAGAACCCCTGCCGGTCCTCCCTGTACGACAATGCTCCGCGTTTTATGCGTCCAACTGCACTTTTTCCCGACGATTATCGAGTAAAAAAAAAAAAGCTCGAGCTGAAGTTGCATAATTTTTTTTTTAAAGCGAGGACAGCTGCAGCAAATCAGGCAGTAAAAACTGACTCGCATCTGGCTAATCATTAGTGTGAGAATGGATCTTCAGTGTGTGAAGAAGACTGAGGCCCTATGGAGGAGGCCCCATTGTGGACGCACACTGCACCACTTCTCCTGATAAATGAGCAATTGTCTCCATCACCATTAATGACAGTAAATGACGCAGAGGGGAGCTCGCAGTCCACTGTACAATATGAAGAGGACACTGAGGGAAGACTCGGGAGTTTTTGATGTGACATCACGTCCCATCTGCAAAATTACTGACCCGCCGGAGACGAGCAGACGACACACACAGCGACCCATTATGAGTCCTCTGCGAGACGACGGCGCTACAGTACGTTTATGTGTGTTTGACACAAGCAGGGCAGCGCAAAATGTTTGATATGTTGATATTTCAGGGAAGAGGAACAATCTGTTAACACAAAATCGACAGATTATCACTCTTAAATTTATAATTCTTTGATGTGTATGGATGATTTATCACGTATGTATGTTTGGCAACGTTTTAATCAGTCACCTCATGTATGCTGATGATCTTCGTCTGTTCGTCAACAGTTTTTTAAAGCTTTGCTCACCATGTTGCAACAAATATGATGCAAAGAAGTATATTCCTGTGTGCAAAGAGATTGAATATCTTCATTATACAATAGATTATCTATCAGACAGCGCTGCAAGCTGCATGCACGTAAGTCTGGCTTTGCTTAGAGCTTTATGTACCATGTTACATACTGCTGCCAACCTGTGGCGTTTCCACAGTGAGACAACATCCAGACTGTGGAGCCACTGGTGCTTGAGTTTGTATGTAGATACTGTATATAATGATTTCTGTCTTTTAGTTGCATATGTATTTAATTTATTTACATTTATTGTGCATTTTGTCTCTTTATCTCATGTGCTATTGGCCTTTTATCATTTGAGTGTCCTTAATGAAGTTATAAATGAAATATAAATAAATAAAATTTAAGTTCCTATAGCTAATATGTTATGTCATTTGGGGTACCTTGCTGTTAACTTTTTTCCCCCTGTCTGTTGGAGCTGTAAACCCAAAACAATGAGCTGAAAGACACTAAACTATAAAATCAAATCTTTCTTGTCTCTATGATCTTCATGCTTTTATTTTTCATGCCTGGAAAATAGCTGTTGTAATTTATTCCCGTTTTCAACAGGTGCCCAGCATGTATTGATGTGACGTCATCTATCTGCAGAGCCGTTTCAAAGACATTTTAATATTTAAAAAACAAAAACAAATATAAAACTAAATATAAAAAAATAATAAATATAAAAAAAATGAAAAAATAATTATAATATAAAAAAGTAATAAAAAAATAATAAAATAATAATGATCGTATAAATAAAAATAAATAAATGTAAAAAATAAATATTTCAAAATAATAAAAATAATAAAAAATAATTATCGTATAAATAAAAATAAATATAAAAATAAAGAAATATAAGAAAATACTCAGAGTGAAAATGATTGATTGACTAATGAAAACATTTTCTACAAATGGATCTTAAATGTGTTGCTCTGTGTGCCGAGCTGCTGGCGGCCTCTCTCCACATTATCAAACCTACACTGCCCTCGTGTGGCACCTGTGGCTCACCTCAGGGTCAGGTGTAATAGTTTGTTTTTTTATGGTTTCAATAATAATATTGCTTTTATGGTGTTTGTTTAACACTTAATAAGGTCCTGTGCTTTTTGAGTTATTAAAATCACGCGACATAGGACAGAGAAGATGTAAACAAAGAGGCAAACTCTAATTTCTTGACAATACTATACTCTATTTATATCTTTTTTAATCTTTGTTTTATTTCTTTTTACTTCTACTTTATTTTGTCTATCAATTTGACACATTTTAATGTGCTTTAATTATTTAATTATTGCTCCTAACTTTCTTAGTTTGTGCTGTGCTTTTGTTTATAAAGGATTTACTGTGTGGAGAACTTTGACTCTCTATTGTTAGACTTCATAAACTGTATTTTAAACATATGTATGCTCTATAAGAACAACTTAATCACACACATTGATCAATTTTCTTCATTAAAATATATTACGTACCAGCTGAGTGAGCGCTTCAAGGCATCTTCTCTGTGAGCTATCCAGACTTCTCCTAACTAAAGGAAATTTAAAAACTTTTTATTCCACATTAAAAGTTTGACATAAATTGAATAATTGTAGTTTGGTTTGGATACATTGTGTTTTTTGCCTCCTCTGTGGATTTTTGGCCACACCTTGTGGCTCAAACTGGTAAATTCACAAAGATCAGTCCAAAGATCAACTGCTCCCAAAGTACACACCTGTACTGGCCCCAGCAGCTGTCTATTAACATCAAATACTTAAATAAAAGTTTTCTTTATTCTTTATTAACCACTAAAACCTGGACTGAAGTTCAGTACTTGAGTAAATCCACCACCGAGCCGATATGTTTACCATCTTAGTTTAAACTGTTAGCATGCTAATGTCTGCTAATTAGCACTCAGTAAGAAAAGTGGCTAACATCATTAGCGTTTTTACTCACTTTGCTTTAAGTACTAGCTGACATTAACATTTAGCTCAAAGCCCCAGCTAGAATAAAGAACAGTCTATAAGTTAGCATGCTTAAATTAGAATATAGGTCAACGTATTGTAGCATTTGTCTGGCTACATATAAGCACAATGACATTAGCATTTAGCTCAGGTAAAAGCTGTATACCTGTCTGGCTATATGTTAGCTTGCTACATTAGCATTTAGCTCAGGTAAAAGCTGTATACCTGTCTGGCTATATGTTAGCATGCTACATTAGCATTTAGCTTAGTTAAAAGCTGTAGCACTAGTCCGGCTATATGCTAGCATGCTGATATTAGCATTTACCTCAGTTAAAAGCTGTAGCACTAGTCCGGCTATATGCTAGCATGCTGATATTAGCATTTAGCTCAGTTTAAAGCTGTATACCTGTCTGGCTATATGTTAGCTTGCTACATTAGCATTTAGCTCAGTTAAAAGCTGTATACCTGTCTGGCTATTTGTTAGCACACAGATATTAGCATTTAGCTTAGTTAAAAGCTGTAGCACTAGTCTGGCTATATGCTAGCACGCTGAGATTAGCATTTAGCTTAGTTAAAAGCTGTAGCACTAGTCTGGCTATATTTTAGCATGCTAATATTAGCATTTAGCTCAGTTAAAAGCTGTAGCACTAGTCTAGCTATATGCTAGCATGCTGATATTAGCATTTACCTCAGTTAAAAGCTGTATACCTCTCAATGCTAATTTTGCTTCTCTAATTAGACAGATAGATTTGTAGCAAAATTAAACATTTGCATGGGATTTAAATAAGAATTAAAAATGTGCTGGGGAGTTAAACATTTAAGAAGTTAACCCGTGCTAAACATCTAAACAAAAACTAGAAATTAAAAATGATTTATAAAAAATAAAGTGTTTTAATTACAGGCTGTAGATACGTTTTATGTTGTTGTTTTTTACTTGTCTTGTTTATTTTGCTGAGGTAATCTGAGGACATGCTGATCATGACCATCTCCATGCTTTCTCTCTTTGATTAGTTTCATGGTGACAGTGTAAATAATAATTATTAACACGGTAATTAGTCAGTCAGACATCAGCAGGATGGGTAGTTTCACATGAAAGCCTGGCTTTTAACACACACGTGAACCCAACAAGAACCAGATGTGACATTGTAAATTCGGTTTCACAAGAACTATCCCGTGACATACCGATGCAGAGGGGGTGTGGTGTCATGTGGACCTGCGTTGAAACGGAGGTTTTATAAACAGAGGCTGCTTCGTGCAAAAAAACTCACAAGCACACGGTCCAGCATCAGAGCAGCACACAGGTTGATCACCTGAAGAGCGAGAGAGAGAGAGGATGGACGCCGCATACAAGAGGATCAATGGGAGCTACGGGCAGGAGACAGAGGAGCAAGGCACCAGGGTAAATTATGACATGTTATCATACCTGCAACTTACTGTGTTTGCATTTACAGGAACAAATAACACCAACTTTTCTGTGATCATTTTAAGCAGGAAAACAAAAAAAAAAGCAATGTTTGTTTTTAATGCAGTGACAGAGTGAGTCAAAGCTGGAATATTCCAGGTACAACAGCAGGACAAAGCAAAGTGGTTTCAATAGAAAACAGCTGATGTGGCTGAAAAATACACAATATACTTAAAAAGTTTTTTAAAAAATGCAGATTTTTGCAGACTGGACATCAAAAATACAATTTAAAGTTATGTTTACAGAAGTTAGAGCTAAATAAAAACATTTTACAACTATAAAAGTGTCATTCAAGTAAGAATAACTCCTTAGAACTTTGTTTTTCTTCAGTTAAATATAAATTATTGCTTATAAACAAGCAATCTGGAGACTATAGAAGGTCCTGGTACTTTTAAAAAATATTTTCCGACATATATAATTGTCGTTTGTTGCAAAAACCAATAAAAGCAAATACAGATTTTTACTCCGCTCTAAGTGAGTGACTGTCATTTCAACACAGGACTATGTACGTACGTGGAACATTCAAGACAAGTTTCTACATCTGTAAGATGTTCTTGCTCCACGCTTCGGCACCTGCAGATATTTTAGAAATTTTGGCTGAAAGTCCTCTCATGTGTGGAGCATGTGGTCGGGTCAGCATTCCCGTGCGAAGAGGCATCGGACCCTTCAAATGTGGAATGTCATGGCTTCAAACGAGATTTCATGCACTTAAAAACGTCTTTGAAACCGTGGCTGCTAATTTGTTTTTTTAAAACACATGACTTCTTTTATTATCCCTGCTTCTATTTCACATAAGCCCGAGCATGTAATCCATAAACTTTAAGCCCCTGTATTGTTTTCTGGCGCGTGTCTTTCTGCACAGAAGAGAAGGGGCTCCATGTACCTGGAAGAAGAGACCAACAAGAAGTCAGAGGTCATCTCCTGCATCTTCTCCCTGAAGGAGGAAGTCGGGGCTTTAGCCAGAGGCCTGCGTCTTTTCGAGGTAAATATATGTTGATGTTTTTCATAGTTCTGTATCGATCATCAAGTTGATCATGAGGCGACAAAAAGCATCACAAGGGTCCGAGTCTCCCCGCTTGTGATACGGTGCTAACGACATTTGTTCGGGATGTTGCCAGAGGCTGCAGGAATGCTAATTTACGTTCGAGGTCATTCAAGTTTTCCAGGATGTGAAAAGAATAGTCATATACAGCTGATAGTTATATATTAATATATACTTATATATTGATATAATGTGAACAGGTGAGTTGTATATAAATTCACCCTCAGTGCAGTTGTCATGAACGGGGAAATTAGCTACAGAGACCAAAACTGTTTAAACATGTTTATTTCTGCTGTGAAACATGGGGACTTATGGAGACTGACTCACTTCTGAAACCAGCCTCAAGTGGACGTTTGAGAAACTGCACAGAGGTTGCCGCTTGACTTTAAAATTAAAAATTAAATTTTCTCATCTAACTTTCTACAACAACATTTCCTAAAGTGTTATTCCTCTGTAAGAATAATGATTTGAACCAAACAGATGAACTTTTTTTTAAGTTCAGAAAGTCGCTGAAATTTTCCTTTAAATGCTTAAGATGCTAAAATATCACAAGATCTAGGTCATAACGTTTCATGTCAACGGGGAAATTAGGTCGTGGTCGTCTGGAGCTGTTTTGGAATTTATTATTTTTTTGACCCTTTAAAAAAGGAAACTAAACAAACTGAGCTTATCTCAGATGTTCCTGTATCAGACCTGTGCAAACATGGCAGGTGGCTCTTTGATCCACAAACCTAAGCCTCCTCCTCCACTGTTTTTATAATAATGAAATATACAAACATTGGACTGTTTACCGAGATTTTGGTTGGCTACTCGAATTTTGCTTGGCTATATTTGTAATAGTCGTAAATATGTTGCCAAAGCTACAATATTAATTAATTTGTTAACTTGCTCAGATTCGATCGTTTTTCCTTAAATTGTTTCCCTTTGTCGCTGCTTCTACGACCTGAAGTTTGCAGCGGGATGTTTTATTTTGAAAATCAGCTGGATTCTCTGCACTGTAGCGACACACCTCCATGAGCCGAAATAACCTGGATGACGTCAGTATGACATCATCCGGGTTGTTTTTCTTTAAACTTCAAGCATGTCACAGAAGATACAAAACAAATGTTTTTTACAGATTCATGATCGATAAAACTAATAATAATGAAATAATAGTAATATAATAACAAGAGCATTTACTTCTCAGGCACTTTTTGTACTTTTTCACAACGTGGTTTTGCTTATTCGAGTTAAGGATCTGAATCCTTGCAACCACAAGAAGGTCATCGATCTACGCCTGTGCTGTTTTTAATTCTCTTTTTTTAAAATCGATCAAACCTGCCTGTGCACACACGCGACTGCACGGACGCACTGAGTAAACACGGATTGGCAGCGCGTCAATTGTTTAATCTTCAACGCTGGATGTCACATATCAAGGTTCAAGTTTGCTCTTCTCGGAGAGCCAAACGGGAAATCTGAATGTTTCGCAGGAAAACAACATAAGGAGAAGATGTTTTCGGTTACAGAAAAAATGTGTTTATTCCTCATGTCATGTGTGGAGGAGGAGCTGCGGGCGGATTGATAACGTTTGATACCAAGTATGTGCCGAACGCTGCTCTCCAAATGCAGCAGTAAACATCAGGAACCTATGAGCTTGCATTTTCCTGACCCTCCCCCTGCTCCACCTCCCTATTCCCCCTCCTAACCAGCTATTTAATAAAACAGAACAACTGACCCCGAAACCATCAACACACACCCCCTCTCTCCTTTACTGCTATGTTGACTCCCCATAAAACAGCTTAAAACTAAGACATACTGCACTTAATCCTTTTGTTCTCCGGCTAATTAAAAATGACTGTGGCTGTGTCTGAGCATGTAATCATGTTCAGCCGAGCAGCATCCATCATGTGTTTATTTAGAAAGCCGTGCATGAAAAACTGCCACATTGTTCATCGTCCCATGTGACACGGCAGCGTGGTTATCATGTGACGATCCAGAGCAACGGGCCGACCTCGACCTTGCACCTCGACCGGGTTTATGTCACCTGGCTCTGGGTGGAGAGACGGCTCAGAGGGGTACAGAAATCTAACAGAAGGACCTCTGCATCCAGCTCGGGTGGAGGACTTAAGGTTGGCTGTGTTAAGCTGGACCAGGTCACCAACGGCACACATGTGGAAGTATTACTTCTTGTGCACAAGAACAGTGATATCGATGAACTTTTTAGAGAAGACAGGGACTCAAATCATCCAGTATTAAACAACATTAGTCATAAAGTTTCACCGTAGTGACCGTACTCTTTGGAGAGCACTTGCCGATGGTGGCAAGGGAAATCTTCAAAACAATAAATAATATTTTGATTTTCTCAAAATTTAAAAATGTGGATCGTGGGTTGTACTTACTAATTTAACCAGTGTGGGTCATATTCTTTAATTTAAGTTAAATAATTGAGAATTTCAATAGTTTTTGTCCTTTCTTGTGATCAGAAAGTCACAGTAAATCTCCTGACTGTGATTCGATAATGCCACATCACAAACAGGAAGTCATCTTTCCTCTAAAATGCTAACCTGGACTCAGTCTGTGGTCCGACCGGCCATATGGATCCCTGCATCTCCGAGGAGTGACTACAGGACTACAGGAGGCGGATGCAGGCCCATATGGCCCTTAAAAAAGTAGTTGTTAAACGTAGAATGGGATCCAGATGGGTGAAAATGAGAGGCCCTGGTGCTTACGCCCTCCTCTCTACTGAGCCTATAGTAGACAGAGAACATCATACTCCCTCTCCCTCCCCAAAGCTACGCAAACAAAAACACATTTTTGATGGTGATTACCACTTAAAGATAGTCACGCTCTCCAACACGAGCCAGAACCTCTCTGAATTTTGGACATTGAGAAGAAAAAGTTGGGGATCGTGTCCAGATAAGTTTGGAAACAGCTCAAGGGTCTGTTCGTACCGCAGAATGAGGAAAAGCTGTCCGGACAGGATGATTTATTCCACAACTTTGCACTAAAACCACCACGATGTGTTTCTGAATGCTTTTATTATGAGAGTCCAGTCCGTCTGGCTCTGTGTCAGTTTGTACAGACAAGAGTTCAAGGCAGCTCTGACCCGAGGTCATGCTGAAGTCCACAAGATCTGATAAAGAGACATCCATTTAGTAGCAATGCAATGCCCTCTAGTGGAGGAATGGAGACACATTCACAGCTCTGTAAAACACAAACAAGTCTTCTTCCTTTTCTTCCCACAGGAGAAGGGCATCAACCTGACGCACATCGAGTCCCGACCGTCGCGTATGAACAAGGACCAGTACGAGTTCTTCATCACTCTGGACGCCAACTGCTCCCAGGCTCTGGACGAGGTCATCGACGGCCTGCGCACTGAGATCAGCGGCCACGTGCACGAGCTATCACGCAGCAAAGAGAAGGACACGGGTTAGTGACTGTGTGTAAAAAAAAGACGTTCACTGAACAAGATGAGCATAAATCCTCAATAGAAACGTCTGAAAAGTGTGGGCAGATGTCACGCATTTATGCGCTCTCTCTCTAATCATCGGACACAAATCAAATTAAACTTCTTCGTGTCTTCAGACTCAGATTTAATAGCTGGTACATGAAATAAACAGAGTCAGAACACACTCACAGGTAGATTATCCAGAGTTTGGTCAGTCTCGGATAGTCTCTGCTTTAGAGACATTTCAAGCTGTCTGGGGAGGTTTGACCGATCTGAGTGTCTCATTTGCTTGTGTAGCGTGACGTGTGGACTCTGTCAAAAAGTTGAATCTGGCTCAACTTCTCTCCCAGACACCAGCAACGTTTTTTGTGGCAACCCTTGCGTTGTGGGCTGCCGGTGCAGAAACGTTGCCGGCGTCCGGTTTCCCTGTTCCTGTCTGATCGGCGTCCATCCAGTAGTTGTTAGGGCATTTCACTAAAACCCAAAAATATCAACCTTATGGTGGCACCAGAAGAAAACTCTGTTACCAAAGGCAAGATGGTTAATCATCTGGGGATCCAACCAATAGATCAAGAGACTCCGTCTATAAGTTGTCAGGGCATTTCAGGGAAAAGTCAGTCACTAAAAGGGATTAGCCTTCATCCTCTAAGGAACATGAATGTCACCATAATATTAAGATATTTCAGTCTGAGCCACACATCTAGCATGGCTAAAGAAATCAAATAACTTGGAGATCAATCAGCTGAAATTGTCCATTTATCAGCTGCTGGGTGGCGCTCACCCTCCAGCCAGACTGGGTAATGGACAGCCAGCGTCGCCATTGAGACTGATGGCCCGTCGCCCACATCTCGACCCCTTTATTAGTTGTTTCCAGAACGACATTAGTTTAGCTACTGAGGACCAACAGGCTCGGCAGGAACAGAGGAACGCTGTGTCCTGGTCCCAGACTAACACAGGGCAGGAGAACATGCCAAGGTCACGGCGGGCGGAGATAGACAGGGCCACCATGGATCCTCCTTCGACCTCGGTGTAGACACTGTGGTCTGCTGGTCAGGGTCAAGGGGACGAGGGGATATTTATGGCCTGTTTTGGAGACCGCCTGTTTATAGAGGAGCCTGGCAGGGATCTATTGTCTTCCTTTGGGGGCCTTAGGCTGGACCACACTGCACAAATGTAGATTAATGAGTGGGCCCCAGTGTTTTTGAGTGTCATAAATCCAAGTGAACAAGCAGATGACCCTCGATTACTGTTCTGCCGAGTGTCAAAATGTCACAGCACTGAAAAAATGTCAGAGAGGCAAAGCATGTTGATTAATATTATAGTCCTAACCGAAAGAAAACCCAGTTCACGATAATATATAAAACAATCAGTCATACTACACTGAAAAACAGCAACTTACATTGTTAAGAATATAAAAGATCATTAATTAAAGTAAGAAAATTCAGTCAAGCGTTTATTGTTGATTAAAATGAACTTATATTCTTTAGTTTTTCTTTGTTTTTGTTAATTCGAGAAGTTATATTGAAGTTTATCAGTGTGTTTTTCAAATAAACTCTCCACTGATCCAAATTTGGATATGGCCTTTTGTTGAAAAAAACCTAAAACTCTTTTTGGACTATAAGTTCATTTTAAAACAAAATGAGTTCACAGCACGACCCATTTTGAGTTTTATAAACTTATACTACATAAAAACATCCCGGGGTATTCCCTTTGTAATTAGATTAAATGTTTAATGAACTTTGTCATTTTAAGTTGAATAAACTATCTATTTCCCGAGTATCTAAATTTGTGTTTGTGGAATGAACGAATGAGCGTCTCGCTCTGAAAATAACAGCAACATTTTGTCACATTTAGCTAAAAACGATGTTTAAAAAAACTGGTTTGAATTTTTGAGAGTCACTTTTTTGCACATTTAGAACAATATTTGTGAACTTAGAGATATTTTAAATATTTAAATCCAAATGTTAAATGTAAAATCTAAATGGTAAATATAAACCTAAATCTAAATGTTAAATCTAAACGTTAAATCTAAATCTAAATGTTGAAGCTAAATGTTAAATATATATCTAAATGTTAAATCTAAATCTAAATGTTGAAGCTAAATGTTAAATATATATCTAAATGATAAATATAAATATAAATGTTAAATATAAATCTAAATGTTAAATATAAACCTAAATCTAAATGTTAAATATAAATCTAAAGCTAAATGTTAAAGCTAAATGTTTCGGGTGAAAATGCAAATTCAAATGACGGTAACCGGAAGTGCCAAAATAAAAGCTCGAGAAGGTCAGAGCGTCTTTATAGTGGCAAATAACGAATAAAACCCATCTTATCCGGGGAAATGGACTCTTGGACATGGATTTATTTATTTGACCTGCATAAATATGCGTTACCTAAGTTATCTAAACAAAATAAGTTTTACAGAACTACTCATTTTAAAGTTGATAAACACAACTAGATTTTGAATATCTAAATTTGTGTTAATTGATTCGACCTGAATGAAAACATGAATTACAAATGTTCAGTAACGTGTCATTATTCTCCAGTGCCATGGTTCCCTAATGACATCCAGGACTTGGACCGCTTCGCCAACCAGATCCTCAGTTACGGCTCCGAGCTGGACGCCGATCACCCGGTAAGGACTGACTCATCCATCACTGTCTACGTGCCGCATCCTGCGTCTGCATATGTGTGTGTGTGTGTGTGTGTGTGTGTGTGTGTGTGTGTGTGTGTGTGTGTGTGTTTGTGTGTGAATACGTGTCCACTCACGCCCACGTGTCTTATGAAAGACGAAGCTGTGGAGATGACAGGCTGCACTCTGCCGTCTATTCTAATGGAAACTATACTAGACACACAAATTGATGTCATTGCTTTAATTGAGCCCCTTTAATTATAGATAATTGCTCCCTTTTGCCACCGCCATTAAAGCGAAATGTATTCGTGATAAGCTGAAAAACACTCTACAAAGGCTTCATTTGAATATGTATCTGCGTGCTCATTTTAGAGACGGAGTGCATAATGCTGTCAAAGGCCACAGGGTTTCAGCCTCAGCGGAGGATTTCCTCTCTTTGATTTAGCTGCGAGTGGCCGAGCTGCGATCATGAGATCTAACATAGCTTTTCTTTGTGTGTGTGTGTGTGTGTGTGTGTGTGTGTGTGTGTGTGTGTGTGTGTGTGTGTGTGTGTGTGTGTGTGTGTGTACAGGGCTTTACAGATCCAGTGTACAGAGCCCGCAGGAAGGAGTTTGCCGACATCGCCTACAACTACAGACAGTAACTACTCCTAAAAAACTTTATATCTGGAAAGAAGTTATGGATGAAATATTTGTTTATGTTCGAGTTGGGGAAATTATCATAAACAAATAGGGAGGGGGGCAAATTACAGGCAGTCAGTGGTGGATTTAAAGGGCCTTGTGGTCTTTGTGTGTATAATTGAGAAGTATTATTCACAGGCACTACAAAGAGCGCCAACCCCTGTGCATTTACATAGCTGTGTGATACTGTGTCAAATAATGAGGCGACGCTGCGCTCATGCAGAAAATCTGGGGTAAACCTAAAGACCTCAACAATTTAAACAAATAGGAGGAGTTTGTTTAGAATAAAAAATACTGTTTACTGTTTTATTATTGCGATTTAGAGCCCCTAGTTTCAGTTTGTGGTAAATATGTTCAGCTGTACGAGTATTTGTTCAGAAACTAGCAGGGTCGACAACTTTGCAAGGTCGACAACAGAAAACGTAGCAGCAGCTAATATCACTGACTAGTCCAGCAGCAGTCAGCCCAGCTCGGCGTCTGTCTTTCAGCCTTTTATTTCACCAACAACTAAAAGTCAGTCCCAGATTTACTCTTGTCCTTGTACTTTCTCATTTACTTTTCTTAGCTTCCTCCGTCAGCGTCCTCTTCGCTCTTTTCTCCTCTGTCATTATGCCCATAGAGGCTGCTGAGCCCGGTTACCTTTGCACGCTTGCTCGGCTCCTGTTCTGGCACAACACTGGCTCCACTCCCTGTCAGAATTTCCCCCCCAAAAAATGCTAACAGGGCCTGTAAACCTCCTCTTCTTCTTCTTCTTCCCGGTGGTCCAAAACGCCTGTGGTGCTCTGAGCTCACAGTCCAGACAGCCCGGCTAACAAACTGAGCTAACAGCACCTACAGTTTACTTCACTGTCCATCAGGAAACTCTGTAAATCACCGAGAGTTGAGGCGGAGCAGCCGGAGGACATCAGAGGGAAAACCAGAAAACATTTTCTCCATAAAAAATGATCCAGTTTCACTAAAATCTATGAAATAGTTGTAATACTTTGCCTCAAAATGGCTCATATTGTAAATTAATGCACCAAATTCAACACAAACAGCAGAAACTGATACAGTAACCTCGTGTCTTTGTTCCAGTGGCCAACCCATCCCTCGAGTGGAGTACACAGAGGACGAAAGGCTCACATGGGGTAAGGTGTTCAAGGAGCTGAAGACTCTGTACCCGACACACGCCTGCCGCGAACACAACCGGGTTTTCCCCCTGCTGGAGAAATACTGCGGCTACAGGCAGGACAACATCCCACAGCTGGAGGACGTGTCCCGCTTCCTGCAGTGTAAGTCCTGTTATTGAACTGGATTGTGTTTTAATGATTGGTTGTACAGTCGCCTTGTTCTCTTCTTTTAGAAAACCCTGCTGTATAAATGATGGAGGCAGGATCTACTTTCTATTCCTCCCACCCGCCTGTCCTCATTTAACACAACCAAGCGCTCACCTCTTTCATCTCTCCGACCTTTACCCCCCTCCTCCCCGCAGCGTGCACGGGCTTCCGGCTCCGCCCGGTGGCCGGCCTCCTCTCGTCCCGTGACTTCCTGGCCGGACTCGCCTTCCGCGTCTTTCATTCCACGCAGTACATTCGTCACGGCTCCAAGCCCACGTACACACCTGAGCCGTGAGTGTCCAAACTCAATTTAAATAAAAAAAAAAAGCAAAAAAAATACATATTTTATGTGACGTTAAAGAGATTTCTTATATATTTATAATTCAGGGATATCTGCCATGAGCTCCTGGGACACGTCCCGCTGTTCGCTGATTCTAGTTTTGCCCAATTCTCTCAGGTAAGAGCTGACGTAATGAAACAATAATACAAAACACAGTTCTGACTGTGCATCTCATATATATTTATGGGAATCTAAAATCTAAATAGATCTCTGACTTTGATTTATATTTAAAATGTAATCTTAGCATACAAACCTGAACCTTCTGTTCTCTGCAGGAAATCGGTCTCGCCTCACTCGGTGCCCCCGACGAGTACATTGAGAAACTTGCTACGGTGAGTACACGAGAAACTAATTAGCCAGAGACGGCCTCTAAACTTCTAAACCACACAGATTAAACGTTATTACACGGGGATAAGAAATGCAGCAGATGTAAAGTTTGTATTGCATCTACCCCAGTTAGTTTAGACTTTTAAACTCATGTTAAAAAAACTTGATCTTGACGGTCTGTCGCTTGGATTTCTGCCACTGAAAGACACTCAGGGCTCATTTCTGTCAACAAAACAATAACTACATTCAGACAGAATCCGGCACGGCATCGGAAACACAAGTTTTTCCATGATTTTGTGTCACCCAGCTTCTAAATCTGAGTCTGACTCGTAAATTTACGCCGCAAAATAGTGACACGAAGAAGTTTAATTTGGTCTGAGCTGTGGTCGAGCGACTTAGACAGTGAATGAGAGTGAGGGAGCGCCGGCATCGATAAAGTCCTCCTGATTCGGTACCCTAATGGTTTTCATCATATCCCTCACCCACCACTTTTTCTGTCAATATAATGAAGTAAATAATCTTCAAGAACACGTGATGGCAGTGTCTCTGGAAAGACGTGTCGCTAAAGTCAGCGTCCATCGTTGTGAAGAGCTGAAATTAAATTGTATTCGCCTCCATTGTGGCAGCAGAGATCTCAAAAAAGACAAAATCACAAAGCGGACTGACCCTTTAAATCTTCTCAAGGTTTCTCGGGTTTATGGGTTTCAATGAACCACACTGAACAACTCTAGATGAATCTGCTTTGTTTTGGGTTTTGGTGTATGGATCATATTTTTATTATTTAACCGTGTGTGTGTTTGTCCTCAGGTGTACTGGTTCACTGTGGAGTTCGGCCTGTGTAAGCAGGGCTCGGAGGTCAAAGCTTACGGAGCTGGCTTGCTTTCATCGTTTGGAGAGCTGCAGGTAAGAAGTCGTGGACCCCCACAGCGGTGAGATGAACCGCTCCGACCCCCCGTCGGTTGTTATAACACATTCACCTTATTGCACAACTGCGGGCAGTGGGTTAGTGGTCCACTCAGATTCAGGTTTATTGTGTCACTGGGGGAGTCGTCCTCCCAGCCCAGCGGGTAATGTGTTGATAAAGTGGTTCAGTGGGTAAGTGATACACCAGCGGCTGTCAGGAGAGGATGTGCACGCCGTAAAACCTTGAATCATGCCACACTTCCTGTTCACCGATGACGGGATTAGAGACACTCATTGAGGAATGGTGGTTTTCTTTCAGTACTGCTTGACAGACCAGCCCAAAGTTCTGCCCTTCGACCCCGACAAGACGTCCCTCCAGAAATACCCGATCACAGAGTACCAGCCTATTTACTTTGTCGCGGAGAGCTTTGAGGATGCCAAAGAGAAAGTCAGGTGAGATATCTTTTGTTTTCATTTGTTTGAAGCTTTCCTCTGAACGTTTAACATCTCTCTCTGCTCCTACAGGAAATTTGCAGGCACCATCCCGAGACCTTTCACAGTGCGCTACAATGCCTACACCCAGAGTATCGAAGTGCTGGACAACACCCAGCAGCTCAGGAACTTGGCCGACAGCATCAATAGTACGTGCCAGTGCAATATTAAACAGCTTGTGTGTGAACCATAGACTGTATAAAGAATGGACGAAATCTGTGGCTAGTCCGCCACCGTGTTGGTGGTCCTTAAGTGAAAAACTACAAAAACTGCAGTTCCTCAAACGTCCACTTGAGGCCAGAAGTGAGTCAGTCTCCATAAGTCCCCATGTTCAAATCAGAAATAAACATGTTTACAGCCTGGTACAAAAAACAGTTTTGGTCTCTGTAGCTAATTTCCCCGTTCATGACAACTGTACTGAGGGTGAATTTATATACAACTCACCTGTTCACATTATATTAAGGATTAAAGTTATGCAGGATTAAGAGCGTTAACAGCCCACAAGTCCGGCAAAGTGCGATATAAATCAAATTAACTTGAATTTTAGTTAAATCGGAACTGATGATAGCATGGACCAGGCTTCATCTGTGAATAGTTGTCGACATAACACTGCTATTTTTGTCTAAATTGCCTGTTTATGAAATGTTATCGACGTATTCTTTCTGTTCAACGTAAAAAGAAACTTAGTTTTAATTTAACTTCTTCTTCTTCTTGTTTCAGGTGAAATGGGGAAATTGTGCGAAGCCCTGCGGAAACTGGAGTAACCACACGTGAACCCCCCGAGAATCTCATTTCACGTTATTATAATTTCTGACACGGTCGACTTGTGGTTCAGCGTGCACTTGAATGAGCTTTCTTTGTATTAAAACAAAAATATGCAAGTCAAATAATGACGATATTACTGTAATCCGATTAGTATATTAGTGAATATCTAGTGTAGACTTATATTGTAGCATTATGAGGAATTTATCTGTACCGTCATCATTATTATCTAACGAATGTAACTTTAATTATTTTAAAATGCAACATGTAAACATTAAAATTTGCTTCTAATATGCACAACAGCCGAACTAATCAGATTTTCTGAAAGTGCATTGATAGACGATCTTTGGTGCTGGCTAAACAAAATGTTTTGTACATGCATGATATGTTTTAATTAACCAAATAAACTCTTCTTTCTTTCTATTGTTCATATTGGTAGTTACTTCTGATATGTGTCACACCATACAATAAAAAATAAAATAAAGAAAGAAAGAAAATCTAGTGTTTATTAACAGTTATCACTCCTCCTGTAGAAGCTGCGGTATGAACACATAATGGATGACGATGTTGTAAGATATATCTTCATGAGAGAAGTTATTCCAGACCGAAACTGCATTAATAAAACACTAAAAATGTACAAAAGCTGCATTATAAACAACATATGAAATGTTCATTTACTACTTATGAATGCGAAATAGGTGCAAATTCAATTTAATATACAATACTGCAGAAATATTAATTAAATAAACAATATTTTTCTTCTTCTCTTGGGAAGTTAAAGACTTTAAAATGAGAAAGAGACAGAGTCAGGCCTGTAGATACCTGGATGTGATTGGAGTGATATAAGGGAAAGCCAGGCTGTGATCACCAGCTCAAAGTCCTGCAGAGAGATCTGCTACAAAAACATAATATGATATTTGGCTCGTTGAAATTTATTCAAAGATGTTATCGGAGGAAGGATAAATGAAAGCTGCAGAGGGGGGGTTAGGTTAAAGCACGAGAGTTGCAAAATAAATAATGAAGTTTGAAATAGAAGCTGCTCTTTTGTTACTTCATACTTTAGTAAACTCAAACAAAACCAGAGAAACCGACCTTTACTTCAGGACTGTGATATGATCAGTATTAAAATACTGGAAAAATAGACCTAGGCCTGTGATATGCAACACATTACAAATCTAATTTTCCTCTTAAAAGAATATATGCTGATGTCAAAGGAAGGAAAGACTTCCACACAGCTTAAATTATATAAAACTAACAAATGTTATAGTAGATTATATGAGACAAACATTTAATGAATATTTATAACACATAATGCAGTTATGGTCAGGTGAAATGACAATTCTGTACATTTATGAAAAAAACATTTTTACAGTAGTTTTCTGTTTTTTTTTGCATAGAGAACCCTGAACAATTACGGACAATTAAGCCAATAATGACAAATTACAGTTAATTCTCATTCTGTATAGAAAATTTACTTTATTATTTATACACAAATTTGTGTAAAATTACAGTAATGATTTGTAATTCAGTTTGTAGCTTTATAAATATCAGTATTTACATCTATACTCTGTAATTTTAAAGGTAAATCTTATTTATTTAATGTACTTTTACATTATAAATAACCCTTGGCATCAGACATCAGTCTTTTTTTATTGACGGTGTTTCTCTGTAAAACTATACTTTACTTTATAGAAAGTGTTTGATCGAAGGTAAATCTATAAAGTTACACTGTGTTTATCTGTAAAACTTTGCCTGAAAATTTCTGTAAATTTATAGATTGTGACATTTATTTGAACTTTGATATTTTACGGTATTTTACCTTTTTTTTTACATTTTCTTCTACAGTGATTAATATGCAGTCCTTATCCACAATTATAACTTCTTCCATGAAGACACTTTTTATTATTACTAATGTCTACTACTGTTTATATCCTAGAATTAATTAATAAACAATTAAAAACTATTATAGCTGCCTACAACTGCACTTTATATTATTATAGAGCATATATTATATTATTAGCATATATATTATTATATTATATATTCGTTATAGAGCATTTATATTTAAAAAAAAAATACCTAAAAACATCAGTAACATCACAGACTACGGTTAAAACTGACCCAGTGTGGGGTCACCAGTGGCTTTGTGGGTTCATTTTACGCACCATTTGGTAGAAAAGCACGTTGTTTGTTTGATATTAATCTTTTGTTTTAATTTTGCAATTAAGAGTAGATTAAGAAACAAACACGTTTAACCTCCATAAATCCGACTTTTATCGATAAGATTATGTAACATTTATGCAACCTGCGCTGACCTCGTTTGATTGAATGCACCTCTTAAATGTTCTCCTCCTGTGATAGACTATTTTTGTAATGCCATGACGCAAAACAGGCCCAAAGCGCCTCAGATGACAGGGTATATAAACCTGTGCACGGCTCCACAAGTGACACAGCTCACCGCACACACCGCACGCATGAAGACGGACAGTGTTGCGGTGCAGGCGGCGCCGTTCAGCGGGAGGAAGCAGAGTCTGATCGAGGATGCCCGCAGGGAGCGCAGCAGCGGCTCCGCGGGCTCCCCGGGGCCCTCCAGGTACGGAGACGGCTTCGTGTTCGAGGAGAAGGACGGGAGGGTCACCGTGAACGTGCTGTTCACCCTCAGCAACGAGAAAAACGCGGGGTTCTTCAAAACTGGGAAGATATTTGAGGTCAGTCTCAGTTTTTAGATCATTTTATGGAGTAAAATGCCTGTTATCATGTAGCACCAGGTAAATAACGTTAGAATTAATCATAGGAATAAAATAAATGTACTCATTAAACAGAGAAACTGTATTATTGTCACTGATAGTCATGTATTATACTTATTATATTTTTCTGATGTTTTATGCTTTAATTTTGAAATGCTGCTGCTACTTAACTACGTCTATATAACTGAAGTTACATTGCATATTCAGATTAACAGGAGAAAATATAATCAACAGATTAATAATTATGTATTATTACAAAGAAAAGCAGCAAATTCTCACATTTGAGGATGAAACCGTCAAATATTTTGGATTAATTTTACGATTAAAATTCATCACCTGGTTTTTGTTGGTGGAGTTTTTGTCTTTTAGTCTCAATCTGAGGCTCTAATCTTTGTTTTGAATTTTGAATTATGGATTTTTATCTTTAAGAAAAGGCAGAAGGTCACTATGAGCATCACCTGAGGCTTTAAACTCATCTACATCTTCAGGCCGTCCACCCAGTTTCTGTAACCGCTCACCCTTTTGTTTGTAAGTTTATGAGCTGAAAGATAACCAGTTACATCAATGCAGTGGGATAAATAGTAAAAGTGACACTTAATGAGTCATTTTGACTGTGTAAACCGGTTTTATTCTTTTATTTTTATGAATTAATTTAAAGAAAAAGCTGAAAAAAGTCCCAAAGATTCATCTTCTGGTTTTTGTTTGTCCTTTAGTCTCAACCTGAGGCTCCAATCTTTGTTTCGGCTTTGAGTTCTCTCTTGAACAAGCAGAAAGTCAATAAATTTGCATAAGCAAAGGCTTTAACGTCCAGAAATTCGAGATCAGGATGAGAGAATTTAATTTTTAAAGAAGGCAGATTGGATGTTGTGTCTCCTCGGCAGCCGTTGGAGTTCAAGCCTGATTTATTCTGATCTTTTTTTCTCCTTCGCAGACGTTCGAAGCCAAACTTCTCCACATCGAGAGTCGACCGGGGAGGAAGTCAAAGAACAGCACGACGGATCTGGAGTTCTTCATGAAGTGTGAGGTCCACAGCTCCGACCTGGACGTCTTCATCAACTCCCTGAAGAGAGTCGCCGACGACGTTCGCTCGATCCCGGAGGAAAAAGGCAAATATCTGATCGTGTTTTTACACTTTTATAACATTTCTTATGAGGTGTGTTCATGTTAGGCTGTCACATTCAGTGTCACAGGCCTTATTGATTTAATTAAAAGCTCATTTTAAGGTTCTCAGATGATAATAACATGCAACCGATGACAAAAGCACTAATTATTTTGTCTCCTGTCGACATCACAGTTCCCTGGTTTCCCCGACAGATAAAAGACCTCGACAGATGCAACTTGTTAATAACCAAATTTGATCCGGACATGGACCAGGAGCATCCAGTGAGTGTTTACCTGCTACCTACTTTTATATTTATACTCATCAGACTAAAAAAAAGCATGTTCACTGTGATTTAACGTCTTTTTCTGCAGGGATACAGTGATCCAGAATACAGAAAAAGACGGGCGTTCATCTCCGAGCTTGCCTTCAGATACAAACAGTGAGTCAGATATTTCATCTGTCGTCATTAGGCGCTGTTATCATTCGTATATTCTCCCGTAAATCATCTCTGTTTGTCACAGGGGCGACCCGCTGCCGACCGTCGAGTACACAGCAGAGGAAGTGTCCACATGGTGAGAACGAACAGCCCGTTATGAACGCAGATTGACAAGCGGAGGACGTTCACAGTGCAGTGATGTGATGATGTTGTGTTTTTAAAAGGAGGGAGGTTTACCAGCAGCTGAGGAGTATTTACCCGAGTCTGGCCTGCAAGCAGTTCATGGACAGTCTGCAGCAGCTGGAGAAAGAGTGCGGCTACGGAGAAGATCGAATCCCTCAACTCAGAGAGGTGTCCGCCTTCCTGAAAGGTGACAAAGACGGAAAACTTGGAATGAATTGTTGTTAAGATATTACGAGCTCGGAAAGAGAAAGAAAAGGTTGAATTGAAAAAATAATAGCACAAGAAGCACAAATGGAGATTTTTGCTGTTAGTCCTTGTGTTAAAATACTTTTAATATTAATGGATTTTAAGCAGATTAAGAAAGCCCATAACATGCATCTTTAAAACACATTCAACCTCCAAAAATCTGATTTATGTAACATTTATATAACTTGTAATGACCTCACTTGACCCATCTTGTATTTGTCCCTGAAATAAAACTATTTTTGACCCATAAAAAGATCTAATATGAAGCAAACAGGTCTAAAAAAGCAGAAAACATAACACAAACGACTCGTGGAGTCACTGGATTAACCTTTAAAAATGTGTTGTTTCTATAGGAGTTCAATCTGAAAAGTAGCAAATGGAAATGTACTTAGTTACCTTTCATCACTGACTGTGCTTCTGCTCGTTTTCAGAGAAAACTGGTTTCCAGTTGCGTCCAGTCGCCGGCCTGCTGTCAGCCAGAGACTTCCTCAACAGTTTGGCCTTCAGGGTGTTTCAGTGCACGCAGTACATCCGTCACTCCTCTGCACCCATGCACTCACCCGAGCCGTGAGTCCTCGTTTCACTTCAACTTACGTCTTCATGCATCCATCTGTTTCTTCTCGTACTGACTCGGTTCAATCTGCTCCCACAGAGACTGCTGTCATGAGCTGCTCGGCCATATTCCCATGCTGGCAGATAAAGAATTCGCCCAGTTTTCACAGGTAACTGTGCTGTTCTGGCTCTATGTTCTTTGATTTGAGTCGAAATACCTTGAATACTGATTAATTTGAGCTTTTTTTTAGGAGATTGGACTCGCCTCGCTTGGAGCTTCAGATGAAGACATTGAGAAACTTTCAACGGTGAGTTTTTATTAAGATTCAAACATCGAAGTAGACTTCTTTAAAAAGTACCTGGTGCCACTCTGGAGGTGTGTTTTTGAAATAAAACACCATCACACCTCCGATAAGCTTCACAGAGGGAACCACACATGTAGATAACATCCGTTCATCTTCTCTGCATCTCACAGAGACAACCAAAAATCTAAGTACCGATTTCCACTGCTCTAATTTGATTACTGTGATGAACTTATCCTCTGCAGCAGAGGTAACGCTTCGGTCGTCCTTTCCTGGGGACGCTTGCTGATCATAGTGCTTCATGGTTTTTGCTACAAAACTGCAAAGTTCTTGACATTTTATGAGAACATGAGCTGAGAACATCTTGCCATAATACGGATTACTACAGCTGTCAAATATAGCTATTTATTGTAAGCCAACGGTACCTCTAGAAAACACAACTGATGGTGTGAACTCCATTAAAAAGGCCACACATCTTACTTTTTATCTTTAGACAAGGCCCACCAGGTGACGATCTGATGAAGCTGATTGAGTGTGCAAATCAAAAGGTGTCTACTTTAAAGAATCTAAAACATATTGTGCTTTTTCTGTTTGCTACATAGAAAAACATTGCATAAGTAGCTTTTAAATGGATCTTTAGTGCCATCTAGTGGATCAAGTGAAGGACTGCACATGAGTTTAACCATCTGCCTTTCTCTTCCTTTCACAGTTATACTGGTTTACGGTGGAGTTTGGCCTCTGCAAGCAGAACGGCACAGTGAAAGCTTACGGCGCCGGACTCCTGTCGTCTTACGGAGAGCTTGTTGTGAGTTTGTTTACACACAAATATGCTCTTGCATATGATTTTTTCTGTGTGTGTGTGTGTGTGTCCTGACGGTCTTTGTTTGTTTGTCCTTTCAGTACGCGTTGTCTAATGAGCCGGAGTACAAGCCGTTTAACCCAGAGGAGACAGCAGTGCAGCCGTACCAGGATCAAACCTACCAGCCTGTTTACTTCGTGTCCGAGAGCTTCGAGGACGCAAAGATCAAGATGAGGTATTATTATTGGAGACAGAGAACAATGTTATCCCTCACATGTCTTCTTTTACACTAGTGGAAAGGAAACATCCAAAGATTTAAACATAACATTTCTAAAAGAGAAATCTTTAATACTTGTATGTAATTTAAAATGTAATATAATATTCTTACTCTGGAACATGGAAGCTTATTGTTGACCTTTAGTGCGTTCAGCTGGATTTCCAGCTGCCACAAGGCTGAATATTTTTATATAAGTGTAATCACAATGACAAAGTCAGACCTGCACAGGGGATTAAGTACATATTTAGTCATATTCTAGTTTACGTTCTTAAAGTCATTCTTGTTATCTAACAAACTTTTATAGTATTTTGTTTTTTACCAACCATGAATCATTTGTTTTGTACAACAACGCAACTTTTCTGATTTAATTAAGAACATCGATGGCCGGAAATTAAAGGGAAAGTCGATATTGAAGGTTTCCTTTTGGAGTTTTCATTCAGTATTTATCGAGGGCTTAATAAATGTTTTTACATTTAGAAACCTGCTTAATCAGTGTTTACCTGCTACTCATCTTCTTGTTCTTCTGTGGCGATAGCAGTAGATTGGTGCATTTCTTACCGCCGTCATCTTCACCTGTAGATCAGTGGAATAAGCTTAAAGCACTGGCAGGGATGTTAGGTAGGAGATGTCGCCCAAGCTGAGAAAGCTGTTCCAGGGACCAAACATCCTGTTTTTGTCACCCATCTGCAGCTATGCATCAGGTAATCTCTATAGACAGACATAATGACATAAGAGATTCTGGTGCCGGAAGTCCGAGTAGTCTCAATCAGTCACATTTGGGCGTGCTTTGATTGCAACAGCAAAAGAGGCCCATCAGTTATGATCTGATAATATATTCTTGTGTAACAAGTTGGACTGTGGAGGACGTCTTGGCCCTTCTCTTACATCCATTTTCCAGATCTCCACTGGCTACACATTGCCCGTTGCTCCCAGAGGTTAAATCAGCGATGGGTTTTCCGAGGATTGTACATCGATTAACACTCATACTTCATCCACTTCCCGCAGGAGATACTCTGCAGCCATCAAGCGGCCCTTTGCAGTCCGCTACGACCCCTTTACCTGCAGCGTGGAGGTTCTGGATCAGCCCGGCAAGATCCAAAATGCTCTGTGTCAAATGAGAGAGGACCTGAAGACCCTTCACGACGCCCTGGAGAAGCTCGGCTCATCTTAAAGACCAGGAGGAGATAAGAACTACAAGCAAAAGTGATGATGTATATGAGATTTACTATCCTGAACACAACGTAGATGAATTAGTGAGGTTCCACGTGTCCATTTATTGTGTGTATAAAAGAAATAAATGTTTATTTTCATGAAGAAACGTCAGAGTTTTACATTCCAGAGACACAGAAAAGATAGAAAATGAGCTGAGGAGAGAGACGTCCGGTGTTTGCCAGCGGAGAGAGTGAACCACTACAATACAAGACTTGTAGGTCCATTTTCTAGCTTTTAATTCCAAACCGACTATTTCCATTTGGGAAAATTCTTGGAACCCATTTATCTTCATGTGTTATTAAGCAAAAGGGAAGGAGCTAATTATGAATGATTTAAGTATCATGTTCCCTCAGCTGGTCAAGGCCAGAGCCAGAACTGGGGCCCAGCACATCAGTAGGGCCAGGTCACTGGGACCTCACAGTCAACCACAGCACGGTCCGCAGGGCTGCACTGCTGACAGATGCTCTTCTCGCTTTATTTGGGGTTTCTTCTTCGTGCGATCGGAGTATTTGGCCTTCGCTGGGTTTTGACGGATGTCCAGTGTTTTTTGATCTCCGCATAGGCGACAATGCGCACCAGCGAGCTTTTCTCCATGTGCAGGAATCATCAAGACTGCATCAACACGGTGGCTGGCAGACCCTGCCATTGGCCACCTTGTGTTAGGAAGCTTTCCCTTCCCATAATTCAGATGTACAGTAAATCAAGCCCTGCTCCGGCCTCCCTAGGAAACCCTGTGTTTGTGGATTGTGTGTGGAGAGAAAGGGGGGGGGCGGGTGGATAAAGCAAGTGGAGGGAAAGAGTGATCTACTACTTGACAAGTGTGCAGGGACACACACATACATGCATGCGCACACTCCATCTCTCCAAGCAAAAGTCAAACACTTTATAATTTCTTGTATCTCACTCTACATCCAGCGCCCTCAAATCCACAAATCCCCAATGAAACCGCCGCCAGGATCCAAATCTGCTGAGCGCTAAACAAAAGCCGGGTTGCTGCAGCAACAGGGCGACCAATGAGGGATCCAGCTAGACTCGCGTATTTGCCGCAAATCCCAAACGTTGTATCATCCCGGCTCCAACCATAAGTGTTTCTTTTATTGATGTCAGGGCCGTCCCATCTCTACGTTGGCTTAGTTGACTCCTACGGGCTGAAAACAAGGTCAGAAGGTTCATTTGTCCTCTGGATAAAGTTAAATCAGTTATAAGTCGTTGAAGGTACAGCTCAACATGCTACCAGTACCTGAACTCTGAAAAAATATGTGGCTGTAGGTGCTTGAACAATCTCTTGGCAACATTTCTGTTCATGTTCCAGCTAAATAATTGCGATTATAAGTTGGGCAACAAGGTAAAATGATCAATGCGAGATTGCGGAAAAAGTCCTGGATGCTCCACCATCCATCTACGTAGATGATCATCATCACTGACATAAGGACGAGGCTCCTGCAACGGCTGGAGCTTTGAATGAAGGCAGATGTCATTCCTGAGGTTTTGCTGAGATGGACTCCTCAAGGCAAAAGAAAACCTGGAAGACCACAGTGTTCTGGCACATCGCTGAAATGAGAAGAACTGTTGTGAAGCTCAAGATTGTGGTGACTCTTGGCAATCCTGCCTCTGCCGCCTCCCGGCTAATCATAAAAAAAAAAGAATTGGTAAAGATCATCAGGCTGAGGCAGGCTGAATGAAGTCTGTTTGCCCAAACAAGCCACCTGTAGCGGCACCTATCTGTCAATCAAACTCGATTCGATAGTGTCGACAAGATCTATCCAAATACAAAAAATCACTTTGGTGGTAGTTCCTGCTACAGTATATGTCTCCAAGGGTCACAAGGTTAGTCCGATAGCAGCCATTGCCATCTTGGCTCGTAATAATGGGTAATAACGGACTGGAAATTCAGGATAGAGAAAGACCCAGGCTGGAATCCAATCCTGGGTCGATGTGGTAAAGACTTTTCGCCTTGATAAAAGTGATGGACGCTGCGCCAGGTGAGTCACCTGGGTGCCCCAACAATCCAAATGTCACTGACTTGTTAAAGGACTTTTCACAACTTAGAAAGTGACACCCAGAATCCTGCAGGTGTGTCACAGTTTTAGGAGATCAACAAACTCCTCTCAAAAATAGTGATCAGCACTTTTTGAGCACTTTCTCGACCCGACTCTCTTCTAACTCATCAAGATCGACATAATCGTTTCATTCTGGGGAAAAAAAAACATTACACAACAAACCAGCCGTGAGATTAAATCAAACACCGGCCTCAAAGAGCCTCTAATCTCTTTCTTTGTTTCCCTTTATATCATGCTCCTCATTATTTTTATTTTGCTTTGTTTTTTGTTGAGCCTCGGCTTAAAGTTGGCAGAGCCGCAGAAGAATTATCTAAAAAGGAGGACAACGAGGAGGAGGAGGATTAAGGAGAAAGTTGGTGAGGATTTGAAGGCGGTCTGATCTCCCTTTCATCCATTTGACAGTTTGTTATTAGTCCACACACCACAAGAGATCAAACTGTTTGTGAGGCATAATAGCTTCATTCAGGTTACATCAAAGGTAACACGGAGGCCTTGAGGGCAGTGACATCTGAGGACGTGCTTCCAGGAAAGAGGTGAACTTGTAAGATCTCCAAGATGGATCATATGTTGTAGAAATCAAGATTTAAAATCTTCATTGCTGTTCCGCTCATCTGCCATCAGATGGTGTCCTCGAGTCACTGGGATTTGCAAAGCCACTGAGATTCATGACTCATGTTTCAAGAGAAAGTTGGCTCAGTTAGATTCCAGTGCCCTCTAAGGGAGCTTTTATACTCTTTGGAAAGCATCGACACAAAAAAAAAAAAAAAAGGCAGCTCCTTGCATCCGACATTGACGTCTCCCGTGTTATACGCAGCTGCTCCGGCACCACTTTGCACCTAAAGCACAGCAAACGTAGAGAGTGGAGAGACCGCATTGGACTTGTTCAAACAAAAACGTGGACCAGGAGAGCAGTAGCATGTTATGCTTTGTGGATGGCGGTTAAAGTGTCCCGTCCAAGAAACATACGAGGTTGACAAACTGGTTTGAAAGAGTGGAGGTCTCCAACGGCCTTTACTTGCTCCGTTCTGTCGTGCGGAGGAATCGCTGTACAATACAACCTAGTGTTCCAGCTGACATATACATTAATAAAGTAAATAAACGCCCGAGTATGAACGCACATCCACCCACCCTTGTAGATTAAGCACATATGTGGAAATAAGTGATCAGCTGTCGCCTCGAATGATTCATGATTAAGTTAATTAAATGAGTGCCATCTGCAGCTTAGCGGGCGTACGGCCGCCTTGAAAAAGGAGATGGTGGTTCTTCACACATGGCATTCCTGTGACAGCACAATGAGTCCTTGTTTCACTGGAGGGCATTACAAAGTTTCTGCCAAACGATCCCTCGTCTTCCATGTTCCGTGTGGAGCATCGCTAATTATTTGCCAAGGTAAGGTGATGCGCATCTCTTCCTGTCCCGCCTCCTCCTCCTCCGTGAACCACTTGTTTTGCATGTCATGGAGTTGGAGGTGACCTGAAATGGCCTCAGACTCCCATGCTTCCCAAGGCTTTTCCTACCCTAACCCTCCTGCAGGGTTTGTCTAACAGCTGAAGCACGGCCAGACCTCCTAGTTTTTCCCTCATCCGAAGCTTCCTTTGGATTTACGGCACACCACAGCAGGTGGAACAGCTCGTACAGAGATATATTCGTGATATGACTCTGCCATTGATAGTGAGAAAATTAGGTCAGAGAGAGAACACCTGTAGGATGACGGTGATGATGATGATGATGGTGGTGATTTTGAATGGTGGAGAGTTGGCACCGGTTCCTTGATGCAGCTCCTTTGAACTGTGGCTCTCTTGGCAGGACATAACAGACAGCTGATGTAACTTATTCTTAGGAGAAAAGAAAAACGAGCTCTTCGCAGTCCTGACCATCTCGCTGTTTATCTGTAGCTGACCTGAAGAGGTAGTCAGAAATTAAAAAAAAAAAAAAGAACAGAGCTCAGGTATAAGGCCAAATTCCATCCAATTTCCTACAGCGCATATACTCAGAAAAATATTTTATTGAACATTTACTAGAATAGAAACAGAGGGATCTAGTTATCCGTCATGAAAGGTGCTGTACAGACGTCTACATTTCAGTCATCCAGAAGCAAAGTTTCCTGTCGCCACCAATCACACAGAGCGGGAGCGTCCGGTGCCAGCTGAGGCCGGATCCCACTGTGGCGGATCCAATCGTCACCGGCTGTAACGACATCGGTATGTGATGTGACACTGGAGCTGTAGAGAACATTAAAACCATAATCTACTGTGAAAAGCATCATACTGACCTGTGGGTGGCCAAGATGGTGGATGAGTAACTGACTAGAGATCTTTCCTGGACATCCGGTGGTGGCGAAGAGGTTTTCGTTGGCTCGAGACCATCTGAGGACGAGAACGTCTCTTTAAATGTCATTATACGATTCAACTAAATAAAAAAAATGGTTTATTTGGGAGTTTACTAGTGTTTTAAATTAAAAACTGATGAAAATCAACACAAATCCATATGAAAATGTTTCATCTATGTCTACAAAAGTTGCTGACTCATGAAGTCGGATTGTTGGCGTCATTCAGTCAGTTAAAAACAGGTGAAAATAAAGTTGTTCTCACTTGAATAAACGTGCTTTATCTATGTGGGCTGGTCTTTTCTCCTGTGGGTAACTGCAAAGAACAAAAACAAGGTTTTAATTCATCATCATCCTGTAACATCAATACATTACCCACATTCCCCCTGCTCACCTGGAGCGAGTTATGTCCCAGATGAGCCAGTCGTTGCCTGCCACAGCGCCAACTTTGATCGTGTTGGTGAGGCACCAGTCGGCAGACATTAGTGGTGACTGACCACAGTCCAATGAGAGAATGGCCTGCTGGGTCACCAGGTCGTAGAAGCGAATCGTTCCCTTTTTCTCTGCGACCATTAACTGGAGAGGACAGGTGGATCCTTTAAACTATGTAACCATGGATTAAAACAGAAGGTGCAACTGAACTGGGTTTGATAAATGAAATAAACAGGACTGTGGCCATGTTGGGCTGTGGAGGTGGCATCTAAGGACCCTTCAAGGGGGCTCTGGACTTTACTGGGTCTGATCAGATTTACGAACCTTCTCAACTTCCTCAAACACTTGCAGGAAATTGGAAGTCTACTCGTTCTCTTAGGACGTGAACCCAAGAGCTTGTCAAACAGGAAGGCTAAACCCTTCGAAGGCCTTCGTCCAACTATGTCTAGAACTTTCCGAAATGGACAATCACATCTTCTTCAAGCGATTGATGTGATGCATAGAGAGAAAATCAGCAGTGGTTGAATTTCTCTCAAGCTCAAGAGGTATAAACAGTTTTTGCCTTCAGACAGACAGTCTTCTTTTGAGCATACTTCTGCCTTTAGGACATCCATCTACTAGACCAGTGGTTCTTAACCTGGGTTCGATCGAACCCTAGGGGTTCGGTGAAGCCTCCGTCCTGGAATTTTTTATGCCATTGGTTACAACATATCTTTGTGAGCAATCGTTTTCGAGGATGCTGGACATAAAAACTAAGAAAAGGAACAGACTTTGCTGTGAAAGTGACATGAGACTGGCACTTGCCTTGCATTTTGTGCGCCAGTAAAAAAAAATCATATTTTATTTTTTACTAAAGAAGGGTTCAGTGAATGAGCATATGAAACTGGTGGGGTTCGGTACCTCCAACAAGGTTAGGAACCACTGTACTAGACAATGTTTCATGACAGAAAAATTTACAGCATAATTTCTGTTTTATAGTTGGGCAGACCCCTAATTGCGCTCGTTTTACCAGTCACGAAGTTATCAGGTTTGTTGGATAGCAATAAAGACGGCTGAATAAAGTCAGAAGGGCAATTAAGGCGCTCCAACCTTCCCACCAAGAAGCAAGTTAATGGGCTCCATAATGCCCAGCTATGAAAACTCAACCATAATGGCCAAATCACCTGGCCTACCATCTAATGACCACTTGGCTTGGCAGTTTAAGTTTTCCCAGTTCACTTGACCTCATATCAACTAATTTAAGAGTTTGACCTCAGAATATGAGCATGTAGCTGAAACAAACCCGACCTACCTTAAAGGCTTCTTCTGGGTGCCAGCACACACTGATGCCAGGAGAGCGAAGTCTGAGAGTAGTGCTTTCATTTCCATCCAGGTCCCATACCCTGGTTTTTTAAGGGTAAGATGAATTAGGACAAGTATTAAACTAAGCGGCAATAAAACACAAACGATGAGAGTGATAGCTTTTATGACCTGGTTTGCTTTTAGTATACCGGTACTAACATTTTATCTGCAAAACCTTTTATAAGTCCCATATAGTTCTCAGGTTATTCGTGAAGGGGGTAGTAAACACAGTTCTTTTAATCAGTTCTCATTAGTAATCTTGTGGATTGATTCAACTTGATATGTGAACCGCGCTTGGCTCTTAAATCCAAAACAAAAACCTCTAATTAGCAACAAAGATGGGGTTTTAGAGCAGTTCCAAGAATAGCATTGGTATTTCAACCATTCCTGCTTACATAATACCTGAAAGAATTCACCTTCCCAAGGTTTATTTCTAAATAAACTAAATGATATATAGTTTGATGTCCACACAGCTTAAGGGAACACAAGTCCAAGGTCCTCGTTGACGTACAGTAAAAGTTTCAATACTTTACTTTCTTCATTGCAGATTAATTTCTTGCCCTTCTATTGTGTTTGAGACCATCACTTGTGTTGTACAGAGGTAGTACTTGGCGCTACTACTACAGTCATCCATATTATACCAAGAACCGCTCAACTCAGTCAAGAGAAACAGCAGTCCATCATTATTTTAAGACATGAAGGTCAGTCATTAAGCATAGTCGCAAAATCAAACACTGTTACCAACCTCAGAAATCAACAATTACCAGGGCCTCAGATTAGAGTCGGCATAAATACTCCAGAGTTCAAGTAGCAGATGCATCTCAATGTCAACTGCTCAGAAGAGGTCATGGTCCATAGCATTCTCCAGTGGCATGTCAGCCCATATCTTTTGCGCTTAGTGGGAGCATCATTTGTTTGGACAGTGACCCGAAAACACATCTCCAATCTATGTAAAGGATATTTGACCAAGAAGAAAAGCGATGTAGTGCTGCGTCACATGACCTGGACTTTATAATCACCCAAGCTAAACCCAGTTGAGATGGTTTTGGATGAACTGGACTGGAACAGTCAACAAGTGCTTCATCATATATGGGAACTCCATAAAAAGAAGTCTACTTTAAATAATCTAAAATATAAAACATATTTTGTTTTGTTTACATTTTTTTTGTCTGCCACATACATGCACGTGTGTTATTTCATAGTTTTGATGTCGTCAGTGTTAATCTACAATAAAGAAAGTAACAAAAATAAAGAAAAACAAGAAAATGTGTCCAAAATTTTGACTGGTACTGTATAGTTCATTGTCCAAGTCCTCGTTGACGTACCTAAACTGTATTTAGTTGTTTCAAACTCAACTTTTCCGATAAATGTTGTGGTTCGGTACAACACACTTTTAGGCTCTTATGGCACATGATGTGGGCAATGATAGACGACATGTTTTCATCCAAGTTCACGTTTGCTCCTAATTTATCTAACTCCTGCTCGTGATGTTCAGGGTCTTCATGAGTTTTCCTGGGAAAAAGGGCTAGTTTCTCAGATCTGGGCCCTGAGCTGTGAAGACAGACAGACTTATGCTGGACTCGTCTTTCAGGGAAAACGCCAGCCTCACATTACATTGAGCTATGATAGCAAGGGCAGGGTGGTGGTGGTGGTGGTAGTGGGGGGGGACATCACCCTCGCCTGAGTCGGCGTTACGCTCCACTCACATTACAGCAAATGTTTCGCTGTGGGCGGCACGTCAGTTGAGGAAGAGCAGCAGAGAGAAGTTGAACAGCATCCTATTTTGTGCAAATCAAAACAGCGAGGAAGAAAACGCAAAAACCCAAGAATCAAAGCTTGTGTAAGGATTATTATTGACCAATCTTCACTCAAATAAGAGTAGATTCTTGAAGCTAAATAAGACCAATGATAGCAAAAGCAGCTGTGAAACACCACGGATCACTTGGATGGAGAGAACTGCGAGTCCTGAGACCTGGATCTATGGTTAACCACATCTGACGGATCCCTGAACTAGAAGAAAAGGTGGGAAAGGGGACGCAGGGGTGGTGGTGGTGGTGACTGCAAGTGTTTCTGGGAACATAAAACAAACGCTTGTGAAGCATGGGAAGGCACTGACTGATGAGGTCATGCAGAAGACATCATCTAATAAAGCCCAAAAAGTACCTCCAAAGACCATCTAAATGTCAAGTGTGTTGTTGGAGAGATTGATGTCCTCAGTGGTGCGGTGTAGGGGAGGATATGCCCCGTCTCAGATGAAGACCTCAGTAAACACTCAACTTTTCCTGCCTCATCTCCCCTGCAGCAGGATAGAGCCCTGTTGAAACTCTGGGTTTCTTTCCTTTGCCCATGTGCAGACTCAGCCAGCATCTCCACCGTGGAACATGAGTGAGGCTGGGATGAAAAAAAAAAGAGAAAAAACCCCAGACCACACCAGGAAAACAACGACTAAACCCTATTCTTTCAGACCACTAGCCAAGCAGAGCTCAATTGCACGCTACACCACCAACGGCCAAACTGTGGTCAACCACTCTGCCCTTCAAATGGAGAGCACCGGCTCCCCAAAAAAACATAACCTTTTCCAAAGGAGGTGAAAGACATGAGACACGAAAACACGCCTCTGATAAAACACTGTGTAATTGCATAACACTACATCGCGCAATAACACTTTGCTTCCATGTGCAACAGAGTTGAAAAGAACATCTGAAGTCCTGTATTGTGTTATCTAAGTGAAAAAAACAGCGTGGCCAGAGAGAATTACGGTTTGTCAATGTTTCCCATAAGTGGAGGAAACGGAAAATGCCGTTAGCAATGTGTGATCTGATTTATTGTGGAGAGCAGGGTAAATAATCGAAGGTGACTGGAGGGAGAGAACTGGAAGAGTCGGATAATATAATCACAGCGCCTCGCAGGATCGCCCTGGTTGAAGTGCGCAACGTCTGGATCGGCACCTATTTCAACAGGATCTGCTCAACATTTGACTTTGATTGATCTCGACAGACTATCTGTTTGAAAAAATCTCATACTCTTACTGTTGAGACATTTGACCCAATACATCTGGCGAGTTCAGGGATCCCCATGCAACGCCTCGTAAAGATAAATGTATAGAAATAAAAAAGTACAAGCTTGGCTTGTGGAATTGAACAGTGATTCCCAACTTGTACTTGTATAGTTGCCTTGTTGAGTAGCTTTTTATTATTATTTTGATTATGTGGCTCTGCCTCCGAGCCACAACCACCCCCAGCTGTAATAACTCAACAGCTGAAATAGATTAAATGCTAAAACAAATAATGATAATGTGTTAATAGCTAAACCATTGAAACAGTTAGTAAAAAGTAATAGATAAATGGCTGAAATAAATTAATTAATCTTATGCGTGAAAGCTAGTTATATTACAGTTTAAAAACATGCCAACATGGCTAAAAGTAAAGGCTAATGGCTGAAATCGATCATGCCAACTAAAAACAATGGATAAATGGTTGAATTAAATAACAGAGTTACAGGGTCAGGGTTACTTGTGGTTAAAAAGTATGTGGAAACTAGTTAACTAGTTAGTTATATAAGTAAACAGTTTAAAAAAGGACAGCTAAAAGTAATAGCTTAACAGCTAACATGGACAACGTTGGCTTAAATAATGTTAGGGTTACTTGTGTTTAAATTAATCAACTTGAGTTGAGAGTAATGGGTTAAATATAGATCATGCTAAGCTAAGAGGAATGGCTAAATGCTAAAGGGGATTTGAAACTGACAGTACAGACTGACACCTTTCAAAGTAACGAGTGAATTATTTAAATATATTTGCTAAAAGTATATCAATATGTATATGGCTGATGGAAATATTAACAACAGTAATGGATAATAAATAAAAAGCCTGTGTAGCCTAACATAAACGAGCATTCACAGTCAAGTAGCATTTATATATATGCTCTAAAAGCAGCGTCAAATCTGTCCGCCCTGACAACTGCTTTATAAACCAGTTGTTAAATAACATAATCCGTCCATATTTAGAACAAGACGGGTGGTGTTAATGAAGAGGTATTACAGCTCATCTGGCTGTACCTCAGTCAAAAATAGTTGGAGACAGAAGGTAGGTTAGGATGAGTTTTCAAGCTGTTGTAATTTGTATCCCTTACACGACGTCAGAGATTGAGAAAAGCTAACGGATTATCACTGAGAACAGGTCAAAATGCTTTAAACTATACATAACGCAGCAGCAGCAGGAGCAGGTGTGCATTATCCAGAGTTCATCTGTGAACTCATTCAACCCCAAATCCCCTCAGGATCCTGCAGTGTGCCCTTATGATCTCTAGGGGGCACATTTTCCCACAAACCTTACCTCTCCTGTCTATACTGATACCACAGGCTGCTTAGACTACATGGACCGAATGTAAACTCCCGTGAGGGCATGGAGTCCGGTTCCCCACCTAGATGCTGCAGCGTCAGGTTGCATCTTGGCAACGGCAAGAGTTCCCACAACTGCAGGGGACAGCGATGACAAAGCTAAGCAAACTTATAGTAGAGGCAACGCTGCCAAACCTAACAGAGTGATGGAGAGGTCATGAGCCTATACATGTCGGCATACACTTCCCCTCCCTCCCGGTTTCCTCCTCTCGTATCGGGGCTCAGTTTGTGTGGGCCGACTGAAGGTCCTCTCCTGTTAACTTGATCTATCCCTTGTTCCGCCTCTGTCTTCCTCCCGCGTCCCATATTTTCTCAACATGACAGAATTTAAATCTTTCAGCAGATGGAGCGCACTCCTGTTTTCTCTGGCTGGTCAAGGGAGGCAGGGGGAGTGGATGGGAGTTTAGAGGGGAGGGGAGACTCATTCAACTCGATCTCAAACAGCCTGATGTGGCAGGACAAGGACGACCATCTAACCGGTGACTGTCAAAGTGTTTAAACCAGTTATCAGCTCTACTATAAAGTCCAGCCGGCGAACCATGGCTACATTGATTTCAAACAATGTGTTTTGTTTCCTTCCTTCAAACTCAACACCAATGTTTAGGTTGTGTAGCTGAAGCTGGATGTTTCATTTAATGTTCATTAACCTTTGATAACATTTCCATCATTATATATTGAGTTTTAGATATGTTACTCATCGCCATACCGTAATAAATTCAAATATAAGTGAGTATGAACTTAAGGATTTCTATTTAAATCAGCGAGTTGATTCAGTTTTTATGTATGCTGTTCATTCTCAGCAGGTTTTGGCCTGTTTGCAGATGTCACTTTGGACCTTTTGGGAAACTGTGACGCACGTTTTCCACTATTTTCTAACATTGACTGAAAGATTCGGTATAATAATCATTAGCCGGTCATCACCTGCCTCCAACTTCTGCTTCTAGTATCAAAATTACTAAAGTATTTATAACCTTTACAGATGTAAGAACTGGGCCCAGTGCTGCAGCACAGGCTTGCATATTGCAGGAGAACCAGCCTGCTGATGTAGAAAGGGGGGGCGTGTGTCCCTGAGGTGACCCTGGCTACCGACACACTTTTTCCCCTCCTCTTGCATTAATTGAAAAGGAAAATTTGGGGACCTTGTTATAGGTCCCCCTTAGAGAGGAAAATCTTTCTGCAGCTAATTGGATTTCCATATTTAACCAATTAGCTAGAAAAGCTACAGAGCAGCTCTGTGCTTACGCACAGTCACACCGGAGCATGTTGTGCTTAGCATCATGTTTCACTGTGGAAACACAGTCAGGACTTTCTGCACCATTAACAGAGAACAGAACTGAAAATCAGAAGCTGGGGAACACACACACACACACACACACACCAACACACACACACATATACACACACACACACCAACACATGGAAATAAAACGGTTTGGACCTGCAAGTGTGGTCATCACTGACGGAAGCAATTTGTTTCCCCTCCGTGGGCTCGAACACCAAATGGTTAATGTAGCTGGTGTGGCCCTCCATCACCTAGGCGACAGTACAGGAAGAAAATATGTAAACAAAAAAAAAAAAAACACGTGACAAACAAACAAATGTCAACACTGTGTGCGTCTACGTTTCCTCTATCGCCAAGTACCAAACGTCAGGGATGAGTTAAGAAAGTCTGATGCCGGCTGATACGAGCGCAGTTTGAGGCCAATGTGCTCCAGCTGTTGCACTACCTTGACTTCGTGTCTGTCCTGAAGGTCAGAAGTCAACAGGCGAAGCTTTCTGTCGGCGGCGGCCGTGCAAAATCTGCAAAAAAACAAAAGAGGACATAAAAATTAGAAGATTTTGGGTGCCTGAAGCAGCGATGTTAACAGACCACACAGGAATAGAATATAATATTAATTAGTGTATAATATGAATCATTGTGTTTTTGTTGTCCTAAAATGAGCCCTTTAGATCTACAGACAAATCACTGATCTAGATATGGACTTTGTTTTTTTATGTGAATTTCACAGCCAGACTTTTTCCTACATGCAAAGAAGGAGAGGCTGACACAGGACTCACACCGGACGCGGAACGGAAGTGGAACGGTTGATGTGAAGTTGTAAAAAGCTACATGAACTGCGTTTTGTGTTTTATTTTGAAAGGGGGCGGAAGTTTATTACGTTAATTCTGTGTCGGATTTCCTGTCTGGTGCGCAGTGCTCTGGTGAAATTTACGAGGTTCAGCCAAGGCTCGCGGAAAAAATAGAAATGCAACAGAAAGCTCACGCCGTGGCGCGGAGAGCCGCTTCTGAGCCGCGCCCTGTGTGAGTTGGCCTTGAGGAGGTGTAGGAGAGTATTCAGTTGGTTGCAATCTGCAGCTTCACTGCTAGGTGGCACTAAATCCTACACACTGGACATTTAAGGCTTAAAGTTATGCATAATTAAGAGCACGGACGCGTTGATGGACAGTTAGGTGGCTTATTTGAGCAACCAGGTCCGCAGATGATCCACATCTTTGCCGATTTTTAGATCATTTTAAAAAGATAGTCAGAGCCACCACAGTGAGCTTCACAACTCTCCAGAAACCTGTGGGTGAGGTCACGGATACGCCGCCCATTCGTCATATTATCAGTGGGTAGAATAAGCCGTAGCAATCTGAAAATCAGGCGCACTAATAAACAAAGAGAGAACATCAATACGAGAGTCAGGCGGTATAGACCCGATGACAGACGACATCTCCTTCTGCAGTACAAGCCTGCAGCCGCCCGGACTGACACCTCTGGATGAGAGTGTCAGTGTGTGTGTGTGGGTGTGTGTGTGGTAAAAACTTGGACGGCGATTAGAGCAAACGCTGCCAGGGAGATTCTAATTGCAAGCTAAGATAAACAGGCAGAAAAACAAGATCCCTCACGCCATTCACGCATGTCTCTGTTCAAAAACCTACGCAGAGCCAGGCAGAGGACTTTCCCCTCTAATCAGTCGTAGTATACACCAGCGCCTGCAATTATTCACACAATTACACTAACTCACTTATGACAAGAAAAACACACACATATCACCAGAATAAACAGACAAGCGGTTCACACATTCGCAGTCGCAGGCACAGATGGATTTGGCATGATGTCACTACAAACACCCTTAACATGCTTCAGGGTATTACTGCTACAGTAGATTAGATTATATTAGGAAAGGCCCTCTAACCCCACATTAGTGCTGTACTTTGGAGTAAAGCATGGAACACATTCTGCTCCTTTTGCTTTAATGTCAGAGCCAGTTTCTTTATCGTTCGGTACGTTTGAGCACAGACAGACAAGAGTTTATCCTTTCCGATGTGATATCACCTCAACAGACAGGAGAACTTTAAAATGTTGAACTTGAACTTTCTGTTATTATCCCATGAGCTGCAGCCAGCAGCCGTTATCCTAGCATAAAGACCGGACCACTGACTGAGCATAAAGAATGGACAGTGTATGCGTCACCCACAGGTTTCTGAAGGACGCTGACCACCACCATCTTGCCAGTCTCGTCTCTTCTGCCTCCCGGCTAATCTAAAAATCAGCAAAGACGTGGATCATCGGTGGACCTGACACCTAGTTGCTCAAACAAGCCACCTGTAACAACACCTACCTGTCAATCAAAGCGTCAATGCTGTTAATTTACAACTTTAAGCCTTAATATAATGTGAACAGGTGAGTTGTATATAAATTCACCCTCAGTACAGTTGTCATGAACGGGGAAATTAGCTACAGAGACCAAAACAGTTTTTTGTACCATGCCGGTAAACATGTTTATTTCTGCTGTGAAGTTGGACATTTGAACATGGGGACTTATGGAGACTGACTCACTTCTGGAGCTAGCCTCAAGAGGATGTTTGAGGAACTGCAGTTTCTGTACTGGCTTCAAAAAGTCATGGCCAGTGTGGCGGGGAGTACAGTATCCTAAAGAGGTGGTCTTCTTGGTAAAGTTTGGCTCCTGGCATCTCGGGGCTGAGTCAGTTCGGTTCGCTACTTAGCAATCTTTCCATCATAAAGTCTGTAAATCACCTCGGTATTGTAGAAGCTGTGCTCAAACCCGGTCCGGTTTTACTGAGCCCGGTTCCGTTACATGCTAACGGCAGATTCAAGTAGCAGCAGATGGAAAAGCAGCAAAAATATTCTGTATAAAATCAGATTCAGTGTCATCACTGTATGAAGTTAGAAAATTGTGCATTTATACAGTAATCAGTGAGCCCTGGCCATAGATGCACGTAGCAACCCTCAAAATCACTGAGTACAGGATGAATCATCAGATAAACTACCATCAAGAATATCTAAAAAACTACTTTTTTGTCACTGTTGGGCCAAATACTGAAGTATAAGTGCTAAAAACATCAATTTTGACTTTAAGCTACATTATTTCATACAATATTGTGTATGTAGGTTTCACCTCTGTTTGGACAGAAAGTCTCTGCCGTCGTTCCACATGAACTTTCTTCAGACCAAAACACGTCCAAATAGCAGATGTAACATTTCTCTTTCCACAACAGCTCCTCTTTACTCCTCGTTAGCTTGTTTTTCCATTGTACGCTGAACAAATCTGCCCCGGGAATGACTGCGATTCTCTAGTTGCTACCAGTGACCACAGCGTAATGAAATAAAGCTGTCAAGAGGGGGGCTTGTTTTCTTACAATCAGCCATGCCATGGCAAACTTTGATATATTATATCATATAATATCATAGCATCAGCAAGGCATAGAATACACTGGTGCTAAGTCGACCTGGGTGTTGACCTTGGGTTGCAGCGTGTCTGAACTTTGTTTACTCGTACACTCTTTAAGCGAGTTGTTCTACATGTGCCTCTTTCTAGTAAAGACCGTAAAATCAGTGTATTTGGTGGCAGCCAGTCGTTCTGCGTGGTGTTACAAGCTGCTGTGGTGGATGGTGGCAGCCCCCTTTCTTCTTCTTCTTCTTCTTCTTCTTCACCCCTCCATCCCCCTCTCACTCTCTCACTCTCTCACACTCTCTCTCTCTCTCTGGGCCCCTGCTTGAGGCAAGCCCGTGAGAATGTTGTACTTTTCCTGGAAGGCACGGCTACGTGCAGATCGAAGGGAGGGATGGAACCTGAGTGGGTAGTCATCAGCGCAATAACATGTGCGCACGTCACGGGGCTGGCTCGAGGACCCTGTGGAGTAAACCACAGAAGGCCAGGAATTATCGCTGCCTTTCCTTTTCAATTACAGAAAGCTTAAACACCTCCGGGGGGACCGCGAAACCTTCCCATCCACCACTCCAATTAGGAGGAAAACTCTTGCTTTCTAACAATCTACAGTTAGGTTTACTTCCCTCCTGTCCAAGACCACCTGAAATAACTTGGCTCACATCCTGGCAGCTGCAGTGTGACAGTGAGAGGCGGTTATGACTACTTTCACACAGCGCGGGCTGCTGTGCTTTCTCTACAAACTGCCTCTTGTTCTTGGTCATAAGAGGAGTGTTTGTGAATAATCATCCTGTTCTGTTTAAAGATGTCAGGTTTCTGATGTGGGAGTGAAGCACGGCTTCCTAATCCTGTTACAATGGCCCCGATGAGCCCTTTGCATAACGAAGAGCTGCAGATGTCCCGTCATGAACACCTTTAAACTTAATAAATATTAATAAAAAAACAGCCTGCTGTGATAATAAGGTCATTATTTAAACTGACTTAGCATATGTGTCAACACACTTCACATGATAGATCGATGGCTTAGCTGGTAGACAGTCCATCAAACATAACACTGAATCCCCAACTCATGTGTGTATGTGGGGAAAGAACGGAAATTGCATCTCTTAAATAAGATGCTAACAGTACGTGGTTCATGTGCAAGAAGTACGGAACGCTTTACAGCACTAACCGAGTTGCTGTCAGCTCATGTTAGCTCAGTTTGCCCGCACTGTGAGCTCAGAGCACTGAGGGAAGTTAGTGTTTGGACCACCGGGAAGAAGAAGAAGAAGAAGAGGAGGTTTATAGGTGAATGTGGAGTCGCTGTCGTGCCAGAACAGGAGCTGGGGCAAGTAACCAGGCTCAGCAGCCTCTATGGGTATAATGGCAGAGGAGAAAAGACTGAAGAGGACGCTGACGGAGGAAACTAAGAAGAGAAAAGGAGAGAGTGAGCGAGCAAGAAGCCGCTGGACAAGAGTAAATCTGGAACTGTTGCCAAGCTGGGCTGCTTGTGTTGTTTTTTAACATAAGCAATGTAATCAGAACAAATACTCGAGTACAGCTGTCCATATTTACCACAGTGGGATTTCTACACAGTGTAGCTTTAATGGGCCAGTTTACCCAATATAAAACACAATTTTCCTCTTACCTGTAGTGCTATTAATCTATTTAATTGGTTACTGTGTGTGTGGCGTCACTCACATGCTGTCCATCTTTGATGCTGTCAGTTCATGTACACACATTTCAACTTCATGCAGTTTGCAGTCAGAGGCCCAGATACTACAGATATTAAAATGCCGCCCTGTGCTGTGTAACTCAGTGGGAGCCAGACCAAATGAAAATAAAGCAGCAGTACCTGATATTGGGTATCCTGTCCAGCCGGGACTCAGGGCTCCAGGCCAGGGCGTCAACACGCAGCTCATGGTGGAAAGCTCTTAGAACATTGAATTCAACTCCCTCAATCTCCATGTCCTCCTCCTGCGGGAACAAGTGTGTGTTTAGGAAATACTTGGTGATACTGTTGGTAAACCGGTTTGTGTGAAGCTGTGTGAGTCTCTAACCTGGAATAAGCAGGTGCCCACTACGACATACTGGTTTCCACCATAGGCCAGGAGAGAAGCAGCAGTACCGGAGCTGAAAGGACTGAATTCGACCACATGAACGTAGTCCTCGCATGTCACCGTGTAACTGGGACTGCGGCTCGAGTCCTCCTGCATGATGTGCGTCCCAGTAAAGTCAGCACTTACACTGTAAAACAAGAAAATAGGTATGATCACTCAAATCATGTTAATCGCTGCGAAAAGAGCAACGTCTGCTAAATAAATCAGCTGACACTGAATGAAATTATGCATCAGCTTGAGCTAACGTATGTCAGAAACAATATAATACGGTAGCCGTTCCTTTAATCTCTACCTACATTAGATGTTGCATTAATATGATGAAGTGCCTTTATTTGTCAGTGCATTAATTAGCTAGATGAGACAAAAACAGCCATTCCTGTCTGTTATTCTGTCTACAGCCTAACTTAACTGTACATATTGTTTTATCCCTATTTGCAGTTTTATTTCTTATTTTTATTAGATATTTTATTTGGCTGCACATGTTAAGAGGGTTTTTACTGAACTATATCTGGCCCCCTTTGATTCGGCAAACACAAAACACACAAATAAGTTTGTTTATTTGAGATATAATCAACACTAGATACTATAAGGGCAAACTTTAGATGGAGGTCACATCGATAAATGAACGCACAATGAACGAGTGAATTTAGCAAAACAATAACTAACATACTCACATATTAAACCAGGCGGTGTACAGGTGTACAGCTGCATTAGGAGGGCTCGTATTCGAGTTATTTTGGTGTAAGGCGAGCTAACTTTAATATGTGTTACTCAGATCCTTTTACAGAGTCACAGATCTGGATCTTACGAGTCATTTGAGTCAGTTCCACGGCATTAGACTACAAATAGGCTAAATAAATACAAATTTTAGACCTATTATACGAGGACAGGGCAGCCCACTGTTTGTGAATTTGAAATTTTGCATTTGTCTTATTAAAAAGAAATATGAGGCTGTAAGTAGTGCGCAATGTTTTTTTATTTAGCTGGCATTATATTCAGCGGACACAAATAGAATATTGTATTCTCATAACTCACAGTGAGCATCACTCATTCAATTGTAGATACAGTAATTAAAATAAATATTTTCTATTCTTAGGTTACCCAAGGTCCCGTGTGGGCCTTGAGATCCTCAGCAGTAATAATTGTTTGTCTTTGACTAGGTGCCAGTCTATCTCAACACTGTGGTGTCCCAAAAAGACCTGTTGCTCCCTTCTTAGACATAATAGATAGCTTGATGTTAATCTTCCAATCTGCGTAAACAGACATCTGTGTCTCCAGACTAGAATATACTGACAATAACACCTGTATGAATAAAAACCTTTGACTAATTCTGGGTGTATTGTATTTGTGGTGTTATCTTGGGGGTTTAAAGTCGATCCACCAGGATGAGTTGGGCTCGACTAAGGCATCTCTCCTTGATCAAGCGTCAATAAATAATACAGCATAAGACATCAGAGGGACACTTTCTTCCTTCCTGACTTCACCATTGACCTTTGACAACATTTTGTCCACAACACTTGGACAAGAGATAAACAGAACAGGAACACCCACATGTGTAATTAAAATTTTTAAAACGTGTCACATTTACTTTATTCTTCTTTTATTTCACCATATTAACCTACTGGGTTTTCACCTAGTATGTGTTTATGATTGATAATAATTTATGTTTTTGTCAAAAGTAGCTTATTATTGCATATTTTAGTGAAAACTGTCAGTTATTAAGACCCCTGTTTTAAAGCGTGGCGAATATAATAATAATATTAACGACATATATAATGCTGCAGTTTAAATTACATATTTTTAAAGCCTGTGAGGAACATGAAACATGTTTGTGTTTTAAATAAAGTCTGTCTTTAAGCTACAGACTGAAGCTAACTGACCGTTAGACACACAAAACTTGACGTAACTTGATTTTTTTAACAGTTTAACGCCCCGGCTGACAGATTAATAATTACCTCTTGGTTATGAGACTCCGTGTCGGGATGCAGTGTTAATTAATATACTTTCAAAAACCTTGTTTTCAAGGATTTGTTTTTCAAGGACCTTTCTTGAATCAAACGGTGCGCGTGCTTCAGACGTTTGCAAGCTCGTTCCGTGTTGGACTGTACCATTGAGGACAAACGTCAAGGGGGAGGACGTAAATTAAAAACATTTAAACCCAACGTCGTGATATATTGTTATATTATTAAGCTATTTAAGTTTATCTTGTGTAAAATACTACTTTTACACAGAATTATAAATCTATAATGAAGGAGAGATATGTTTTTTTTTGTTTTTAACTGAACCGCTCCCGTTGGTGTCTCCCACACGCTGATTGGTCGAAAGGCACAAACGTCATCTGCAGTTTAAAAATTCAAAACAGCTGCCTGTGTGTTGTGGACGTGTCTGCACGGACTCTACGACAAATATTTAAAGGTTTGCACCATTAAATTAACATTTTATGTGATTTAATGAAGCCATACATATAAGATGATCTCAGTTATATATGTAAATATGTGTTTTAATTGTTATTTATCTCAGTAGCAGAGGTCAATGAGGATTTCCTTTCACCAGTTTGGTTATTGTCTGCACTAAAACCTGGTTATTTAAATGTTGTTTAAGCCTATAAACTGTCTGAACATTTTGTCACTTTGCTGCTGTTTTTTTAGGGGTGAACATGGACCGTCTAAAGGTGATGATTAAAGTCTTCAGGAGAGAGTGCCACAGGGTTTTACGCTCCGAAAGGACAATCATCTATGGAACGGATGAAATGCTGATGTTGCTGCAGCTGGCTATGGCTGAAGTTAACAAGCAGGTAACCTTTGATTGGTTTTATTTTGTTGAATCCTGCAACAAGGACACATTTTGTGGCCAAAAGTTCGCACACGCACAGCACAAAACTGAGAACATTTACATTAAAGCAGACACAAAAGTGTCAAAAACTGCAGTTTCTCAAATGTCCACTTGAGGCTGGCTCCAGAAGTGAGTCAGTCTCCATAAGTCCCCATGTTCAAATTAGAAATAAACATGTTTACAGCCTGGTGCAAAAAACAGTTTTGGTCTCTATAGCTAATTTTCCCGTTCATGACAACTGTACTGAGGGTGAATTTATATACAACTCACCTGTTCAGTTTATATAAAGGATTAAAGTTTTGATTGACAGGTTGGTGCTGCTACAGATGCCCTTTTTTTTGAGCATTCAGGCACGGTTCAGCCTGCCGATGCAGGACTGCCAAGTTGGCGGTGGCCCAAGCCACAGATTTTGAGCTTCAAAACACTTTTAAAAACGTCACTCATACGCACAGTCAGAGATAAAAAGATGCCGAACAAGCCGTAAATCAAACAATATCAGTTTAAGTATTGGCACCGTGGCAATTCTGTCTCCAGGTCTTTCAAGAAAGAATCAGGAACATTCAAGCAAATCAGATAATAAACCATTCAAATACCATCTGGCCAATTTCTAAGATAGACTTTTTATTTTCTACAAATGTACATGGTGGATCAGAACAATACTATGAATTTAAATAGGCTGAGTCCTTCCTGCAACGTCCCGGTTCTGACCGGCCTCTGTGAGACCATACGGTTCAGACAAAACGAGTACTGTCCACCACACTTTTAAGAAATAGAAATGCTTAGAATATAGGATGAAAAGGCAACCAGAGAACTGCAGTGAGCGCACCTGCGAGTTGCTAAACCAGACCATGCAACACCATATCGAACACAAACAAAGGAACGTTAGGTCAAAAAATGTGCGTTTATACACCTGTAAACAAACTATGTTTAGTTGATTTTTGGGTTCAAACATGATATATATCCTTTCTGTTGTTGCTGTTAGTTATCTGGCGGCCCCCAAAAACGATTCTTTACGAGCCCAGTTTACATCATCATCACAGCCTAGTTCAATTGAACCATCAGGCTGACTGTCATCACGTCTATAACTGATGACATTACCGCAGATTTCCGGCTGAGACCGCTCATGGCCCATTTTTGGACTGCGGGAGAAGGTCCTTTCTGCTTTTGAACTGATTGGTTCCAGGCTGTCTGTAATTACGGCTGCTGCTTTCACTGTTTTCTCTCTTCCTGTGACAGCACGGCGCAGAGTTCAAAGTGGCTCTGAGTGATGTCCTGATGGCCTGGAAACACTTACTGTTAGACAAACTTCACCTGCCACCCCCCAACTTTGCACGCTTGGAGAACTATGATCTCATCCTGAAGGCATACGAATCCTTCCTGAAGCGCTCCAACACTGTGGACCTGGTTGATATCCTCTTCATGTACAAACAGCTGAGGCTGGTGGACTTGGACCCGGAGGAGCCTATGAGCCCGGTGAGAGAGAGAGAGCTGGTTGATTGTGGATGATCAGATTTGGCTACTGAGTTTCAAGATTAATCTATTTTATCTCTCTAATCGTTTCTTTCTTTTGTATTCTTTCGCCAAAGATCCAGCTGTTTGAGTTCTTATCAGGCAACGTGGAAGTCTCAGAGTTGCCAGACTCCTCGGTCCCGTCAACACCGTCTAGTAAAAGCAGGTCCTGCAGCCCACAGGTAGGCCCAGTCCTGCTTTCATACACTGATTTTAAAAAGGTGCAACTTAATTCATAAGAACACCCCTTTCTCTCCATGGTTTTCACATGTGCATTCACTCTCTCGGTGTACTTGTGTCTGCAATCCCTCCTGCTCTTTATTGACAGGAACACTATATCATATCGCTTAAGATTTAAGAGCGTGATGTGAATTCAATTCAGCCAGGCAGATGTTTAAAACACAACACAATGTGGGGCTGTACAAGAGCTTCTGTAACAGAGCCACTCTTCTCCGTCACTTGTGAATTTATGAGTTTTTAGCGGAGTCTTGCTGCTGCTGCTTCCACCAGCAACAGTGATGTAATTTTTTTTTTTTTTTTTTTTTTGGAGTTTAATACGAGCTGTCAGCTGCTGTTTTTAGTGTGTGTGTTTGGGTTTTTTTGTACTCAGGCAATAAAGCTACTTCCCCCTTTTTTTAGTAGTTCATAAAGACAACACAGGCTGGACTGGAGCCAGATGTTTTTACCAAAGAGCTTTTCTCTGAAGAAAACTGATAAGGCAGGTCTGTCAGTTAGCCTAGCTTAGCATAAAGACTGGAAACAGGGGGGTCAAATGGCTCAGACCAGCACCTCTAAATACCCTCGTTCGCTTCCCTGCTGAGAGTTAGATGAGAATATCCCTGCCACACTCGTATCCCTGCCACACTCGTATCCCTGCCACACTCGTATCCCTGCCACACTCGTATCGCTGCCACACTCATATCTAGAGCTAAGGCTAGTTAGCTTAGCACAAGGGCAGGAAATGGCTAGCCTCACCCTCATCCAGGGGTTAAAATCAACCTACCAGAACCTCTAAATCTGTATTTGTTTTCCTGCTGAGAGTTAGATGAGAATATCCCTGCCACACTCGTATCGCTGCCACACTCATATCTAGAGCTACGGCTAGTTAGCTTAGCACAAGGACAGGAAATGGCATCTCAAAATAGCTAACCTGACCTCCGTCCAGGGATTAAAATCAACCTACCAGAACATCTAAATCTGTATTTGTTTTCCAGCCGAGAGTTAGACAAGAATATTGCTGCCACACTCATATCGCTGCCACATTCATATCTAGAGCTACGGCTAGTTAGCTTAGCACAAGGACAGGAAATGGCGTCTCAAAATGGCTAACCTGACCCCCGTCCAGGGGTTAAAGTCAACCTACCACCTCTAAATCTGTATTTGTTTTCCAGCTTAGTTAGACATTGTTGCTACACTCTTATCTGGAGGTATAGCCGGTTAGCCTAGCTTAGCATAAAGACTAGAAACAAGGGTGGCAGCTGGCTTGGCTCCGGCTTAAATCAGCCTTTCAGCACCCAAAACACCGTTATTTGCTTTTCTGCTGATAGTTGGTAAGACTATCGCTGCCACATTTGTATCTGGCGTTAAGGCCAGTTAGCTTAGCCTAGCATAAAAACTGGCAAAGAGTTCAAATATCTTCCTTCAAACATCGCTAAAGCTCACTAATAAGATATATAATGTGTTAAATTAGTGAGCTTTAGAGTTGTTTTGAAGTTTGGCCAATGCTAAGCTAACTGTTTGTCCCAGTCTTTGTGCTAAGCTAAATTCATATTTAGTAGTGGTGTCAATCTCCAACAAAATGAAATTAATTGTTTTTATCTCATCGATAGGTGAAGACGGCAGTAAGAAGAGTTTTCTGCTCCTATCTAAATTTGCTCGTGAACACCAAAAACGACTTGGCCTTGGCGCTGACGCTTGACGTCCCGAGTCGCGCTCTCGGACGACAGGCCTTTACCGACCTGAAGCACGCTGCACAGAACAACAACACTTCCCTCTTCTTGGTAAGACGTGCACAGGCTTTACACATTAAAACCTAAAAGCTATGACATTAAAATTAGAGTAAATTCTCTCGTGTGACACATTTGGGTCTCGTTTCGTGTTTTCGCAGGCTGTGACATCTTTTGTGCGGGCCGTCCAGCTCGGTGGGAAAGGCTACGCTCCAGCTGAGTCTGACCCACTGAGGAAACATGTCAAAGGCCTGTCGGACTATGTCCAGTTTCTAGACAACCTGGAAGAAATACTGGGAGAGATTCCCGACCCAAGGTACACAATGCAGCTTAACACAAGCTTCCACTCGCTGCCTGTCTTACTGTTTTTTGGCTGTGAATGTTGGGAGGCCGGGTTGTTCTCCGTTCAGGGCCGAACTGTAAATTCTTGGTGCATTCCAGCTGAACTTTTGAATTAAAACCAAATTGTAGTCGTAAAAAAAATGTCTTGAGTTGTAATTCAAATTTTAGACAAAGACAGAAGATGTGAATGACTTGTACAAAGTTTGTAGATCTTAAGCCTTTTATAGTTGATTCACTTGAATAGATGATGTCAGCTAATATTACTTACTAGTCCAATAACAACAAGCTTCTTCACCAATGATCAGTCACTCTCTCTTTTTCTCTCCTTAGCTTTCACTGTCAACGTCCTCTAGTTGTTTCACTTGTTTTTATGTCCATAGAGGCCACTGAGTCTGGTTGCCCAGCTCCGGTTCTGGCACGACACTGGTTTCCCCTCCCCATCAGCATCCCCCCTTGGCTGAAAACCTCCTCCTCTTCTTCTTCCTGGTGGTCCAAAACACCTGTAGTACAAACGCGAACACCCCCCCAGTGCTCTGAGCTCATACAGCTAACAAACTGAGCTACCATTGACTAACAGCAGCTACAACTGGCAGCAGTTTCCTTCACTGTCCATCAGGAAACTCTGTAAATCACAGCGAGAGTTGAGGCGGAGCAGCCAGAAAACCAGAAACATTTTCTCCATTAAAATATGATCCAGTTTCACCAAAATCACTGAAATAGTTGGTGATGTACGAATGTCAGAGACACCGTTCACCTGATTTCAAGTCAGTGCAGCGTCAACATGATTTTAAAATCTGTTATTTTATGGAGGAAAAAGGGATAATTACAGAGAGAGAGATGCTTCCAGAGCCTTTCCCAGTACTCATGTCCCTGGTACTACAATACTTTGAAACTCTTTGTCATATTTGTGTCTGAAATCGATCTTCGGATCACCATGGGGCATGCAGAAGAATTCTCAGAAGTCATAAGGACTGGACCGCTTGACGCTTCCACCAAGCTGCGAGGAGTTATTGCATTCGTCTTGTCTGTGGTCCAGTCAGAGACACGCTCAATTTCTAAAGGCATCTACAAAGTAACCAAAGTCACCGCAGTGTTGTGGTTTTTCTCGAAATGTGCATTTTTTGAATGATCACATCTTTCATTTTCTTAAAAGTTCAGCATTTTGGCACAGAGAGAGAGAGAGAGAGAGGAGAAGATACGGCGGCTCGCACGCACTTCCACAATGACTTCACTTCACATTCTCGCAGAGGTCGCCGCTTAATTGCAACTTTACCCTCTCCTTGCTACCTTTACTAGGAGCCAGTGTTAAGTGGACCTACTGTAGGAGTGTGGCGGATTACGTGGCACTTGTAGTTATTGCGGAGACCAGTTATCTGGTCTGACTTTGGGTCTACCAGGACCTCTAAAGCTGACTAATACATCCTATCTAGTTTGTTTAATCTGTACAAAAACAATTATTACAATGGGTGCAGTGCCAGACACAGTAACTCTTGACCCGTTCACGAATATATATAGTTTCACAGGAGTAAATGGAGGATTTGTTTGTCTGCATTTGTTGCACTTGTGCTTCTTTTACGTACGTGTGTGTGTTCTAGGTAATCCCTGTGCATCATTGTGGCTCACTGATGTGTTTTTAATAGTGTTTTCTGACAACTGTGGCACGGACAGAAAATATATCAGGCTTTAGTCGTATACATCCGCGGGATTTGATGACACATCACTCAAGTTTTTTTTCTCCAAAATCCAGACTTGAAATCCTGAAAGCTTGATGGTTAGAGCAGTCTTTTTCCTTCGGCTGTCAGCGATGAATCACCTATTTGTAGTAGTTAATCCTGCGTTTGCTTGTACGAGCAACTTTCCATTTCAAATAATGCGCCCGTTACAAAACACTGAGGTTTATTTTATTGTAGTTTAATACTCGCACAAACATATTCAAATCCCAGAGAAAATCATCCTGAGCAGATTAGGGGGAAGTTTAGACACTTCCAAGAAAAAGTTCAGCACGCTCCGGTATCTGGCAGTGCCTGAGGTCAAATACGGAGAAGAAACTTCTGATTTATGACAGAGGGGGATTTTCTTTGAATTGCTTCACTTCTTCTTGCAATTTCAAGTTCAGGTGTGTGTGTGTGTGTGTTTTCCTCTGCACCACGGCTGATTCTCATGAATTGAATTAAATTTTGAGAGTTGAACTGAACTCAGCTCCGGGTGGGGGGTCTCGCCTCGCTTTGCCTCGCCTCCAGGAGCGTTTCCAGACGGATGCATCGGCCTGTGCGCTGAAATCACACCTGTGATCACGAAAAATCCACCTGTCCCATCGCAGCTCGTTATTTCCCGTCAAAATACCTGTAATGACTCCCATCTAAAGCTCCTCGCGATACCATCTGGATTGCTAAAGCATGTTCATCTCTGCTACATCAAAGTCTCCGTTAAATAACCGGTCCCCCCTCTTACTTTGATGAATTATCCTCAAACCTGGAGCTCCGCAGATCATTGTCCATACTCTTACAGATTATTTTGGATGTCAAAGCACTTGGCGCCACAACAAAAGTGGTTATCAGAAATGATCAGTCATGTCAGGGGAGGGGTCGAGGCTTTGAGGTGAACAGTCCCAGTAGCGTTAACAACACATCGTGATGTTTGTGTAATAGTGGATTCGCCTCTCGCTGCTCTGCTGAGGGTTCTCAGTTCACGCAGGCCGATGAGAGCGCTCCACGTCTGATGAAACGCTGATGAACTCGGCCAACATGTGTCTTTCAACAAGGCAGTGCCTTTACGCTCTCAGCGGAGTACTTTTATTTCCTCATACAAACACCTTCTACGGAGAGTTCAGGGCCCCTTGTTCGCCGAACATCTGTTTTCCCAAATGATTCTGTTACGGAGCCCGAGGTCAGGGTCGGACCGCCGCCCCTCCACCTTACTGCGATCTTTTTCTCGCGTGCACTTGACTGTTTGGAAACGTACAGAAGTGATATGTTGCTATGATTTTTGGACAATTCGACGCAACAAAGACGAGCGCGTGGAAAAAAAAAACTATATAAAGAGGGAAAATCCTGGAGTTTCTCTGCTGACAGTCCATCGGTGAGCGCGGTGACAGTGCCCAGGGTGACATTAACAGGGATTTGGAGCATATTTTCTGCTTCATAACTGTTAACATTGGCAACGCTGAGTTACAGTGAAATAAAGCTCGACTGGATGTTAACACTGCAACAATTACTCTGAGCCCTTAAAGTCAGTGTCCAATTAATTGAAAGTGAAGCTGCAGTATATCTTTTGAAGACATTCAGACGAAGGCCCTGGCTTTTCTGGGTTTTCAGTTTTAGGAGAGAGTTATTCATGTTGGCAAATATTGGCTGAACTCTTGAACACTATTAATTCCATCCAGATGAAAACCTGTATGTGTGTCTGTGTGTGTGTTCTGCAGAAGAAAAGAGCATCGCTTTCCAAAACAAATTCAAGCTTTTTTCTTTCTTTCTTTCTTTCTTTTCTTTTTCACAATGCAGCCCTCTCAGCAGATTGTTATTGTTGACTGTCACTGTTTCAATCCTCCCAGCGTATGTGGAGCCAGGCTGGTGGCCGCCATCAGGGCAGCGCTGGTGAAGGGACGCAGCAGCGAAGACGCCGTGTACGCTGCAGCCGAAGAGACGACCAAGGAGCTGAAGGAGAGGATCTGCCAGCTCCACCAGATCCAGAAACAGACCGCTAATGGGAGCGGAACGGGGATAAGCCCTGCCAGGGTAATGTATAACCTCTGCTCTCCAGCCAGCCAGCTACAATTTTTGGCTGTTATGTCTACATACGTTCACACAAAAGCCCACTTCATCTTCTTATACAGTCAGCCATGTGAGCTCGACAGTGCGCTGATTGCGCTTGTGTTGCCGTTCCTCTCCAGCCAAAGGCGTATGCGGTCAATCATGCCACGGCGTACGGAGGTCGGGACACTGTGAAGGTGCTGATGGCTCTGCTGGATGAAGAAGCGTCGGCTCCTCCGTGCCAGAACAAGGCGGACCTGTTGTCCGAGGACCAGCCAGTCCTGAGCGGGGCTGAGGGGACCAGCGTCCTCATGTTGTTCAGGTTGGCACAAGCTGGGCTTAAAACTGAAATCCACTTTTCTAACAGGGAGGTCTAGTTATGTTGGCAGGAGCTCTAGGGGTGTCAGTGTTGGCCATACATTAATTCATCCATCCACTTCCTTCCTGGGTCGGGTCGTGGTGGCAGCAGGGTTTAGCAGGGCGCTCGAGACGTCCTTCACCCCAGTAACACATTCCAGTTCCTCCTGGGTGATCCCAAGGCATTCCCAGGTCACATGAGTTATAAAGTCCCTCCACCCTCGAGTAGGATCCGCCCGAACCACCTCAGCTGGCCCCTTTATTACGTGAAGGAGCAGCACCTTTACTCCGAGGTTCCTCCGGGTATCTGAGCTCCTCGCTGAGTCCAGCAACCCGATGGAGGAAGCTCATTTTGGCCACAATCTCATTCTTTCAGTCTTTACCCAAAGCTCATGACCATAGGTGAGGGTTGGAACATAGATGGATTGGGAAATCAAGAGTTTGCCGTCTTCTTGGTCCGGTATAATCGTCTGCAGCACCAACCCTTACCGGTCCATCTCACACTCCATTTTCCCATCACTCATGAACAAGAACAAGTGATACTCCTTCGCTCAGCAGCGAATCAAGGCCTCAGACTTTTAGGACCCTGTTGCAAATCACTCCCATGCAAGGTCACGGTCAGATGAAACCAACAGAACCACATCGTCTGCAAAAAGCAGAGAGACATAAGGGACGTTTATTATCCTCGAATGATATTTTCTGTTGACTTTGGTGTCAAGTCGGTGATGCCACCGTGAAGTTGTACATTTTAAACGAAACGTCTCAACTTTTGGATGCATGAACGACCCTAAAGGCTCAATCACACCTGATACAGCCGTTCTAGGGGCGTCTCTGCTTTTTAACGGATGCCTCGACCAGCCGTGTCGAGCAGCACAGAGCAGATTGACTCGACTTGACTGGAAGTCAAAGACACAGAAACGTCATAGATTATCAAAACAAAACACTGTGCAGACTTCTAATTGTAAAAACAGACAAACGGGAAACTATTTAACTATTCGGCTTACTTACTCGAGGGAGAAGCACATGAACAAAGGGGAAAATTACAGAATCTGAGCACGTTTACAAAGTCTGGCAGGAAGGGAAAGACTCAGCGGCAGAGGTCATGTAAACATTAGTAAATTAAAGGTTAAAGGTCCAGTGTGTCAGATCTATTGCCACGTTTCTACAGTAACCTCGGAAACAAGCCAAACACTGTCTCTTAACGGAGCCTTTCGCTCTTTTTATGCGCATATCTCAGCCACGTGGTTTCCCCTACGTGCTTTGAAGGGTAGGTTGAGGCGAGGTGGTTGTAATTCAGCGACTTGCACTCCTAAATTCCCCTAAATCCTACACACACACAAAAAAATATTTCACTGTGTGAAAGTGATCTCGCAGAGATTTGAATTAGATTTGAGCATTTCCACTACCACAGGATTCAGTTAGAGTGGGAAAGCCCCCGAACCGGCAATTAGACCAACATGAGACTCTACAACTCGACTCCACTGAAACCATATGGAGGAAAATCCTCCCACACTACCACGCTGGAACAATTTCTCTGGTCAAACATCTGCAATAAAAATAATAACAAAACAGTCGCTGGCTGTGGTAGCGAGGGGGAACCTACATTATGTCTGAGGCGGACGACGTCGAATGGCTCGTGTCCAGTTTGTCGGAACGTCCGCTCGGCGTGAAAATGTGTTTTTTAAGAAATAGATTTCTTTACAGGCGTGACCTTGTAACCTTCTAGCTTTTCTAATTTATAAACCTCTTGCCTTTGCCTCTCATTGTGGCTCTCTCCCCTCAGATCCCCAGAAGTGTCTACTGGATGTTCTCCAGAACCTCTAAGGAACCGAGTCCAGAGCCGGCTAGACCTGCTCAAACCCAAGGTAACGTGGGCCCCTTCATCCTCTAAGAGCCCCAGATCCAAACCATCAGTTACTTCAAATTGAATCAGATGTACAAACATTGAAAATAATGTCTTTACATCCTGTAATTTCTCCCTGGTATTATATTATTTATTTTCTTAGCTGAAGCGCACATCTTAACTGACTTCCACCGTTCCCGTTTGCACAGCTGTGTTTTAGCTCTTAGTGTCGGTTTGAGGGTGCTGTTTAAATCCGTGGCATAAAACGAGTTATTCGTGGGGGATTCAAACCATTAACCAATCCTGATGATAAGTTATCCTATTGTCAGGGCTCAGGTCCATTTGCTTACGGTGCACAATACAACACACAGTATATCCGATATCGATACCTCTTCCTTCCTTCCTGGCTGTGAGCTCAGCTTTTTTTTTTTTTAAACATCGATGTTTTCTGGGGTCAGCGTGAGAGAATCCGTCTCATTATGATTATGCAGCCTTTTGTTGCCAAGAGGTTTTTGAGTGCATCGGCTTTATTGTGTATCATGATCTTTTTTACTCAAGTACTGTGTGCTTAAAGGGATTTTAAAGTGCTTGGAGTCCTGGAGTATTTCCACCGTGTAACCCTGAACAATGTTGGATTCGAAAATGTTTGTATGACTTAAGATGCAGCAGAAAGAAAAAGATAGGTAACGAGAAACTGCAGAGCAGAAATGTCAAAATAGGTTTTAAAGTGTCTCTTTTTAGTTTATCCACCAGAGAGCGCTGACAGTCGATGTCACAATAACTCCATCAGTGTTTTAGACATCCGAGTCTGTTGGGGGGTACGGCTGTATATGTGAAAGTAGTCGTATAAGATGCATAAAGTCTGATAAGTTGCTTTCTAAAAAAGTCGTCGTGAAGCTACGAAATGCACTTTCCATTAGACGACAGGATACCACTCACGTTTGTTGATTTTTAAAGGATCAGTGTGTCGGATTTAGCGACATCTAGTGGTGTAGTTGCTGTTTGCAGCCGTAGACTGTATAAAATAATGGATGTGATATCCGTGAAGTTAATGAAGCTCAAAATATGCTGTTTTGGTGACCACCATCTTTGCAATCCTGCCTCTACCGCCTCCTGCCCGAAAAAAAAAATCGGCAAAGAGGTGGACCTGAGGCACGTACCTGTCAATCAAAGTGTCCATGCTGTTAATCCTGCATAACTTTAAGCCTTAATATATTGTGAACAGGTGAGTTGTATATAAATTCACCCTCAGTACAGTTGTCATGAACGGGGAAATTAGCTACAGAGACCAAAACTGTTTTTTGTACCAGGCTGTAAACATGTTTATTTCTGCTGTGAAACATGGGGACTTATGGAGACTGACTCACTTCTGGAGCCAGCCTCAAGTGGACGTTTGAGGAACTGCAGTTTTTGGCACTTTAACACTGGCTTCACAGCCATGGGGGTTGCCGCTTGGTCAGTTGTAAATCTTACCAGACCTCTTGTATCGTTGCGTGCTCGGTGCTACCAACATGATGCATAAATCGGGTCGTTTTCACCAAATATCAACATCAGTTCTGGTCAGACTTCTCCAGCTACAACATGGTGATGGATCGGACAGTTTGTTCTGCACCCAGATGAGTAGAATTTGTAACGCAGCGTGCTATTGCAACCTTCGTTCTCCCACCGTTGCCCGAATGCCGAGTCACCCCCAAAGAAAAACAGTGGCACGACTTTAGCTTCAGGTTTTTAAGGTCGACTTGATCTTTTAACATGAAGTAGCTCCGCTGTGTGAACATGTATGCTAAACACATTTTGTGAAATGGCTCCTTTATTTGATTGCGCTAGCAGATGTCATTTACCTCACCACAATCTGGCTGCCTTTCTGTTTGAGTGCGCTGTAATGGTCCCTGGGCAGCTCACCGCTTCCTGAACTCTGCGAGCGGAAGCTTTCTGCATCAATTTCACTTTGAAGATGCCATATCGCGTCGCGTAATTCGACTAGCAAGGGGGAACTTGAAAGGTTATTGTTTCCTGTTGTCTGCTGAATGACTTTATCCCAGACTTTTCCTCCAGCGGTTTCATCATGCACTGACGTCAACTGGCACACACGGAGACGGACAGATTTTAGGTTCTGCTTTTGGGACGTTTCCAAATCGTTCCCAGTGCCACAAATGATCCAAACATGGAGAAAAAAACTTCACTTATAAGCTCTTAATGCCAGTTTAGTGTTGCTCACATCTGACGTGTGAAAAGACGCGTCCTAACACAACGGTTTACCTTTTTTTAGCTCAGCCTCACTCACTTTTATCACCTGCGTGTGCGGACGCATATCAAAACATGCTGCTGAAATTGCTTGCACCTGCTCTTTTGGAAATACTATCAGGAATGTCTCGGTCAGGTGTCTCCGGCATCGTGTCGGGCGGCGTGTGCAGAGGTTATTTCAGGACAGCCATCTTCAGAGGAATGAGGAGGGGGGCTGTCTGACCACACGGTGCCACGTCGGGCTCCCACCTGTTGTAATTGGATTAGATGTTCCTCCATCAGTCATAGTTTGGCCGTGTTCACTCTTCCACCAACCCCCCTCCCTCCTCCCATTGTTCTCAGATATGTTTTATTAGCATGCAACCAGGGCAGCATACAATTTTAGCTCCATTATTGAAGTGTGCCTCATTCTTACTGGGGTTACTGTTGTTTTAGGTGCTTTTTTTTTTTTATTATTTAAGAAGTTCTTTTGAAAAGCACAAAGGCCTTTGATCCCTTTGTGCTTTTACGGACCCACCCAGCTTTCCTCGCTGTATTTTTCCCTCAGATTTCACCTCCCTACTGTGGCCCACTGGCCTGAAGGGTGAAATCCTTGGATTGTGATAATCCCAAGAAGGCGTAGATCAAACAAACGGATGAAAAGATGTGGATCTGTGAGTGTGTGTGCCCTAGGGCCACGATTGTAGTCTTGGTTAACTAGGTTGTCTGAAAAGGCTTTTTAATGAGGTGCTATAGTCGTGATTAGATTGATAAAAAGGTTTCCAAAGTTTGGTTAATAGATGATACCTTTTTTTTTTTTTTTAATCAATGAACCATCATGGCTCGTGATCGGTGTAAAAAGGCACCAAAACTTGTTTTCTCCTTTTTTCCTAGAAACAGGGTTCCCACGGGTGCTTGAATTCCTTGAAAATGCTTGAATTTCAATTCAGTGTTTTCAAGGTTGTGAAAATGCTTGAATTTTTTGTGAAGTGCTTGAAAATCAATTAAAAATCAAAACAGTCAATCTACCACCATATGAAATAATGCTAATTAGACCCATATTATTATGCCATACAGTGGCACCGCTGCGCTTCCCATGACCATCATGGCAAACACAACTAGTAGGCTACCTATTTAAAGGTGCTGGAAAAATGGAAAAACTGGTGCTTGAAGGTGCTTGAAAAGTGCTTGAATTTGTTCATGAAAAAGGTGTGGGAACCCTGAATGAACCATCATGGCCCAAAATCGGTGTAAAAAGGCACCAAAACTCGTTTTCTCCTTTTTTTCCTAGAAAATATGTTTGGAAATCCAGGAATCTTAGTCTGATACTGATACTGATTAAAAACCGTGTGACTGTCGGGGCATGAAAACGCAGGTTTTTCCCTTTTTCATTTGAGTCGTGAAATATCTTGACGACTATCGGATGCTGTGTTTAGTTCATGTTTCCGTGTAGCATGTTTTAACTCATCCAGTAAAACGTCTCTCACTTTATGACCTCTTGTTGAGCTGTTGAAATATGCCGGAGTAGGAAATCCAAACACCAACAAGTAAAAGCGGGAAAGTTGGTTTTGAAAGCCGGAAACCGAGGCCACCTGCCCTCAGGTTATTGATACTGATCACATCTACTATCACCATATCACATCAGTTTTTTTTTTTCTGTGTCTGTGTTTATTCCAGCCTAAAGACATCCGCGTCATTCGATCCCAGTTTGCGTGCACGTACAAAGACGAGGAACTGCCACTCAACCGAATCCTGGAGTTCCCCAGCACCAGCCAGGTCCCTACATGCGTGCACCCGGCACCGAAAACCATCCGAGCTGTGGACGAGGAGGAGTGCAGCTCGGATTTGGAGGAGGACACAACAACAGGTAGAGGTTTTAAATCCCACAGGTGCTTTCCATACGGAGAACAGCTCAAAGAGTCAACACGAGCCTCGCAGCGTTCCCGGGGTAGATTTCTGTTTCCTCTGACGCCACGCGGCTGGACGACGGCCCAGGCACACCTTCTCATCTCCAGCCTGGGACTGGAGCTTTACCATCAGCCGTTAAATGAATCCCCATCCTATAAAACCTGCTCACATCTACATCTGTAGTGAAAACTGAACAGACTTTTTGCCCATTTCCCCTTCTGTCTTTTGTTTCCGTGGGAATTCAGGCTGGGCTCCATCAGGTTACATGACAAATGTTAAATTTAAGCTTCATAGAATAAACACAGTCTTGCCTCAACGTCAGCAATTTCGTCACAACATTTTCCCCCTTCTTTTTTTTCTCTCGATCAGCTTGTCACACTCGCCTTTTGCTTTGTTTCAATCTTTCCAGCCAAGTCTGCCTCTGGATGTCCAAATAGGGAGCAGAGAGGCGTGCAGCGGGGGGCTGCTCCTGCTCTCGGGCAAAGAAGTGGAAATGCCCAAAACAGAAGTTCAGCTCCGGCAGGCAACGGAAAGAAAAGCGGCAAACTTCAGACACAGAGCAAGAGCAACAAGAGGAAGCAGGTGGATTTGGACCAACATGGAGGATCGGAGAACGAGCCTCCGCAGAAGAAACAGCCAGCCGTTAAAATGCCGGCAAAGGCTGTCGGCAAGGCCTCGAGTAAGAAGAAGCTGATAGCCGGACAGGGGAAGCTAACCAGCTTCTTCAGAGTTTAGTTTAGATGTTTTCTCTCACTGACAAATCTTGTGAAGTACGTGAACGATCCAGTTCAGTTAATCTGAAAGTTATTTTAATGAATTTAATAAATCTTTTGGAGGGAAACGGCTAGCCAGGTAACAAATCAGGCAGATATAACATTTTTTACATCTGAGAAGTGAATGATGGCATTTTAGCTTGGAAACTGTGAACTCACCTATCAAAATTATTCATTCACTCATTCATGTTTACACACTAGTTTATTTTTTTGCCCATTTCGCAGTAACTGGGGTAGCTGCAGTGTGAATCAATTCAGATCAACGGGAGTCTGGATTTGGTCTGTGCAGTTTTAATTTAATCACGAGGTGTCACACTGTAACATGTTTCACAATGAAATCAACTCTGTAAATATGATTCAGGCTTTTTCCTTTTTAAATAAACTTTTATTTTGTTTTATATTTCTGTGCGCTCTTTTTTTTCTACAAGGAAATGCATTTCAGCGTAACACGTATGGAAGAAATTATTACAGCACACGGCACAGATGGAGGGAGCGGCATCACGGCACGGGACGACTTTTATATTTCCCAGCAGGGTCGGTACACTCGTCCTATCATACACCGCAGCACTGAAGGGAGAAGGAAAGAATATTTGAATTAGTAAATCAAGACATTTTCTGACTTATGATAACAAAGCAGACCATCACACCTCCTCCATGCTCCAGGGTGGGAACCACACATGTAGACATCAGTACAGATTTCCATTCTTTGTGTTTCTTGGTCCAAGCCTGAGTTTCTAAACAGTTGGTGATGGAGATGTGTCTGCCACTTGAACTGTGTGACGCATTAATGTGGGCTCCAATCTGAGATGTCATTAATTGGTCATTTCTGTGGCTGAGGTAACTGTAACGAACTCTCGAGAGCCAGTGTTTGATCATTTTTGCGACTAGACTCAAATTTACATTTGAAGTTCTTGATTTTCTAGATTGCCTGACTTTTGTCTTAAAGATGGACTTTGCTTAGCTCTTGCTGTAATACGGGTAGAGTTGTAGTTGAATAGAGCTATTTACTGCATGCCAACACTACCTTTTGAACAATGCAACTGATGAAAACACCTTTTAATTGAAATGGTTTTCAGGTGACAACCTGATTAAAATACCAGAAGTTGATGTCTTTTAATGTTAATCTACAATCTTTATTTATCAAAGGATAACCCCTTGAGATGTATCATCTCATTTTCGAGGGGGTCCTTGTTGCCAACAGAGATATACAATGTTTACAGACGATACAAAGACACAGACACCTATTCATCACAATAACAATCTAGGTCATAATCTTTGAATGAGATGTGTCCAAACTTTTGACTGGTACTTGAAGAAATCAAAACGTGGAAGCTAGGAGCGGATACTCACTGTCCAGGTCGGAGTTTCTACGATCGATCTTCAAACTCTGCTCGGCGGGAACGTGGCTCGAGCTTCGGTCTGTGAGCAGAGGAAGACTCCGGGTGAAGGCCGGGTTCAGCCCACGAATGCTGTGTCCTTTCAGCCTCATGTCCTGGAACACACACACACACACACATGCATAGGTGTTGTATGTAAGTGATTACATGCAACACCGTTCAACCACACGCATTTCCAAATTTACAGCGTCCTCAAGGCTGCAGAAAATTATCTTTTTCACTTTGTAGCACAGGTGTTGGATCTGTCTTCATCAGCTGATCCAAACCACAGAAAAACCCCAAATGGAAGAAATGTGTTTCCCCCCCTTGTTTTTTTACTACATCACTGTGTCCCGTTTTCTTCCACTGCCCCGGTTCACCCATATGGCTTTGTTCTCTCCGTCATGGCTGCCTGTTCCCCATTACCGCAGAGATAACCACCATGTTCATGACACACAGGAGACGCAGCCGCCAGATAAACTCTTTACACGTCGCAGCCAAACGTTTGAGGGAGCAGAGATATATCATCATTCTTCCCACTGTGACTGCAATAAATCTTTATAGGCTTGTGATCATTTGACCTTTTCAGCTAATGGTATTTCCCGGTTTTCCAACGCTGCTGTAAAAAGAATTTCATAGATGTTTATGAAATATTGACTTAACAGCAGACACGAGGACGGTGACCAATTGAAAGCGGTCAAATGTTCAGACACAGGATGGAGATAATGTTCCCTTTGTTGTTGTTGAACTATGGTTAGCTGCGGTTGTTTCATAGAACGAAATCTCATACAGTGAATAGTTATGATGCATGACTGTCATTGGCAGAGTGACTGCAACAAGAGACTAGCCAGACACATTCATGCGGAATAAATTAACTAAGAATAATCCAAATGGGTGGTAACTTTGGATTGGATTAATTTGTTGTCGGACCAAAAAAATGATCGGTTCACCCAAATAACAAGACAGAAAGCAAACGCTTGCAGCCTTGAAAGGTTCTCCATCTTATAACAAGTGTTACTCAAAGAACTGTCATAGGGACTGTTTGTTTGGATCCGGTTTTTCCATTCATTCGAGTCAGCCGAATCAAACTTTTGGGAAAAACCTGACCCGACTTCAAGCGGTGGCCACCAATCAGATGATCGGACCGGTCAAACCTCCACAGTCAGCCTGAAATGTCTCTGAAACTGAGACTATCCAGGTGGATTCATGGACTAAACTCTGATACTCTGAACGTAAACCAAAAGGAACTTTATTTGTACTCAAAGAGTGAGCTATGGTCAAGCGACTTAGACAGTGAATGAGAGTGAGCGAGCTTCAGCGTAGATCAAGCCGGTTAATCAGCTAAATAAAACGTTATTTCCTTTCACAGCGTTACGTTTACAGTGTAATCCTCAAGAGGACTACAGTCAAATTATGTATTCTTGTACTGACATCTCTGGCACGTCAAATATTTGTTACGTGTGCACTGACTTTTGGCATGAAGGAAGGTTTCTGTAGCCGGCTAGTTTCTGTTTTTGTTGCGATATTAATAGAAATAACTTTCTTTTAATATCTTTGTTTAGAATATGGATCCTCCAATTGGCTATGTTATTGCGGGTCATTTTATAGCTCAATATAGGACAATCACAGCGTACTTCAACCTTGAAGTAAAGAGGCAGCAAGCACTAACATTAAATAATGTATTCATGCACCGACATTTCTGACACCTTCGGATGCCAAAAATTCACATTTGACATGACTGAAGGTTTCTCATTCTGTTTTTTGTTGTGATATTATTAATTATGTTCAGGGACGTGATGTTGCAAGCTCCTTCTTTTGATTCTTCCGTGTTAGGAAAGTTGCTGAGGCCTCAAGACCACTACAATCAAATTATGTATTCATGCACCGGCATTTCAGACGTGTTTGGACGCCAAAAAAATTGGCGATCTGTGCACTTTTTTTGACTTTTGGCATTGTGGTGGAAATTTCTAATTACGGAGTGACGCCTGTGAGCTAGTTCAGGCAGACAACTCGAGCTGCACTGCATAATTTATACAGATCATGCGCCACACTCCACAATCATCCAATTCAATCAGACTTTCCCAATTTGGCAGTCTAAGCTTTTTAAAAAATCTCTCATATCTCCCTCTACTCCGCCTGTTCTCCAGCCACATCGCCACCTGCAGGCTCTGGTTTAATATTTTTACTCATCGCTCCTCAATATGGTTGCTCAAACACACTTCGACATGCAGACTGGATGGGGATCAAACCGCCGATCACCTGATTAGTGTAAGGCCCACCCGATATCTCTCTGTATACCTACATCTATGGGGAGTTTGATTTCAGAGCCTAGACGCCAAACTACAACTGTGAGTTCTTCTTTAGTGTAGAGTGTGGATCCTCCTGTTGGTTACATTGGTGCAGTTCATTTTATAGCTGAACATTGTTGCGAGTTGGCACAGGGTGGAAGGGCGTCCGCCCAAAACGTTGTGCCTAAACAAACCCGGAGCGTCGTCCAGCTTGTCTTTTTCGCTCTTCCACCCTTCTACACATATCGGGGGAGGTTGAGCTTGTTGGATTTATTATCAAACTCTGAAAGTTCTGAAAAACTAGATTTAAAAAGCAACAGCATGTCTTTCAAGAAACAATCTCCCCATTATTATAAATCCTCACTGAGACCTCACGGTGAGACATTTTCATTGGAACTACTTTCTATCCAAAACATAGTCCTGATGAAATCTGTTCACAGTGAAATCTGTGGATTAGGACGTTGTTTCTGGAAAGACACCAGTGAAAGTCCATGTATTCCCATTTTGTTGGGGTGGAAGCTGAAATCTATGACATGGGTATCTAAAAAGCTATATTTGCTGAATGGTACCACTTTCTTTAGTCGGTTATAAATCAGTTATAAGCCACAGATATTTGGGTTTACGAAGGGATTTCGACTTGGCAACCCAAACAGATCTATAAAGCATTACTAAATGATTCATTAACCATGAATTAAATCATCAGCGACCATATATACACACTTACTGAGACAATGATGATTTCAGGGCTTCCATCTTCATTACTCACATTGTTGTCCAGCACAAAGTTTCGTCTGTACACGGGGGGAACCACAACGGGCTCCAGCATTGGCTCGTCCTCCAGTAACAAACCCAGGCCGTCTTGCTCTATCATGCCGTCTCCTACTTTGTTTGCAGGCATGGCGACGGTGACAAGGTGGCTGCTCAGCTCGGAGAACAGCACCAGAGTATACAGGACGGAGTAGATGGACATCATGCTATCTAGAAGATTTCGTGGTGCAGTCTTTGACTAATGTTCTCTCGCCTAACAACTGTCGTGACTGGGCTCTTGGCCGTCTTATATATTCAGGGCGAGGGTGTCACCGTTAAATGTAAAAAAGGATCCTGCGTCTGAAAAGCCAAAGGTCACACTGATCCATTAGTATGTGTTCCTTTCATGAAGAAAAAGAACGAATGGCTCAGTTTTGTCTGTTTAAGGATGTGACAAATTCAAATGGATAAAAAAGAGGTGAAACATGGGGGGCTGTAATTTCCACCGAATCACAACAGTGGTGTCAAGAAGGCCCACCAGAGGTCAAAGGGGCGGGGATTAAACGTGGAGCTCTATTTCCTTCAAAATCCACGTTGCTAAAATGAAAAGCAGCAGGTAACAGTACAAAGACTGTCTGAGCCTCGTGAAAGACGAACATTGAGTGTTCGTAGTGAGTCATTTTCTCTGAATGGCATCAGTGTTTGAGACAAATCCCATGACGGACCATCACCAAAGGTCAGTAACACGTTTGGAAACCTCTAAACTCTGGACACTCCTCAGAATAATGATGAAAATCCTTTTCTCTCCTCAGTTGATGACCTCTTCAGTCTTTTCTCCTCGTCATCATGTCAATAGAGGCTGCTGAGCCCCAGCTCCAGTTCTGGCACCACACTCCCTGTCAGCATCATCTCAAAGCCCTGCTCTGCCTATAGCCTCCAGCATGTAGATTTGATTAGATCAGATTAGATCCCTAAGCTAACATGCTGATGGATGGATTTGGAGGGATTTTGGCGTGCCCCTAGCGACAAGCACCCACATCAAGGTGGCGATCATCAGCTGATGATAAAAAGGCGGCCCTTCATGTTGACATAGCTCCTCGCAGGCTTCTTCTTCTTCTTCTTCCCGGCTCCAAAGGCTTACCTTATTAACATCACAGGAGCCGTAGCACAGAGGATAGAGAACCAGGACATGAATAATAGCTATTGAACTCAGCTGAAGTGATTTTACTTGGAGCGGTCAGCCTTTATTTTGTAAGTATTATTGTTGGAGGGCGAGGACTTCTACTGAAGGACTGAACTAGTCCACCGGGGCACGGCCGTTCCAGCAGAAGCACAACTGAACTTGTGAGCTTCGTGCTCTGTTGTTGTAACCTTTCTCGCTCTTTCTGATAAATCTCTCCCTCCCTTTTTTCCCATATTTCTCCTGATATAGACTGTATTAATGCACCCGACACACTGCAAATCAATGCAAGGTCCACCTGATCCAAACGCCTCTGGGGGTTCGTGATTCGATGCTTGTCCACAAACATTTACTAAATCTTTTATGTTGCCAGTAAAGTTTAGTCATCCACTGAGTGTGCTGTCGCAGATTCGTGTCCTGTTGTACCGTTTCATTTCATCAGCTCTGTCAGCTGCTTGCATCACCTGTCAGTCCCCGGTGCTGTATTTCAATCACACCGCCAACGCCGCCTCAGAAGTCTGGGAGCAGCATTGTTTTATAATCCTCCGGGGGGCAAACACATTATTTTTCCTCATCCTGTATTAACACGCTGCCTTTCATCACCGACACTCATCTTCTAATAGAAAATATAAAAGGGAAAAGCTGTCAGAGCAGCGAGCAGCAGAGGGGAAGAAACGGCTCCGGTTCCAGGGAAATGTGATGCACCGATGCTCCATGCGTGATCTTTGATATCTGTGTGTGTGTGTGTTTGTGCTGCAGAGTTGTGCCAGAGGCCGGCGTGCTGCATTCAGCAGAGATGCGGGTGCAAAATGTGGCGGCGGGGGTTTGTTGGAGAAGGGTGGTGGGCTGGTGGGCTGGAGGGGGGGTAAGGACCGCATTTTGGGCAGGATTTTTTTGTTGCCCAGAGAACAGACCATGGTTTCCTGGAACAATGCAGCTGATGAGAGTCTCTCCAAGGAAAATAAGGCTCTGACATCATGGGTTCTTAAAGCACACAGCTGAGCCAACACTCTCCTGCTATAATCAGGCCTCAGTGAATTTCCACTGTCGACTGAAATTGAGAAAGAGGGGAGAATCTCCTCCAATTTTTCGCTTTAATCTAACTGCTACAACATTCCTCTTGTTGTTGTAGTGTGAGGCTCACGGTGCACTTGTTAGTCTCTTTATTTACTTTTTTTTTTTTCTTTATACGTCTGGCCTTGGCTTGCACGATGACAATAAAATGTGACACAAGGCGAACTTTAAATGTAAATTTGTCATGATTGACTTATCGCTAAAGAGTCCAAGTGGGATTATTTGGGATTAGAGACAACAACAACAACAAATGCTGAATTGACAACAGCAGCAGAAAATTGGAAATCAACTGTTTTGTTGTTTTTCCGAATCTTTGTGCTAAGCTAACAGGCTGAAAGTAAATAAATATATTAGCAAATGTTAACATGCTAACATGCTATGCTATCAGCTACATGTTAGCACTGTTTTGCCTACACAGAGCCGCTAGCATGTAGATTAGAGACGATAAACGGTGGATGGTTAAATGATGATTATGAAAGCAATAAACATATTGGCAAATGTTAGCACGCTAATTAAATAAGATGGTGAACATGGCAGCATTACACCTAGCTACTTAACATCAGTTAGCTTAGTCATTGTGGCTATGTTAGCATGCTGACGTTAACATGATCACAAAGCACTAGCATCTTTTTACAGTTTGGTCACAGACATTCTGTCACTTTTTTTGTCGCAAAGCTAAGCTGTTTTCTTTTTTTTATTTCCAATCTGTATGCTAAGCTATGTGAAGAAAGTGAATAAATATATTAACAAATGTTAGCACGCTAACTGAGATGCTAACGGTGGTTAGCTTTTAAACCTACTTAACATCATTGTGGCTACACTAGCTTTATTTTTTAAACTGCTCTTTCTAAGTATAGCTTAGAGTCACTAGCGTGTACCAAACAAGATATATTGTGCTAATTAATAGCCAAAACCAAGCTAACTTTTTTTTTAAATTTGTATTTCCAATCTTTATGCTAAGCTACGACAAGAAAGATATTAACATATTAACAAATGTTAGCACGCTAACATGCTAAACTAAGACGATGAACATCAGTTAGCTTTGTCATTGTGGCAATGTTAGCATGTTGACATTAACAGTAGCCGTAGCTCTTTACACAGTAAAATGTGATAATTTGCTAAGCTAACGGGCTACTGGAAAGAAAGTGAATAAATATATTGGCAAATGTTAGCACACTAACTGAGATGCTAAGCGTGGTTAGCATTAAACCTGCTTAACATCAGCATGTTAGCTTCGTCCTTGTGGCTATACTAGCTGAAATATCTAAAATAATGTAATAAATGTGGGTTTTACCTTTAGCTATAAAAGCTGACGTCAGAACCTCCTAACAAACATACACGATGATTTACAGTAAATAACAGCCTTTATTAATAATTAGCAAAGTTCATAAAACATGTGGGGGCTCTAATCTGACGGGTAGATGCCAGTGGGGACACAGGTTTCTTTCTGGAAGGTCACAACAGCAGGTTCACCTCTTATATAACTTAGTGACAACCCACTACACATCAGGCTGGGGTCATTAGCTTTTAAGGCACGCTTTAAACACAGCACGCAGAGTTCAGACAGCACCCCACACACGGTGAACCTGCAGTGTTTGGCACCCATGATACCACCCACCCTGGGTCTGAGGGAAACCCTACCACCAGATATAAGATATAAAAAAATAGGCCGACCTATACACACAAACACTAAATGACGAATACATATAAAAATGTTAAAGTGCACCCCCCGCAGTCTGCGCTTGTGCCGCCGTCCAACTCCCCGGGGCCACGGCTTCGCTGGATGGTGGGCACTGTGGCGGCTGCCCAGGGAGCGATGGCCACACGGCACTCTCTACGGAGGCCCTGGTCTAACTACAGGAGGCGACAGGCCTCCCCTCCTGACACATGCACCACTAACTCCCCCTGGCTACCTGTCTTCGTTGCCGGCAGCACTAACTAGCTGCACCGCATCAGTGATTAAAGAGTCCTGATCCTGACGGCACCCAGGTCTCCCCCAATGTCACCACAATAGTATACCCTAACACAGTGTTTTTCAACCCTGGTCCTCGCGGAACACTGCCCTGCATATTTTAAGATGTTTCCTGCTCCAACACACCTGATTCAAATGAGTGGCTCGTTATCAGGCCACTGCAGAGCCTGATGAGAGGCTGATCATTTGAATCAGGTGTGTTGGAAACATCTAAAAAATGCAGGGCAGTGTTCCCCGAGGACCAGGGTTGAAAAACACTAGATATATTGTGTTATTTAGTGACCAAAACCAAGCTAACTTTTTGTATTTGTATTTCCAATCTTTATGCTAAGCTACAACAGGAAAGATATTAGGAAATTTTAGCACGCTATCATGCCAAACTAAGATTAGGATGCTGACGTTAACATGATCTCAAAGCACTAGCATCTTTTTACAGTTTGGTTTTAGATTAAACAAACAACATATAATGTGTTAACAGACATATTCTGTCACTTTTTTTGTCACAAAGCTAAGCTAACTGTTTCCTTTTTTTATTTTCAATCTGTATGTTAAGCTATGAGAAGAAAGTGAATAAATATATTAGCAAGTGTTAGCACGCTAACATGCTAAACTAAGACAATGAACATCAGTTAGCTTTGTAATTGTGGCTATGTTAGCATGCTGACATTAGCAGTAGCCGTAGCTCTTTACACAGTAAAAAGTGATAATTTGCTAAGCTAACGGGCTACTGGAAAGAAAGTGAATAAATATATTGGCAAATGTTAGCACGCTAACTAAGATAGTAAGCGTGGTTAGCATTAAACCTGCTTAACATCGGCATGTTAGCTTTGTCATTGTGGCTACATTAGCTCTTTCCAAGTATAGCCTAACACAGAGTCACTAGCATGTAGCAAACAAGATATATTGTGTTAATTAGTAGCCAAAACCAAGCTAACTTTTTTTTTTGTATTTCCAATCTTTATGCTAAGCTACGACAAGAAAGATATTAGCATATTAGCAAATGTTAGCATGCTAACACGCTAAACTAAGATGATGAACATCAGTCAGCTTTGTCATTGTGGATTATGTTAGCATGCTGACATTAGCGGTAGCCGTAGCTCTTCTTTACACAATAAAACGTAATAATTTCCAGTATTCATGCTAAGCTAACAGGGTGCTGGAAAGAAAGTGAATAAATATATTAGAAAATGTTAGCAGGCTAACTGAGATAGTAAGCGTGGTAAGCATTAAACCTGCTTAACATCAGCATGTTAGCTTTGTCATTGTGGCTACACTACCTTTATTAAAAATAGTATACCCTAACAAACAAGATATAATTTGTTAATTAGTGACCAAAACCAAGCTAACTTTTTGTATTTGTATTTCCAATCTTTCTGCTAAGCTACGACAAGAAAGATAATAGCAAATTTTAACACGCTATCATGCCGTAGTACATATTCTCTTTATATAATAAAATGTGACACAAGGCTACTTGTAAACTTGTCGCTAGCCACGTTTGAATGCTAGCCTCAGGGTATGAGAATATTTGGGATTAGAGACAACAAACGCTGAGTTGACAACTCAGCGTTAAAACCCAGAAAAATTGAAAATCCCTGTGTGTCCTGTTGGAAAAAAAATGAATGGTTGAACACTGATGAAGCCTTACAACCACTTTTCCTGTAAAACAACCAGTAGAATAAGTAGTAAAATTGGTGAGTGTAGTAAAACAGACCACAAGGTCATTCAAAAGACAATTGTGTGCTTAAGATGAGGAGTTGAAGTTGAGTGTGGAGAGATTGTGTTTCAGGGCTCGGTCCAAAATCTGTGTCCTTAGATGCACTGGATCCCCGAGTGCACGTAGATCAATGGGAACGGATTGTGTTCTTTTCCAGAACCACCCTGGTTCTTGAGGTTATTCAAACATGTTTGTGTTGCCCTCCTTGAGTCACTGTGTAATCCAAAATTAGCACACATGAGAGCATAAACAGAGCATCTTTTTTTTTTAAGACATCCTGACGGTGTGTGTGTTTTAGAATAATTACAACTGTATGATACCGTGCATCCGTATTCACTTTGATAATTGGCTTATTTGTTATGGCTTGGTCACTGCCCAGGCCTCTCTGTGCACAATTTCTCTCTGATTTATTTGAACTCTAAATCTTGCAAGCTTGCAGCCTGCAATTGGACCATTAGGGTGAGATAATTGATTCTGTATTAGTCATAGAGACGGATGAAATAACATCCAGGATGGCCGAGGCTCACCGGGACCTCGCTAACCCCCACCGCCCCCCTGCTCCCCTCGCCCAGCTCGCTGCTCCACATTTTGATCTCTCTTGCCGTCTGCCGAGCACCGGCTTAGAGAGGCGCAGTTTGATTGTTGTCCCGTATACATCCGTTTAAAAAAAGCAAAAAGTGCTGACAGAGAGCGAGTGCGAGCTCGCTGCTGTCACTGCGAGCATCCCTCCAAAGAGCTGAACATGCAGCTCTGGCCTCAGCGGAGGACCACGCCCCTGCGCTGTTAGTTTTGGCGGACCCCGCCACGTCTTAGGAAGTATCACTTTGTCATTCAGCACACACAGTATGCTCGGTTTCATACTGCACAAAGCTTTGAGTTACGGCTTCATCTACAGCCGAAATGCCCTCTAATTATGCGCTGTTTATGTGTCTGAATCCACAGGGTTCCTCATAAAAGCCATATAGAGTTAACCAGTGTGATGCTGCGTAACAGAGGGAGCAAGTAAGGAGTTCAGCCTGTACACATCAACACAGTTGTAGGAGTAGGAGCACGGGGAGGTCATCACAGACTTCATCGACTGGTGCGATCCCAACCACCTTGAGACGGTGGTGATCGACTACTGGAGGGAGACGCCTCAGACCACGCCGCTGAACATCCAGGGATTGGATATCGAAATGATGGAAGCATGCAAGTTAGAGTTGATATACCAGACAAAGTATCACGGTTCCAGGTATTATCGCGATACTGCAGACTTATTTTTATTATTACTCTTTTTATGAACTGCAATGTATTTGTACAAGTTAAAAATGAATTACTTATAATGTTGTTTGGTGCAACAAGTTTGTTTTTTAAGCAAAATTAGTGTTGCCACTGACGATGACACTGTGTCAGACTCGCCGCTCGGGCCCGGTGCTTCAGCCGTGGTGAGTGTGTTGTCTCGTGTTTGTAACTGTAAGCTGTGCGCGTGTAGTTTGTTGTTTGTTTTGAAGCGAATTCCTATCGAAGCGGAGCGGTCTTCATGGAGTTCTTGACGGCAGAAACACACGAACAGCCAATCAGCTAACAGACGGGCAGACCCAGCGTGCGGAAACCGCCTATCATATCCCCGAACGTCACCAGTAACAGGCAAACAGACGGGTCTGTAGTTCGGTTGTAGTAGTTGCCATGTTGGTTTGTTTACAAGGGAGTAGCATGCAGTGTGAGCCAGGAGGAGCGTAGAGACGGCCACTACGCCGGTAGTAATCCATGGTAGTACCGTCGTGTACAGTTTCTAGTATAGTAGGAACTGTTATGATTTGGCACCGCGGGGTACTGTGGGTATCGTGCAACTCCGATGCAAATACCTCAACAATAAAGTGGACTGGTCCTGTACAAGAATTGTCAAAGTCGTCTCCACTTACTGAGGACACCGACGTTCTCTGGAGTGTGCAGGACAAACTTTCTAAGACACTGTGGTGGTCGTCTGCTTGGAGAAGGACAGGAAAAGCCTCAACAAACTGGTCAAGAGGTCCAGTCAGTGTAACCGGCTTCATCGAGGCCAGCGCTCCCTCACTCTCATTCACTCTCCAAGTCACTCAACCTTTGGCGGAAACCCCCACAGCCCACAACAAACTGCTACTTCCACCATGTAAGAAGGAGCGCTTACCACAGGTCCTTCATTCCAACAGCTGTCGGACTCTTTAACATCAGCATAACTTTCTTCTTATGTGATCATTAAACTCTTTACCGTACAGGATGATAAATCCTCTGAGGTTTTATGAGGTGTACGTGCATGAAAAAAAAACACAACAACTTTCTAGACGTTTCTGTGACGTTGACAAGTGGTTTATTCAGCAGGAATGGTGAACAATTTGACAGTATTTTTTTTTCTACAGAAGGCAATCGAGCACCATATAATAACAGCGCTGTAATCAAACAGTTTCTTGGACAGTGAGATTTTCTCACTAACTCCCCCACATTTTAAAGTGACAGATTTTTTTTCTTTTGAACGATTCGTAGTCGCATGATTTTATTTATTATTTTTTACACTTTGTCTGGCTCACTTTGCTATCTGTTACACAAGCTGTATTGCCAGAGACAGTGCAGTGCAGACAGCTGCAGTGCAGAGCAGGATAAAGATGGCATCAATTCATATTTAATGATCTGGGTTCAGTTCATGACATAATAATGCTGAGTGAGGCTTTGTTCTCATTAAAAAGTCTTTGGTTTGTACTGTATGTTTGAAGATCTTGGAGGAACAAACTCCAACCAGCTTCTTTTTATCATTTCAGCCGCCAGGCTCGACTGACGACAAAAACCCTAAAAACACGCTTAAATCAACCGTTGACAATACGTTTTTAAATTCAGAGAGCTGCTTACGAATGATTTGGTCGAAATAAATTAAATTCTTAAAGCGAGACTTTGCAACTTTTAAAGTCTTCTCTTTTCTTACAAATTAAATTCTTAATTCGATTCACTCTGGTGGGGTCTGGTGTGACCAGTAGCTTATGCTAATGTTAACAAACTTAAAGCAACAGTTTGACGTTGAGGGAAATGAGGGAAGCATTAGATGATGATGCTAAATATAAAGCTGCAACCAGAATTAGTTTAGCTTAGCATAATGACTGGCCTCAAATTAGCTACAGAGACCAAAACTGTTTTTTGTACCAGGCTGTAAACATGTTTATTTCTACTGTGGACATTTGAACATGGGGACTTATGGAGACTGGCTCAAGTGTACGTTTGAGGAACTGCAGTTTTTGGCACTTCCGCGTTCCAGCCATGGAGGAAACCGCTCTAGCTTGGCTCTGTCCAAAGAGACATCACCCTTAAACATGTATGGGGTGTCAATTGGTGAACTCTAAAGATGCTGGAAGACAGACTGAACGCAACGCTTGGTCTCATATTTAAGCACTGTCAACGTACAGGCTTGAATCTGAAACGCAAAGAAGAAATATCTTAAATGTAACGGTGTCGGAAGACTGAGAATCTGTTTATCTGGTTCCACCTTTATGCTAAGCTATGCTAAATGGCTGCCAGCTTGTATTAAAAGTAAATAGTTTTGTGTATTTTCCCAAAGTTCGTAACTATTCTTATAAGCTAGATAGCATCACATAAACATAACGGTGTCTTTTGAGACGTCTCACCCAGAGAGTCATGGGAAGTGTAGGCAAATATTCCATAGCCACAAGCAAAAGGTTAACGTAGTCTCGCGTTAAGTGTTTTTTTGTTTTTTAATAATCGATACCTTGGCTTCCAGTGAAGTGCATGTACTGTACACACACATCTCAGGACGGACAAAAGCACACCATGAATGAATTTTAACAATCTCAATACAATTGGAAGAATCACAGTTCACAGTACTTTTGTCAAGTTATTTGGCATAAGGGATCTATGTTGAGAAAATAATTCAAAAACAGTAGAAAAAATAGCATTTTGCCTTCTTGGGACCACATGGTTATTTTCTTTTTCTTCTTTTTTTTGTTGTTTTGTTTTTGTTTTTTCTTCTTTAATCTCCATGCATTCACAGATTTCACACAGATACATTTACTCGCTTACACTACTACCTTATTGAAACAGCTTACAAATAAAAACACTATTAAAATGGTGGCCACAAGGCTGTGCAAAAGGGAAGACCTCCAATGTAAGCCCTGCCATCTGTCTGTCTTAGCCATCTCTTGCAAGTAACAAACTACAAAATAGCACCATTATACAGTGGATAGGATTCTTAATACAGTTTTGTTTATATGAAACCATCATGTACAATGAATGATAGTAATGCATAGGTTAACATAAATGGGAGTACTGTTTGATTATACACAGGCAGAGGAGGCAGAGCCAGAGATGAGACGTTTTTTTTTTTTTTTGTTGGTTTTTTTTGTTTTGTGTTTTTATGGGGGGCGGGTTTGTGAGATAAAAAAATTGAACAAACAACCATGACACTTCCACCACAAGGACTTCTCAGAACTGTTTGTGTGTGCTCGACCCTTGCTCACAGTTACACAAGTTTTCATTTACACTGTGGCGTGCTTTGCATGTGTGTTTGTGTCATATCTCACAACAAACAAAAAAAAAGAAAGAAAAAAAAAAGGGACAGGTCATTTTTTGGGGGGGGTTTTTGGTTTGCAATATTTACCAAAATCTGTGTAATCTGTGTGTGTTTGTGGTGGACTTTGCTGTGAAGTTTTGATGGCAGGTTAATGCAGTCCAAAGCGACAACTAAAGTAGCAAAGTTCTCGGCTTCCCTTGAGCCAACAAAATATAACAAGCCAACATCGATTAATCATTAAACTTTCCACTTTGGTGTTGACAGATTTTGGGAACTACTTTTCAAGAAAAAAAAGCATCACCCTAGTTAGGTCTCTTTAACCTTGAACGCGGGCCTCAAATGTTGATTTGGGATGTCGTCAAAATTTTGATTTGGCCACGGCGGTGACACACACGACAGACATTTTGCCTGATTGTCGCTGTTTGACTTACCCCGCCGACTTTTGCCAAATGCACTTTGAATCCAAGGAATGACCCGTTTCTGAAAGCAGAGCGAGCGGGCACAACTCTAATTCAATTTAGCTTCTGGTTGTTTTGAGGCAAAAGCACAATCTTGTTTTTGTAGTATCTACTGTTTTCTTAAAATCCCCTCTAATGGTGCTTGATCTGTTGTTATAGAAGTGTTTGGATTGTAGACTCAGACCTCAGGTTCTCAACACTTCCTGAGGCTTAGGAGGGATTTGGAACGGACTCAAACCTTCAAGGGACTCCACTTAGACAGGAGAAGGCTGCCTTCAGTCAATAAGAAGTAGGGATTTAACTAAAGTAACTATAACAATGTTTAAAAATCTTGTAATGAACCACCTGGTTTTTCTGCTCGAAAGCAAATTATCCTTACGGTGCACGAAAACAAACTCTGATGGTAAGATAATCAGGTTTAAACTTGGGGTAGTAACTGTTATATGTGACCGGTGACGAAGTATCTTACCGAAGGAGTGAGTGAATCCACTCGCTCAGAGTAAAAGGATTGACCTCCGCAAAGTTCAGGGGGTACAACAGGATGGACTGCCGCTCTTTTGACGGCCCAGATCCCGTTCCAACCTTTTTCCTGGAGCCGGGGGTGGGGGATGCTGCAGCTCACACATGGAGGTATAATAAGCTCTTGTTCATGTCTCAGCAGCTAAACTAGTCTGTTACATTGCATTAACAAAGAATTCCTCCCGATATGGAATGGTGCAGTGTATAAAATAATCACAAGATCCCTCATCAAACCCTTAGAAACGCCACTTTGCTCTCAATCTTTTTTTTTGAAGAGCTTTTTTCGGATCATTGTTAGCCTCCTTGTTTAGTTTAGTTTTACAGTGAACCATTCCACAGGGATACCAGTTAAGGCCACTCCCTTCTCTCTTCCCAAGTCGCTGGGCATTTGTCCATTCGCTCCTCCTCCTCCTTCCCTACATTCGGTAATTTCTGCCCCCCGTGTTGCCTCGACTTGAATTTTTCTGATGCACTTCCTGCAACAACAAAAGAGAAACACACATTTTTTTTTCCTTTATTCTTTTTTTTTTTTTTTTTTTTTTTAGACAAACAGCTGGGATACAGCGGATACAGGATAAAGTCAGCAAAGCTTTGGGACAAAGTTTGGGTGTGAAAATCTGCATCTGCGCCCATAAAAACACAGCTGTCCGTCAGAAAGGGGTGAAAGTAAAACTTGGTCACAGACGTATTTACTCTCTGAAAGTCAAACTGAAAATTAACTGTCATGTTTGCCCAGATATTATAATATCCTCTGTGTTTGTTCTGATCCGAGTAATTATTTGGGTCCAAATTGTAATTACACAAAGAAGAAATTTAAGCTGCAGCAGCGTGAATTTCTGGTATGAAACTGTCAGGACCAGATCTCCGTGGGTGGGCACTTAAAATAGTTTGTTGCAAAGTCAAAAATCTTCTTGAAATCCTCAATTTTCCATGACACAGAAACACGCAACTCCCTGTCAATTTGGCGTGGCTCTTAATACTACAATACCCATGATCCTCAGCTCAGAGGCCTGAATTCAAGAGTGAATTAATATTTAGTTTCTACTTGCCATTAAGTTGGATGTTTCGGGCTAAAAATGCACCTTGGAAGTTATCCCTACATTTTTATGTGCATAGGCCAACATTAGCTGTTTAGCTTTAGCCCCATCTTTGATTTTAGTACTCGATATATGTTGTGATCCAAATTGCTCGGTGACATTTGGAGGGATTACAATCTGTTCAGTCCAATCCAGGGCCGGTCCTAGCTATGGGCAATGTGGGCGACCACCCAGGGCGCAGTCTCCGCCCAAAAAAGAAAAAAACCTTGCCAATTTTCTATACCACTCATTAAGTTAGCTGAGCGGGTGCCCCGGTAGCGGGGGCTGGCAAGGTGGAGGCGGGCGCCGGCAGTCTAGGACTAGGGCGGACAAGAAAAAGTTCGCCTCGGGGGGGAGGGGCCAGGACTGGCGCTGCTCCAATCAAACCAGCCTAATTCCCAAATATTTAATGTGGTAAAGGAGCAGATAAATGACTAATGACACTTATTTCAATCACTTTGGATGGTAGTTAAGGGTTTAAATAACATAAATAAAAACTTTTAAACTTTAAACTTTTAGTGGGAATTATTGCTAAAGTTAGCAAGATAGGTAGAAGCCAAGTTAAATACAAACTTTACTGAATGTTTAAGGGAAGGGACGGATGTATTAAACTGATACATGCTATGAAACCACTTCTGAGACCAAGGGTCTAAGGACAGAGGGTGTCACTCCCTGTACAGATTGTAAATGTACTTTGTGACTTTGGGCTATACAAATAAAATTGATTTGATTTATGTTTGCATGCTGCAGGGCTATCGTAGGCTATGCTACCTTGGCATCTCCTCCATCTCCTCAACTGCCAAGCACTGTCCACCCCATTGGCTTGAATTTTAGACACTGTTTCCACAAACAATGTCCACCAATAACACCGTGCACAGTGCACAAAAAAATGACAACAGATGAGTGATGTGGACAGCCACATGTATGTAGATACTGCTTCATCTCCGGACCTTGCATGTGTCTTTCTGGTGAGATGCCAGATTTTCAGCACATAATGTACAGCAGCAGAGTGGAGATTCTGCCTGGGGAGCGGGGAGTGCCACTGGGTCTACCACAAAAACCACTTAGTTCCTTTTTCTTGCTAATGGTTTTCTTTTTTGAGAGAAGGGTAAAAAAGCACAATCTTAAAAGGATCACACTGTCCGGCACGTTGGCAACTCGAGGATGAAACAGAGTCTGTATTTAGACCCTAACACTTTGTTTCTTTCTTTCTTTGGCCAAGAGATTAAGATTTCAGAACTAAGATTGTTCAGATGAATCTCTCTCATTTCAAAATAAAGGCTGTGCTGACTTACTTTGAGAATGTCAGAGCAGAGATTGTCGGGTTTATAGAGGTTTAAATTACATTATAAAAGATGAAAACAATAAAATTAGATGATGAAAAGTTTCCACTGGCATGCATACCTTGAAGGATGAATGACTATGTCCAGGTAAAGGTCTCTGTGGAAGGAAAATGAAGCCACTTAAGTTGGTTGGATTAATTTATCTTGCTTATACAATGAGCTGCTAGCAAACATGAACCTACTGAACCCTTAAAGTAACGGTACGACTATTTGGAAACATGCTTGATGATCATTAGCTTAGCATAAAGACTGAAAACTATAAACAGTACAAGTATGGATTTGGTCCCATCTGGTCCAATAAAAACCCTCCAACGACAAAGACGTAGATCGACGGTGGAGGTGAGGTGGAGCTGAATGAAGCCTGGGTTCTTAAACAAACCATCTGTAATGGCACCTGATGGTTTTAATTTAATATTATTTTAATGACTGAATTACATAGAAATTAACTAAATGTACTAGAGTACTATTGGCACCAAAACAGTTTTTTGTACCAGGCTGTAAACATGTTTAATTCTGCTGTGAAGTTGTGACATTTGAACATGGGGACTTATGGAGACTGACTCACTTCTGGAGCCAGCCTCAAGTGGACGTTTGAGGAACTGCAGTTTTTTTTTTTGGCACTTTTCACTCATGGAGGTTGCCATTTGTCTTTTTAAAAGGTGGCAGAGCTAGGCTGGCTGATTCCCCTGTTTCCAGTCTTCATGCTAAACTAAGACAACCATCGGTTTGCTGTAATTTGACACTGAATTAAGTAACTTTCTCCAGATATTACAAGCATGCTCTGACAGAAGATACAAACACATCAGATCCCATCGGAGAAAAGAGTGTATCTGTTCGGTGCTGTGCTCACCTTCTTGTTTTTTGTCTTGTCTGGTTGCTGTGCTGTCCTACGCTCTGTGCCCTTGTCCACTTTGTGCCCTGCAGTACTAACCTTGGGTGCTCTTGGCATGTCTGTGTGGCGCTGTGCACGCACAGAGCGAGCAGCCTTGCTAGTCTTGGCAGGTGCACAGTACATCTCCAGGCGCCGCAGCTCACAGCTTTGGAAGCAGCACTCGTCCACGATGCCGCGTGACCGCCGTGCATTTGGGCCGTAGCCTGTTGGTTTACCTGTTTGACAGAGAACAGCGGGAGGAGTTAGATTACAGTGTTAAAGCAACATTGTGTACAGATTTTAAAACCTGTTGATGTCACACTGACTTGTAATCAGTTGAACGGTCTCTCTGACATTCGTACAATCTGTTCTCACACTATGTAACTCTGTGCTAACTTGAAGTATGTAACGCTTTAAAGTCTCCAGCAGCACTATTTCATTGATTCTGGTGAAACTGGATCATATTTTATGGAGAAAATGTTTTCTGGTTTTCCCTCTGATGTCCTCCGGCTGCTCCACCTCGACTCTCTCTGTGATTTACAGAGTTTCCTGACGGACAGTGAAGTGCCCGCTGTAGCTGCTGTTAGCTCATGTAAGCTCAGTTTGTTAGCCAGGCTTCCCAGACTGTGAGCTCTGAGCACAGAGGGAAGTGTTAGTGTTTGTACAACAGGTTTTTTATAGAAGAGGAGGTTTTCAGAAACCAGGGAGCAGGGCTGGTGTCGTGCCAGAACAGGAGCTAAGCAATGTGACTGCCAACTGTAGCTGCTGTTAGCTCAATGCTAGCTCAGTGGACTGTGAGCTGAGACCACTGGGGGAGTGTTAGTGTTTGGACCACCAGGAGTCCGGAGCATAAAGGAATGCTCATGGGTAGCGGAGCCAGTGTCGTGCCAGAACAGGAGCAGGGCAAGTGGGCAATGTAACTAACTAAGAAAAAGAGAGTGAATCTGGGACTGAGTTTCAGTCGTTGGTGAAATAAAAGGCTGAAAGACAGACGCCGAGCTGGGCTGACTGCTGCTGGACTAGTCAGTGATATTAGCTGGCTGCTATGTTTTGTGTTGCTGACCTTGCTTGACTTTCTACTAGAGTGTAGGCTAACATTAGCGGCTTTGTCTTGCCTATACTGGAATACTGGATATGTACTGTAGTAGTACCAGCCCAATGTGTGCCAAAAAACTTAAAGAACACAGCCATTTGTCTTATATTGTTAAAAAAGTAACTATAAATCTAACTGCTGTTTAGCTTATCTACATTTCTCCTATAACAACAACACTGTTCTGCTTTCAGACAAGAAAATCGACGACAGTCAGCAATAAATTAAACCTTTTCACCTTTTATCCTTAAAATTTCTAGCGGTAAATCTGCCGTCGTCATCTTAAAAGCTGCGAATGTGCAGCGTGAGAACAAAAAACCTTGACGGGCGTGTAGCGAATTAATCAAACTAATTGTGGCGACTGGCAAGACACTACGCTTTTAATAAAATCAGCAAGAATGGCCGGGGTCACGGGTTTGATTCCTCTGATATATGGACAACCTTTAATGACATCGATTTCTTCCGTGTAAAATTTACAGTGTATCGCGTTGCACACTATGGACCCGGTTTGGCAGCTGCCTTCCCTGTAAAAAAGGGAGGCCACAGTCACCCAAACGTTAGTGAGAATATCACCATTTTCGGTCCAGGTATATTTTACACAGAGGCCCCCGTCCGGCGTGGCCAAAAACCACAAGCCCTCTGGGCCCGATCAACCTGCAGGAACAGCCAGGAAGGCTTTGAGACCGCACCCCTGTTGGCTACACCCCACTGTTCATTCAAAGAAGACCGAGCACCCACATGGACGCTGAAGACGGTAGCGCCTCTCGTGCCAAGATGAGTTCAAGGCAGGTTGAGGTGAGGTTACCAGAAACAATGGGGTAAAACATTATCCGAAGGTGTGACCACATTGAGTTACCAGGACACGAATACTCACTTCCTTTTTCAACCCACCCTCTTTTGGTGGCCTTTAGAAAAACTCTGACTCTCCATTTACAATTCCCCGCTCACCTGAGCAATATAGCCCTGATGGGCTTTTCCCTGTTACCAAATAAAATAATAATAATTTAATATGGCATTTACAAGGAGGAAATGCCTTTCCCTCTCAGAGTTAATAGCTCTTGGCTCAGAAGCCTGCCAGTGCTGACAAAGTGCATTAACTTCTGCTCTCTGTCTGCCTTGTCCTGACAATGTTGTTTTGGACCGAGAGCAGCTTTCATTCAGAAACAGAAGCATCTTTTTTTTTTCTACAGAGAGGACACAAAGCAGAGTGCAAGATAATGGAGGTGCGAATGAGACACATCAGGTAGACTGATGCTAAAAATATGCCGTGCACCTGCATTATTTAGGGAACGGAAGAACCGGATTTACCCAGATCACAAACTGCCACAATGGATGTGTTGATATAAATATTTAGATTACAAAAAAACACATTTTTATTCATTTAAAATGCTAATTTATTGATAGTTCGTGGTGTTTATCAGTTCAGAGCAGCCTTGGCTGCTTTACTAACACCTGATGTAAGACATTTAGAAACAGGGAAGTATGACATTGACCGCTGGCTGGCGATTATATAATCGTTGCTGAAGCCAAAAGAGGGGCCGTGCCTTGTTGCCTGGCCTGTTTTTCAATCCCTTCCCAATAAAGCCTTACAAATTAACATCCGCTGTTATTCTGAAAATAACTTGCAACCCTGCTGCACAAACAGCTGGAAGGGAGAGAAAAATCAGCTGGCACCGGTTTTAACATGTAGGATAATCAGCTCGGGCAGGTTGGGGGAAAAACACGCATGTAATAATCAGGTCTGAAAGCTTTGGAAGGTTTTAAATGCTTCACTTCAATGGATAACTGCTGTAATCCCTCATAAACAAAGGCTTGTTTTCTGTGACTGTTGTTAAACAAATAAAGGGTAAACAACCTTTTCTGCCAGGCCTTCCTGCCTCACGGCCTTCTGCTGTTTGAAATGGACTCTGGAGAGAGGATGCAGGAATCACGCATGTGGATGGAGATCAGATTAGAAAGTGCATGTCAGCCTGTCAGAGTGCTGTGTGTATCTCTTATACCGGGCAAAATGGAAATATACACACTCTGCATGTGTACAACAATATGTAAGGAATCATTGGCTATAGAGGCCAGTTAAATTAAAAAGGAATACTCCACTGAAAATCAATCTTTCGAGTAGGTAGTTCAAATGTAGTTAGTCAGAAAGGTTTATATCTTGTTTATTTGCAGAGGACGTCATCATGTCAAAACATCAATTACAAACTACTCAAAGCTTTCCTGCAGGATAATCCCCTAATTCATTTAAAGGAACACTTAACCAAAAATCAATCTTTCGAGTGGGTAGTTCGAAAAGGTAGTTCGGTAAAAAGATAGTTTGGAAAGGTAGTTCGGGAAAGGTAGTTCAGGAAAAAGGTAGTTTGGAAAAGGTAGTTTGGAAAGGTAGTTCGGGAAAAAGGTAGTTTGGAAAGCTAGTTCGGGAAAAAGGTAGTTTGGAAAGCTAGTTCGGGAAAAAGGTAGTTCGGAAAGCTAGTTCGGGAAAAAGGTAGTTCGGAAAGCTAGTTCTGGAAGAAGGTGGTTTGGAAAGGTAGTTCGGAAAAGGTAGTTCGTGAAAAAGGTAGTTTGAAAAGCTAGTTCGGAAAAAAAGGTGGTTTGGAAAGGTAGTTCGGGAAAAAAGGTGGTTTGAAAAGCTAGTTCGGAAAAAAAGGTGGTTTGGAAAGGTAGTTCGGAAAAAAAGGTGGTTTGGAAAGGTAGTTCGGGAAAAAGGTGGTTTGGAAAGGTAGTTCGGAAGGCTAGTTCGGGAAAAAGGTAGTTTGGAAAGCTAGTTCGGAAAAAAAGGTGGTTTGGAGAGGTAGTTCTGGAAATATGTTTCAAACACATTATCCATAACATAGTTGAATTTTCTACTTATGTTTTCTACATGTTGCATCTTTAACGTTACGAAACACCAACAATACCAGAGTATACACGAAAGTCGAGACCTTAAACGGGAATCCACTGGATTTACACATCAATGTCTGTTTCCATCTCTTGGGGAGTACTTTCAAGTACTCGTATAAGGTTGTGTTATTTTGGACATCATTGAAACAATGAATGTTATCACGGTGACAATGGTTGTATCTTCTGTCTTGATGACTGCAAAGTAAAATTACCCAATTCGCTTTACGTATTAATCTACTTGGGATGTGCACATGCATGTATTTGACTGACCAATGCAGCAACCATGCCGGATGATGTCATGTTGCATTGTGGCAAAAGTTGAGCCAGGTAAACAGTTTGTGCTGGAAGACGTTGCATTTTTCTTGCCGGACCTCTCACAGAGGTGTCATTGAAATGAGTGAGTAGGCTGTATTTATACTGCAGACATGGTTTGAGACGTTTCTATGGATGTTTTGAAATGTTCTGGCATATTTTCCTTTTTTTTCCGTAACTTGCAGTTCGGCCTTTGGAATAAATTGTGTCTTCCAAGCTGAATACAGGTGCCGTCTTCCACGGATTAACTACACAGAACCAACTCGCAGATACTTTATACTATAAAGAGAATTCATTTAAATGATTTACGTAAGATGTCAATCAGCCAGCGTCTGTCTTAACAAAAAACTATGCAGAAGAACCAACTGTCTTCAACCTGTTAAGTGATGGAGCGTTTCATCTGAAGCCATCTAAGATCTTTGGTTTGGTGTTTGACAGCCTCAGCACACATAATGTTCATTCCGCTGTTTCACCAGAGAGAGATGGCTGGATTCCCCCATTCCAGAGTGGCACAGAAAGCATCTAAGTTTTACAGCTCGGTCATGGTCAATAAAAACCAGTGGATTCTTGGAGCCCGTGCACTGCTCTTTTTGCAAAGTGTCAAGCAGTTTATGGCTAGGGAGGGACTATAAGAGCTGCTAAAGTGCTGGAAACTATCTCTTTATCACTGGTTCCACAAAGGCTTTATGGCAGGAGCGAAGTGTTCTGCACTGTGACATTAGAACAGGATCCAAATAGAATAAAGTGTCGTTCACGGCGTTATTTTTATAGATCAACATGGATTTACTGAGGGTTGATTTTTGGGTGACAGCTTTTACGGATAGCCATGAAACAAAGAAAGTGTTGAACTCTGGTAGTCAATTAATAAAGATACTACCCAAGAGGACTTGCCCCCCCTGTCATGGTCGTCTTTTTTACTTGGTGATAGAAACATTGGCAACAAAAGTCAAAAACAACAATGATTTTTATGTTAGGTTCATCCTTTTCTTGTGTTCAATGGGAATGCAAATGTGCAAACATTTTTACATGTACACGGGTATTTTTAAAAACTGAGACATTTCCCTTCGTTTGTATCTTTTACACGAAAACGGTGAATTCGCCTCTGAAAACGAATCTTTCTAAAAACTAGAGTGGAGATTCTGGAAAACTACGGTTTTGCGTTTGCGTGTAAATTCCGATAAACAGAGTTTTAGGCAGCTGATGCGCCAGAAGTGCGACCAATGTTTACCTGTTGCTATGACGATGATCATGGAAGCATTATTCTGATTGGCTTGCAGAGGATTCTCCGTCTTCCTACACTGCCGCCCATAGGCTTGGCGAAGTTATGACGGCGCTCGATGGCGTATCGCGAATACGATGCTATGTGCACGATGTTATTTTGGAAAACGGAGGGAGGGAAATACTTGTTTCTCAACATACCCGGCTCTGTGCAAACGTAGCCTGAGTCTTAATGCCTGGACCCCACGAGGCACGGCTCTTGCAAAATGATGGACGCATTTCCTTAATTCCTAAATTGAAGGTTTGAGGTTAAGTGAGCGAGTACTAGTGCGGATGGGGTTCTTTGGTGGCCAATAGGCATCTATCACAAGACAGTTAGACTGGATTATCCCATGTCACAGTATCTGTTTTTGTTGAAATGTTTGTAATATGAGAGATCCACAGTGTTCTTTGGTTCGTCTACGCCTGGAACTCGACTGAATGAATAAATAAGACTACCTGAGGTGAGGAAGACAGAATGCCAGAAAGGTCACAGACCGCAACTATGAATCTTGGTGATCTCTGCACTAACGCAACTAGATATATCCTCGTTTTTCTTTGTAGAGGTCCGACATTATGTGATTGGATTAAAATGATGAAGGGTTTCAAAGATAAAGTACTGTTTAGTACGGAGTGTTCTCTCAAATCCCTCATGTCTCAACTTCTCCTAATGTACAGATCTAAATCGGGGAGGACGCCTGCCTGTCCTTTTCATGAGACGCCTCTTTGTTCGGGCTGAGCAGTCATTCACAGACGGGTCAGAGATTTCTAGTTCAGGTTTTAATGGGAAAACGACACCTTTTTCTCAGTGATGGAGAGGACACAGGAGGTCTTTCTTCAGATCTCAGTGCCTTCCGCTGTGTGTTCAGGTCCAGTGTAAAAAACTAGGGAGGGAGGGAGGCGGGGGGGTGTCCTGATCATCCTGTAATCCACATAATCCCCTGCTGCTGAGAGACAAGGCCTATGTGTGTGTGTGTGTGTTTGAGTGTGTTCATGTGCTCTCTCTGCATGCATGTGACGTGCTGTTTGCACATTCTCCAGCTCCAGTAACTTTGAATTTAAATTGACAGGGACAAACACACGGAGAGGAAGTCTCATCGATAGCTGCTAAAAGCAATTTCCCCCCTTCGTCTTTCCACCTTCAGCTCACATGCCATCAGTACAAGCCAAAACACCTAAAAAAATTTACAACGTTTAATATTTGGCTGCTGTTTTTTCTTTATTTTTTTTATTAGAACTTCATGTACTAACAATTAGCTCTTGGCCAGATGTGATTGGGATCTTGCCGAAACTCGAAGTTTGCAGAGATCAGCAGTGAGATTATATGTCTCGCACTCACTCTAGAAGTAAGTGTGACTATTTTAGCACGAACTGATAAAATATGAAGTGACTTCGGACAGGGAGCCACTTAGCACTCGCACTTTTGCCAAAAAAACTCCCATAACGGAGCTGATTCATGGAATGAACATTGCAGTGAAATCACCCCACGGTCCTGCCTGCTAAAGCATTACAAAGACAACTGAGGATTTCTAGGTCAGGCTAATAATTGGAAAAACTGACTACGGTTGTGGATTTTTTTTTTCTGTTTCATAGACCGCAGTTTGTTTCATTACCTTAAAAAAAAAAAAAGAATTTCCACCAACTAGTATTTAGCATTTCTGTCAGGGTAGGAAATCTGAAGTCGTGCTATTTTACTGGTGACATGCGTAAGGTGGATTGGCAAAGAAAAAAGCACTGTGAGTACAGAAAGCACCACTGTCGTTGCAACACTGTCTCTGGACACATTATCAATCAGAGGGCTGCCAAGTTCAACACGGCCAGACTGGAGGGGAAGAGTTCAGGGAAAGGAGAACGCCTCCTTTGGCCGAGCTGGTAGTTATGTTGCCGGGTTCCTATAGATGACAGAACCCAAATGGATTCTCCAGATATTTTTACGCAAAAACAGCCATCGGTAACATGGGGCGACCCGAGAAAGAGAGAAGGGGAAAAAGGAATGACAGTGAGAATATGAGAGAGCGAGAGAAACGGAGGAAGACAGGGAGCGGAATATTTTCCGAGGCACAGCACCCTGCTGCTCAAACCTCATCGTCTTTTCAGAAAAAGGATGGAGTGTTCGTGAAATGCACCTCTTTTTCAAACACAGGAAAATGTGGCATTGATAGATGGACGCTGTGCAGTTCAGTGACTGCGCAGTGTAAGGTAATGCGGGAAAGACAAATACCACAAAAAGGTCTGTTCCTGTTTAAGAAGTGTGTCTTGCATGAGGATTCATGAGTTACATTGGCCTCCGTTCAACACTTTCTCATGAGATGAATACGGACAGTAGTGCTCTACTTCTTATAGCCTGTGAGAAACATTTACAAAACTGTAGTAGGACCTCGCCATCAGTGGCCAACACTTTGTCACATTCGCACATCGTCCAATCTCTGGACACCATCATACCTTGTCAACATTTTTTCAACTTAAAGCTGCAGCTGCACCTTTTTTAGAAACACTAAGATACTAATCATGAATTAACCAATAAGCTTGATTTTAAAGAAAACTGCATCACCTAAGAAGAAGAGACTGTCCGAGTCTTGTTGGATGCAAGAGATTTGATCCTTGCATCACATAGATTAAGATGCATGAGTTACAGAGACTACTCAAATGATCTTCTGTTGTCTCTCAGCCTAAATAAGAAAGAACATGCTCATCTATACAAGTGAAGTCCTGCAGCAGAGGGAATCCAAAGAACAAAAAAAAGTTTTAACTGGCAGAAAACTGGCAATCGAACGGGCTGTCATGACCACTTCACAACATGTGGGTGTTGCCAGCAGCATCTGGACGAACAAGACTTGCAGCTTTGCAGCAGCTTGGTGACTCTCCAACAACTCTCTGGCAAACGGCGTACAAAAAGGGCCTGATGCAGAGAATGATGTTGACTGGTCCTGGAAAAGCTGCATGCAGGGGTGGAGGAATGTGGCAATTGGATGTTGGGGAGCAGCAGCAGCAGCAAGGTGCATGATGACACCACTGCCAGACAAAACAGTGATATTGGATGCAAAAAAAAACTTGGATTACGTTGAATGACGTTTTGGAATGATCTATGCCACCACGTTTAAAGTATTTGTACAATGTCCATGCATGGTAACAAGAATAATGTCAGAGTATGGTTAAGGTCGGGCAACTGGAACACGGTCACGGTTAAGGGTAGGTGTTAAGTCTAGGTTTAAGGGAAGACTAAGTCACTTCAATAATGCGTCAACCTTGAGTTAAATTGTTCTCCCTTTGGCTGTTTCTTGACAAGGAGAAGTGTTTTATTTTGAAAACTGACCACGTTCTCTATGCCGTTTCTTTGCAACACTTCCCGTCAGCTTCGAGAGTCGTGGGTTCAACTCAGCATCCCTTTAAATTCCGGATCTCATATGTTCTATACGTTCAGTCCCAATCTTCAGGAAGCAGTGAACAACAAGTTATATGAAGCATGGAGGTTTGGGTGGTGGATCCATGTACCATGTTGGTCTGTCCCACAGCAATTAATGCTCATGTTTATATTTCCCTACCCTCAACCATACCATATGTTGTTATGCAGATATTATCGAAAGCAAGGAAGTAATCCAGGGTTTTGCAGGATTATCCTTTAACAACGTTCTGATCTGGCATCATCATCATATCATATGTCTCGTGTAAAATGATACCATTGATGGTACCATGACCTGGTACCAAAGACATAGGCAACACCAACAGAAAAGGCGCAACACTGAGAAGTGCCAATGTACCAGAGGGCAATCACGAAGTCTTTGCAGCAGTTATTCGTTCAGTACATATTTGCTATGTTCTAAAATTTGGAGATGACAGAATAAGATTGTCAAAAATTTCCAAAATGTGTTTGAATCAACCTTTATTCCCCAATGGAAGACCAAAGTTTAGCCATAGAAGAATAACGGCAGTAAGAGCTGTCACTACGGACTCAAGTGTCTTGGGGCCATTAACAAGATATAATCTGAGCAACGTTAATTGATCAGTTCTCTTTGGTCTATGCTGAAATTTATAAAACGAATCACTGCATAATGTTTTACGGACATTCATGCTCCTCAGAAGATGAACCCTAATGACTTTGGTGCCTCGATAACTGATGGATCTTCATGAAATTTAGCCACTTGAGGATAAATTGCGATTGGTTGGTTAGCGAAGAAGGTTACCGGTTCAAACCCCGACTAGTGCTTCTTCCCACAGTCCAAAGACATGCAGTTTGATTGGTAACTCTATATTGTTTGTCTCTATGTGTGACTGTCCCGCCTCTCGTCCGATGCCAGCTGGGACGGGTCCAAATCCTTTGGTTTAGTTTACTTACTTAAGCATGTTAGCATTTAGCAATTACAACTGCGAGTCGCCTCACTGTTTTGTTCTATTTTTTTATATTTTGCATTACGATACACCAACCACTCCTGCGTTGTTCCCCTGCTTGTACTGAGGCTGGGATTCAAACACCGGGCCCCCTCTTGGCCCCTAATCTTCCATCAGTCATCAAGTTCTCGAGAAGGTGTATCAACAAACCGCTCCAGGTTCAGGTTAAGGTGAAAGCAATCAATGGCTGGAAAAGAGAACAACTACAAATGCCCCTATAGATGCTGCTGATTTCCCACAGAAATCTTATATCTTCCTCTTCTTTTCTTTTTGAAATTGGCAGCTGACAAAGTCTACCACATGTGGAAAATCTTTCATAACTTTGGGACCGAACCAAACCATTAATAATGGATTGTTATGTCAAAACTGCGCAGGAATAAGAGGGACAATCAATTATTATAAAAATAAAAGAGGGGGCGAGAGAGACGTGAAGCTCCTCCAGGAGATTCGATGCAAATTGGCTTTAATTGGTGGACGTCCGCCAAGGAAATATAAATATTGAGGTCATAAACCTCAGGTGTGCGGCGTTTTGAGCCAGCTATGCTGCTAATGTACAGTCACACTGTTTGTCTCTGACAGAAAGATCAGGATACATGTCCTGAGAAACACTGGCTGCTGGTGGAACATTGCACCTAACCTCCATAGCTCCATATATCCTGTGCTGTTCTGGGCTGGGTTGTACCCTTAATGGAAAAATTGGAGATTTAAATCCTGGATTCTTGGTGGAGGGTTTTCTTTGGGTCGCTTTCCCTTCTCTGGTGGAAAAAAGAAAAAACTTCAACTGCAACATTTAGTTTCTACCCCTCCTCTTTCATAGAGATAGTCAGCCAAATTCCACTTAAAGCCATTTGCCCCGTGAGCAGACGCACGATTTGCCACCAACAATATAGTTACATATCATTATTCCACATTTCATTTAAGGTTTTGCGTGTTTTGTAACCGTGGAAGAGGCATGAATGGAGAAAAAAAAGGGGGGAACATTAATGCAGGGAAAGTCAAGACAAGATGTCAAACTGGCTGCTTTTTTATTTATGAGCTCGCTGGAGGTGGAGAGCGAGCTCTGGGACAGATACAGCCAACCTTTATGAATAAATAAAAAGGTGCACTTACTGAAATAAAAGCCTCTCTCTCCACACACAAACTGCAGCGTGTCGACCAGCTCCGCCCCGCACAGGGTCTCTGGGCCAGCCCCTGTTGCCGTCGGAGTCAGGGTGAGGACGCACAGCAGTAGTGAGAGGGTGTGGCTACAGGAGATACAGCACATCGCACTCTGCAGCAGCAACAGCAGCACAGGGGGAGAGAGAGAGAGGGAGGTTTAACATTTTAACTGCATCATCACGGAGAGAGATTTTCATAAAGTTAAACACTTTTAAAGTGGCACAGTGCCTTGCCCCCCTTTGCCCAGTGGCACAACACTTTTTCCCACATAATATTAAAAACCTGAGCTGAAGGTTTCCCAAAACCTCCAGGCTTTCGCAATGCACAAAAAAAGAAGAAAGAAATAAAAAGTGGCCACAGATGGTAACTTTACAGGGTTGTTTTTTTTGTTTTGTTTTTTGGAGATGTAGAGGAAAATGTATTAAATCCAAACTTCTAACTTGGTGCCAGATTGAAAACAGGAGGCTCTGACCAGCTCCCTGATGCTCCGGAGCGCCTGTGCGCAGCCGGAGCAAAGAGCGCGTCCAAATTGAAAACACACGTTTGTCCTTATCATCTCAGCACCCTGAATACACCCCTCATAACAAGTTAATAAGAAACCTCTTTCTTCATATTAAATCAATGACCTTTTCTTAAAACAACCACCAGGTAATGAGGCTCTCTCTCCTTTCCCCTTTGTGCCAAAAACACAGCTGTCAGTGCGTTATTACGCACACGACTAAAAAACTTCAAAATTCAAAAAGCAGAATAAGAGATGCATAAAAGCGCCAGGGATCTTTCCGATCCAAACTGTGAGATGGAAAACGGCTCTCCCGCCAAACCCAGCCGAGGAAGCTGCGCGGGCCAAATGTACATAATAAAAAGAATAAACACAGGACACTATCCATCTACATCACAACCCTTATCCGCGCGGTCACCACGTCCTCCACTATACGTTATTCCATGTTTAAGGTCCCCCGGCATGCCGCAGGTTAAGATATTTAACATTTAATAATGCAGACTCAGCAGGAATTTACTTTGAAAGTTGCAGAGCTGCTGCATTAAACAGTTTCTGGTTAAAAAAAAGAAAAAAAGAAGAGAGAGCGCGCAGGGCGCACAGAGGCGCTGATGGATGAAAAGTCATTCATCCGAGCATGCAAGAAAAAACGTCAATTAAATCAAATCACTGACAAATATCTGGATATCTGTTGAAATAATACAGAAAACACAAAGACATGCAGCAGATGCTTCACTCAAGTGATGCAAAAAATCAGAGAAATCAGAATAAATCCACATTTCATGCGTAAAAGCTGCAAAATACAAAACAAGCGCCTGTTTTATTTTATTTCCACCCCCTTAGGATTAAAGTTAAAGGATGCTCTGCGCAAAAAAAAAAAAAAAATCATCAAGTGAAGGTGATAATCTATAGTGTCAAAGGAAATCAGGTAAGTTTACCTTGAAGACATCACATAAATGCCACTGAAAGGAAAGAGCGCTAGACATCCCCACGGGTCTCCGCAAGACAAAGCCCGGCGAAAATGAACTTGTTTGAAGTCATTAAAAAACGGGGAGAAAGAGGATGAGATGCGGGCAATGTCACATCTCAATATTCCGACTTTGTTCCATTGCGCAGGCTCGTTTTTGAAGAAGTGAGTTTTAGCGAACAGGAGACGGATTTAGAGAGAAAATCCCTCACATTTATCTACATTACACAGACATTTTTCAACAGGAAACAGCTGGGGCAGCATTTGCCTCCTACTCGTCCTAAGTTATTCATTAAGGATTTTGGGCACATGTTCAAATAACGTCATTTCTCAGAACGGGATTGAATTTTGATCTCTCTAAGACTTGGTTAGTAGTTCAGATCAAGATAGAAAAAAAAAAAGCGGTGCTGCCCCACCAGCAGCAGCAGCAGGAGGAGGAGGAGGAGGAGGAGGAAGGAGAAGCAGCTCACACTCACACAACACAACGATTTTTATGCTCATGAAGGAGAAAGTTAAAGATGACTGCTGGGTCAGCCAATAAGACAAATAAATGCACAGGAACTGTATGTTTATTGCAACACAAAGCAAATATGAGCAAGAGATGCCCAGATTTGAAGCCATGTGTGTAGGATGTGCTGCTGCTCTGCACTTTATCTCTGTGTATCAGTGATTTCTCTGCAGGAACTGATGCATGTTTGTCTGGAAATGACATCCGATGAGTGACAGGTGTGCAAAAATCTGATTTTGCAGCTATAAACCACATTTTTTTTAAGCAAACTGAGCTGGATGACTGACAAACACTTGAAGTCACCAGTGTTCCCTTGAAACAAGCCCAGCAATGACAGACTTAACACAAGGCTTAAAGAGAGTGTGGGATATCAACACTGATCCAGTCACTGAACATGAGATCAGTGCTGTGACCCAATCACAAAACAGGACACCAACCACGTATCCCAGCATGCTCAGCGGCTGGTGTGAGTAAGTGCATCACACACACACAAAGCGAGGTTGGATCTGAAGAAGGCCGAGGCTCAGGACACGCAACAGTTTAGGGGTCGACACGCCAAAGCATGATCAGACGTCCTCGGATAACTGAAGAACCTTAATGAGTGTTTTCCAACATGAAGGTTGGGGCTCTTTAAAGGGGTCGCGAGATACATATGAGGGGGTCACAAGACAAAAAAAATGTCGCTCTTACAGGAAATTTTTGTCAAAATTTTTGCTTTTTTTGTCGTGAAATTCTCGATTGATTCAATAATTTACAGCTCACAGAAGTATGAGACCTTTAAAGAAGCTGTCAAAAATGTTGGAGAAAGTTAAAGATGACCGCTGGGTCAGCCAATAAAAACAAATAAATGCACAGGAACTGTATGTTTATTACAACACAAAGCAAATATGAGTCAGAGATGCCCAGATTTGAAGCCATGTGTGTAGGATGTGCTGCTGCTCTGCACTTTATCTCTGTGTATCAGTGATTTCTCTGCTGGAACTGAAACTGGAACTCCAGAAGAGATACATATGAGGGGGTCACAAGACAAAAAAAATGTCACTCTTACGGGAAATTTTTGTCAAAATTTTTGCTTTTTTTGTCGTGAAATTCTTGATTGATTCAATAATTTACAGCTCACAGAAGTATGAGACATTTAAAGAAGCTTTTTAAGGCTCCATTTTAAAGAGTCAGTCAGTCAAAAATGTTGGGAAAACACGACAATTAATCTTCATGTTGGTGCTTTAAACAATCTGCAACAACTTTGCTGTCAGATTAATCGTTTAGTTGAGCACAAATGGTAAAAATTACTGGTTAACTTTGCCGAATTAAACGTAACCTGTGATCGTAGGTGAGTATCACAGATGTCGCAAGTTGCTTTTATTGTGAAGCAGCAGCAGCAGGAAACAGTAACGTAGAACTGCTTTGTTAAGATTACGTGAACGGGAATCACGTTTCCTGGCGGACTCCGCCGCTACCAACGAAAAGCACAATTTAAAGAGAAAATTACTGAATGTAACTACATTAAAATGGATATAACAGAAAATCAACCATAAATAATACAAAAACAAATTTTTGTTTTATGAATTTTTTAAGGATTGCAACTTTAATTTGCGACAAATTGGATTCATTGTTCTAATTTCTCTTAACAAAATGTGTCGGTACCTGTTTTTTCTTTATCTTCTATGACAGTGAATTGAACTTCTTTTGGTTTTTGGACTGTGTACTAACTTTGGATTAAAAATAATTAGCAGAATAATTGATAATAAACTCAACCTGCCACTCTGCAATTAAGGATGAAGGTGCAACTCTTTAACTGTTCCAGTCTTTTCTTTATCAAGATGTTTTGTCTGATAATAATCGTGGCTTCACAGCACCACATTACGTCATATACAAGCCGCACGTTCGCAGACACATTAAGTGATACATCTGCATTCAAAACCTCGGCTCCTTATTAACCTTGCGAGACCGACCGTGACCTCAATCTGTGACCTGACTTATCTCCCTCTCAGGACGTCTCCGTTTGCCTCCCCTGGTGGATTGCGTCACCGTCCGGAAGCTGTTGGAATATGATGATGATGATGATAATGATGATGCTGCTGTGTCTGATTAGAGAGACAAAGCTGCTTTCAGACCAGCGGATGACCTTGTTAGCATCAGATCTGAGGACGTGGTCTGTCACTGATGCCCGTAAGCCTCTCTCTCTCCTCTCTCTCTCTCTTTCTTTCTCTCTCTAGCTGATCTTGAGATGCGAAATTATCTCATCTTTCACTGCCTCTTGGCGCAGAAACAACCCACAATCTAGCATGTAAATGCTTCATCACAGACTTTCCTGTTATCACTGTAGCTGTGGTCTGGCAGTGTCGATGATGGGCTTATGTTGTACATCTGCTGATGCAGTAGTAGTAGTAAGAAGAAGAAGAAGAAGAAGAAGGGGGGCTGACCTTCCCTTGTTCGCCGTCTCTAATGCCCAGTGCTCTGGGCTGTCTTGGTGCCAGGTTTCTCTCCCTCCCTCTCTCAAAGCCCGACTCGCTTTTCTCTTCGGTTGCAAGACTTTTTGAACCCCTTCCCCAACCAACACCACCACCACCAGCACCACCTCCTCCTCTAAACCCCCCCTGCAGCCTTGTCTAAGGAGACGTCCGCCCCGGTGAACTCATTGACCAGGGAAAGGCTTTGCTTTCACTCCCTTTCTGGTGTAGGAAGGAGAAAGTGTTCACTGCAAAAAATGTCCATCTTTGCACGTCAGGTTTGATCAGTCTCTCCCGAGGAAGTGTTTCAAAAAAAAAAAAATGCCAGGAGGTTAGTTTGACTTATTCACGAAGCGTTCACAGATATTTTGTTGAATTTTGTGTGTGTGTGTTTTTTTTAAAATGATTTGTATTGATAGTGTGTGAGTGAAAACGTACAAAGGAAAAACCTTTGGCAGCAAGAGGAGTTACTTCACCCCAGTTGGAAGAACAAAAAGCAAAAAAAAAAAACCCGGACACTTTTTGCAGCGTTAACAGCATCCCGTCTGGTCTTTCCTGCCAAACAAATGTCCAAGTCAGAAGGATACGCAGATACAGACAGCGGTGCAGAATGCAAATTAAATGCAAGTGGATGAAAGTGAGAGGACGGGGATGGAACAAAAGAAAAAAGAAAGAAAGAGAGAAAGAAAGAAACGAGATAAAGCTTTGTGGGTTTGTACACACACACACCACGGTGGCGAGGGAAGGATGGAGGGCTGGTACCCAAGATGGGAGGGGATGTGTGTGTGTGTGTGATGTCTGGGCACACACACCAGGTTCACATGAGGACACACACACACACACACACACACACACACACACACACACACACACACACACACACACACACACACACACACACACACACACACACACACACACACACACACAGTTGATTAGGAGAGCTCTATAGAGAGTTGATTAGTCTGAGGGTTTTTCCAGCTCGGTGGGTACTCTGCAACAATGAACGCTGGGTATCCACCGCAAAACTCTGTGGTTACACAAGGTGTGGTGCAGGTGAGTTTGTATTGTAATCAAAACTCTCTTAACATATAAATAAAAAAGAGCAAAGAATTGGAGTAGGGGGGGCGTGCTTGTTTTGATACGCCGAGTTTCCGTAGTAACTCGCAGGGGTCATAGTAGGAAATTCAGTTCTGTGCCTGTTCACGATCAAAAAAAAAAAAAAAAAATCTCTGGGACAGTTTAACCGTTTATGGTCACTGACTGTTTCAGTCCTGGTTGATTTTTGTTGCGATCTGTGGTTACCGTGGTTACAGCAAGTTTGGTTTCAGTGTTATGTCAGACTCTAGTGTGTCCTTTTACACATGTGACCACTGAGTATTCTCCATCTTCTGAAATATCTTTGGGTTTTTGGACTGTGTACTAACTTTGGATAACAAATAAACTGTACAGTTTATGATCCCTGAACGTGGAGGAAGTGGTAACGTTTTCGTCAAACCGCGTGTTATCACATCAGTTTCCTAGGAAACTTTGAGGTTGAACCCCGAGGCTGCAGAAGTCCTGGTTTGTTATTTACTGTATGTTTCTCTGTGGGGTGGTCCCCATAGTAGCAGTGCAGGTTCAGACAAGGTGAAAAATATGGACTGGTATTAATTTGTAAGGAGTTTTTAAAAGCTACCCTGCCAACCTTTATTTCTCTATCACTGTTAATTATTGTGGGGCGTGCCAGAAATAGTTTGATAACCGCCAGCGTAGCTGATCCTTCAACAAGGAGGTCGACAAACAGCTTTAATTTAAGTAGCTGATTCACAACATACATATATGATGAAAAAGCTCAGATAAACCCACTTTAGCACCAAACCACAAAGTTAGCAGCTAATGGCTGACCTTAGTGGTGCTAAATAGGCTGATATATCCTCCAGGATGTGGTGGAGACCAAAAACAGAGCAAAAAAAGAGAGTAAATATGCGGTTCCTTGAATGTCCATTTGAGGATGGCTCCAGAACAAGTGAGTCCCCACTAATCTCTACAAACAGATATGAATACAGAATCTGTTGGAAAGGGTCTAGAAATCCATCATCTAATTTATGGATATCTGCTGGCCATTGACCCTAGAGGTTAAATCGCCGATAGCCGATGGTTTCGGAGACTGTTTCTCCGCCAACTATGGAGCTCTTCAGTCGCTAAATGCTCCACTATGTTTACCAGCGATGGGCAGGCAGTGCGTGGAAAGGTGTCAAAACCAAAAGAATGAGCTAAAAGAGGCTTTTACTATAAAATTATTTGGTTTGAGTTTTGGGGTTGATAACCCTTAAAGAAAATCAACATCCGGTTGTGACCCCACATTTACAACTCATGGTTTAGAGGTGATGATATTTAGTCCTTCAAAACTGTTTTCATTGTGACCCCCTCAGATTCATGTTGCCACCCAAAGCTGCAGGTGCAACCTACAACGCTATGGCGAACACAAACGTCCGAGTAGTGACTTGGGTCGTTCTTTCGTGTAGCGTTTAAGATTATTTTGTCGACACAGCGGTAATCTCGGGACCTGTCAGAGCCTGCAAGCTTTCTGCCTATTACAAAATCCAGGAATGTTCCACCGAAGCAGAAACAAAAACACAAAACAAATATTTGAACAACAGCATGTACAGTAATTATGGCCTTAATATGTGGTTTCAGTAAACACAACTAATCCTGGAGAGACAGACCACAGACGAGAGCCAAATATCCAGAAAAATGCACAGATTCAGGACTTTTTAGTGTCAGTGATATTGCAGCGAGCTGTCCGTCCCATCCAGCTTTACTCATAATGTGCTGCCTCATACTGCAATTAGAGCTGGACGAGGGCCTGCGCGAGATACCTCAAAGCATGCAGGGAAGTGTACTGTTTGTGCTGTTTACTTACACGACGACGAGTGGTGGGGTTTTTCGGGGTAGAGGGGGTAAAGGGCCACTGCTCCCTGGCTCTTTCTCACTCTCCCTCGGCTGGCTGGGGAGTGGGTGCGGTGCTCCTCTCCTTGCCCCACCACCTGGCACCGCGGAGGCTATGTCTAGGAAAGAGACCTCTGCCAGGCCTCAATTACGGGGGGAATAATCCAGGACACACTGAAGCAATTACAGCCCCATATAAATCAATATGCTTTGGGTTAAAAAGTGATCTGCTCCCAACACTCTGGAGAGGCTCTGACTCAGTCAGCCTTTGATTTTTCTGAGAGATGGGAGCAGTTTCTCTGGAATTGGGCAGGAGATGCTGCTCGAGCTGCTGCTGCTGCGGTTTAAAGTGTCACTCAGGCTAAGTAAACAGTCAGGTGACGCGGACTATGGAGGAAGAAAGGCAGGATAAATATTGATTTGCGCCTCGCAGAGGCTGTATAAACAATTGTTGGGAAATTTATGTTACATAAAGTCAAAAGGCTGCATAAACAAAACAAGCTTGCACACAGATTACGATGTAAACTATAAGTCTTTATGCGTGCTATTGTTATTATCTACTGAGGATTGGAGATATGGAAGCTAATGAAGGATAAACACTGTATTATTTATGCTTTTAGGAAGCTTGCAGAGACTCCAACATAAGCTGTGGCAGCAGGGGGCAACACTGACAGCGCTGCCTCTGCTGTGACGCACAACTGCTGTCCATTATCTTTACTATACTGCCATCTACTGACTGAAGGGGACTACTGACAGCAAACATCACTAGACCTGCTGCATACTGTCAAAAACAACTCATACATTACAGATTTTGGTTTACATGAAACGTTCATACTTTGGCTTTGCTGCTACAGGCTACCCAGGGACTTCTCTGCTTTCTCATCTTGCAGGTTCTCATTGATCGCGGCTACATTGGGAATTGGACGAACCTACTTTTATCGTTATTCTTACCTTCAGTCACATCTCCATTTAAGTTAATAGTCATTATTCTTAAAAGTTTTACATTCTCTACCTCTCTAAGCTCAATCTTTCAATACATTACATTTTTATATGATTTAGTATTTGAACGTCTCCAAAATAATAATAATTCAAAGCAAAGTATTTTGTCATAAAACATGAAATGTTTTTGATGATTTGGAAATTAGACTCCTCCTATACCTTACAGTAAATGTGTCAAAACCAAAACAATAAGCTAAAAGGGGCCAAAAATATCCCAAATTGCTGCATATCACAAATAGTCCTTTGAGTCATGACTATTAAAGGTATTGGTTGTTGGGGTTTTGAGGGTGAGAACCTTTTAACAGTCAAATTTGACTTTGATACCTTTATACTTGAGCTGAAATGATTGTTGATCAATGTTTTATCCAAGTTATCTTAATAGAAATGCAAAAAGGTCTCATTAAACAATGAAAAATGTCCCATTGTCACAACCTTTTAAATTACTCACTTTGACAAACAATTCAAAAATCCGGGGCGGTCAGTAGTGTAGTGGGTTAAGCGGCCGCCCCGTGTGTGGAGGCTATAGTCCTCGCTGCAGCTGGCCCCGGTTTAAGAGAAGCAGCAAATCTTAGAACCAAACTTTAAGAAGAGTTCAATCTGGGGAAACTGGGCTTGTTTGTAGATCCATGAAGATGTTTGACCTCTCATCCAAGAGGCTTCTACAGTTCCAAATATTCGGCCTTGGTGGGGTTGTAAATCTCTGAAGAGTCTTCATGGACCCAAGAACAAGTTTCTCCAGATTGAACTCTTCCCAAAGAAAGACGACCAGGAACCCTTCAAACTAAACTAAAATGACGGGAGCGAGAATGACGTACATTCAAGAAAGGTTTATTTCAAAAAGCCATGGCTTTAAATATATATGTCAACTTTAGATCATCGGTATGCTCTATGGAAGATGTGGATGAACACAGTAAAGCAACAAGGAGGGAGAAGAAGAACTCAAAATCAAACAACAGAGAGCAAATGTGCTTAGAAAACTTTCTACTGAAACTCTATTCTCACTTCGTCGTTGAACGATGGTTCGATTTTCACGTTGTGAGTGAGCGAATGTTCCCAAAGAGACTTTTTATGGAGGCACGCGAACCCGCACTCCTCACATATGTAGCTCTTTGGCTTCCCGGCATGAGTCCGTCTGTGTTTCTTCATGTGATACGACAACCTGAAGCCTTTATCGCAAACGTCACATTTAAATGGCTTCTCTCCCGTGTGGATGCGCATGTGCGACTTCAAGTATCCCGACTGAATGAAGGCTTTGCCGCACTCCTCGCACTTGTACGGGCGCTCCCCGGTGTGATACCGGTTGTGGAGCCGGAGCTCGTTGGCGGTCAGGAAGGTCTTACCGCACACGGTGCACTGGTGTGGCCTCTCGCCCGTGTGGATGAGCTCGTGCCGCTTCAGCGACGTCTCCTTCATGAACTGCTTCCCGCAGCTGTTGCAGGGGTAGCGGACGCCGATGTGGATTTGTTCGACGTGGTTCGTGAGCTGCAGCTTGGTGCGGTAGGCCATGTCGCACTGCGTACAAGCCCACGGCCTCTCCTCGGAGTGGGTCCCCATGTGCACCGTGAGCTCAGACGCCGAGCGGTAACACTTTCCGCACTGCCAGCACAGGAAGGGTTTCTCCCCGGTGTGTTTCCTCTGATGGACCGTGAGACAGTTTGAAGACCTGAACTTCTCTGGGCACATGCTGCAGATGTACGGGAACTCCCCTTTGTGGATCCTCTGGTGGATGGCGAGGTAGGACAGCTGCATGAAGGTTTTGTCACACTGTCCGCAAGGATACGGGCCGGTGAAGTCGTGCTGCTTCTCGTAGTGTTCCCTCAAGCGTCTCAGGAGGGTGAAAGTCTTGTCGCACATCGTGCACTGCATCGGCCTGTGCATGAGTTTGTGCCTCTCGAACGCCGCCTCGTTGGCGAGTATCTTCCCGCACTCTTTGCAGTAGAGCGGATCGTGGATCCTCTGGTGCACTTTGAGCATCGTCATGCTCTTGAACTCTTTCCCGCAGTCGTCGCATTTCATGATTTCACTCACTTCCACTTTGCAAACGTTCTCTTGGTGCTCCTTCAAAGCCGACGGGTATTCGAAGTGTTTGCCACAGTTTGAGCACCACACAGGGATTTTCAGAGGCTGGCCCTGTTGGGGTTCGGCGGCGGTTACTTCCGCTTGGCTCAGTCCAGCTCTCTGCTCCTTTTTCCACGAGAATCGGGCGATTTTCTTGTGACAGATGGCGTAAATCTGATGTCTTTTCAGCCCGTGCATGTGTTTAAAACGCTTCTTGCAGTGGATGCAGTGATAAGGCCGGTCCTCTGTGTGGCACTGTATGTGCCTGTTGAGTGTTTTGACGCTGTCGAACACACGAGCACAAACAGGACACATCTTCAGGCCTGTTTGGTTGACTCCCTTTACAGGTGCAGACGGCGACTCCTCGGAAATGTCTGCAGGAACGTCCAGATTTTCTTTTTTGTCTCCATCGCTACAGTTCTGATTGTCAGCTTCAGCCAAAATCTGCTCGACCGTTTTGCTCTGTTCCTCTCTGATGCCCTCGTGACCGTGAATGATCTGATGCTTCTTCAGCGTGTCCTTGTACTTGAAGCCTTTCTCACAAGTCAGGCAAATGAAAGGACGCTCTTCTGTGTGAGATCGTAAATGCTTCGCGATGTCTGCAGAGCAAGGTAAGATCCTGCTGCAGATGGGACAGGCTTTGCCCTCCATCGACCCCTCCGACGGCGGCTGTGGAGCCGAGCGTTGCGTCTCTCTCCTCTTTGGTCTTTTCAGCTCTTTGCTCTTGCAGATCTCCTTCTGGTGTCTCTTTAGCACATAGGAATTTTTAAATTTCTTCTCACAGAAACAACAGCTGTACGGCCGGTCCTCTGAGTGGGACTTCATGTGTCGATCCATGTCTACTCGACGGCCGAAATACTTCCCGCACAGAGGGCAGTTTTTGTTTTCGGACATCTCGGACGTGCAAGGATCTTCGGGGTCGTCTTCTCTGGCGCTGTTGCTCAACTCGTCCTTTTCGTGAACGCGCATGTTGTGTCGCTTCATGTCGTAATGGTCCCTGAACCGTTTGTCACAGTTGGCGCACTTGTATTTGAGATCCCGATTGGCAGAATGGGTTTCCTGGTGTCGTCTCATGGCTGCAGCTCGCAGGAAAATCTTGTTGCACACTGGACATGTCTTGTTGTTGGGGTATTTCTTCCTTTGCCTCTTGTCTGCCGAGTCTTTATCTTTTAAAATCTTCCTCTTCAACTGGAGACGTTTGCTTTGTTTCAGCGGCTGGAAAGCTGCCGGCTTTAGAGCGTCGCTGACGTCCTCTCCGAGAGGTTCCTCGTCGTTCGCTTCGAGTTCTTCGTGATCGTCATGCTCAACCAAATCCGATGGCTGTTCGATCTGGATGTAGTCTAACAGGGTCACCGTTTCACCCTCCACCTGGACAGTCATACAGCCTGGCATGTCCTCTGATGGAGGCTGTAACTGGATTTGGTCTGCATCAATTACAACCTTCTCCAGCTGAGGGAGGGACAGCGAAGACAGGATGCAATTCCCAAAAGAAGAAGGAATGGATTGAGTATCATCTGTTGGGAAAATAAGAATTAGATTAGCTTCACGGTTAGCGGCTAGAAACAAAAATAAAGTCAGTTTACACACATAACCACACTGAAACAGTAACCAGTAACTCTTTTCTGTATAACCTCAAACTCCATTTACCCCTGTTCAACAGACTCATGCGTCACTACATCTAAGTTAAAACGGTGTACATGCACCTTAGTCCTGACTCACCGCAAAAGTCGAAATGTCCGAGTGTTGTGTGGTACTGGAGCACAGTTTTCAGGTGCCGTGGGTCAGGAACTGAGTGAACACACTCCTCCAGGGCGGATGGGACGGCGCTGAGCATGGACGCTGTCTACGGAAGAGACACGAGATGACAGTTTAAAAATACATAAACTGACATCCACAAACTGTGTCACTCTGTGGCGTGGGGGTTAAAATATGCTGAAGACATTCAGGATGTTTGGTGGTGGTTGGCGCTGTGTTCCAGGTTCCCTGGCTGCTAAAAGAAACAGAAGAGCTGACTGATGACAAAACGGTGCCAGTACCTGCTGAATGTCTGGTACTGGAAGAAGCCTCTCCAGTCTGGACAGGAAATCCAGCATGAGCACTTGCAGCGCGCTGTCATAGTCGGGTCCAAAGTCTGTAGGAAAAACATCCTGGAACAAATAATCACAGTTTAAAATCAGTATCAGACAAATATTTAATATTCCCTTGTTGTCCGAGATGATTTCAAACGATCACAAACCTGGAAAAACTTCTCCCTCTCTTCAGCGTCTTTCAACAGCAATTCGACCTGATCGACGAAGTTTGATTCTGGAAACTCGACTTCTGCGAAACATGGCTGTAACACAAACACGCACAGGTGAAACACGACCACCACCACCACACGGTTGAGCAATGTATCATGTTTAAAAAAGAAAATAACCTGCGCCGCCCAAGTGGATACGAGAGCTTTGATCCGCTCCAGGTGCATCTCGATGGTTTCTGTGTCCCTGATCTTCTCGGCCCGACACAGTTCGAGAACCACCTGCGACACAAATGGTTTCACATCAGGGTAAATACAAATGACAGGACAGCGCCTGGAAATGTTTTTCAGGGGCGTCCCTCTCTACCTTCAAAAAACTCCTGAAGACCTTTAGCTCTTAAGAGAGGACCTCCTCTCCAACACTACCAACAACTGGACATGATAAATCTATCCCCCTCTACAACTGTCACTTGTTTCTAGGTGATGGATAAAGGCATCTGCTAAATGTCTGAATATAAACACCACAGTAACGTCTTACCCGTGCTCTGAGTCCCAGGAGGAGCTGAGCTTTCTGATCTGCGTTCAAAAGCTCAGGTACGTTTTCTGAAACCGTGCTGATGAACTCCTCCACCATCCCGTAGTCCTGCACGTTCCCCCTCTGGACGACCTGCCACATGGCAGCAGAAACGAGGCGCAGAGGAGGAATGAAGAGGCGGAGAGACGCCAGCATGAGCGGCAAATCTGGGAAAAAAGATTTGACAATGTCAAAAACTGAACATGAATCAACACGGCGGTTCACGTTAAATTTGAATGATGTTTTATTGATTTTGGCCATAAAAATGAAACGTATATAAATTAATTTGAGATAAAACCACTTCAGACATTTCTAGCTTGCTAGTATTTGCCAGCAGAATCAAATATGTGAATATAAAAACATCTGATGGGACTTCTATTTGTGCCGTATTCTGCAAAAAGACGTGCTTAAATCTGACACACTGGACCTTTAAATATCTCTTAATATAGGTCCCACAGTACAAAGACGCGCACTTAACAGGTTACGTGGTGACTCTAAATTGGCCGTATGTGAGTGTGAATGGGGTACCCCGCCTCTCAACCAACCCTAAAAACAAACCAGTGGCAGAAACCGTACATGACCGCAGGTTTTAACTGAGACTATTGACAATCTGATCTGACTCTCTATTGTTTCGATTGCCTCTGCTAACAACACAAAACAAGAAAAAACAAAGAAAAGCTGTTGTCAGAGAAGACTTGAAGATACTCAGCTCTGCTGCTCATCCCTCTCTCCTTACAAACATGACACCATTTAAAAGGGAAATAATCAAACTTAATTGCAAAGAAGCAGAAAATAATCTACCAAAAACAAATGTTCTTACTTTTTGAGCATGGTTTAATCTAAAATTTAATATATAGTTTTCTACATGTAAAGATCTTTTCACAGGTTTAATTTAAATTCAGATATATCTTATAGGTTAACTTTAATGCATGTTTACTGTAGTAAAGTTTAATTTAATGCATGTTTACTGTGTTTTTACTGCGTCTCATGCTGCTGGATACCTCTGGGATTTTGTCCCTCAGGATTAATAAAGTATCTATCTATCTATCTATCTATCTATCTATCTATCTATCTATCTATCTATCTATCTATCTATCGATTATTTAGCGGTAAATCAAATATTTATTTAGGAATTACAGCCATTTAAATTTCAAATCAACCAACAAAAAAATGACTTTAAAGTCTTTAAACTATTAGTAAGTTCAGCTGTTAAAAAACAAAAAAACAAAACTGTCCGTAACATTATTATGGTGGGTCCCTGATGGCTGTATTAGGGCCCTGGTGGGTGGATGGAGACCCTGGAGGCACTCTGGGGGTCCCTGATGGGTGTATGAGGACCCTGGTGTGTCTTTGTGGTCCCCTGGTGGGTCTATCAGGACCCTGGTGGGTCTTTGTGGTCCCCTGATGGGTCAATGGGGGTCCCTGATGGGTCTATGGGGGTCCCTGATGGGTCTATGGGGGTCCCTGGTGGGTCTTCGTGGTCCCCTGGTGGCTCTATGTGGGCCCCTTGTGGCTCTATGTGGTCCCCTGGTGGCTCTATGTGGGCCCCTTGTGGCTCTATGGGGGCTCCTGGTGGCTCTGTGGTTCTCGCTCTACTCTCCCACCTCCTCCAAGCTGCCCCTGGTTGCCTTCACGGGCTGTCAACTGTGTCGTAATTCCCACTCACTGCACATGAGCAACAACATGGCTGCGGTAGTCGTGACTCTCTGCACTAACTGTTTCTAAAGTTGTTGTAAACGGTAAGGACGGGATATTTACCGGCCGGCTTCACGTTAGCGTTCACTCTTTTGTTTTATTTAAAGAGTTTCCGCGTGTTTCCACGTCGTCGCTCGCTCCGGACGTCAGCCGTTAGCTCGTCTTGTATTTTTGTTTTTAGCCTCTTGCTACCTGTGTAGCCCGTGAACGCAGCATCTGTCAACCGTTACGGAGCTAATCTCCAGCGGCTAACTTAAAGTTAGCTGGTTGCGTTGATTAATTAAACAATTACTGTCACGATAAAACATAAAGTCAAGCTTAGCTTGACGTGAAAGCTCAGTACCCGCACCGCATATAAACCCCGCTAGCGCTGTAACGTAGCACAAAGCCACCCGCCATCTCAGAGCGGGGTACGCCATGTTCAAAATCGGGCGCACACAATCCAAAAGAAGAGCCGGTAACTCTGGGTGGGTGCCGCGTGGCGGTGTCGTTAACGGCTTACCGTGCTCGGTGTGATGCGGGCTCTCCATTTGATCCCGGGAAAGTGCCCGATAAGACGGGTAAATCAACTCGGGGTTGTTGTGAGTCCACGTCCGCCCGACCCTGCGGTGCAAGTTGGCGGGGAGGAAGGGCGGCTCGATAGTCTGTTCTGAGTGCGCAGGCGTAGTCAGTATCAAACGTTTGGTTCAGTGGTAGCGGTCTGTGGGAGCTTCGTGTCCGCTCCGTGACCGGTTCAGATACATATTCTGTCAACTTTAGTCAAGAAAACTACTAAGTGACACAATTTAACCAACTTTGTGTTGATTTCCTGTCTTCGCCTGGGCAATGTCCGGCTTACATGGAGCTGCTCCGGCAATCACTGCCCCCTACAGGGCATTTAGGGGGAAACAGCTACAGGTGCATGAGGTCCAAGCTGGCCATGACTAGGGATGGGAATTGATCGATTCCATTATCGATTCTGCTTAACGATTCGATTATTTATCGATTCTCATTTGGGGGAAAAAAAGGAGAACAAACAGTTTGTTCAGCATCAACTTTGTTTAGTTAGAAGTAGGGATGTAACGATGCATTGTGACACCATTAAAAAATCGGTACAAATGCGTGACGACTCGCATCAGTTGACAGAAAAAATTAATCACGATTCTTGGTGAATATGAGAGAAGTAGAAAATGTTCTTTTTCGGCCTTTTTTAAAATTAGAAATGTATAAAAACCAACAGCGAGGTTAAAAAGAGGCCCACAGCCTATTAACGATGTGTAACTGTGGCAAATACACAAGAATGTGTGACATTTTACCGACACATTTTTCTAATAGAAATTAAAATTCTCCTTTTTGAAAGGACATGTGAGCTGAGGACTCAAAAATACCAGTTACCTTCCATAGTGACATAATTCGTGCTTTCTGGAATCGATAAGAGAATCATTAGATAAACTGCCAAACGATTCCAGGGAATTGAAACACAGATTCCCATCCCTACATAGAGGGCAAGTTTATGCTACACTGTCTCTAGATTTTAAGGTGAAAAACTGCCAAACCATAACAGCAAAAGACTGTAAAATATGCCATGAATTATTTTCTTGTATACAGTAAAACACATTTCATTTTAAGAGAGCTTCTACAGAATAAAGTAGTATTTTATACTAGAGACTGTTGATCATACAGCAAAAGACTGTAATCTTTAATTACGGTCTTTTACTGTCATGTTTTTTAACCTTTAAACCTGCAGACATTTAAAAATATGCAGTTAAGCGCCTGGTCTGGCTCCAAAAGGTGGCCGTGGTTTTCCTTGTTGGGGGTGGACCCCCAGGTTGCTACCCCAAGCGAGTTCAAGTATCTTGGGATCTTGTTCATGAGCGATCTAAATAAATCCATAATTGAACTTGTCTACAGTGGTATAATACTATATATAGAAGTCTCTGTGGAGACGAGGAATCCCCCCCTGAAAAAAAGGAATCACAGCCAAACTCTCGTCCAGACTTTTTATGACCTCGTATTTCTTCATCAGTCCGACTGCAGACAGTCCACTGGCTTTATAAGGGAGCTGTCATGACTTTTAGTACCTTGAGTCATTTTCCCAGCTGGAGTAAAGCGATCTATAAAACACCCTGTCGCTGGGCTGTGGCCAGGTTTGTCACATTTTTTTTCAGGGGTGTCTTTGTAAGAAATAAGCATTTTCAATATCACTAGATAAAAGAAACCTCATATAATCAAAGCCTTCAAAATGATTAAATGTTCGTCAACTAAAAGCTGCCACACTTAAGTCTAGTGATGTTCTATAATGTTCTTATTGTCAACATTTCCCTTGAGGAGAGCAGAATTAATCTAATAAGTATTGTCTGTGTCGTTTGAGTATATATGTATAAATATATCTAAGTTGATGCCTTATAAATCAGTGTCTGGGCTTGGTTACAGAGCTGTCAACTGCCACATAACAGCTGTTAGTGTATTAGCTGTTGCGCTAACGTAATGTTAACGGAGGGACAGCAGTTAGCATTAGTAGCTAATGAACAAAATCACTGTAGCGTCTAGAAATATTACAGAATGTGTGACAGTAATACAAGACACTGCTCTGTGAAACCCATAGTGAACAATAGTCTTCTAAAAAAAGTTGTATAATGCTATGTAATGTTGTTTACTTTAAAAGTTGACATTAAGCTTTACGAATCGCGTCTAGGCTTTATGTACATAGTGACTAAGCTGTCAACTGCCACATAATGGCTGTTAGTGTATTAGCTGTTATGCTAACGGAATGTTAACGGAGGGACAACAGTTAGCTTTTGTTAGCTAGCTAACTCAACAACTAGCTAACGAACAACAATAGTCTTCTAAAAAAAAGTTGTATAATGCTATGTAATGTTGTTTACTTTAAAAGTTGACGTTAAGCTTTACGAATCCGCGTCTAGGCTTTATGTTTACAGTTACTGAGCTGTCAACTGCCACATAACGGCTGTTAGTGTATTAGCTGTTGCGCTAACGGAATGTTAACGGAGGGACAGCAGTTAGCATTAGTAGCTAATGAACAAAATCACTGTAGCGTCTAGAAATATTACAGAATGTGTGACAGTAATACAAGACACTGCTCTGTGAAACCCATAGTGAACAGTAGTCTTCTAAAAAAGCAGTTGTTTACTTTAAAAGTTGATGTTAAGCTTTACGAATCCGCGTCTAGGCTTTATGTCTACAGTTACTGAGCTGTCAACTGCCACATAAGGGCTGTTAGCGTATTAGCTGTTGTGCTAACGGAATGTTAACGGAGGGACAACAGTTAGCTTTTGTTAGCTAGCTAGCTTACCAACTAGCTAACGAACAAAGGTAGTCTTCTAAAAAAAAAGGTTGTATATACTACGTAATGTTGTTTACTTTAAAAGTTGATGTTAACCTTTACGAATCTGCGTCTATGTTTACAGTTACTGAGTAGATGCTAGCTACTTTGTGAAACCCATAGTGAACAGTAGTCTTCTAAAAAAAAAGTTGTATAATGCTACATAATGTTGTTTACTTTAAAAGTTGCTGTTAAGCTGACCAACAAGCTAACGAACAACATCGCTGTAGCGACAGTAATACAAGACACAAGTCTGTAGATATATATATATATATATTTAGCCACGTGACTAGGCTAAAAACACATCAGAAATAAAGCAACAAGTGACGTTCGTATGGTTTAAACTCTGGTCGTTTATTAGCTGTCCACAAAAGCATGTCATGGAACCACAGAAACTGTAGCACGAGTGTAACATTCCTTTTTGTTGTTATACTCCACCACATCCCTGCTTCTCACACCATGTATAATTTATATTTCATATATATATATATATTTTGTACAATATACATGTTCTCATCAAAGGAAAATAATAGCAAAAAGTTCACCCCCCCCCAACCCGGTGGATTCGAAATCTAAGTGAATATCCCATGCATGTTTCCACTGCGTCTAAGGAGAAATGTTTTGTTTATTACCAGGAACAAATATGCAGGCAAATAAATGCTCAGACAAATTAATGGGAGCGTCTTGTTAGACAAAGCTGGTGTACAAAGCACATTCTCAACAACATTAAACAAGAAGAGCCATGCGAGCCGACATTTACTCTACGGCTTTGACCCAGTTTAATCAAAAGCGCTAGTACAAGGGCAAGCTAAAGTTAGTCTTTTTGCTAATGGCGTATTATTAAGACTAATAAAAAAACAGAGATAAGCTGAAAGTAGTTTGGCTTATACTCTTATTCTCTTATTCTAAAGCCATATTCAGCTGCTGTTGGATCACAATAAGACTTAAACTTAAGCTCACTGTTAAAATACTAATGCTTTTGAGTGTCTATGAGGCTACAGTAACACTGGCACAAAAAGTGCTTGACATCATTTATTAGCCTTTTTACCTCTGCAGAGACAAAACGGTTTGCATCTTTTTAAGTTACATTTCACCAAGTTCACCAATTCAAATATGTGGGCATGTATATAATAACAATTCAATATAAAGGCAAATATGTTGTAAAGATGATGATTTCAACCAGAGTTAGTCTAAATAAATTAGTTTAAATCAACAGACCGGCAGCCCATATAAGTTAGAAATAGTCTTTTAAAATGAGTGAAGTACATTGGAAAGAAAATACACAATGGGATGTCACAAAAATATAAACAAAAGTCACTCATTTGTCTATGTTATGTGTCTTTCAATTCACATTTAAACTGTAACTCCATATTCTGTGACATATTATTCATTGTACTACTAATAAGTAATACGGTCATATGGAAATATTGCTTAATCTTAATCTTTTTTATATAATCTTTTTCGCTTTTGTAAAACAAAATAGCTGTGAAATGTAAAATAAAATATATAGTGCTATGTATGTAGGTAAGAAAATAAAGTCGTAGGATAATACCTATATTTTCTGTAACTATTTACAGAACTTAAACTCTTATATGCCTATATGTTTCTCTTAAAATGTTTTCTTTTGGCCCAAAACAATAAGTAATTTTGAATGTGCTACAATATTTGAAGTCATAAGATTTGTCTCTTATCTAAAGGTACAGTCAGATTTATGTAGAAACAACATCACATAGTATGAGGACACTTTCGAGACATTTGCATTGTACGCCGTTGGAAACAGAGGGAAGCGTCTTTTTTTTTTTTGGTTTGTTGCTGGACAACATTGCACATCTTGTAAATATTTAACTTTTGTTGCATTGTTACATTCATAAAATATACTGTAGGTCCTTTGATTTACTCCTGAATTAAGTCGATTGTGTCTGAGTTAGAGGGGTTACGGTCAAGTCAACTAGACTTATTTAAATATCGTTTTTACTCTGCTGATGAACGGGTTTAACGTTTGGTCCTTTTAGAATTGATCACTCGTATCTAATGCGCACCTGGTGGGCAGGTGTGCCGGAAAACACAATCATGTGGAACAAAAGGCTGAATTTCTGCAAGAGTTAAATAGAGACACAACATTGCGGTCACGGATCTTCGTAAAGCTTCGTAAACCAATAAAGGGTGAAGGTTCGTAGAGAGTTCCTATCACAGGATAATTGCTGAATTATTCCAAAAGGTTAAAATTAATTAGTTTAAGCTGCAGATTTTGTTTTCAACACTATAAACTTCCATCCATCATAAACTGTGTTGTTCAAGCCCTGTGGCTGTATATTTATTGCTAGAATACATCTCGGGAGTTGAAGTCTAACGCCTACCTTGAAGTTTATACCAATACAGGTTTGTACCTTAAATGTTTTAACCATTAAAAACAGTGTCCTGATGATTCAACCAGGAGTTTCGTGCTTTTCCAAGATGTAGAGATGCTGCCATGTTTCCATTCAAGTTTAGTCGAACAGTTGGTGGCACTAATTCTCCAGTCAGGTGTCATTATACCATCACAAAGTAACGAAAATGTGGGAATGCACACTGTCGGACTTTGGTTGAATGTTGCAGTCTCCTTATTGGTCTGCAAAGATCGGATGATCTGCCACATTATTTTTCGTTACATGTTTAATCTACGTCATGATTCACTCACAGGGTCTGCTTCCACTTTGTTACATTTTGCATATAACTTTTTTCACGTCAACCGAATGTAAAAACGTACGAAAATTAAACGAAAACCGAATTTTCTGTGCTGTGTCTCATGAACTCAGTGAGAATTCAAACTTTTTCCACAGGATTGATGTTATTGAGAAATTCCGCTGAGGGTGAAGCCTAAAACGAAAAGTGACTTTAAGATGCGTCTCGTGATCTACCCTGATCATTGGGAATGTATCAGAAATAGCAAAACAATTGAAGGGGTCACCCCTTTGATTGAACTTCAACTGGAACAATCAAGCACCTCTACTCTGCCCTACACAGAAAGCACACCTAAAGCGTCAACAGAGGATTCAAACAAACAAGATCGAACATGCAACTTTGCATAAACAGACACATACAGCAGGAACAAACGTTGGGGGGCACATTCAATGAGACTGGTGTCGTCAGCCAAGCGAGTGTAGGAGAATACTGTACATCAGATTACAAAAAAAAAAGAACGACCAGCACGATGACTTTAAGGACGTATTTACACTTTGCTTTAAATATCTTTAAAGAGAAAGTCCCTGCCAATCAAAATCCATCTCCAAAGCCCAGCTCAGTCAGTTTTGCAGTGGGTAGAAAGTTAATAAGCAGCGTTTTTCCCCTTACGTCCCTTTGAGAAAGTGGTCCGTGAAGTAAGCTCTGCATAAAAAGCAATATCAGGGCAGCTCAGTTGAGTAGGTGTCATGCAAAAAAAAGTCAACAGTGTTCGTTAATTTCCCAGTTGGACGTCCATGTTTCAAGCATACGTCAGCATAGATTTCACTGAGTGGGCCGTCTTTTAGTTTTTTTAATCAGCGCTGCAGTGTCGGCCACGGAGGAAGTTCGTGTGATCAGCTTGGCCTCTGCACACAGTAGATATAACACAGTGAAACGTATCCAACATAGAAGTGACAGAATAAAATGTAAATAAGTTGAAAAATAAGTCCAGCTAAAGCCCGTCCCGGCATTGCTACTAGTCACTTTTTATTGGTTGTATAGTAGGATTATATTTTGGCATGTGTCAAACTTAATACTGCGATAGCATCCACTTCCATAAAGTGATGTTTGTAAACCAAAGTCTCATATCAGAGATGATGATGAGAAAGCTGCTTTTATCGAGTTAAAATTCTACTCTACCTTTTCAAGCGAGAAAAAGGTGTACAGAATGTATTTCATGCATGTATCTTATATGAAATACGATAAGTTTCATAATCACGGTTAGGTTTTAAGTGATACTGCTCAAGTGGGTCAAGTCAGTTCTGGGTTTTTCTACTTGCTTTTTTTTTTTATTGTAAGGGTGTGAAGTGATCGGTGGGAGCTGTCAGGACAACAGAGTTCAAACCTCTCTCTTTGAGTTTGCCAACATTATCTCTCAAGGGGGCTGCGACAGGCAGAATTAAAGGGAATCCCTGACTTTAAAAAACATCCCACAGCCCCTCCTCAGCAGTAAGGGCCAGGACACGTGGACGGAGCTGTTATAGCAGGGCGTTCAAAGTGGTGTTACATGGATGCTGTGCCTGGATCGGGAAGGGCTTCTAGGGAGAGAGGACGGCGTCACACGACGGAGCCCTTGGAGGTGGAGAGGTGGATGGATCGGATCCGTATGGCCAGAGTTTTCTCCAGGTCGTGGAGGATGTCGGAGCAGATGCCGGGGCTGGAGACGGGGCTCTCTGGGGGAGATGGTTCGTACAGCAGCTGCTTGAAGCCCTCGAGCTCAATCAGCAGCACCATGTTCTTCAGGAAATAGCCCTCGATGAAAGCCGTAAGCTCCGAGGCACCAAGGAACTACATCGGGAAAAGACGGCGAAGAGACAACAGTAGTGTTGTTAACTATTCTGAAGTGTGATGCATGCACTGCTAATAAACTAATTCATCAGGTACCATACCATACATTTGCTGATTAGCACTAAACACAACGTACAACTAAGGCTGACGGGAATTATGTTAGTTTGACGATTATTTGGTTATTCCAAACTGGACGAACTAAAATTTTATATATGATCTATTCATCTATCTAGTAGTTTCTGGAACAACCAAACAAGAAACTGACATTTCCACACCAAGGGCCAAGCTGCTAATGCTTTTTTTTTTTTTTTGGCAAAGTTTACCTTGGAAATAAAACTTTTAAGGTTAAGTTGGCTTTCTAGACCTGTCTATGTTCTCATGCTAATTACCCATTGTGTGGTTAATACAAAAATTTAAATAAATAGTCCAGCTGCTTTCAATCGTGTATGCAACCAGTGAAATAAGAGTCTGTTGACAGTCTCTTTGCTAGAAATGTCTCGTCTTGATGTTCCGATAAAACCAAACGTTTAATATTATCAGAAGTTAGCTGCGTCTTCTTAAGCACCAAACAAATTTTCATTTTTTAAATGGTTCGCCTGGTCGTCCACACTAAAGTAACACTGGTAGCGAGTTCTTGAGTTGATAAGGAGACAAACTCAACAAAACTACAGAAATACAGTTTATGTTTATAGATTATATTGACGAGAAGACTGTCGACATATGACGACATTTATCTGAATGAACGTGTTTTAACGGACACGTGATGAACAAATGTCATATTTATTTCTTAATTGACTGCTGTTAGTTATTGGTTTGTTAACGGTTGTGTATTGATTGCTGATCATTTATTATACCCATCTAAGATGACGACCGATAATGGAACGGCCGTTGGAACGCCTGCAGAGTGATGTGTGCTGTTATTCTCTGTAACGGCACTCATGAAACGACTCTTGTCCAATCAAGTTACTTAACTAACTGCTTTATAAATATATTTCTTATTTTTAACCATGTCAGTTGATTAAACGTTCTCCACCTTGGCGTGTTTATAGAGGTCCACGCAGGTTTCCGTGGTGATGTTCTTGGAGCAGATGATCTCACAGTGTCTCTGAAGGGCCTCTAGTTGGAAGAATTTGGCTGCAGAGAGGAGCTGCCGGGAACAGTACAGCCGCACAGAATGAGACACAGGACTCAGGATTAGAAATGTTAATGCACGTGCTGACGCCGAGCAGGCTTTGGTTAAATCTCTCTCTTACCTCCATAACTTCAGTGTTGCGTATGTGCAAAGACTCAGTGCCTCCGCAGTACAGATACTGCATGACCAGCTGAAACACAGAGCAGCACAGGGTTCAGTCTATAGCATCGTTTCTATATATTTATGTTTTTAGGTAACAAAACTTGTTGTGAATCATATTTGCAACTCTGTGATTTACAGAATTTCAGTGAAGTAAACCTTTTATGTCATTAATTAGGCACATCACTTTGGCTCTTTTACTATTTTCTGACATTTGACTTTCTAAAGTTAATGAAAAATAATCAACAGATCAATTTCTAATGAGTAGAGCTCGACTTCATGGAGGTCTTACATGGAAAATGTTGTACTTGACGTGGCTGATCTCAATACAAGTGTTTTCTGCTGCTGGTCGGTTCTGGAGCAGTGACTTGAACCTGGATGAAACAGAAGGAATCATGGGTATTATAAACTGAATAGGAAACAAATTAAAATAAATAACAACATGTTTTTGTTTACCTGGGTGAAGCTGTAAACAGCAAAACTTTATGTGCATAAAATGGTTTCCCCTCCACCAGGAAAGTCACATCAGACATATCCTTGTTGTTCAGAAAGTGTGGGTCTGAAAGAAAAAGATGACAATAAAAACATCCGAATGACGCCTCGTTAATCACGTCTCCTAAACTACAGATCCAAAAAAGATGTGATCATTAATTACTCAAGAGGACGATTCATCACTCGGCCACCAGAATACAACAATTCACATTTCATTAAAAAGCTCGATCGCCGGCCTTTTGAGCTTAAATACATCCTTGAACATCCTGATAAATTAATTAGCTGTCAAAAGGTTTTTAAAGCATTAATTCTCCTCACACACACAAACCATTTGTCATTTTATTCTACTTGAACACAAGGTGGAGCTGCAGCACAGTCAGTGTTTCAATGCCTCTTCATGGAAAAAAAAAAAAAAGTGGAAATCTGCGACTTTCCCCGACTTCAAAGCCGCTTTAATACCAGATCAGGCTGATAAATCACATCATTACACATGTGAACACAAACATCTGCATGATGAATGTCAAATCTGTGTCAGAGACGATTTGTTTGGAGTCCCACAGACATGAGACGTTCACCAAGGTCACATTATGAGCTTTGTAAAAGTAGAATTTATGTTAGAGTTGTTGCTCTATACAAGTGTACATGAAGAACCAATAGCTCAAAATAATATAACAATATTGGTATAACTGGATTTACTACTAAGTTAAAGAAGCATACATACAACATTTAATCCTAACATGTTAATGGATTTTATTATTTTTGTATTTGAATGCTGAAATAAATTTGCAGATAAAAGCTTTGAAATGAATAAACCGACACTAGTTCCACTGACATTCCCGCGAGTCTTGATGCACATTTAGCAAAGTGGAAACTTGCTAAATGAAGTGTTGTCTCGGGGGCAGCTTTTGGCCCCGATTGGTTTGGTCCCCTGATCAATGAAACACACATCGGGGACGGTGCAGACTCGCTAATCAAGCGACGTCTAGAAACGACTTCCAGTCCTCTGATGTTTAGACATTGATCTTGTGACAAACGTTTGTCCTTCCTGTCTCTTGTCCTTTTGTTCGCTTGACTTCAAAACATGTAAACGTCCTCAACAGTCCACCAAATATTAGGCAAACCAGCTGGGATGATAATATTATTATATTATTATTTTATTACTACACCCCAGGAGCATTTTAACAATTATTTCTACCGATATGATTAATAAAATTAAAGTGATTAATTTGACCCAGTTAAGCAGCAGAATTAATAAATTAAAGGATTAACCGACTGAAATGATTAATTTGTTTAAATTCATTAAAGTCTTTGCTAAAAATCGTCCATTATGAGATTATGAGCTTCCCAGCTACTGTAGCTGACGGTCGTGACAGCGTTTGATGAACAATCGAATGTTTTTCTTTGAAGCTTTCTTTAGAAATCTTGTCGTCTAGACACCTTCATCCTTTTCGTACAGTCCCTTCGCGGCTTGATTCGATGATCCCGTGCTTAGAAAAATACAATTTAAGGGTCCAGTGTGTAGAATCTAGCGGCATCTAGTGGTGAACCTTCAGATTGTAACTGACTGAATACCCCTCACCTCTACCTCTAGGTTCAATAAAGCATGAAGGAGAAACTAAAAGGTCCTATGTAGAGCCAGTGTTTGGTTTGCTCCCTCTGTCGATTTAAAAGTCTCATTCTGAGGTAACTTGAACATTATATTTGTTATTTTCAGGTGATTATACACTAATGAAAGCTTAGTTATGAATATGATATTCCAATTTACCTCCCTTTATTGGCTTCCTGTCCTTTATAGAATTGATTTTAAACTTTTAATGTTTGTTTTTAAAGCTCTTAACGGCCTCGCCCCTTAGCATTTATCTGAACTTTTAACTGTCCGCAATCCTGCTACAGCAATGAGGTCTAATGATCAACTTTTACTTGAAGTTCCCAGGTCAAAATACAAACACTGGGGTGACCGAGCCTTTTCCGTTGCTGCCCCCAGGCTCTCGAATCATCTCCCCATCGAGATGCGTCTTGTTTTTGACCTGGGCCTTTTTAAATCCAGGCTAAAAACCCACTTATTTCCTAATACCCAGTAGTATGATGAGACTTTTATCTTATCTTATTCGATTTTGTTGTATTTTATAGTTTTTAATTTGTTTGTTTTTGCTTATTGTTCTCTTTATTTATTATCTGCTGTAAAGTGCTGTATAAATAAAGGACATTTACATTTATATTTTTGTCAATAGATCCCCCTAAATGTGACACACTGCACCTTTAATGTTTCTCAAATGTCAAAAAGAAATCGGCAAATATTATCTAATGTGTTTGAAGTGAGAGTCTGTGACATTTTGATCTGTATATTTCTGTCTTTTCGGCATCAAATGAAGCTTTAATATTGTGCGCGCCACCTATAGAGACTTTGCGAACTGAGAATCTGAGGATAAAGAAAACTCATTTCCGAGTATTAAAGACAGTCTGGTGACCTCGCCGAAGCCGAACAGAGCAAAAACAGGCTTTGACTGTAACCCTGCTGCCGCTCCCCGCGACACCCGGCTTCACTTAATGCAGAAGGCACAAGAACACTATTTTTAACTGGCTCCTCTTACCTAAGCGCGAGGTCTGTTTCTTCTTGATCTCCGTCAGCTTAGGGATGGGGAAGGGCCCGTAGCACTGGGTGAAGATGACTGACAGCTGCTGGCTTATCACCTCATTCTGCAAACAGACACCGACACAAGTGATGAAAGAAAGTTTATACAGATCGAAAGTTATACAGAAGTTATCCGGGACAGAATCTTATGCAAATGTATGATAATATGGTTTGGAGTGCAACTAAATGTATGCAAATGTGAGTGTTAATGTCACAAGCACGGGCCGGTTTGTACTCCCAGCAATCCAGCCTCACTTTGTCTGATGTTTCTCTAACAAGCTTTTTGTTTACATGCACATGAAAGAAAGCCCCGGCGACCTTGCTGGCTCGGAGGATCTGGAACATGAGCGGCAGGCCGTGCGTGATGAGCTCCTCCGTGTACTCGTCCTCCTGGATGCAGCAGAAGTCTTTAAGCAGTCCCTGGATCAGCGGCCGGCGGTGCTGGATGAAGCAGGTACGCAGGGACTCGAGCCAGGTGTGCAGAGTCCAGGGAACGCCTGGGAATAACAGCACACAGGCGAACAGTGAATACACACGGCGGAGCCGAATCTGATTCAGTTTCAAGGGCGACAGAACCGACCATGTTTCTATCACGTTATGATGTTAGCGCGAGTTGAAGGGCGACTGCATGGTGGGTGTCGGATTAGTGGGAAGTCAGCAGCGGGGATATAAAGGCAGCACTCGAATATAATTAAAGAATATCCTGTTAAAAAAAATGGCTGTAATGTTGAGTGACGTGCAATCAACATAAATTATGACATGACAGTGGAGCAGCTCTGCTGAAATGATTAGTTGATTAATGGAATAGAAAATTAACTAATTTCGATGTTTAGCGATTTGACGTTGAAGCAAATATTTATTTCTTCAGCTTCAGCTTCTGGAATTTGAGTATTTGCCGCCTCTCTGTGTTTCATATAGTCATACATTTATTTCAGAGACAAAATAAGCAACTTCAAGAACTCTGGGACGGACATTTTTCATTATTTTCTGGGGGTAGTCCGTTGCGACCTGTGTTGAAGATCCGACTTTCGGAAAAACGCAACCGCGGCAACCATCAGACCGGTCAAACCTCCACAGTCAGCCTGAAATGTCTCTGAAACTGAGGCGGCGTGGCTGCAGGTTTCCTTTCCAACCAAGCAGCAGCACACCAGACGTGACTCATTTAACCAACTTATCTTTACAGTGTTGATTGGTCAAACTGTGTTGCTCTTGGTTGGTTGGAACAAAAAACCTGCAGCCACACTGGCCCTTTGTGGAACTACAGGCCTGTTCTACCTGTTGTGTTCTGGCTTTGCTTATTTTAATGCATCCAGCCTGATGTATAATTTACACTGCAAACTTAGAGACAGGAACATTTTTTTATTTGGTTTCCGGTGGAATGGACTGTGAATGAGAGTGAGAGAGCGCTGGCATCGATAAAACTGGATAAACAGCTAAATAAACTGTTTTATTCTTAATTTCTTAAATATTAATTGTTATTATTATTCGGCTCAGGTTCTAGCACAACATTAGCTCCGCCCCCCCACTGTATGTAGCACTGGGCTTTTTCCCGCCTGTGGTACAAACACAAACATTTTCTCCATAAAATATGATCCAGTTTCAATAAAATCAGTGAAATAGTTGGTGGTGTGTGACTTTAAAGTGTTACGTACTTCTCGTGAGCACAAAGTTACATAGTGTGAGAACAGACGTACGAATGACAGAGACACCATTCACCTGATTACAAGTCAGTGTAGCATCAACATGATTTAAAATTAAGAAAAGTTACTTTACTTCAAATCAACAATCAACAGCTCCATTCGGTCTTCTGATCTGGACAACGATGGGGTGAAAGCTGATGACTGCCACATCGAGAGAATGAGCTCTGCTTGAGGACATTTTTCATCATCACATTCACACCTTTGACACGAGCTATTATCGCCTCGGATATAAAAAGTCCCTACTTGTGCGACTGTTTCATGGTTGGATGAGTAGCGGTGATTGCTGAGAGTGTAATACAGGACAGCAGCACAGCACAGGACGGGACAGGACAGGCACAGCATGAGCACATCTCCAGGACAGCTGGAGGCACCAGAGAGCGAGGCATGTGTGCCAATGAAGCATGAATTAGTAAATCTGACCTAAGCTGCGGATGTCTATGGTGATGTCCACATGGCCGTGCTCTGCGCTATGGTACATGGCCTCTCTCAGGGCCCTCAGTCTGGCCTTTCCTGTTCGCAGGGTGCCTCCGCCGTTGGCCTGCGGCGCCAACCTCTTCTCGCCTGGATCCGAACCCTCGGCCAGGATCTCCTCCAGGGACAGCACATCGCCCTTTTCCTTCTCTGACTGGGCCAAAAGTTTACGAAATACATTCCTGGACAAGAAAGAAGGCAGAAGATAAAACCCAGACAGAGATTAAATAGGGAAAAGATTTTTAAACTCAGGACAAGAGGTCAAAAAAAAGAGGATGAGATGTGGAGAGAGGGTGAGAAAAGTACAACACGCCACCGAGCTGGTCTGATGATCACAGCCTGGAAAATGGCTCTAAATTAGGCGTAATCGTACTGTGTTCACTCCACATTAAGCTCATCCAGCTCTCTTCCTCTGATGGCACTCAAAATATTCTCATTAAGCATGATTGCGCACTCCAGATTTCTAGTCTATCGAGTCAAAATATACGAAGCTGGAGCTGATTATCTTAGTTAAAAAGAAAATGTGTAGTAAAATATAGTTAAATTAACACCGCACGCAACACTGCAGCAACACCCTCCTCCATTTTGACAAGAATTCAGTATGTAACGTGAACGTTTGAGCACCCATCACGCATCATTTGGTCCACCAATGATCCATGACCTAAGGTGGTAGAAAACGTCACGGATACAACGTCCATGTATTATACAATCTGTAGTCTAGACCAACGTAACGTCATGCCCTGTTTTTTGAGACTGATTAATCACTGATGACGAATCAGAAAGATGTTGTCCAACCGTTGCATCAACTCCCTTTTGTTCGACTGTACATCAGTGAGTGATCTGGTTGGGTCCATGGATCTGCACTACATGGACTGACACCCAAAGATTACACCTTCATGTGATGGTTGAACATAAAGCACGAATTATTAATTATCTGACCTAAGCTGCGACATCACAGAGTCATTTTATTCTTTGTTCCTTCCTTCAGCTTCTCAGGAGCCACAGGAGCCTTAACGAGGTCCCACAGTGAGATATAAAATGTGAACTGGCTTGACTCAGTTTCATTTCATCCCAAGGGTGTTGGTTTAAATCAAGTTCCTCTATACTAAATTGGGAAAACCATTTATTTATGGACCCTTTGTGCACAGAGGCGTTTCATTGAATTGAAAGTGTCCTCAAACAGTTGGAAGAACACTGTCATCTCATACTTTAAGAATAACTTCTGGCAGAATTATTCCAAGGCCATGTCGACTCACGATCTCTATTAAATTTTGTGCCATTTTTGGGGCTCCCTGAAGACTCTAACAGTTACACCACAGTACAAATGGAGGTTCAGGCTTTCACCTCTAAATTCTACAATAAGTGACGATTGTCCTGGACTCTATCATGAGCTGAGTCGAAGCCACCTCCGTCTGCTTTCTTTTGACTTTGACTATCTTCCATCGACAGCATTTAAAATCTTATTGAGGAACGAAAAGAAGTTTGGTTAGGTCATGTATGTAGGATAGATAGATGATTCAAGGATAGACCAAGACCTGGATTATATTGATTTCAATCTAAAATAGTAAAACAGCTTTGATTATGCCAATGTGTACAGTCTTGTTATTGGTAGTTTACCAACTGAGGTGGGCGTAAACAGGAGAGTCGAGGCTCTGAGTCATCCGCTTTCACTTTATGTAAAATTGTTTCACTGTTGAGCCTTTAAATTTGTTTATATTTCACATTCTACAATATTAAAATCCAAGGTAGCACATGTTTTTGTCAGCTCCTTGCTTAAAGGCACTTTTGTGGTCCGTGCTGCCCGACTATGTAGCGTAGTATAAACTAGAACATTTCTAAAGAAATTTTGAGTGTGCGTGACTCTGGCCCCGTTGTCCCCATGCATTATTATATAGCATGTCTTGCTCTGCTGTCTCTGTCTGCCATTTTAGACAGACAAGTTCAAATTAAGTGCCAAGAACTACTAAAAATGGCCGCCGCTCGGATCTGCCTGCTGGCCCCTCCCCCCTCTCCTCCTTCAAGCAGGCTGAGGTTGCCAAGCAACCAGGACCAACTGTAATCAGCAGCAGCTAATCTGAGCATGTTAACATTAGCATGTTATTGCTGATTTGTGTTTGAAATATAATTAATTCAGTTTCTGATGGCCTATTAAACATGATGGTGAAACTTCTGCCTGTCAAACAAATAGCACTGCATTCATTGCTGTGGATTCTACTCGACACTAACAACGAATAAACTGAATTAGCACTTAGCTGAGCCTAGCAGCTGCACAGAAGCCCCTCGTCCTCGCCATAAAGCTGCTGGTTTTTGTACAACGCAGGTTATTTTCGGATATACAAGCTCGGAGTTGTTCTTTTTGTTGGCGCTAGCTGTTTTCCACTTCAAGATTTAATGCTAACCTTGGCTAAAACCTTGTTCATGGGCCTCATTATTTGACAGCGCAGGATAAAACTCTCGCTAACTCTATAAACAAGTGGATTGTGTAGTATTTCTATAAGCTGCTGTCTTCATACAACAATACACCGTTCCCTTTGACATAAAGAAGCCTCTTTGTTGTTCAAGTGAGGCAGCGGCGTGCGCCCTCGTACAGATAATTGTTACTCATCACCTTCAAAGGAAAGTCAACTTTTACAACCTGACATCTCACAACAAATCTTAATGAAGTTTGAGCCCTCTGCCGACATGCTGCAGCACGATCCTCATACTATAATTGATTGTCTTAATAATGCTGCGTTGTGTTGTTGGCTTGCCACTCCACTTCACTTCTTGACAGCCCTCACTGCCCCGAATGTTAATGGGCTTTATCTTATTCAGCTGCAGGGAAATTATGTCAAAGTGAAGCCATAAGTGCTGCTGAATAGACTGAAGCCTTTATCGTCGCCTGCTGTCTGACGGGGAATACCAAGATATCTGCCTCTCATGGGCTGCAGATTTTGTGAGAGGCAGATGGACCAGGGCAGAGTGTGTAAATGGATCAATACTGTGGTAATGGATATAACTCTGGCTGGCTGGCACTTGTATATTGGGTCCTGTGTGTGTGTGTGTGTGTGTTTGTGTGTGTGTGTGTGTGGGTGATTGCCTGTATTACCTGTGGCCATGTGCCGCCGCCAGGCTGTATGAGTTCATGTCTCCCAGCGGAGCTGACGAGATGCCATTTCGACACATTGTCCCGATCATGGGGTCGGCTCCTCTTTCCAAGAGCAAACTCACCAACTCAAAGTTGCCTAAAAGACACGGAACAGATGAATAAAGGGTGAATACACAAATATATTTACTCATGCAATGTCGTAGTACTCAAGATCGGTCTTGGTCTCAAGACTTGAAGAACTTGTCTCAGATTCAAGTGCATTTTTGTTTGCCCTTTTGATCCTGGTCTTGACTTGGTCTCGCCTTGTCCTGGTCTTGACTTGGTCTCGCCCTGACTTGATCCTGATCTTGACTTAAACTTGCCCTGCCTTGGTCCTGGTCTTGACTTGATCTCGTCCTGCCTTGGTCTTGGTCTTGACTTAAACTTGCCCTGCCTTGGTCCTGGTCTTGACTTGATCTTGCCCTGCCTTGGTCTTGGTCTTGACTTGGTCTTGTCCTGGCTTGGTCCTGGTCTTGACTTAAACTTGCCCTGCCTTGGTCCTGGTCTTGACTTGGTCTCGTACTGCCTTGGTCCTGGTCTTGACTCAGTCTCTGTCTCAGCTTGATTTCTGTCTCTTCTGGGTCTCAGTCTTGACTTGGTCTCGCTCTGCCTTGGTCTCGGTCTCAAATTGGTCTCGTTCTGCCTTGGTCCTAGTCTTGACTTAGTCTCTGTCTCAACTTGATCTCGGTCTTGTCTGGGTCTCAGTCTCGACCTCAGCTAGCTCGGGCATCGGCTCTACTCCGAGCTCCCTCTGGATGCCCAAGCTCCAAGTCAAGACCAAAATCAAGGCAGGGCGAGACCAAGTCGAGACTGAGACCCAGACAAGACAGAGATCAATAATGAACACAATTAACACCCAGACCGAGAACCTGCTGGAGGGACTATATAGCCCATCTAGCCTGGGACACCTTAGGACCCTCCAGGAAGAGCTGGAATGAGTTGTTGGGGAGAAGGACGTCTAAACCTGCTGCCACCGCGACACACTCAGATAAGCAGAAAGAAAATGGATGGATGGTAATTTCTACAGTGTTTTATCGGTACTTTAACTTAACAAGAATCTGAGGAATACTTCTTCCACTGAGGGAAACTTTGTAAATGGTTCTTTAAGTGGCTCTGCTGAGGTGTACAACAACACAACATAAATCATCAAAATACCTTTTCATGCTGAATTTCTTAAAAATGAAATCAAGTGAGTGCAGCGATGAGATCTGGTCCGTCGAGCACAAAACGCATCATAACAAATCTTCGATGTACTCAAGCATTCAGAGAACAGACACCACTGTAGTTTAAAGGTGATTTAAACCCCTTTGGTGCTGATCTTACCCGACACACTCAAGACTCTGCTCATTTAAAATCAATTGGAATATAATCTGAATTCCTGGATACTCTCATTGTGTAGTCCAGGTTTTATATCCTAGTAAAGTTAATGTGACAGTAAAGTAGAAACAGGCAGGAGTCAGAGGACCTGCATAAAACTCTCATTAACAGAATTAGCTCTGGGACTTTTGTCTTTTATTTTCATCTATATATTTTTTTTATTATTAAATTTGTGTGGGTGTTAATTGTGTTCATTATCCATGCCTGTGTGTTTTTATTCACTTGTTACCGTGACAACGCAGCTTCCTACACCTTTCTGAGGTCACTCGCTATAACACAAAGATTTACGGCTGTACGTCAGCGTGTCGTGTCTGAATTGACTTCTATATATATATATATATATTTAAAAACCTTTATTAGGACTGATTAAAAAAAAGTTTAAAAATATTAGTATTTACAGTTACTTGCATGTCAAAACAACAACTTAACAGAGTATGTGCGGGTCTATTGACTTTCTTTAGTTTGTGTCTCATTAGTGAGAGATTCAGATTTAGGCCAGGCTAGCTGTTTCTATCTGTTTCCAGTCTTTATGCTAAGCTAAGCTAAGCAGCTTCTGATATATGTTTGAAAACTGCACCAGGATTCATTAAAAAGTAGCAGTATAACTGTAAATAAAAGGCAGATGCGTGATGGATTTAAAGAAATAATTTGCAGTCTTGCCGAGAGTTATGTCTCTCAGTTTGATATGTGGTTGGAGGTAGCAACCAGATAGCTTTGCTTGGCATAAAAACTAGAAATGGGTGAACACAGCTTGGCTCAGTCCGAAGGTAACAACATCTGCCTCTAGTTATTGTACCGTCTGTCAGTTCAAAATGTAAATAAAGACTGAAAACAGCTGGACTGGCTCCGTCCATCAACTCCAAAGCTCATTAACATATATTTTATTTATGCTTAACCGGTTAAATGAAGTGTAAAATGTAAGTGTGATGTGCAGGACTATTTTTTCTCTGGGTGCAGTGACTTCCTTGGGTTTCCACTGGTTGCCTGGCAACCTCATTGCTTACAATAGTCCAACACTAATGTATAAAAAGCGTTAATTAGTAAGATTTAGAGCTGCTTATGGACTTACTAAAGACAGGCTAGCTGTTTCCATCTGTTTCCAGTCCTTATGCTAAGCTAAGCTAATCAGCTTCTGGCTGTAGATTCATATTTAATGCAAAAAAAAAAAAGAGTGGTATGAAAGCGAATGTGTCAAACTACTCCGTCAAATGCAAGTCAAGATTGTTTTCGATTAAATAAAGATATTTGTAACATGTTTTCTCTTTCATACGAGAAGCAGCACTTAAAATTCACCGCAGACTCGACTGTCAGGTCTTAACTGAAAGTGATAAATGAATCCGATGATTAAAGCAGAGTGACAATGCCTTCTGGTGAGCTCAGGCTCAAGCGTGTCATGACTAATCCCTCAAACTTTGTATCAAGAAGAAGAAGAAGACTCGGGGTCAAGTGTGCACGTCATGTGAAAGTCAGGAATCGACATTTCCGAGCTTGCATTGCGATTACCTGCAGCGGCGGCCAGCTGAAGCGGGGTTTCTGTGTAGTTCTCAGCCCCATCCTGCAGGGCGCCCTCCACATTCGCTCTGTTATCCAGCAGCAGCTGTGGCGAGGAGGGATGGGAGTTGGTGAGGGGGAGAGATAGGGAAGGAAACAATCCAGGAGGAGGGAGAGTAGGTAGGGAGGGAGGAAGAGACAGTGTGTTACACTCAGGTTTGGCGAGAGTTAAAGCCTCAACTGTTGGAAACCTAAAACTCAAAAGCTCATCCTGAGATTTGTCCCTAAACACACTCCCTCATTAGATTCTGTCTGGTGGGTTTATTGTTGAGCTGAGAGAGGAAGAATCTTTTTTCTATGCCAAAAAACATCTGAGCAGATTAATAATTAAAAAAAAAAAAAAAAGATCCTGAGGGCGACGCTGTTCATCAGCAAGTGTCAGCTCATATAATGACTACAGCGACTAGATGTTTAAAAAATGAACAAAACACTGAATTTTTTGGCATCCCGGGGGCTGCGTATCAGGCCGGCTGAGCTCTGCTGTGTTTTAGTTTCTCCCTCCTGCTGTAGGAGCCTTAGATTGGGTTATAGTAGAAAAACCAGGGCGCTGGGTGACTCATCTTCACATTTTAAAGAAGCATACATTATTAAAAACAAACCGGAGAGTTTGCCTTGACCTCTCCGCATGACTAAAGATAAATACTGCACAGATAGGATGAAGAAGGAGAGATTAGAAATGTCATTTTATTCATCATTCTTGTTGCAATGGTCAGGGCAATGGGCCACAGGTTAATGGAGGTCATAAACGTCACTACCTGCACGACAGGGACGTGTCCGTGTAACACGGCGAAAGTGAGTGGCGTCCCCTGGCGAGTTTCAGGATAAACTGAGGGGTGCTTGTTTACTGTGCTTGGCACCTGGGAAGTCATAGGTGAAGTTCAGGGAGAGACATATACAGCCATTAACATTCATAGCTCAAGGCGAGGAGGTGGAGATAGGCATGGGGGAGGAGGAGGAGGAGGAGGGGAGCGAGAAGCAGTATGCAGGAGGAGGAAGAGTGTAAGCAGGAGGAGGGCACGATAGCAGAGGGAGATATTCCTCTTGAGTTTCACAATAAAAGCCCGAGCAGCTTGACTCCTACCCCCCTCATCTCGAGTCCTCACTTTAAGCGAGTATCTCGCCGGAGCGCGGCTCCCTGACCACACTTTGTACTATCTGCCATCTTTAAAACAGTGTTTCATTTCAAAGGGGAATGAAACCAGAGAGAGAGAAAACAAAAAAAAAAACATTGGCAAAGACTACAAACACTGTCAAGAGACGGGCGGTGCTGACTCATGAACAAAGCGACGTCGGAGTAAATTGAAACGGTTTCTGCGATTTTTTAAAAAAGTGGCAAATTATAGAAATTATTTTCCAAATGTCGCCTGGGGGAAGCTCTCTTATCCAGCGGACGTTTAATGCGATGTCACATTTTATTTGAGCTCCGACGCTAAACAACAGAGCGACTCTAAGCGGCTTTGTGTTTACAGTTATGAATTTTTAATAGATTTATAATATGAGGCAGTTTCGGCGTCTCTGACTGTTAAAAACGATAAAATATAATTTACTCCACTGCAGATATAGTCTCCATATAAAACATGTTGATAGTGTATTTGTCTCCACGGTGATAAATTATGAATCACTTTACAATATGAGGCAATTTCAGCTGAAATAAAGAGCATCACTGACTGCGAATATGAAATTATACCTGACTTTAGAGTATAACCAAATGTTTTAAGCACTGCTGTGTTTAGCCATGCAGATAGTTTTGGTTTTATATATTTTGAGATTTTGAGATTTCTGTCACCTCAATTTAATGGAGGTGGTTTAAAGTTCACATCTGTTGCTGTAGACTGTAAAAAACATGGACATCCATGATGTCACCCACATTTTTCTGAAGCTCAGGTCATCCTGCTTCCACCGACTCCTGGCATTTTTATTTCTGCTGTGAAGTTTTGAACATGGGGACTTATGGAGACTCACTTCTGGAGCCAGCCTCAAGTGTACACTTGATGAACTGCAGTTCTTTAACACACAGTAAAGTCTTAAGATGCAGAAATATCTTTTTATGTTACAGCTAAAATCGGGAATGTTGCTGCACATCTGTGTCTACGGCATCTCCATGTGGAGTACAAGTCCCATGATTCCCTTGTGTTTTAAAAATATAAATCAAAACTGATATCATGACAATCCTATTGTCCCGAAGAGGTAAAAGTTACTTTTATTTTCACAGATACTTTCTTCTTATTCCTTTAAATCATGATATATTTTCACACCCTGTGTGGAGTCCTGACCTCCACGTTGGGGCTGACTGATCTAGTTAAACTTTGACATTGTTTTGTGGAAAGAGTGATTGATGAGAACAAACTTCTTGGGAAAAAAAAAAATACCTCCATTGTTTTGATGTAATAACTGACAGAGAGTGAAAACAAACGATCTGCATGGCCGGGCTCTGTTAGAAATGCATAAGAAAATATGTTTTTTTTGTAATTTGGGTGAAGAAATCCTTTAAATATTTATCAATCAGATCCAACTCCTGGATGATTTATGCAGATGGCTTTGCTTTAGAGTCAGCACTGAATACAAGCACTAAACCGATGGAGCATCACGACAGTCAACAATGAGATCACTGTGATGGAGGACAGGAACATGAAGCGCTTCTATGCTTTAATGTTCTCAATGCAAACTACGACTGGCTGTATTTAAAGATGGACGACTGAAGTGAAACCAAAACATCCAGATTGGTCGTTTGTGGTGGTCGACTGCAGTTTATCGTAAACCAAAAGATACCAACTACAACCTGTGGCAATGATACGAAACAGTACAGACTTCCTGTCTCCAAGAGTGACGCCCAAACCTTGTTTCAAAGTGTTGTGAAGGTCACTAATAATCTGTGCTCATGTTTACTTCTCAATAATAATATCTCAATAGAGGGTACTCCTAAGAATGGACAGCATATGCATGACAGCACCAACAGGTTTGGGAAGAGCTGTCAAGTCTAGTGGGTCTGTCCCCCGCTTTGTGTAGTCCAGCCTCTTCCACCTCCCGGCTAATCTAAAATCTGTAAAGACGTGGATCATTGTCAGTCAAAGCGTCCACGCTCTTAATCCTGCATAACTTTAAGCCTTAATATAATGTGAACAGGTGAGTTGTATATAAATTCACCCTCAGTACAGTTGTCATGAACGGGGAAATTAGCTACAGAGACCAAAACTGTTTTTTGTACCAGGCTGTAAACATGTTTATTTCTGCTGTGAAACATGGGGACTTATGGAGACTGACTCACTTCTGGAGCCAGCCTCAAGTGGACGTTTGAAGAACTGCAGTTTTTAGCTTTACTTCACAGCCGCTTGGCTTATCTGGATATTTTGGCTTCGGTAGAGATGTGTCGTCCATCCTTATTTATAATCTATGAGCTACACACACACACTGCAGCGATAAAATCAGGATTTATAAGATTCAGGTTTCCCTTTTAATAAATAGTGAAGCTCATGCTTAGTGCGTCACTATCTGTGGAAGTTAAACTAAAGTGCACAGGCTTGTACAACAGTAATGCATTATTGATGTGGTGTAAAGCAAACTGCTTCTGAACGTCTACACTGTAAAATGTGATGAAGTAACCGCCTGCACTCAGGGACTAAGAGTGGATTATTATTCTATATTAGAGAGTAGAGACAAACTATCACTGTTACTGTGCAAATGATCCTTATTGCTTATCAGTGCACTTCATGTAATAAGCTGCCAGGAGAACAGAGAGCATGCCGACAGCAGGTGAGACAATGAAGACAGAGGAAGGGAGGAAAGAGCAACACAAAGTGGGTTTATCGTTTTCACTGACACACACAGGACAAAATGTAAATGGTACAAACAAAAAAAATGTGGAATTAACGACAGACTGACGGCGTCTCGTGAACACTAACCTCGCTGTTGATGTCGGCCCCGGCGTCAAGAAGCATCTGGACCATGGCCTCATCGCCGCGGACACAGGCGTACATGAGAGGGGTCATTCCCTGTCGGAGGGAAGAGGGTTACAGGCTGGGTTATTAACTTCTGCTATGTACCTTTGTAGAGAGGAAAGGTTATGAACTGTATTTCTTTCAATGGTTTCCAGTCAATCACAAACGTAATCTACTTTTTCTTTGAAAATGGTACAAAAAAATTCTTTTCATAGATTTCAAAGAATAGTAGTTCCAGAAAATTGCTATTGCCAGGAACTAGTCAACTACCATTTTATGCTACTTTATACAACCTCACTACATTTAAGAGCCGAATATTGCATTTTATTTGAAAGTTATGGTCACTGAGTTACCCTGTATATTAAGACATATGATCATCCTATAACATATGATAAATGGTTAAAGAGGAAAATACCAAACATCATATAAAGAAGCTGGAATTAGTAACGGCTTACACTTTTACTTTTGATACTATAATTATATAAAATTTTAGGCAAATTCTTGTGTACTGTTTCAATGTCGATATATATATATATATATAAGTTAATTAATTTTTTTTAATTATTATTTTTTTTAAATAATACAATAATTAATTAAAAAAAATATATTATTAATTAACAAAAATAAAAAATAAAAAAATATATATTTTTTAAATTTATTATTTTTTACTTAAAGCAGCTACAACGTTTAGTCTGTGAGGGGAATCAAACTGAACTGCCTTAGGATTAACTCTATAGAAACAGTAAATATGGAGACATCCATGTTCGATGTCTGGACTGGTTATGTTTCATAACATTTTTTGGAGAATGCTTAAATAAATATTAAATAAGTGCTTCTTCCACCACTGCATCCAACAAAGCAAAGGATTAAAGGATTCTTCTCATTTAAACCTTAGAATATGAGAATATTAGGACATGTGTTACTTAAAGCGACTTTCATTTCGTGTTGATTCTGGTGACCCCTGTGGACAAAAGCGGTAGTGTTTCCATTGCCTCGTTTAGTTTGCTAAGATGAGCTATATAGAAACAGCAAATAAAGAGTGTTTCATAACCAGTTAAAAACTCTTTAGAGTACGATTAAATAAATGGTATTTCTATATATATATACTTTTATTTTGTGTTGACTCTGGCTGTGGACAAAACTAGTAGTATTTCCATCACCTTGTTTCTAGGGGAATCCGTCTGGATCCAACCCAGTATAGAAAGAGCCAATCGTCTCGCTAATTGTTTATGTAGGTCATATAGAGACATCAGGATTAAATTAAGATCGTTTCATTACCAGTTAAAAACTCCTTGGAGTGCGTTTAAATAAATGATCTGAGTGCTTCTTCCACCGCTGGGTCCAACAAAGAAAAGGATTCTTCTCATTAAACCGTAAACTATATGAGAACATTAGGAAATGATCTATTAATAGGTAGCACGAACATATGGACGAAGAACTCTCCAGGTATCAACTGAATATTGCGTTGTACGCAGATCAGCCTTAACATCACGACCCCTGAGAGCTGAAGGTTTATCTCGTTATCATGGCGCTCGTCAGTGGGTGAGATGTATTAGGGAGCAACTGAACATTTTGTCCTAAAAGGTTGATGTTAGAAGAAGAAACAATTAGCAGTTTGTACGGATACAGGCCAAACTGTGATGGATAGATGACTCTTGTGGGGTGTCTCTAGCAAAAGTCGGGTCAGAGTGACCTTGTCCAGATACTTGTACTCTTTGGTGTTTTCCAAAAGCCAAAGCCAAGACATGTTGAAGACAAGTCTGATAGTGAAGCTGAACCAAAGATGTAAGTGACCAATCGTCCAGAAGTAACTTGCGAGGCTAGTTGGCATGAATGGGGGCGGTAAATCGAGCATCTGTGGGATGTGCTGGTCCAGTTTATGGAGGTTCCACCTCGCAACTTATAAGACCTAAAGCATCTGCTGCTAACGTTGTAGTACCAGATACCACAGCACACCTTCAGAGGTCTAGTGGAGTCCGTAACTCGAAGGGTCAAGGCTGGCGGCCATAGGAAGACCTACGCAACATTAGCATTATCATTAACAGATAACTTAATTGACCTGCTGTCCTGTTTATAATTTGTTGTTGTGTTTTTGAGGCTCAAACATGGATTCATTATCATAACGAACACATAAACTGTACTGGAAAGGCTCGTTCTGGGGTCATTTCTCTTGATGATACCATAAAAATCTGTATTTCAGTGCCATTGGCCAAGCCCTTAAGCATTTCTGTAAGGCGCTCACAAACATCTGTGCTTGTTAGCTCTATGGGAAATCTATAGGAAGCCTTTCTTTTTACGCAATGTTATTTAAATCTTCAGAAGTGCCATATGTGCTAATCAGCCCCACTCCTAAAGATTGCACTGAAATATACTCGCGTATTTGCACATAACATACGACTCAGAGCTCGTTCCTTCCTCCACATCAATCAGTTTCATCCAGCAGTTGCTCGCAGGTTCTAATTTTTTTCTGAAATAATCACAACCCGCCTCAAAAATAACTTGCATCTACTCAACAAGAGCGACAGCCGAGGTGGGCTGAGAAACTCCTTAACATAACATCTAATATCTCCACATGCCACCATATGCACAGAGCACTCTCTTGAGCCTGACTCGCCCACGCACATTATGCTCCGAGCTGCAGGGTGAAGCAGTGTCGAGTAAAGAGAGGAAAAAATAAACTTTATTGAAAACCAGGTGGCGAGTTTCTCTTCACCCGTTTTTCGAACACGTTTTAAAGAGTTTTGGACGAGCTTCCATGAAACAGACTTCAATCATACGTCTGATCTGAGACATTATGTCGAACAAAGGCCTTTTACGACTCGCTCATAACGCACAGAAGAACTCTCGTTGATATCCCTTTGTGGTGATTCATTCTTAAATATTTCCTGGACACCGGTCTACTTAATCAGCAGCTAAAGAGCGAAAGACGGCGGACCCTGATGATCATCGTGATGAGTTCAAATGCCTCTCAGCCGTGATGACGGGCCACAGCTTTTACTTTATTGCTTCTGTAATACTGTCTGCTCCCTCTCAGACAGTATTACAAAAGCCAACTGGTTTTACAAGAGAGTAAAAAGCCTGTTTGTCACCGCAGCTTTTATTTATGGGAGGAGCGAGGCGGAAAAGCGTCAGTCAATACAATTTAGTTTAAAGCACTGTAAATACTAAAAAACCATTTCAGGTCTGACTGAATGTGCCATCAATCAACCTGCCATGAACTGTGGGTAACGTGAAAACTTTGTTTTCTAAAACAAAAATGGGATTTGTGCGAACGTAAATCCTGTTTTTATAGCGTCTGAGTGGAGAGCCGCCAAGAGTTTCTTAATTGAACCTAACCAGACACGGCTCTCTGACCACGGAAAATCTGATCGCACTATTAGCTTCCACTTAGCAGCGCGAAGAAAAAACGATATTTCCCCTCGACTGGGGAGGGAAGAAAATCCCAAAAATCCCAAACGACATCAACACTCGCTAAGGCGGAGATATCGATCCGACGGTTGAACAAAACCCATCAATGCTCGGCCGGGTTGCAGCATCAGGTACAAAAAGAACAACAGATCGATCCTTTCTCATTCTTTGAATAAACAGTAATACAAAGCTACGATCAGTCTCTAAAACATCTGGATTTGTATCTATATCATCAAGTGTTTTCTATACTCCTCATCTGTAGACGTAACAAAATATTTATTAGACATAATATCTTAAATTAGTCAAATAATAAAGCATACTTTGTATTTGAATCCAGCTTTGATGAAACGATTACATAAGTGGAAACAGGACAGAAGCTTTCAATGGTCAGAAATGCTAAATTACAGCTTTAGATAAAAATAAACTTAGTTCAAACTTCTGAAACTCACTGACTGCCCTGCTCAACAAATCAGGCGAAAAAATATAAAATGTTAATGAGGATTGACGCTGAATGTCTGAATATACAGTATATATTGACACTAATGCCATTATCGGTCCGATTCTTTATCGATTCCCTGATAGAGTCCTAATAAAAAGTGGTCGGGGTGACATTTTTTTTAGGTTTTCTTCGTCAAAGGGTTAGTAACTAACACTGTTATCATCTTTTCTCTTTGGACTGTTTCTTACTTCTCCGCCATCACGACTTTGACGTCATTGTTCTATGAGAATAAACACATCATCTCTCGGCTCCTCATTTTTACGCCACTACACGTTAAGATGTTGATACGACAAAATCCAAACAGCAGCGCAGATCTGCCGCTTATGTGCATTTACATTCATATTTGATATTTGAGCCGACCTTGTTTGGTTTTTTTTTTTTTCATTTAATAAAAACACATTTGTTCACGTTGTCCGTTGCAAGAGAGACACAGGACACTTTTATTTTCCACAGGTTCTGGCTGCTGTCACGTTACTTATCAGCTACTTTTCAATAAATGTTGTGAAATCTGTGGAATTGTTGCATTTTGACAGGAAACATGAGGTTTAAAAGATATATTTAAAAAAATATATATTTTAAAATAAATCAACGTCATCTAGCTGGTTTTGGCCCGCGGGCCGCTAATTGCTGACCCCAGTTGTACAGGAATACAGTTTATCTTTATATTGAAATATCTCATATTTCTAGAGCGATGTGTTTTTACAAGACACGTAATGAATTAATAAAATGTCATATTTCTTAAAGCACAGGGAGCTTTGGTTTAATTCAAACTGCTGATGTGTTTATTTTTGAACGTCTGGTCAAAGACAAAGATGACGACCGTTAACCGAACACCTGCAGAGTGATACGTGCGGTTATCGGTGCTGTTACACTCTATAACGGCACGCATGGAACGACTCTCGTCAGATCAAATTACGTGGTCGGAACTAGCTGTTGTATATACACAAAGAATCCACCATTTTCACGTAAATAGAGTGAATTTTTTAAAAGTTGTATCATGGAATAAGAATTTAACACATTGCATGACTCATAGGAAGCAGCCTGTGCTCAGCATGTGTGTGAACTGCCAGGTTAGACTTGTTAGAAATTCATTTTGTTCAACTCTCCACTATTTCCCGCGTAGGTGTGTGATTTGGATGCTTGTATATACTGTACACGTAGGAGTGTCTAGTGTGTCCGGACCTGTTCGCTCATGCTGTTAATGCCATCGGGTCCCAGAAGGTTCACGGCCTGCTTGACCAGGTCCGTCCGTCCACAGTTGAGCATCCTGAAGCCCAGATCCTGCAGGAACTTGGCCTCTGTCGAGGCTGCGTCCAGCTTCCTGGTGGCACAGAAACAATCCTCGGCTCTGCAGATGGAAACAGCAGATCCATTACTGTGATTAAGTGGGAGCTTATCTCAGAAATGGATTTTGAGATCTGTGGATATACATCTCCGCTGCACACTGATGGAAAAAGAAAATGATTTTCGCTATTCACAACTTAAAGTCTTGCTTTAAATTTAACTGTAACATTTTATTTCAAGCATTGAGCTGTTTGCATCAATTCACTAATGTTTGCATTTGTCAACACATTTTTTTCCTAAAGTAGTTTTTCTTCAGGTGAGACTTCAGCGATGACTCATTATTACTCACTCACGTCTCCGGTAAAGCCTTTTAATCTGAGCATCTGTCACAGCTCATCCTTTCACAAGGTCACCAAGAAACTTTTTCATGATGTTTGTCCAATCATATGTGACAATTATATCTGGAATTTGTGAGGACACGCTAATTGGCGATTCACACCTCTCAGCGTTTAGTTTTTTTTATTTCTCTGCAAGTATGTGAGATGCGATAAGACCCTGAACCCACCGACACCGACACAAACTCACTGACTGAACTGCAGCGTGACGAATATTGTGCACGGCCACGTGACTGCGGCGGTCGTGTTGTGTTTGAGAATGATTTATCGCCAAGTCTCAAAGCCAGAAGATTAGCTGCCACACCGCCAACGATTTCACTGATTTTGGTGAAATTGGATCTTATTTTATGGAGAAAACGTTTTCTGGTTTGTCCCCTTTAGATGTCCTCCACCTCAACTCTCTGTGATTTACAGAGTTTTCTGATGGATAGTGAAGTAAACTGTAGCGGCTGTTAGCTGATGTTAGCTCAGTTTGTTAGCTGGGCTGCCGGGCAGTGTAAGTGTTTGTACCACAGGCGTTTTGGACCATCGGAACGAAGAAGAGGAGGTTTTAAAATCCAGAGAAAGACGGTATACTGACAGCAAGCAAAGGTAGTGTTGTGCCAGAACAGGAGCTGGGTAAGTGGGCAATGTAACTGCCTCTATGGACATTATGATGTTGTTGGACATATGATGTTGTTGCACATATGAACATTATGATGTTGTTGGACTAGTAATAATATATTATCTGGCTGCTATGTCTTGTGTTGTTGAGTATTGTAATTGTAACAAATACACATGTACAGCTGAAGTTTAAGCTTGTATATCACATCCTTACTTTATTTGTCGTGGTTCACAGTCCACACCGGGGAGCAGCAGCCTGGCGGCCTGCCTCACATCGTCGCTGTCCACAGAGAAGCTTCGTCGATGTTCAGTGTGGGCGACCGCCACCCGGATCCACTCCATCAGCGGAGGCAGTACCAGGAACGGCCTGCAGGGGGGGGGGGGGGGAACAAAAGTTTGTTTGCTCACATCAAATCAATTAAAAATTAGATTTTCTACAAGCAGATCGGGGATTTAAAAAATATAGTCGATGGACTCAATTGAATCTTACCCACAAAGATTAGCTGACTTTTTGAGAGTTAAACAAACATACATACATATGATACAGATAAACTAAAGCCTATTGTTAAGGGGCTTTACTTTAAGATTAGATCATTATAAAACATGTATTTAATGTGTGTCATTTGCACAAAAACAGACCTAAAGCCTCAGTTAGTTACATTTACAAATGTAGATGGCACATACGCTGAATTGTACAGGTCATATCAATACACAGTATAATGATTAACGTGACCTTTGTATGTCAAAATAATTTTTTCTAACTGATAATATCACACAACGCTTTAAAACACATTGCTGGGATTCGTAATGATCTGTGCGCTCTATTGGCCTTTCATATAAAATCACTTAATAAAAGACTCTGGCCGCAAACTTTCTAATTAAAGATGCTTGTACAGATAACAGTCACACCAAATCAATATTCATAACTTATACTTCGATGGTCGAGAGCAGAGAGAGAGATCTCGATGCTGCAACCTCCCCTAAATGCTGTTATTACCTTCTTTAATCTAAATCAGTAATGGGGCTCGGCTGGATGACATGTTCATATTTCATCATTTATTTCCAAGGTGTGTGTGTGTGTGTGTGTGTGTGTGTGTGTGTGTGTGTGTGTGTGTGTGGATAGCCTCTAATCGCATAACCTGTAAATCACCTAATCTGTCTTTCACCTACACACACATACGCACTTTCTATGTTGTTCTGTCCGCTATTTATCTCGAACAGAGCAACAGCAGCGAAAATTCAGGTCAGTCATTTATCAGACGTTTTCACCCCTTTACATCATCAGCCCGTAAGCAGAATGAACTGTTGTTGCTTTGTGGAAAGATTTTTCTCATTTTGTTTACAGAGTCACTCCAAATTAGACAAATAATAAAACAACTCAAAAATAAATGTTTTTCAAAATAAAAGTGCTTTGAGGTGAAAAATAAATAAATACACATACCGACACCTTTAAACTGATATTATTTACTGCAACAGACTTTATATTGTTTATTTGATTCACACAGACATTCATTCACAGACAGAAATATAGAAGTAATGGAAAATCTGTTAATATAAACACAAGAGTGGTATCAATCTCAGCAAGAACAATAAAAAATATATAAAAACAACATAAAAACATATTGCCTTTAATTATAATATCAGTAAATTAACTATTTTCTAACCCTCTAACTTGCTTTCCACTCTTCATACATGTGTTTATACAGTTTACAGTGATACTGTTGGCACTTTAAACTCACAGTCATTTTTTAAAACTGTGTCCTTGAAGACAAAAGCTGCATTTTCTTTTTTCTAATCTACATTTGTGAACCAATGACAAACAGAACAGCCTCAGAATGGGTTTTATTGTTCCTGTATCTGACCCTTAAAGCATCAGTTTGTAGTCACACAAGCACAATTGTCATTGAGCAGATATTAAGCTTAATTTTTCCTCCATTTTTCTCCTAAGCCATCACGACCATGCCCTTTCTGTGAACTCTATTCAATTTAATTCTAACAACAAATGTTCTTATTCTACAAAAACAACCCAAAAACATTAATTATAGTAGAGCTAGGGACAATTCTGACTCATGAGATCTCAGTTTAGATGATAACCGAAGTCCTTCGAGGCTTTTAAAGCCACAAAGCACTCTCAGATGCACATTGGAAAACCTTAAAACACTAAATTAAATGGCCTAATTTCCTATTACAGCGAGTTAAATGGAATTATGAATCCATCAGTAAAGGTCCCTGTGAGCTTTTGTTGCCTCATGACCCCTCTGGCAACTATAATTTTCTTTAAAAAATGGTTTCAAACAGAGCAGAGAGAAACCATTTGGTTCTGTTATGTTTACCACGTATGCAGCTGCCTGGTCCTTTTGTAAATTTACTGTAAGCACACGATTAATCAAGGCAGCAGCTTTTTTTAGGTGTTGACACTCTGTTTGACTAGTCTACATTTCATGTGCATCGTTTTCTCATCCCACAACCAAAGCTTACACCTACAGTCTGCCAGGAATTTGAACTCTCTGGCAAGAGATTTAAAAAATAAAGCACTGATGTTTAGCAATTGGCTGACTAATGTGACAACTCAGACCTGCTCGCTCTCTCTCTCTTTTCTAAAAGCTTCAGCTGGTCTGATTCCCGAAACACATATTTACAGTACCAGCCGAAGGTTTGGATACGCCTTTCTTTCATTGTAGATTAACACTGACGACATCAAAATTATGACAGGACACACGTGGATTTATGTGGTAAACAAAGGTGTGTCGTCCCAAAAGGTAATTAGTGGAACGTTTTGCCTTTTTAATACGAATGAGACCATTAGTTTTGATGTTCAGTGGTTGGGTTGTTTGGCCAGAACCGCTCAGTTAAGTTAAGAGACACCACAGTCCATCATTAATTTAAGACATGAAGGTCAGTCAATCCAGGAAATATCGAGAATTTTGAATGTGTTATAATGTGGAGTCGCTAAAACCACCAAACGCTCCCAATCACAGTTACCAGCCTCAGAAATCACCAAGATTAGAGCCCACATACATGCTTCACAGAGTTCAAGTAGCGGACACATCTCAACATCAACTGTTCGGAGGAGACTGTTTGAATCAAGCCTCCATGGCGAAGAAACCATGACTGAAGATGTCACACCGCGGTGAGGTCAAGCTGGGTTTTTGTCTTGTCTCGTCACTTCCTGTTTTATTTTGAAAGATAACTCTCCTCTCGTTTCAGGTCACTTGCCCTTCCTCATGTGTCACCGGTCTGATTGTCTTCCCCGCCCTGATTGTTTCCACCTGTTCCCTATTACCTGGTGTATATATTGTCTGCGTCTCCCTTTGTCTCGTGCCAAAGTGTTTCGTCTCTCGTAGCGTGCACCTAAGCCTTGTTTTCATAGCCCACAGTCTCAGCGTCATAGCTCTAGTGTTCTTTTGTTTTCCTTCCTCGAAAGAGTGATTTTTTGTTGTAACTTTGTAGCCTTTTTGTTTCTTTGTGTATAGCTTAGTGTTTTTCAGCCTCGTTGGAGCGCCCTAAGTTCAAGTTTCATAGCCTTTTGTTTTTCCTCCTAGAGAGTGATTTTGAGTTTGTTAATCTTAAATAGAGAAGCTTAAGAGTTTTTTTCTCCTTGGAGTGATTTTCTGTTTACCCTAGTTTAGGCTTTTTTTTCATAGTCTCACTCAGTCGAGAATATTTGTGATCTGAATAAAACAGCACTCTGCCAAACTCTGAGTCCTCTTTCGAGTCCGGGCCTGACAGTATCAAGCCTCCATGGTGAAGAAACCATGACTGAAGAAGACCAAGAAGAAGAAGAAGAGAACAGCTTTGGCCATGAAACACAAACACAGTGGACATGACACCAGTGGAAATCTATACTTTGGTCTGATGAGTCAAATCTGAGATTCTTGGCTGCCGTCTCTTTGTGCGACGCAGAGAAGGCCAATGGATGGATCTACATGTGTGGTTCCCACCGTGAAGCAGGTGTGGTGGCGTGGAGTTGCTTTGCTGGTGACGCTGTTGGTGATTCATTCAAAATTCAAGCTACAGTTGACCACCATGGCTACCAAACCCATAACACAACTCAAGGATATGCAAGGACTATACGACCAAGAATCCGCAATCACAAACCTAAACTCTATTAAGATGGTTTGGTATGCGTTGGTGTGTCCAAACTTTTGACTGGTAGTGTATATATGCACTGTTCCGGGTTTGAAAAATAAAAAACACTGACGGTAATGTTATCCATCGATACAGACAGCAGGCCTGTAGCGCCCAGAGCTGCCAATTCCTCCTTAGGAGTAAACGCCTGGGCCAAAATGCTGAATATATCATGAGTCATAATGTACTGCAGCTCTGTTACTATTTTAAACTCCTCTAAGATTCTTCATCTTTTTCTATAAACTTTAAAAAATTGGAGCGATAAACCAATTTTGTTCTTCCATTAAAGCTCAGGTGTAAAAGTCATTCCAGAAATTTGCTCCCCGTCAATGATTCGCCACCTTACGGCAGCTTATCTGTTCACAGAACAACCCCTAAAATATTATTTCATTTATTAAAAATTCTGCCTCGCTCTCACCCTGCTGTGTTATTCAGGTCTTTTCTATTCGTCTTTCAACCTTTCAGCAGAATGCTAAATAGAGAATTTTCTCTCCGGGGACCCGAGAGCCTGCTGACATGTCACTCCGCCTGACATTCCTCATACTCCCCGGGGTCGTCGGGATGGAGTTTCTATCTCCTCCAGAGTGGAGGAAAGATGTTGGAATATCTGTCCATCTGAGTGAAGTCCCTCTGGTTCCCATCAATCTCAGCTCAACGCCCCGGGAAGGTGTCAGCGCTAGACCGGCCCACGCAGCATCTTATAGGATCGCTTGTGGGGCGAAAAAAAAAAAAAAACTTGTGCAAAGAGAAAAGTAGGAACGTCTTTACTAACCTTTACAGCAGCTGAAATTATTCTAGCTCTGCTGTACCGCTAACTGACAGAGGCAATACGGCTGAGAGGATATATGTGTCTACCTATCAAGACGGAGAGCTTTTGGGGTCTGTGCCCGCTGAATGTGGAGCTCTTACAGTGTGTACGGCGTGCCAGGAAATGTGGGTTGACGGACGTTTCGGAAGATTGCATTTTAACTTATGCAGAAATCATTTTACCGCCTGATTTGAAACTTGATGAGTGGAAGGCGAAGGACCACATATCACGGTGTACAAGTTGGCTAATTGAGAAGCATCGAGACGCAAAAATTGAGCAGCGAAGGATGAATTCTTGTCAAAATGTCATAAATTTCGAAGTGGCTGTCGAGGCTTGTGCTGCTTTTCTGTTGGTGAAATCAATCCGTTCCAACCATTGGCGTACCCAACCTACATTTGTCATATTTACCTGCTATTTCTGGTAACACCTGGTGGCGATAATGATCCGCTCTACTCTACCTCTGATCCTGATATTCTTACTCAACCGTATGCCCGAAGATGTATTCAGAACAAATCAGAAAGTATAAATCATGGACATGGTATTCGTGATATTTTGACCTCTGTTGCACAATGGCAACCATCTGACAATCAAAGCGTCCACGCTCTTAATCCTGCATAACTTTAATCCTTAATATAATGTGAACAGGTGAGTTGTATATAAATTCACCCTCAGTACAGTTGTCATGAACGGGGAAATTAGCTACAGAGACCAAAACTGTTTTTTGTACCAGGCTGTAAACATGTTTATTTCTGCTGTGAAGTTGTGACATTTGAACATGGGGACTTATGGAGACTGACTCACATTTTGGAGCCAGCCTCAAGTGGACGTTTGCATTTTTTGGCACTTCTGTTGGTGCATGGTCACAGTGATGTGCAACTTATTTCACTGATTCACCTGGTTTCTCTCGATTGACGCTCCCTCATTCCCATTCACTGTCTATGTTGCTCGACCACTACTGTCTAAAAAACAAAAACCAACGTCTCGCTGTCACTATTTTGCAGCAGAGACTGACACACAAACAGAAACTGGGTACACGAAATAAACAACTGGGAGAAAATCATTTAGTCCATGAACTCCACCGGCTTCAAAAGGGGAATTCAGCCAGACATACCATACACGCAACTTTCTGTTCTGGTGTTAACTTGGACATTATTATCTTGAGTTTGAGTGTTCGAAAGTAAAGTGCCTGAACGCATCGGTCGTTCTTGTCTCTGTAGTAGGTCGGTAGGACCTTTTGGAGGATCAAACAACAAATTGGGACACAGCTTTTTTCTCCACTACTGAACTCAACCAGTGAGATTATGTGATGTGTGCAAACCGAACCATTGGCATCGTTTCCAGGTTTACCGTCAGACTCACCTCTCAGTCTGTAAGGTGACTTTGGAGGGCTCCACGTTGGGGTTCTCCCACTCCATCTGCGGGCAGTGCATGAAGTAACACAGGGTGTAAAGGGCCTCGGGCTCCCAGTGCACTGTGGTGGTGGTGGTGGTCTTCTGGTGGACCGGAGTCCCGTTGCTGGGGTTCTTGATGTGCAGTGGCTGCAGGTGGTGCATGGCCCGGGACACCAAATCACCTGGAGGATACGAAAGATGAAGTCATTACTCTGTGAGTTTATTTTCTGCAGCACTCCTTTGACATGCGAGTACTCGCAGTACTTCTGTGATGAAGTGTAGACGTACTCCCTCATTCAAACTCCCTCTGATTCACCGTGCATTTAGTCATGCACACATGCCCACGCGATCCTCGCTGAGTGGGAAATTGCTCCCTTGAAAATGAAATCTTACGCACGTCGTGCCTCTCGAGTCTGAGCTCTTACTCTTTACTCATTTTATCTCTGGCTCTTATTTTTCCATTGTTAAAATGTGACCAACGAGAGAGTCAGTGGGAAACTGCAACTAAAAGTCGAACGAATGTGAAAAGCATTTTTTAAGCCTTCCTGTCATTAGACCTACAATTATAGGCTGCTATTAGACAGACGCATTATTATCATTTTGTTGTTCTATCAAAGGATGAGTCAGCTTTTTAGATTTGTTTGCAGCCAAACATGAACAGTTTCAGTTCAAGGAGGATTCCTCCAAGTGCAGACATGAAAGGGCGTAAACAAAAACCTATAGAAATACAGGTCAAGGGGCAGTCGGTTAGCGTAGTGGGTTAAGCCGCCGCCCCGTGTGTGGAGGCTGTAGTCCTCGCTGCAGCTGGCCCCGGTTCGAATCCAGCATCGGACGGCTAATTTACTGCGTGTCACTCCCCCTCTCTCTCTGCCCCATCCTGTCTAACTTTAGCTGTACTATCATTAAAGGCATAAAAGGCCAAAAAAAATAATCTAAAAAATAATAATAAATGATGGCCCGAGAAGTCCAGGCAGGCAAAAACAAACTAAAAAACTCTAAATCCGAGAGAAAAGTCCAACAAAGAAAAACCCAGAATCAAGAAAAACACAAGGAAGCAGGAACACACAAAGACAAACACAGGACTGAGGAAGTCAAACAGATACAGGACTTTCAAATTAAAGCGCTTTAAATATAAAGCTAGCTTCAGCTGCCCATGTTCCCAGTCTTCGTGCTAAGCTAAGCTACCCAGCTGCCGCTTGCTTTAGCCGTTGCTTTAAATACTTAGCACAAAGAACGCAAACACGGGCAGCTGAGGCTAGTTTCAGTTGTAGCTTTATATTTAAAGGCTACAGCAGCTGGTTGTAGCTTAGCTTAGCACAAAGCAAACATGACTTTCCTGTAAAATGGTGATGAAATGTTGTTTTTTATAACAAAACAATGCTAATTTGATAGTTTTAGTCAACAAAATGTTGTCATTTTGCTTTAAATGTTGTCATTCGTGTGTGTGTGGACACTTTTCACTGAGTTTTGTCATGCGCGTTGGTCGGCGGACGGCGTCCCCCGTTCCTAATCCTGCCGTACAGAGCTCAGTGGGCTTTGTAGACCATCACAACACCATCTGTTAGAGACGCTGGGCGATGATTCAGACCAGTTTGGAACCAGGTTACCAACGTTTCCAGATGTTATCATAACAAACTGAAGATAAGATCCAAGATCAGGAGTGCAAATGAGCTGGAAACGTTTCTGTTGGTTTATTTTATGAACAAAGGTCGAGCTTGTGGCGGTGATAATTAAGTCTCCAGAGAATTAATGCAACGTCCCCTTAAGTGAAGAGGCATAACTCAAACATTCATGTAATATTCTCTCCGAGATCCACAAGAAGTGAACAGTTAAATAAACCTTTATCCGAGGCAACATGGAGTTTTTTTGGTATTTGCCATGATGAATGTGGTTCAATATGAACCTATTTGAAGCCGGGTACGCAGCAGGAGCAGGGAACAAATTAAAGTCAGACTGAAAATGTAAAAATCCTAATAGTTTTGAACACCAGAGGAGGCATGAATTTCAAAGTCTGAAACTCATATACCTGCGTGCAGCAGAGGCAGACGTTCGGCGCTGACATTTATAGAGTCATAACTCTCCGGATTCGGGATTATGACAACTTCGCAGCAGCTTATCGATGAGGTCATTAGTGATGCATTTACGAATAACGACGTTGCTCTGAGAGAGAAAATACTGCGGCGCCGAGCCTGCGGGGTCGATTTCTCAGAAAAATTAATATCGCCATTGATCTAATTATTTACCCTTGGAAGGGCTGGAGGTTTTATAGAGAAAATACCACCGCCTGAATCTTGTACATGAGTATTATGTGAATACAACATTACATGTGAAGGTGCAACAGTAAACACGTTGCAGCACACAACAACTGATTTTTGTTTTATTGTTTGTTCCAAAAATACTACGTCTAAGGGAAAAGTTGGCCTGTCTTGCAAACCTCGTTCTTTAGACAGAATGACACGGTGAGTCTGCGCCCGAGGTTCTCCATCTGTCAGACTAAAGGCCCCGGACGGAGTTCACAGGCAGTCAGACGTGAGCGAGAGCGAGCTGCTCGCAGCACAGTTTAAGAGTTATCTAGAGAGAGTTAAATGCACGAAGAGAAACGACTGAAAACAAGATGCCGGATTCATCCATGATTGACATACACGTGATTAGCAGAGGCAGCTCCAAAAGAAAAGACTCAATCAATTATTTTGTCAACAGGTTTCACATAATCGTATAAAGTTATGATCATCTAACTTAATTAACTCGTATTAGTTCAACCCAATGATTATGATGAACTGAACTAACTAAACAAATGATATTTAAGTTTGTCATGTGGACTTAAAGAAGATATTTACATGCTACATATTTATTATTTGTCCTTTTAACATAAAACTTATTTCTAAAATAATACATTTAAGTTCAAATATACAATAACATTAGGTTTGTATCCAATATATATAATATATATTTTAATGTAAGTTTGACATAATTGTAGTTTTAATTGTAATTCAAATGAATTCAGTACATCCAAAATATCTTTGTTTTGTTTTGTTTTTTTATTCGCTTGAGAAATTGAGACTCGGCTCGTCTGAAAATTTTGAAGAAATTTGGAAAAACACTTATTGAGCACATTAGAGCTAAGCTTTAAACCTCCCATCACTCTCCTTAACAAATCTCTAATTAAAGTAAGTCAGATTTATTAATTATAATAAACGTTTATCCTAAAACCTTGAACTGATCGATTGTTGATTGTTGCTAAAGGAGTCAAATATGTTAAAAATATCTCATCAGATTAAGAAAACTTCAGGTACAGTCACGCGACATATTCGGATAATTAACAGTTTTGTTAAATGATTATTGTTTAAGTCATTTTCTCAAAAAAAGCACATCAAAGTAAGAATTTACAGGTTTAATGATTTTCTCTGTTCGATATAATCGATCGTCTTTTGTCTTTGAACTGCTGAGCAGAAACAAGAAGCAACTCGATGTTCTGTTTTCAATGCATTGATCATTAAATGCAATAATCACGACTCTGCAGAAACCACAGGTATAGATGCAGCTACACTGTGCAGCTTGCAGACGTTTTTAAACCTTCACCACGTGGATTGATTCAGCAGAGAAAACCTTTAGTCCCCACACTCGGGAAGTCCCCACGCTGCTCAGAGTTTATGCAGCGTGAATACAAAGAGGAGAAGTGAGACATTAATAACGATTAAGGAGATAAAACAAAGAGGAGAAGTGAGACATTAATAACGATTAAGGAGATAAAACAAAGAGGACTGAAATATGCATTTACATTACAACCCCCCTACTTTATAAACAAACCATAAAAACAGGCGACGGAGAACTCCATGAACTGACAACGCTCCCTCAGGATCTGCAGAACTTGCTGAGCTCCACAACAACACCACGTCCATAAATAATAAAAACCACGACGAGTTTTCTGCCACAGCAAAACATTCGAAGCAACCCAAATCTTTGGTTACCTTCATTAATTGTTCTTGTGACTTTGGTTTTGTCAGCAGGACAACATTTGCTCCCGTCTCCTTTTGCTGTAATTATCTAAGCAACGCTCCTATGGGGGTTCATGCTTCATCTCATTTGAATTAATCACAGGGGACAGCTTAGTGTCTTCCTCTTCTCTCACAGCCGAGTCCTTCCCTCTTGGAAGGACTCATTACAGAGCAAAACTTTAGTCCCAGAGAAAAAGAAAAACGGTTAAATGGAAACTCCTCGATATAACGAGAGTCATACAGCAGCTCAAACCTGTAATTACCTCTTACATGCAGGGAGAATAAAGAGGCTGTGTATTATTTCTCATGTAACAAATCATTAAAGATAAAAATAAAACCACCTCACGCTCACACCTCCGTCAGGCTCTGCTTATTAAACGCTTTAAGCCGACGCTTGCATGGCAACATGCTCATATGAATGATGTGACATGCACATCTTTTTTGCTGATGTAATTATCACCATATTCACACTCTTAGCATGCTAACATTCACTAATTACCACTAAACACAAACAGCTAATTAGTTAAAAAGCCTTAATTGTCCCCTGGGGGAGGAAAATTCATTTTCACAGCGCCGTACATCAGAGGGGAGACACATAAATACACGAAGGACGACATCGCCCTGTTTCAGGACAAAGCGACACTACAGATGAAGTGGAGGTCGAGTAGGTGTGCGACGTCCTGTGCTATTGTTCTTGCAATGACCTTACAGCTGAGCTCAGAGAGGTCGGCTGCTGGGGGACCTTTAAATCTTTGCAGAAGACGAGGATGGGCTGAACAAGAGATGGAGGGAGGTCGACAAATTGAGATTCTGACCTGATGATAACTCGAAGATGTTAAATGCACGAAGAAAAACGATAAGACAAATCACGCCGGATTCATCCGTGAGTGACATACACACGATTAGCAGGGACAGCTCCAAAAGAAAAGACTCAATCAATTATTTTGTCAGCAGGTTCCACATAATCTTATTAAGTTATGTTCATCTAACTTAATTAACTTGTATTAGTTCAACCCAATGATTACGATGAACTGAAGTAACTAAACAAATGATATTTAAGTTTGTCATGTAGACTTAAATTGTCCTTTTAGTACAGTGTACTTTTCAGTACATCCAAAATATCTTTGTTTTGTTTGTATTTTTTATTCGCTTGAGAGAAATTAAGACATGGAAAAACATTTATTGATTACATTAGAGCTAAGCTTTTAACCTCCCCTCACTCTCCTTAACGAATCTCCAATTAAAGTTAGTCACATTTATTAATTATAATTATCGTTTGTCCCGAAACTTAAAAGAGTCAAATAAATCTCTCATCAGTTCATCAGGAATAGTTCTTAACCGTAACCTTAAATCAGATTAAGAAAACTTCAGGTACAATCCTGCGACATATTCGAATAATTAACAGTTTTGTTAAATTATTATTGTTTAAGTCATTTGACAAAAAAAGAAAAAAACACATCAAAGTGAGAATTTACAGGTTTAATGATTTTCTCTGTTCGATATAATCGATCATCTTTTGTCTTTGAACTGCTGAGCAGAAACAAGAAGCAACTCGATGTTCTGTTTTCAATGCATTAATCATTAAATGCAATAATCACAACTCTGCAGAAACCACAGGTTTAAATGTGTTTGTGCAGCTACACTGTGCAGCTTGCAGACGTTGATCTGATGATCAACCGAAGATGTCCAATCTTGACCAATCGTGTTTGATTGCATACAGGTAAACAGTCCGTGTGGAGAGCTAAGAGGCAGCAAACGAAGATTATGGAAGTCTTGGAACGCCCAGATATCTGTAAACTGGAGACTGGACAGCTGCTGGACCACCGGGAAGAAGAAAAGGTTTACAGGTTAGAGCGTGAGGGATTGTTGACAGGGAACAGAGGCAGTGTCGTGCCAGAACAGGAGCTGGGCGATGTAACTGCTCAGCAGCCTTTATGGTTTATGGTTTAAGGTCGCTTTTATAACACACTTCTCTGTGCAGTGTGTACTTTTTGGTCTGTAAATGCATTCCTCTGCAGCAGGTACAATAAAGCACAATGTAATTATGTTCTCATAACGCGAAGCCGCGGGGAACGCGGTTTGATTTATTGTCCCGCGTTTGACGGAGAGTCGTTTAACTGTGGCAAGTTTCTACGTATGAGAACAAAACTCCAAAGTGGGGTTTAAACTAATTAGTCCAATCATGTAAAGTAATTAAAAGTGTGATTGTATTTTTATATTTCCGCGATCATATGAGGTGTTATTCCCATCTTGTATTTTAAACGTAGTTACCCAGACTATCTGGTTTCTACTAATAAGCGAGTCAACTCGAGAACTCTGCTGCTCACGAACATCGGCAGAGTTTAATGGGCCCTGCCTCGCCGCATGAGGAAAATCATTTGCATTAATATTACAAAGTTTGAATTCTTCCCGAGAAGTATTGCACCATTAGTAAATGAAGCACTCCTCCCTCAGTCTCTAGGGGTTTGAGGTGCAAAGGACAGAGTGCAAACTTCCTGCTGAGATCCTTATTTGCACATAATTAGGTCGTCTTCCTCCCATGATTTGTAATATTTTCTCTCGTGTGTCTTACTTTATGGTTTTACCTCATGGATGTGGTGCAGAGTTTAGGGAGAAAGCAGCGGAAATTATTAACGGGAGTTCTGGGTGCAAATCCAGGAGACTTCATCTCCTGCAGCTGCTCAGCATGGCGTCGCTTCTGGGAAGGAGAAAGCCTGAATCCATCAAAAGAGGATAATCTTTCATGCTTATGAGATGCACAGGCTTTGAACAGGCTCGATGCACGCGACTTAAATGTTGCGTCATGTTTTCGTTGGATCTTTTCTGTAATTGTTCAAATAGGACAAACTGAAGTGTGAGAGATGGGAGTAATATTGAAAATTATGAAGCACCTGTAGTTACTCAGACCTTCATGATGATCAGCAGAAGTTTGGTCTGAAGGGAAAAACGCCAGCTGCGAAACAAACACTCGAAAAATGCATAAATATGAATATTTATTCCTGCATTTTTAATTATAGAAGTGCAATCGACTCTAGAAAGAAAAAACAGCTGGCCTAGTTTGGATGTTTTTTTTGGAAGCTGTATGTAGTAATAAAAATAAAAGTCAGTGGCATAAACTAAAACAGTTCCGTGTGGTCTGTTGTGAACGCGTGGTGAATCCCCGTGTAGAGCCATTGTTTAGTTTGTTTCAGGTGATTATACACGAGTGAAAACATAGCTATGAATATTATATTCTGAAAATAGAGCCCCTTAAATCTACAATAACTGAATTTTTGGCACAAAAAATGCGAACTGTGGATTTATTTCACATCCAGCAACATTGTTGCTCATTTTTGTCGAATATTCACTCTCTTTTAGCTCCGTTTTTGGTCTCCACCAACTCCTGCGGAAAACATCTAGCTCTTTAGCTACTAATTGTTCACTAGGTAGTTGCTAACTTCATCTGCATGCGATTTGGTGCTAAGTAGGTCATGCACACTTGGCTTTTAAAGCTTTTTTAAGTGAACACAGCTGCCATTTTGAGACTATTCCCCTCTGGCAGGAGGCTACGGTCCATCAGTTTTTTTTATCCTGACTGCCGCCGGCCTCATCAACAAGGCCCATGGCTCCATCTAACACCCCCCCCAGACCATGTAGCACATTAGATTAATGTAACACGTTAAATCTTTAAACTGATATCACATGATAACGGTCACAGGCGACGTGTGACATGTGAAATCTGTTCGTATATGAACATTGTGGCCTTATTTTTGGTCGATGGACAGACTCTATAATATATAAAGCAAAAAAACAAAACAAGAAGCTGAAAGGTGCTAAAATGCTCACTAGAGCTGATTTATCACAAGTGACACCTTTTAGATTAAATTTTAGAGATTTAATCTATTTTATATGTTATAAATATAAATATGTTATATGATTACAGCCACTTTAAATTAACGAGGACGTTAAATCGGGGAATATTTTAAGATTAATTACGACAGATACTCAACCAGCACATTCCCTCTAACTTAAATACTAGCCAGCAAACAAGCCTGTAATTCAAGCAGACAAAGTGAGCCGAGCCAACTTCTTATCAAACGTGACCCGACATTATCACGACGAGACAACTGTTGTGTTCCCTAATGGACGACTGAGATGGAAGATTCCTCCAAGGTCCTCTGACACGCTGTCATGGCCTAAAGCTCCCCGAGGGCCCCGACCGAAGACATTTAATCATCGCTTGGTAATACGACCGACTCAGTGCTCTGCCTTTGGGGCACATTAGCAATTCCATGGCAACTATTAATCACAGTCAATTACTGCACATGTCATCATCAACACAGGACCAGCAGATACTTTTACCAGCGCCGCTCAAGTGGAAATCAATCACCAGTGGACGTATTTAATACGGGACATGCGAAGGAAGGTCAATGATGACCGTCTGTGTTTGAACAGGCAGATACAGCACAGGAAGACTCTCAAACCAAAGTCACGCTTTACACAGTAAACTGGCGAGGCTGAGTGACCATCTGGAGGATTGGGAGTTTACCCGCTGGGCCAGGCCGGGCCGACCTGTGAGCCAAACAGGAATAAAACAAAAGGGTAGTATAAACGACGGGCGGCGTATTCGTGACGTCACATGGCGTCACTGTCCAAGCCACTAAAAATGATCCTAGCAATCAGAGCAAGTGCCGGGATCAATGAGAACGGACGTGACTGGTGTCCGGATGAAGGCGTGTCTCCTCGCCAAATGGAGAGCTGGACCAGTACCTCCTGTATAGGGGATCTAACACTTTTCCCTTTATTATACGAGCTGCTGCTGCCAACAGATTTATCTTCACAAAATGTACTTTTCATTCGATTTGCTGCTGTGTTTTTTTGGTTAACAGCAAGACTAGCAATTTCCGGGCGGGTACAGTAATTGCGAAGCATATCTAAAAAAAAGGAAACAAAAAATAAGCCCTCAGCTGAAATATGAATTGTACAGTACTATTTAAGCACATTTGATACAGTGGATACTCGAGACCACACAGTGGAGTTATTTATTATACACTGCAGCAGTCTGCAGCAGTGCTTCTGCGGATCCTTCGCAGAAGAGCCATTAAAGTCCCTAAAAGAGCCATTAGACAAAATAAAGTGGCATCCATTTAGAAGTCCCCTCCTGTGAGTTGCAGGAAAGATGATGACAATGGAGCGATAGAGATGGAGTCTGTAATCTCCTGCTCCATTTCCAACAAACTGGAAAAATCTGGAAGAGCGAAAAGGCGAGACGATGAGGTGAAATGAAGCCACGGTTCAGAAGCCATTTTATTTTCCACAGTTTCATAATCGTTGTTAATGAACAGATTTATTCCAGGGATCCCTGGGACTTTAACAAATGAGTCATCACAGCTTTTTTTTGGGTCGGTGCACTGAGCTTTTCTCATGTGTGTGGTTTTTTTTTTTCATTACTTTTGCTCGCAGTCATCAGTCCAGGAGTGGACAGCTGCAGCTGTGGGACGCTAAGAACCACGATGGCTTCTGCAGCACCGACACTACCACAAAAACAAAGCAGAGACAGGCGCCGTGACCTTCCTCGACGGGGGAATTCGTAAGACTGTGCAACGTCTTGCATCACTGGGCCTTCATTACACAGATTTAGTCAAATACTCCCCCGGGAGGTCTGAGGGTAAAAAAACGATCCTGGACGTTTGACCCTCCTCGAAATAGAAACATGAACAAGAAAATGGAGCCCCAGCTCATTAGATCTAAAGTTTTTTAAATGAACTTTGAGTTTACCCCACTGTTGAGGGATTATTGGGAAACACAGATGCTGTTGCTGCTTTCAAGTGTCTCCTGAGATAGAAACTGTGGAAGTTTTATTTTGTTTATTGATGCAGTTACAGCATCTGCACAACACTCAAACTTTAAACAACTTAAATTTAAAACTGCAGTTATTAATTTTTGGTCACTAGGGGGCAGAAGACCTACAAAACAAGCTGACAGATACTCGCCCTGATGCTGTGAGTCTACAGAAGTAGTGACAAAGCTTCACGGCAATGCAACATCAAGCCTACGGTGACTTTTTGAACCCGAAACCATGGACTGATGGATCCATCTGGGCTACTTTGGGCGGACGTGGTGCTGCCTGCTGCTCAGGATCTGCCGTCCCGCCAAACGGCAACATCCACTTGAGGCTGGCTCCAGAAGTGAGTCAGTCTCCATAAGCCCCCATGTTCAAATGTCCAACTTCACAGCAGAAATAAACATGTTTACAGCCTGGTACCATAGTTTGAGAACCGTTCTGGACCAAAGTAGACATACAGCGCAGAGCCATTGCACTAACGTGGCTAAGTTAGATTAAAAGGCACCACTTTTATTGGTCCCTTGTGCATTATATCCACTTAACGTACAGTCTGTAAACTTTATGGGTAAAATAATTAATTTGTCAAACATAAACACGATTGAGAAAGAAGAAAACGTTGTTTGCTGAAGCTCTGGCAGGAAAAGAAACAGCATATTTTGATATTTCGGGCTGTTTAAGGGCCTTTTTTTCATTATAACTCTTTAAAAATCTGACCAAACTGAACTCAGCTTCTTCACTCACTCTTAGTCCTTGGTCACATTTTCTGTCTTTTTCCAAATTCGATGAAATTGGCCAGTCAAAAACGAGTAGAAAAATCACAAACAGAACATCTTTTGAAGCCTCTATGTGTAAAATAAAGCCAACTTTCTCCAACTGTATCCTCCCTGTAACCTTTGTTACACCTCTTTTGAGCCTTACAGTAAGTGCTCCGGTGTGTGAGGAGTCGGCTCCATAAATCACAGGAGATGGGAGCGTTTGAAGCCAGAGAATATCGCCTCTCGATGACCGAAGTTCCGTCAAAATACCGGCAGCTATTTGCCATTTTATGAAGTCCCCTTTCATCGAAGAACTGCAGCAAACAGTTGCCTGTATTTGTCTCCAAACAGCTGCCCTGGTTGGAAAACTAAGAGCAGCCTGTTCAATTCACCGCATTATTACCCCAAAACTTCCATTAGCCCTCTGGGCTTCATCCAAAACACTCAATTAGTGAGTCGGCATTATCTCTCAGCAGCACCGCTACGGTGTAATGTCCGTCTCACTGCAGCGGGACGTCTTCAGTGCAAAGTGGAAATTAAACATCGGATAGCTCCAGCTTGTCCCTCAGCTACTAGAGTTGCCCACATTCAAGGAGGAGGCTCGAGTGTCCTCTGCTCTCACGTGTCTGATAATTATTAATGAAGAACATCTGCCTGTCGGCGTCTCCAAAGAGGCGTCCGCACACTCGAGTGCTTCACACACAACGGTGCAATCACGTGAACACATCCGCAACATTGGAAACGTGATAGATGTTAGTTTGAAGCCAACACTTGCATAAACATGAGACATGAACGGAGGCCACTGACCTTAAACATGAACAGAAATTAAAATAATCAATGCAAGAACAAGTAGATCTGATTGGCCAAGACCGTGCCAATAATGACGGTAAAGCACAACCTTTCATGTAATATTGCAAGTCGGTGTCTATGCGAAGTGAACATGTCAATAAGATGTTGTGTTTGACTTTGCATCATCTCTTGCTGTTATATTTTCTCACCTTTTCTGTCTGTGAAGTGCAGAACAAAGATTGTTTGGGTGTGATGGGTCATTTGTTAAGTGAATCTTTGGCTCTCTCTTTGGTTTTTCTCTCCATTCGACGCTGCCAGCCAGGTCGCCACGTTATGTATTTTTTCAGTTGGCACGTTGTAACCGCTGAGATTTTTATCCACCATGTCCTTGCTCTTCCATTGTCTTTTGTAATTCTACATCAGCCCTTTAGAAATGATTTCAATGGATTATAGAGGACAAAAGAACATCCGGTGATCCAGAGTGAATGATAATAAAGAGGAACATGTTTACAGCTTGATATGCAATATAGTGCTGTTAGGAAGGAGTCAGCTTAGTTCAAATGTGCTTTGTGCTTGAGCTTGTAAATTTACATGCATTACATGCATTCAACGGGATTTCAATGGCGACATTTCTGTGTGATGTTTAACTACACCCTGAAATATGGCAGTTGAAATTATATGTAACGTTGCTCTCGACTTCTATGCAGATGACACCCCTACATATTTCTCAGATATCGTCTCAGGTCCCCACACTGTTGCACATGCATCCTGTGCAAATAAAAAAAGGCTTCAAGTTATGCAGAATTAACAGCATGGCCACTTTGATTGTCAGGTAGGTGCAGATAGAGCACCCAGGCTTCATTCGGCCAGCCTCAGATCTGCTGATGATCCACGTCATATTTAGATTAACCGGGAGGTGGAAGAGGCAGGACAGCTATCGTGGCTTCAAAATGGCAGAAATCTACTTGAATTATTTTATTTTTTAAGATCCAATGCAGGGTAGGATTTAATGACACCTAGCAGTGAAGTTGCAACCAAATAAATACTCTCTTAAATTCTAGTTCATGGGATGTTTTGTACTTTTGTATATCCTCAAAGTCTAAAAACCTTCAGTTTCATCCACATTTAGCTTCTTCTGACCTTGAAAATGACCAAAACTGCCTCTGTCGGAGCAATTCAACCACAAAAAAAAAAATTCTACATCTTCCTTTTGAAAGAAATACTCAAGTTATTCATGAAGTGGGTCTTAAATCGATATTCTAATCTTTGCAGCACTATGAGCGAGTGGGATCCCGTGGCAAGCATCGGGGGACGTTAAACCATTACACAATAATGAATCCAGCCCGGCGTAATTACTGCAGCATGCAGCTACAGCCTACAACATTTTCCAGCATGTGTCTTTTGTGTGAGATGAAGAGGTGTGTGCGCGTCGGTGCGTCTGGGGTTGTTTGTGTCAGCATGCCCCCGCTGTCCTCCTAAAGGTGCTGGGAGACAGATAAGGAAAATAGCCGCACCCTGTTCCAGCGGCTGAATAAGCTTCATCGTTAAAGCAGAGTCAACATTTTTCTTTTTATATAGAAACCACGCCGTCTCTGGGATGGATAGACACGAGGGATTGAGTGCTGGTGCAAACCTCTGGGGGGGATGAGAGCGACATAAACAGAAAAAAAGGCTTAATGCTCAAACTACATTAACATGTTTATTAGCCCGAGCTTTTATCAAAGTCTGACTCATTTCTTTCTCCATTCCTTCTTTCTTTTCCATCACCAGTGCTGAGTCAAATATAAGATTGTGAAGGATGATGCACGGCGAAATCAGGAGAGAAAGAAGTATTAACCCCAATAAAGTGAAAAATGAGAATAGCATGCGTGGTTCTCGAGATGAAATGTAACACCTCCGTGCGGATCTCCTCAGCCCATGTGAGTGCCAAACTAACCCATTATCTCATATTCACGTAGTGAGGGTGAGATAATGGAGCAGAGACGATGGGAAGCCAGTCTGAGTCACAGCCTTAAAAAATAAGAGAGACATTAATATGAAAAGAATATAAAGGATGGGCTCTGTATTGTGAGAATTACTCGTGTTTATGGACAGAAATCTGAAGCACATGCTCTAAAAAAATATCACAGTTAGACAGGTGTTCAATAAGCAATCACTTCTCGGAAGAAGAAAAATAACATCCCATCGCTGTGCAATTTTCTGTACCCTTTCAAACCAGGGCACAGGCTCCTGCAGCTCTGCATCCAGAGAGGGATTCCTCAATTTGTGAAACCCACTCAGCCTTGAAGAAGCAGCACTCCTCTGCCTCTCTGCCTATGCACAGTCAGATACACAGTGACTCATTTTTCAGGCAGTTTTATTGTCAAGCACAGGGAAAACACAGAGCGGGTGATGCCGGAATATTTAAAGCAAACATCGACGTGTCGTCATAAAACTCAAGAGTGACATTTATTTATCTTGTTGTCATTAAAAGGAGAGATTTGGTTCATGTAACTTAAAGTCCTGGTTGATTCGGTGGTGACAATTTAGAGCAACATTGTGTAAACATCAAGCAAGGTCAACAACAGCAGACACGTCCAACGGCAACCAGCTCGGTAAGGCTGGGTATCGATTCAAATTCCAAGAATCGATTCAATTCTCAAGACTGAGAATCGATTATCATAATCCCATCCGATCTTGATTCTGGTTAGTGTTATTTAAACCGTTTTTTTTGGTTGCCTTTCGTTGTTGTCAACAACGAAATACGGGCGCATATCTTTGCAAATGTAACCCCCAATCGCCTGAGTTATCTTAAGAGAACGTACAGAAGTGGCTGGTAGCTGTAGAGTTTTCCTTGAGTGTTCTTTTGTCTGTAGTTTTATTATATTTCCGGTGAATTACCATTTTTCCCACGTTCATGAACGCATCATAGTCATTCCGACGGCCAATGAACGCACCTCGCATGTCTGAGACGCCGTAGTGTATTTTAAACACGGTGCACGCCTGTTTCAATTCAATGATGCGACTAGTGGGGTTAAAGTTCACCGGGGGAAAATGTATTAAAATTTTTTTGGGATGTACGAATCGATCTTAATATGCGAATTAATTCAGAATTGGAAAATCGATTTTTTTTCAACACAGGCCTACAGCTCAGGCGTCTATCTTTCAGCTTTTTATTTCACCAACCACTAAAAATCACTTCTTAGCTTTCTCTATCAACGTCCTCTTCTGTCTTTTCGCCTCTGTCATTATGTCCATAGAAGCTGCTGAGCCCGGGTTGCCCAGCTTCTGTTCTGGCACGACAGTGACTCTGGTCTTCTTCTTCCTCTTCTTCTTCTTCTTCTTCTTCTCCTTCTTCTTCTTCTTCTCCAACACCAACACTCCCTTTAACAAACCTCTAACAAACTGAGCTGACATTAGCTAACAGCCGCTACCGGTGGCAGTAGCTCAGTCCATTGGGACTTGGCTTGGGAACCGGATCAAGTCCTACATGGACCAAAAATATGGAAGGTGGACTGGTAGCTGGAGAGGTGCCTATCACTCCACCATCTCTCTCCAAAATTGCATGTCTATGCCTTGTACTACATGTGTGTGTATCTGGGTTAAAATGCATGTAAATAAAAATAGAGTGTAAAAAGATTTTTGCCGTTCGTGGGATTAATAAAGTATAAAGTATCTTCTTCTTTTAATATGAAACAGCAGAAATTACAGTAATTCAGCTCTGTGACGACTGTGAGGGGATGAGCAGTGAACAGGGACGCTCATATTAAAAACACAGTAATACTAGAGTGCATGCTGTGTGAATGGCTAACAATAAAAACTGCATACATAAAATATGTGTTGTTTCACGAACATCTTTGACAAATGCTTTGAATATTTGTGTGGTGGAGGCACGCCCAGCCTCAGGAATGGAGGGCCCCATTGTTAGAGGCCTGCACTGTATTACATTACAACATTTATTTGCCTAGTGGCTGCTCTCTGACCCACAGGGCAGCCGCTGTGCCGACAGATGGACGGCCTCTCTCTGTCACACCTGGCTACAATATGTCAGTTCGGCGCCTATAGCTCCTATACGCCACACATACGTAGCAGCACATGATGGAAACGCAACAAAAAAAAGAAAGATATCCTTCATGGCAGGGTGTCAGGAGAAATGAGGAAACACACAGAGCATCAACTGGACCCAAATGTGCCGCCGGCGAACTCGGACAAAGACGTGAAATACGAGCGGCGAGCTAATGGTGACCTGAGAAATAAAAGACTTATTTCTCCACCTCAAGAGAGTGAAATTATAGATATGATGATGAATGTTGCTCTTTAACAGCCTCTTCTGTTATCCATTAATTACCAAACAAGTGGGGTGTGAAATTGCCCTCGCAGCCAGGTCCGGTGCGGCCGTTTCACTTTCAAGTTCATCTTGTTTATTGTGCAGATATCGAGCTAATGGCTTTAAATTGGCTCCAATTTAAACAATTTAAATATGCAGGTTGTTTTTTAACGCAAGGACGCGCCGTCTGACCGTGAAACACCCGCTTCCTGTCATCGATTTGTTCTGTGATATTGAAGGTTGTGAGTTGTAGCGTTTCTTTTTTTCTTATAATAAACTATCATTATCACATTAATTCTCATTATGAACATTAGTGTAATTACCATAAATCAACCAAGGCTACCGCTGAGATGACTGGCAACCTCTATCAACCCTCTTCCCACCATTATACGTCGAATGCCACAGGCGCCGTGTTCACACACAGTGAGGAAATCTGACTATTCTCTGGGCCTGAACCGGATTTTATAGGAATTTTTCCTGGAAGTGTGCTTGGTATCAGGACTAAAGCTAAAAAGAGTCACTGCTCCGTACATGAAAGTATCAGTGCATCTTTCTGCAAACGGAGTAAAAAGATAGACACAGCTCTGACACAGTGTGAAAAGAAGCTGAGTAAACAGTGAGATAAGATTTTTAAAAAAGCAATCCTGTCCACGACGGGTGACAGAGTCCGCCACCGACGATGAAAGCTGCTTTAATTTCTGACTTTGGCACCAAGAGTATAACTTCCTCACAGACTTTACACCAGGGGAATTGTCAGTGTTTGTACCACAGATGTTTTGGACGACCAGGAAGAAGAAGAAGAAGTTTTTAGGTGGTGTCGTGCCAGAACAGGAGCTGGGCAAGCATGCAACCGAAGAAACATCACTTCTAGATATTTGTGTGCGTTCTGTTGGATTTAAAATAACCTTTATTTATGCGGCCTACATTTGCTCTTTCACAGCGACACCCTGTTAACAGTTACATGGAAGAACAGGAATAAGATAGCAAGTCATTAATAGAACAGAATAAACAGCCGATTAACGAGGATGAACCAAAGCCGTCACAGACAGAAGCTGGACGGATACAGAAAGTTTGAGTTTTATTTTTAGGTTTTTGCAGATTTTTTGCAGCTTTTCCTGGATTAGTTGTGGCACTTGTCTGAGCCAGAGCAGCAAAGATGAGATACAAGATGACAATTTTCCAACAAGGGTGTAAATAAATTCTAGTGGTTATTATATCTCAAGTCTGAAAGAAAATACAATGTCTTAAAAAATACATTTCAGTGACTCCTAACAGAGTCTGAGTGTGTCACACACACAAAAAAAACCGACAAAATAAAAGAACATGTTCTCGCTCTGCTAATGCACTCTCTTTCACAAATGTGCATTAGGCTGTGATTTCCCTGAGATTTCATGGGGACGTCGTCTGTATCAATGACGAGAGCTTTCCTTCCTTCAAGCTCAGTTTCAGTTATTTTCTTCTCAGCTGGACTAAAAATGTTTTCGGTGTTTTGTTGGTGTTGCTTTATTCGTCAGTTTCACCATCGCTGAACTTTTCTTTTCTTTTTTTTTCCTGTTCCCAAAAGTCTTTCAAGGACAAGAAAACAAATTATATGAAAGCTTTTCTTTCTGTTTATAGATTCATAACAATCGACCAAATATGATTTAAAAATGAATGACTATGTCTAATGTCTAATAAATAATTATAGATGTTATGTGATTGATAAATACTAACGCTGCTTACAATCTCACTTAGCGGGGATTCAGACAGGATCAGGCGCTGGGTCGTGCCTTTCCGTACCGACAGTCCGCAATGCCACAAAAGCCGATCCGCCACTCAGATCGACCAAACCTCCACAATTGTGAGTCTGACTCACAATTTACACCGCAAAATAGTGACACAAAGAAGTTTAATTTGATTTGTGTCCGATGGTTTGAGACAGAGGAAGAGGGCTTTGGTCGAGAGACATACGGTAACAATAAGAGTGAGCGAGCGCCGGCAATGATAAAGTTGTTATTTGGAGAAATAAAAACTTATTTCCTGATTGTTTCACAGCGGTTACATTCAGCACCCACATCAGCTTCCCTCAACCCCCCCACCACCACCGACAACCCTGCTACGAGTTGCCGCAATCCCTGATCCTGTCTCAATGCGTGCTTACATTGACAGAAGATAAAATACAGTTGTCCCTTGCTATGTCGCGGTTCACTTTTCTTCTTTTAATACAGTATTGTGCTTATTTTTGTTAAATCTGCGAAAGTTTGAACTTTGAGAGTGTTTAAATAAGAGAGAAATGTGAGAAAATGTTAATGCCTGTATGAGAAAAGTGTATAAAAGTGTGTGGTTAGGGGTTTAACGGCCTTAAAACATGTATAATAATTGTAAAACTTTGTTTATTGCGGGTTATTTTTAGAACGTATCCCCCGCGATAAACGAGGGACCACTGTACTTCAAGCCACGCCGTAAAAATATGTATTTTTGTGATTTAGCTCCCCCGGTTTCAGAGTGTAACACAACTGTGATAAATATGGACAGCAGTACACGTGTATTAGTTATGATTATATTACTTATGATCAACTTTGCAACCAGCCAAACATCAAGATCAACAACACAACAAGACATAGCAGCCAGATGATATTACGCACTAGTCCGACAGACAGAACTTCAGACCTCACCACACACATAAAAACAGTCAAATATCCAAAATCTAAAACATTTAGCCGATCACATGGCGTCTCCTTTTGATAACTAAGCCTCCCTCTGCTCTAATGAGTATTTCTGCTGTACTGATTTAAAAGAAACTACAGTGTGTGTGTTCATTTTAATGAAGGAGCATGTCAGCCAGTACCACCAGTGAAGCCTCATGGCACAGAGGAAGAAGGTACATTAATATCTTTTGTCTTTTAATCAGATTTATAATGTAACATCGTGTTTTAAACATGTTTTAACACTACAGACTAATATCACCAGACTTTATGCACAAACTGCTCCTGCAGGTTGAACAAACTAAAGATTGAAAACTTCCATCAGATCAGCTCCTTTAAGTCTCCGGTTGAAAGGCAGATGGTGGAACATGCTAAAAGCAGCACCCTTAATGCAATCATCATACACTTGATAAGCAGATTCACACCACACGTTATTCAGCGATTTGTACACTGTCGATCAATCTGTTCACATAACACAACATGTGGACCAAGTCATGCTACAGGATCCACGCAAATGCCTGCGAGCTCTTCAGGCCGTCAGCTGTGGTCACAAGCCACATGTCGGCCTCTTGGCAGCGTTCGACCGGCCGACCCTGGAGGTGAGGAAGCCCAGATGAGGCGGTCAAACACGCGGCGCGTTGAGCAGGAATCAAACGGCAGCCTGTGCTGCTTTTTCTGACACGAGTCACATTCTGTTCACGCATACTAATGAGCCGCTATCACTGCGTCTACCCGCTACATTCAATTCATACAGATCACAGCAGAAGTTATCTCTGTACTTTGTAGTATTAATTACAGAGACTGAACAATGTGCAGCAGTCTGCCGCTGTCCTTTAACATAACAAACAACAGATGGACAAACTAACTGGTGAACACGGTGGAAGATATAGAGGTCCTTTAATAAACTAACTTCACAAAAACTGCTGTAAAAATATTACATAATAATATTTTCCACTTTAAACGAGTCAATCTTTTAAAACTAGTTCAGCCTGAAATATACGTATCAAATATTATTTCTATTTTGGGGATTTTAACCCTTTAAAGGCCAGGATGTTTACATTACAGTGATCCCTCGTTTATCGCGGGGAATACGTTCTAAAAATAATCCGCAATAAACTAAATCTGCGAAGTAAGTTTTACAATTATTATACATGTTTTAAGGCCGTAAAACCATTAACCACACACTTATACACCCTTTTACACGCATTTTTTACAGTACTCGTTAAATCAGGACGCAGAACACAATGCGCATTCATACTGTACAGTACGCTGTAAAAAAAAGCATGCAAAATTACACTAAAAAAATCCGTGAAACAGCGAGTCCGCGAAAAGTGAACCACGATATTGTGAGGGACCACTGTATATTATGCTGCATGATCTGAAAGGGAAAAAGTAGCGCCATCTGGAGGACAAATATAAATAAAATCTGAAAGCTAGAAATCTTGTATTAGTTTATGTTACGATAAATGTGGGATAATTTTCGACACTCTTGTCGGTTTTTGTGTAGTTTAGCAATTTAAGGCTAATTTAAGGAACCGAGTTGGAAAATAGTTGCTGAATTTTAAAGATTTTGAACGATATGTTACTGAAATGTGGAGTTAGATGTTAAAACAGTTCAGTCCTATAAGGATTTTGTGGGCGGTCCTTAAAGGGTGGCTCGATGACACGCTGAGGCCACCCTGAGCAGAGAGACAGAGATGAATTCATCTCAGCTCAGAGTGTTTCAAAGTTAGTCACGTCATTTTCTGAACTCGTCTCACACGTTTCAGTCGCTTCAAACACCTGATTTCATAAACTTGTCAATATTTTTAATCATTTAAATATGCTTAATAACACTTTAACCACACACATATTTTCCTCGGACAGCGGAGGGAACTTTAGTTTGATTTAAACTGATAATATTTTTTATTTTTGTAACATTTTATCAACGTTACAGCAACATTAGGTCACTGTAAGTATGATAAGTTCGTCTGCTGTTAGTTATTGGTTCAATTAATTATCATGATAACAAATATAAATGCTGTAAATCGGTGTAGATACTCACAGGTTGATGTGTACAATGCGTCATGAGGTCGAAACAAACATTCATCTTTTTTTTTACAAATGACTCAAACACACAGCCACACACAGCTCAGATATCCGGGGGAGACAGGATGATCTAATGTGCGACTGCACAGAGGATGAGGGCAGGGGTGGAGGTAGCGGAGTTAAAGGTGGAGCCTTCTCCTTTCAAGCTGCGGTTAAAAGCCTCGGAGGCGGTGACCTTGGATTGAAAAGGACCCCGGGCGTGGCTCATAAACAGGTGTTAGAACAGCTGTAATAGAACGGTTCCTGCCTGCAGTGTGTCAGGAGGGTGAGTCAGGGCGAGGGGAGATGGATGAGGAGAGGGCGGCGAGGGGACAGTAGAAAAAGCAGTGGGTTGGGTTCAGACCACCATGACAGCCCAGAGGGACGGGGTGTGCGCATTCCTTCACACTGATGGGACTATTTGGCAAACAGTTACGGAAATAAGTCCTCTAGCGGATCAATGTTAATGTGCATGACAATTACTGCTGCGTTTATAATGTATACAGCGGTGTGCCATTCGTCAGACATTAGCATCCGAGAGCTAATTACTGTAGACTCATATGGACGTTTTAATCTAGCTGGTGGACACAGTGGAAGATTTAGCTGCCTAAGAGCCAAATAATTTCCTCAGGAGACCAAAACAAGAGCTAAAAACAGAGTAAAGATCTCCAAAAATCAGCTATTGCAGGTTTATACAGGATATCCAGTCCAAGTATTTTCTGCACTGTAACTAACCAGCACTTATATTATTTTAAATAGATCTTTGGGGTCTAAACTCGACGTTTAGATTATTAATAAAATTGTACTAAGCCAATAGCAGCTCCTCGGCTAAATGAAATGACAGGATGATATTTGGTGTTCAACAAACAAAAGTATCCCAGTGATCGTGTCATCAGTGATGATCTGACTTTTAAAAGATCACCGTTAGCCGACGCAGAACTTTGACTATTAAATACATTTTGTTGGCCCCTGGTCCTGTGTCTGTTCCCTAGTCTTGCATCTGTTCCCTAGTCCTGCATCTGTTCCCTAGTCCTGTGTTTGTTCCCTGGTCCTGTGTCTGTTCCCTGGTCCTGTGTCTGTTCCCTGGTCCTGTGTCTGTTCCCTAGTCCTGTGTCTGTTCCCTAGTCCTAAATCTGTTTCTTGATCCTGTGCCTGTTCCCTAGTCTTGCATCTGTTCCCTAGTCCTGTGTTTGTTCCCTGGTCCTAGATCTGTTCCCTAGTCTTGCATCTGTTCCCTAGTCCTGTGTTTGTTCCCTGGTCCTGTGTCTGTTCCCTAGTCCTGAATCTGTTTCCTGGTCCTGTGCCAGTTCCCTGGTCCTGTGTCTGTTCCCTAGTCTTGCATCTGTTCCCTAGTCCTGTGTTTGTTCCCTGGTCCTGTGTCTGTTCCCTAGTCCTGTGTTTGTTCCCTGGTCCTGTGTCTGTTCCCTGATCCTGTGTCTGTTCCCTAGTCTTGCATCTGTTCCCTGGTCCTGAATCTGTTACCTGGTCCTGTGTCTGTTCCCTAGTCCTGAATCTGTTTCCTGGTCCTGTGCCAGTTCCCTGGTCCTGTGTCTGTTCCCTAGTCTTGCATCTGTTCCCTAGTCCTGTGTTTGTTCCCTGGTCCTGTGTCTGTTCCCTAGTCCTGAATCTGTTTCCTGGTCCTGTGTCTGTTCCCTAGTCTTGCATCTGTTCCCTGGTCCTGTGTCTGTTACCTGGTCCTGTGTCTGTTCCCTGGTCCTGTGTCTGTTCCCTGGTCCTGTGTCTGTTCCCTAGTCTTGCATCTGTTCCCTGGTCCTGAATCTGTTACCCCTCCTGTGTCTGTTCCCTAGTCTTGCATCTGTTCCCTGGTCCTGAATCTGTTACCTGGTCCTGTGTCTGTTCCCTAGTCTTGCATCTGTTCCCTGGTCCTGTGTCTGTTCCCTGATCCTGTGTCTGTTCCCTGGTCCTGTGTCTGTTCCCTGGTCCTGTGTCTGTTCCCTGGTCCTGTGTCTGTTCCCTGATCCTGTGTCTGTTCCCTGATCCTGTGTCTGCTCCCTGGTCCTACATCTGTTTCCTGGTTCCTCCACCTCTGCCACAGGCCACATTCGAACAATATACGACTACCTGTTGTCACGTGACCAAAGTTTCATTCCTGTTATGTGATGATGAGGGTGTACTCACTCAGTTCTGCGATGCTGCCCACCCTCGTTGCGAGCAGCGACTGCTCCAGCGTGCGGAGCTCGGCCTGGGTGTATCCCTGACTCTCGCTGCCCCTCCCCGAGCGCTGCTGGTCCCGGTGAAGGTTCAAACTCTCCGGCAGGCTCAGAACACCTGGGAAAGATGACAAACAAAAAAGATTTACATTATTGCTGAAAGTTTCCGTTAAATACTTAAAGCAGAGTTATTAACCTGGGCGTAAAAAGAAACGTGCATTTCACATGCGGAAGCTAGAGAGCAAAAGTTTGTTTAAATGATTAAGCGCGGGGATGAAGTCGCAGGTTAATAGCAGAGTGTAAAACACATCTTAATCTTTTTTTTGGGTGAAAACATCAAAGCTGGTATCATGAATTTAAAACTCAGCCTGAACGTTGTAATGAATGGGATGCTGATTTATTTAGTCCCCGCTGAAGCGCGGCACCACCGGTTTCTTTTTAAAAATTAAAATTAAATGACTCAAAGTGCAGAACAGCTCATCATCTTTGAAATAAATTGTCCCTATTGTGAATTCGGTAGTTTGAAAGCACTCTCCCGTTTGGCTTCACCTTCACATCTTCAACTCTAATTAGACCAATTAGGCTGCGAGCCACATTTGTTACTTCGGAGCTGCAAATCCAAACCATGACCTTGAACATGAGCATCTTCACAGGATTTTTTTTTTTGCAAACAAGGTGCAGCAGATAATGCCATCTCCAGGGGATTTACCCATTCAGGTGCAGTTACCCCAGCGAGGCTTTGTTTAGCTGAGAGCGGCTGGTGACAGATGGGATATTGAGGGTTTTTGCAACAGGAGAATGGAAAGCAACACCATGTCGAGTGCTAATCCTAATGACACGGCGCAGGGGAATACGCCATTTCTCAACAAACTGTAATTACAAACATGGAGGAACTCGAGTCAATTTGTTTGTGCGTGATGCCAGCAGCGCACTCAGGAGTTCCCCCTACATGGAAAAAGACAGATTTCTCCCACAATGTCCTCTTCCTCTTCCCACAGTGTCCAGCCCAAGAATTCCAGTATTCCCCGGTCCCCCATCGTCTTCCCACAGCCTTTGTGAGGAGGTCAGCTTTATTTGGAGTCTCCAAATAATGATGATTATAACAGAGCTTTATTCTATTACTGAATATTGGTGGAACAGCTGGTATCAGGGTGTGTCTCAAAGTGAAATACGTTATTTTTATTCAAAGCTTTTCTACGTGACAAAGATGAGAAGGATCCCTGCAAGCAGTGATTTGATGATTTGCAGGAAGATGACAGCAGCAGCGGTTAAATTATTATATTTCATGATGTTGTTTGGAGCGACTGCACACTAAAGTATAGTAATTTAAATGCTCTTTGTTAAAGCAACATTGTGTTTTCCGCCATATAAATAACATCTCACAGATGATTTTGATGCTACACTGATTTTTAGTCCTTGGCGAGAGCTTGATGCTGAGCTGGGCGTCTTGATGTTGGACTAGTTTTTTATTAGAAGTAATGTAATCAGAAGAAATACTCACTACAGCTGTCCATATTTACCACAGTGGGATTACACTTATTGAAACTGGAGGAGCTCAGTCACAAAAATACCAATTTCTACACAGTGCTGCTTTAAATAGTTATATTTATTTCATATTTAAATTATGATCTAAATTGAAAACAAGATCAGATGCATCAGGATGTTCGGATTCAGCACAGCATTGATCGATTGGTCAGCAATTAATCGAGGGATACAGTGAATATTAAGAGATTCAGCTATACAAGTACGGATTCACCTCAAACTCTGTATGAAATTTGCAGAAAATCGATTTCAAAACAATCCCTGTTGCTCCAGTGTCTGACTTTGTTAACCTCCTCCAACCAATCCTCCTCCAGGAAACCATCGAGGCATGAAGCATCACACTTTCTAAAACAATTAGAGAGTTCATGCAGTAACTGGCCAGAGGAACTGAGGTGATGAACTTTTCAAAGTTTCTTCTTGCATTTTGCACCCACTACTGTGAGGGGAGACAGAAGACTTGAAGAGAGGTCAGGGTTGCAAAGCGGAGGAGGCTAAGTTTGTTTCAGGCATACTGGACCTGAGGTATCTGCAAAGTTTGATATGACCTCACTAAAACCTGCATCGACAGATTTGTAGACAGGGGAAACAAGCTGTGAACACAACACTGACACCTTAGCACCTTTAAGCACCTTTTAAGTAGATGTAGTGTTAGCAAAAAGTCACAGAGCAACATTTGCATTCTGTAGTAGTTTGTTCCTGGACACCTGATGAATGAAAGTTTCCTTCCACCATCTCCTGAGGGAAATATCCGGCTGATGAATGGTCTAGTGTTCACCCGCTACTTCCTAATTTGTCAGTCTGCTTTTTGGTGAAAGTGGGTTTTTAGAGCTTTCCCCTTTCACTGGAAACAGATTCCTGCTTCAAGGGGAAATGGCGCTTAAATATGTGGGACATAAAAACAAACAAAAAACATTAAAAAGATGCTAATAATAATAATTCTCTGTGTGTTCCCTAGTCCTGAATCTGTTCCCTGGTCCCGTGTTTGTTTCCTGGTCCTGTGTCTGTTCCCTGGTCCCGTGTCTGTTTCCTGGTCCTGTGTCTGTTCCCTGGTCCCGTTTCTGTTTCCTGGTCCTGTTTCTGTTTCCTGGTCCCGTGTCTGTTCCCTGGTGCTGTTTCTGTTCCCTAGTCCTACATCTGTTTACTGGTCCTGTGTCTGTTTCCTAGTCCTACATCTGTTCCCTGGTCCCGTATTTGTTTCCTGGTCCTGTGTTTGTTTCCTGGTCCCGTGTCTGTTCCCTAGTCCTGAATCTGTTCCCTGGTCCTGTGTTTGTTCCCTAGTCCTGAATCTGTTCCCTGGTCCTCTGTTTGTTTCCTGGTCCTGTGTTTGTTCCCTGGTCCTGTGTCTGTTTCCTAGTCCTACATCTGTTTCCTGGTTTCGTGTTTGTTTCCTGGTCCTGTGTTTGTTCCCTGGTCCTGTGTCTGTTTCCTGGTCCTGTTTGTGTTCCCTGGTCCTGTGTCTGTTTCCTAGTCCTACATCTGTTTCCTGGTTTCGTGTTTGTTTCCTGGTTCTGTGTCTGTTTCCTGGTTTCGTGTTTGTTCCCTGGTCCTGTGTCTGTTCCCTAGTCCTGAATCTGTTCCCTGGTCCTGTGTCTGTTCCCTAGTCCTGAATCTGTTCCCTAGTCCTAAATCTGTTCCCTGGTCCTGTGTCTGTTCCCTGGTCCTGAATCTGTTCCCTGGTCCTATGTCTGTTCCCTGGTCCTGTGTCTGTTCCCTGGTCCTGTGTCTGTTCCCTAGTCCTGTGTCTGTTCCCTGGTCCTGTTTCTGTTTCCTGGTCCTGTGTCTGTTCCCTGGTCCTGTGTCTGTTTCCTGGTCCTGTGTCTGTTCCCTGGTCCTGTGTCTGTTCCCTGGTCCTGTGTCTGTTCCCTGGTCCTTCTTTTTTAACAAAACGTGATAAAATCCATCCCATGAATATAAGCAAAGAGGTGATTCAACGAGTTTCTAGCTAAATAGGGACTTTTTCACGTTTATCTAAACAAAACTTCTTTTTTTTCTACAAGAAGTCTGCGAACTGCAAGGTAAACAACATACCACTGGTGCCCTGCTGCAATATGCCCAGCGCTGCAAATGTGGAAAGTTTGAAAGGAGACGCCTGATGGCAAATAGAAAAGCCTGAATTCCTCAAACCTCAGGCTAAAAAGGAAGCTGTCAGTCGTTCTCCATCTCGTGTCCCAGAGTGAAGCACAAAAATCTCTTCAGTGTCCTCTAATCACCAAAACCACATTGCCATTCATGGCTTCCTCTGCTGGTGATTTGGCATTTGTGTATTTTTTATTCGGGGGGTGGACGGGGAAACAGGTTTAAATAATTCAATCAAGCCCTTCCATCTTCACCAGTGCCCCCAACTTTTCTTTTTCCACTGGCCTAACTATTCTTTTAATATAATCCTGGGGTGTCAGGGAGGCCTTTACTGAATTATTCATCCCGTCAGATCAAGACATATAAACAAGTCTGCAGCTCTCTCCCTCTTTCCCCACCTCCCACTTCCTCTACATGTTATCTCTCACTAACACTTGGCTTCTCTGGATAGAAAAAAAAGTATTTGATCCGAGGTGCTGTTTGTGTAATAAACATCAGAGGTGAGAAAGAAGTCAGTATGGCCCTGTGGAGACCAGGGAGGAGGAGGAGGCGGAGGAGGTAGAGGGAAGACTGGATGCTGACACAAATGTCTGATTAAAAAATGACAAGCAGCATGAGACTGGAGCGTCACAGGCGCGTTTATAACCTTATATTACTGCGTCACTTCAATCGTTCAATCTTTCCTGTGACCTCCGATGCAATTGGATGAGCTCAGCGGTACATGTTGAGAAACAGTCTAATCCCAGATAAACAGATATGACCTGCGTTTTTCTATTTCCTCCCTTCATATCTATCGCGGTCGGGGAGATGATGACGGAGTCTGGGTCACGGGGACGAAACTTTAAAGCTCCAAGCGGTGTGCTAAAACTCCCCTGAGTCATCACAGCAAGAAATACTGCAAGCTCCTGCAAGTTATCATAAATAATATACAGAATATTGAGCTGTACACGCGGCTGTATGCCGTCTGCATGGGAAAAGATCATTTGGGGAATAATTTTTTGCAAGAAACAAACATACGGCGAAACAGAATCCCAAACACATGGCCTAGAAGAAAGCAATTAATTTAACTCTCACAGCTTGAAACAGACGAACAAAAGATGCTACTCTTTGATATTATCCAGCTTTTTTAAAGCCTTTAGACACTGCTGTGTTAATGAACCGACTTCTCAACCAGATTTTTTGATGTTTACTTGAGTCTGATGAGCTGAAAATGGTTAGAAAGGAAGCAAATATGCAAATATGGCTTCTTGTTAATAGTATTGTTTTAGAGCTTTTAACAGTGGAGGGTTCAGCCCAGTTCACGGTAAAGTTGGAGTTGTAGTTAGAGTTGTTGGTTACTTGACTAGTATAAAAGCTGTGATCATGCTGAAGCCAATAAGTCTAAATAAACCCAATAAACCCAAATTATTGTCCCAGCGACTGTGTCACCAAGTAGAAAACAGCTAGTTTGGCTCCATCCAAAGCTCCTTACCACCAAATCTAAAGCTCACCAATTATAAAACATTATATCTTATTGGTAGAACCCAAGCTTTGTTGGTTAGTGTAAACGTCAAAGCCAAACTAGCTGTTCCCCCTGCTTTCTTTTTTGTCTTCTAAGCTAAGCCAACCATCTTTTGGCTGAAGCTTCACATTTAACGGACACATACAACACTTTTATCTCTTTGCAAGAATGCAAATAAACCAAGAATGTTGCCCTATTCTTGCTTCTTTCGGCTATTAAACATCAAATAATGGCATATTGTATGCAATACATTGTAAAAATACACGGCTCGGTATGCCGCGAGGCAAACTCACTCAAACATCCCCCCGTGAGAAGGTCTGTGAGATGAGTTTAACGGACCGAAGGCTGCAAACCTAACAAATCATTACACAGTGTTTACTGAACCTTGATGGAGGTGAATGTAAGCATGACCCCGCCTGTCCTAGAAATATACGAGCTGATGACCTTGTGAGTCTTAAGAGAATCAACTTTTCAGGAACTGGATGAAAGCCCGATGATGGAAAAGTTTTAAAAACTCATCAAATGAAAACATCTACCTTTCTGGCCCTCAATCATCTGACAGCACTTAAAATAAATCTCAAGTTTGTTTTTTTCCAGATCCACCACAGGCGACAAAAGGCTTTCAGTCAACCTTCAGAAGTGGTGCACAGCGTTTCCACAGGTGACAGTTCAATAAGCTTTTTGGTACACTGATTTGTGAACAACAATTTGGCGTTAATGGCACTCCCTGACATTTTGAATTAGACACAAAGCACAATTTGTACATTACTCACTAAATAAGTCTTGTTATCCCGGTTTGGTTCTGTCACCAGGCCAGAGGCAATGCGTCATTGTCTCCCTGCTGACAAGTTTGAGGCCAAAATACTCACAATTAGTTCATTTCATGAAGCCTTTTATTCATTTTTTGAGCTAGCCAGAGTTAAAAACGGAGTTGCTATCAGTGATGCGAGGGTTGAGCCAAATTGAGCGGGTGCCCACAGGTCAACAAACAATATTTTTAATGATATTCGGGTCGCGGTCGGTCGGGTCGTTTGAAATAAAGATGCCGAGTAAAGTTTTGTAATTTATGTAGTAGACACAATTTACAAGGAGGTAGAGAAAGTGTAGACTACTTTTTAAAATGTGGGTCAGGAAGCGGGTTGGTTACAACATTTCACAATTATTTGCTGCGGTCCGAGTTTTGGGCGGGTTAAAATTGTCGGTCGGTGCGGGTCGATCAAACATGGACCCGCGCGTCACTGGTTGCTATCATAGCTTAGCTTTGTTTAAATGTTAACCTCTTCACAAAAGATGAATTATAAGCCAGAGTTGACGATATTTACACGTCCTTAATAAACTGTGTCCCAACTTATCGCCTGATTAGCAAAGAAAGCTAAGCTAATTAGCTTGCTAACTGATCATTGGCTACCCGAAAGCTTTATTTACTCTTTACAGAATTTAATTATTGTACAATCCTGAGAATAAAATGCCACAAGAGAGTAAATAGAAAGCAGCTAGCCTGGGTAGGAGTTAGCATGGCCGCTAGGCTAGATGCTGAGAGTCAGCTAAAGCAGGAGACAGTTAGCTTAGCTTAGCATAAAAAGACTTGCTATGGTGACCTATTAGCCTGGATAGCGTGTTAGCAGTTAGCTTAGCTTAGCATAAAAAGACTTGGTCCAAAGCAATTTTTAGACCGTTATGGTGACCTATTAGCCTGGATAGCGTGTTAGCAGTTAGCACGCCAGCTACAGTAGCTAAGCAACCAGCCACATGAGTTGGGTAGCTACTTGTTTGTTTATTTTATTTACATTTCTGGCGACATCTTAAGAATCGCTTATTCGTCCAACAAACAGTCCAAAAATCAAAATATACAGTGGTCCCGTTTATCGTGGGGAATACGTTCTAAAAAATAACCCGCAATAAACGAAATCCGCGAACTAAGTTTTACAATTATTATACATGTTTTAAGGCCGTAAAACCCCTAACCACACACTCTTATACACCTTTTTACACGCATTTTGTACAATACTCCCTTTAGTTAATCAGGAGCGTTCAAGCAGAACACAATGCGCGTTCATACTGTACAGTACGCTGTAAAAAAAAAAGCATGCAAAATTACACACAAAAAAATCCGCGAAACAGCAAGTCCGCGAAAAGTGAACCACGTTATAGCGAGGGACAACTGTAATCGATTTCACTGTCACATTAGCCTTCTGTCGACCGAGCCTAATCGAATGCTCATTCCAGCGTTTTACATGCATTGACAAATGCGTGTGTCTGTGTAATTAATAGCTCATTATACAGACTTTCCTGTTTCTCTCATGAGAAAAAGCACCAATTTCTTTAAAAAGCGGGATTGTCAGGACTGTTTGAGATCAAACCCAGGACGTAATGGGATTCGTGATCAATGCCATCTCTTTACACGATAGACACAAGCCAATCCCTCCTGAACGGCTCGACCACTCGAGGGCAAAGCTCGATTTCTTAATGCCCGACCTTTGAACAAAAAAAGCACTTTTAAGAAAATTAACTGCCCAGTAAGAACTAAACAATGACTGGGCGACTGCTACTGCTAATGAACGACAAAGTCAAGGTCAATTAGGTCATGCTAAGGCGGCGATGAACCAAACGTGTGCAGCAGGTACTGCAGCATACCCTGCCGACCACATGGCTCAGCTCATTCTCTCTCTCTCTCTCTCTCTCTCTCTCTCTCTCTCTCTCTCTCTCTCTCTCTCTCTCTCTCTATATTATATATATATATATATATATATACATACATATATATATATATATTTGTTTCTGCAGGAATGTCCAATCGATTTTTTTTCTCCGTGGTGAGAAAGTGGCGCTCTCCCTCCTTGTCAGTGAGAAAACCGTGCTGGAATATTAACAGGTAGTTGCCATGGCAACAGGCGACTACTGCCCTAACAGCGTAGCTGATTGCATGAGCTCCTTTTTTTTTTTTTTACTGTAAGAAAAGCAAGCTTACCCCGGAGACACATTTCCCACATGGATGACCAACCATGTAACAAAACCAAAAACTCTCATCTAAGGTGGTGGAGGTGGTGATTCATTTAAAGGTAATTGCTGCATCTAGTATACCGCAGAGACATTTATTCTCTCATCAATATTGAATGAATGTACTCGGGACTCAGACCACATTAGCAGTGAAATGGCCAAAAAATGATTAAACGCCCCCCCGACCCAACTGGATAACTGCAAATGTCAAGTCGTAGATGCATGACCCCACGCTTGGTAGAAGCCCACAGCAGTGGAAGACGGACCACTCTGAGAAGTGGTGGTGGTGATTCAATATAGCCCCAATGTGCATTAATGGCAATGCTGTGTGGGTCTAATTAGTTATAAATGTTTTAAATGTGGTGTTAAAAGCGTTAAAGGCTCCCAAGTTGATCAGCAGCATTTACGTCTTTTGTTAAAGAATAACGAACAATGTCGTTCCTTGACGTCAGCAACTCAATTCAGTTACAATGTCCCGCAGTACGCAGGTTTCTATTATTTGTTAAATCATTGTGTGTAAAAATCTCTTTGCGTTCAACAATGTTTTCAAGAAAGCTGCCACATGAAATGAGGAAATACGTACAGAAGCACATCGGGTAACTCAGGTGGAAGGGGATGGGGCCAAAAACAGTGCCGGTCCTGGCCACATTTGCGCCCTGGGCGACCCCCCGAGGCGAACTTTTTCTTGTGCGCACCGATCAGTTTGTTGCCGCCACCCTCTGCCTATTCAACCCCCGCTCCCGGGGGGTGCCCGTTCCGCTAACTTGATGAGCGGTATCGAAAATTTGCAAGGTTCGCAAGGTCCGTGAGGGGTGCGCCCTGGGTGGCCGCCCACATTGCCCATAGCTAAGACCGGCCCTGACCAAAACATTCAGATAAATGCTGGAGACGTAGCGGGACACAAATTTATAACCATACCCAGATGTTTTGGACATGCTCACAACATTTTGAGAACCGCTGTTTGAAGCACTTAAAGTAAGGACTAACACCAACTGACACCAACTGACAATACAATACAAGAGTTGACATACGCGTTGGTATTTTGAACATGTCTTAAATAAATCGTTTGTCGTTTCTGGTGGGGTGTGAAGTCACGTTGAGAACGGACCAAAACATCGTGGCTTCTACGTAACAGAGATGTGAGTTTTTGGCTTTACAGACTGGTTAACATGATCCCGTCCCAACTTTTTATAAAACTTTTTTAAACAGGCATACTTTATTTTCCAAAAGCTCAGGTTCGAGGTTTAAAATAGTCGAGTGCATGAAGAGCATTGAAGTGTTTGACCTGTGATGATACAATAATAATATTAAGTGGCTACACGCTGGTTCTTAGTTCACCTCCAGGGAAAGTTATCATCGCTCCACACTCCCTGCTGTGTTGAACCTTCTTGAAGGGAGCGACAAGGTCGAGGAGTCTAGACGTCCGACAAGCTGTGCGTGCTTTTACTCTTCCTGAATAATCCATCGCAAACGGTTGAACTTCCAAACACCATATGTTATAAATAAAGTTTGATTTTTGTTTCTTCCGCTCCAGCACGAAAGCCTCGATCAGCCAGCGATCATCCGCTCTGTGTTTTAACGGCATATCAGCAGATTCAAGCTGTACGGTTACGGAAAGGTTGTGCACAGGTTCAGACAAATGCAAAGAAAAATACCATAAAAATGAAGAGATAGAGTCTAATGAGCTGTGCTGAATCAGGACACAGATGGAGCCACAGAAGACGGTATTTAAGCACCAAATTATACATAGCATGTACGCCTGCTTTATTAACTGTTGGAAGAGGAAAGACAATACTAACTTCATAAATGATGAAACTCATCTTGGTTTATGACCCAGAAAGGGTCGCCAAAGGTCAAGCCAGGTCACAGGCCTAAGTAAGATTTTAAATATTAGCTATAGAGACCAAAACTGTTTTTTGTACCAGGCTGTAAACATGTATATTTCTGATATGAAACATGGGGACTTATGGAGACTGACTCACTTCTGGAGCCAGCCGTCAAGTGGACGTTTGAGAAACTGCATTTTTTGGTGCTTAAGTCACAGACACGGAGGTTGCTGCTTGGTTAAACGGTTAAAACCACTAAGTTTGACTCGTTTTCCTATTGAATAACCACAAAAAGCTGAGCTGTAACTCAGAAACGGGCAGGAAACGCAACTAAAAATCTTCAGAATGGACAACGAGCATTTTTGTTATTTAAGATATTTAAAAGAATCTAACAGGAATATGCAAGATATATCCACAGAGACTTGTCCTGCATTAGAAAAGTACATCAATAAAACAAGAAGAGCTAACAGAGTTAGAGCCAAACATCAGGGAGACGAAAAAAGCGAATTTGTCAAGTACAACATTCACATCCGAAATTGCCTGTTTGATTCATACTGCAGTTGTTGTGTTCATTTTAACTGCACAGTTAATCCGTTTATTATCTTTACGCATTAAATATAACATGAGATATCCATAAACTACGTCCCTGAGTCGGTTCAATGAAAGAAAAGGTTTCCTTTGACGGCACTAAGGGTTTTTCAGCCACAGACCTACGGTCTAATATGACAGCTAATGTTAGCAAACTTTAAAATAGATGCTGTGTAAGATAATGAGTAAATGTGCTGACTCTTCTATACTTCGCCCTCCTGACAATGTTTTCAAAGCAACTGACTAATGAGAATCTGGGGAAATTAAGACAATGTCTCATTATTCTGTAAATGCCACTCGTGTTTCCCCGGAGAAGTTTTTACGCAGTGTACCTTTAAAACCCTCCTGGAAAAACGACTTAGCTCCACGCCGACAGAGGTTATTGGTGTTGTTATTATAGAAGCATTAGATGTGCTCGGTGGCTGCGTGCACTTATAAATAACTCGGCTGAGATACACAACTTGTGTGGACAAGGTAATAATTTGTGCTCACAAGATAACATCTTATTTCCACATGATAAAAAATAGACTGTTCAGGGACCTCGGGGGGTTCAAAACTGGAGCCAGGAATACTTTTATTAGTTTGGTAGAATAAATAATAAATAAACTGATTTTTTATTTTGCTATCTTGAATTAAAACAAGGTCGGTTCTAGGGGTGTACGGTAAAAGGAAGCTTGGAGCTTAATATCAACCACCGATTGACTGATCTCTGATCTAAAGCACGATAGAAAGCGCGATAATCCGGATTTTATTGATTATTTTACTTATTAAGTTTGTTAGTTTTTCCTTCCTCCTGTCAACATTTCCGATGGTTACAGTTTTTATATTGTGGGTTGTGGGTCTGGAGAACATCTGCATCCATTTGTTACCTCCAAGTGCCAAAAACTGCTGTTCCTCGACCGTCCACTCGAGGCTGGCTCCAAAAAACATTCACTGTTTTCTTCTCTTTGATGCTTTCTTGTTTTTTACTGTGTACTTTTCTAATGCATGTCACTTTTTTGCACATTTAGAACAATATTTGTGAACTTAGAGATATTTTAAAAATTTAAATCCAAATGTTAAATGTAAAATCTAAATGCTAGATCTAAATCTAAATGTTAAATCTAAATGTTAAATCTAAATCTAAATGTTAAATCTAAATGTTAAATATACATGTTAAATCTAAATGTTAAATCTAAATGCTAGATCTAAATCTAAATGTTAAATCTAAATGTTAAATCTAAATGTTAAATATACATGTTAAATCTAAATGTTAAATCTAAATGTTAAATATACATGTTAAATCTAAATGTCAAATATAAATATAAATGTTAAATATAAATATAAATGTTGAAGCTAAAGGTTAAATCTAAATCTAAATGTTACACAAATATTGTTCTAAATGTGCAAAAAAATTCAAAATTCAAACCAGTTTTTTAAACATTGTTTTTAGCTAAGTGTGACAAAATGTTGCTGTTATTTTTAGAGCGAGACGCTTTACAAACGGCACCCCATAGTCGTCCATGCTTGTTTAAAGAACCCGGGCACCGTTTGACCTGCCTCAGCACCGTTGATCCTCAACTTTTAGCCAAAATTTAGGTTAGCTTGGAGCCTTGGAGGTCAATGGTTATTTCGTGCAGATTGCTAATAATGTTCGCAGTAATAGTGGTAGTTATCTATCCCTCCAAGGCTGTTCTTTGCCGGTCATTATTTCAGCTCTACTTCCAAAGTAATCACTGTACATGTAAAACTCAATGATGAGCACCTACAACGTCATGGATAATAGCTCAGTTTGGTGTGGACGTCTTATTCTGACACTGCCCCTATAAACATTTATTTCGCCCGGCTTTCTGAGTGTTCGCTCACACAAAAGGTCTGAAATGATCTTTCTCACACTGTGAGAGCAGCTCTTAAGAGAAGTTATTACATTCTTACACCTAAAGAAAAAAGTTCCAAAGAGGTCTTGCAGCTATCATAAAACAGATATCATTGAAGATCAAAGCTGAACATGAATCTACTGCAAAAACATTTTAGCAGCATAAACCAGGATAAGGCTTCAGGTTCAAGTGACGGAGATGGACGCTGAAATTTATCACTGCATGAGGCAAGAAACACGGTAAAGTTTCATCACAGAGGATGCTGGACTCAAGCTGCTGCAATAAATTTTCACTTCCTCAATCCCCCAAAGCCACAAATACAAAGAGAGGAAGATTGTTGACACATAAAAATTTCCACTTGTTCAATAGTTTAGTTTATGACAGGATAACCCGTCCTCAGAGCAACGCTGTGTTTATTTCCACCATAAACTAACAGATTTAAATCATGTTGATGCTGCACTGACTTGTAATCAGATGATTGATGTCTCTGTCAATCGTACGTCTGGTCTCACGCTAACTTTGAGCTCCGGGTACGATCACCAACAAGTACGTAACAATTTAAAAGTCACACATCACCAACTATTTGACTGATTTTAGTGAAACTGGGTCATATTTTATGGATAAAATGTTTTCTGGTTTTCTCTCTGATGTCCCCCGGCTGCTCCGCTTCAACTCTCTGTGATTTACAGAGTTTCCTGATGGACAGTGAAGTAAATCGTAGCTGCTGTTAGCTCAGTTTGTTATCCGGGATGCTCAGACGGTGAGCTCAGAGTGAGGAAGGGGAGTGTTAGTGTTTGGACCATCGGGAAGAAGATCGGGAGGTTTTTCAGGCTCGGGGCATGGTGGCAAGCAAATAATGTAAACGAGCTCAGCAGCCTCTGTGGACATAATGACAGAGGAGAAAAGACCGAAGAGGACGTTGACGGAGGAAGCTAAGAAGAGAAAATGTGAAAGGACAAGGACTTTTAGTGGTTGGTGAAATAAAAGGCTGAAGGACAGACACCGAGCTGGGCTGACTGCTGCTGGACTCGTCAGTAATATCAGCTGGCTGCTGTTGATCGTAATAAATAAACATGAATTAATGGTCTTAATGCTTCAATCGTGGCTCCAAATTGGAAACATTAGGAAGAGAAATGCGAATCAGGAGTAGCTCCTAGTTTAACCTACCGTAACCTCTGTGATAATGGCGGTACTCAGAGAGCCTGATATCCCTCCATTTTTCACAATGAGCATTTCGGCCTTACGGAGCAGATAATGCATCTTTATAATTGTAATCTATTTCTTGTTGCTGCTCACTAGACCAGAACATTTCAATGATCTACCGCTGCAGTGAAACTCCCTCACCCCACCGACTCCTCCAGTATAATATCTTCTAACAAGATGAGCCCCTCACATCCTCGTAAATAAATCTAAACAAACAAATGTATCCGGCCATGTAATGGAAACGCATGCAGATGTGTTTACTTGCAATGATTCTGCAGTGTATGCTCATCCACTGCGAACCGGCTGCCGCTCGCTAACATTGAAACTTTGTTTTCGTCTCTCTGATCTTCCCTGGATGTTTGCACACTTTCTCTTCTCGGCGTATTTGCATAAACTGAGTCACTGCAGTCTTTTCTCTCTGTTCGTGTGTGTGTGTGTGTGTGTGTGTGTGTGTGTGTGTGTGTGTGTGTGTGTGTCCTTGGACTACTCTGACAAAAAAAATTGAACTTGAATCAACGTTTCACAGAAAATTATCCAACTGATTGTGAAATAAAGTTCAAACTGACAAACTTTTTTCTTACTGGGATATGTTCTAATATTTTTCAGAAAATTGTGGCCACAGATTATCACTGCTGTAACAACGTTATCATTCATTTAGAGCCTGATTTTGGTCTCCACCAATTCCTGAGGAATATATATCAGCCTCTGTGGCTGCTAACTGCTCCACTATGTTCACCAGCCAGTCTCTTACTGTGTTTGTCCCATGTACAAAGTTGATTTTTGAAGGCGTTTCACCGAAAACAGCCACCTTCTCTTATCAATGTGAGTGAATGCTGACGAGCCGGTGTCGTGCCAGAACTGGAGCTGGGCAATATACCGTAAATTCCGGACTATAAGCGGCTACTTTTTTTCTACACTTTAAACACTGCGGCTTATACTACGGTGCGGCTTATTCGTGTTTTTTTGCGTGGTTTTACATGTGATAAAATCTGGATTTAAGTTCTCCGTATAAACATACACGTGAAAAGAGCTCGTCACCTGCTGTCAGTGACTCATTTCTTACAGTAATAAAAACATATAATGAAAGAATGAATGAGCTAATTTTTCATATTACTACGTGGGGTACCTGCGGCTTAAAATCCGGTGCGGCTTGTACAAGTACAAAATTGATTTTCTTTCTAAAATTAGAGTATGCAGCTTTTAATCAGGTGCGCCTTGTAGTCCAGAATTTACGGTAACTAGGCTCAGCAGCCTCTATGGACACAATGACAGAGGAGAGCACGTTGACTAAGAAGAGTAAAGAGTGAACAAGAAGCTTCTGGACAAGAGTTAATCCAGGTTGTTGGCAAGAGCCGAGCTGGGCTTCTTGCTGTTGGACTAGTAAGTAATGTCAGCTGGCTGCTACGTCTTGTGTTGTTGACCTCGCTTGACGCTTATTAATACCGACGCGTTTGTGTTTAAATGGTGTTTTACTCCTGAAGCTGGTCGATGAGTTTAAACTACTTTGCACACTGCTCAGTAGTGTTGTCTTGGGATGATTAATGGTTTAGGAACAAAGAAGGAAAAAAAAGCTTTGCTGCAAGAGCAAATGTTTCTTTCACAAGCAAGTTTTTAAATGAAACCATTTGAGACATTTAGAGGTGAAACAACTCTGTGGTGAAACCGCGAACAGCTCGAAGACGCTTGACATTTGTTGTGTAAGGGCTCACGAGCCCGAAAGGTTGAGAATTATTGGTTTAATCTTGTGCATTGTGAAGCAAATTTTTCCTTGTGTGGGAACAATAAAGTCTATCTTACCTTATCTTATGTGACTTATATAGTGTAAATACAACATCCATTGTACTATCGTCTTATTCTATCTACAAACACTTTGTTCCGACCAAGAAATCTGATTGGACAAGGGATCACTCCGACTCTCAGGTGTTCTAAATTTGTTTCAACAATGCCCGTCATCTATCTTGAAGTGTGACAAACTTTGTAAAGCAAAAACAAACATTTTACAACAAGTAACATTTCGTTTAAATTATGAAAGGTCGTCAGAAGAGGACATAAAACCTCCAGATGAGCTCATACGACATTACAGAAGAGCAAAAACAAAGCTAACGTCATGAGACAAACAACACAGGCTTGAACTGCTGCCAGACTCGGCTAAAGCTTAAAAATGTTAACGTCGAGCAGGCTTCGGTAAAATCTAGACGTATAGCTCAAAGCTAGCAAGCTACTGTTTAGGAAAATGTTTGTTTGTGTCGGCGGAGCCAAATAAATAAGTAAACAAACAAACAAATCATAAAACTAATAAATGGTGCAATATCACACTCAAGCTCGTGCTGTTATACTGAATATCAGCACAACCTTGAGTGTAATATTGCTTTTATACAACAGTTCTACAATATTTATACATATTTTATCTGTACATAGTTTACATGTCCTTGTTTTGATTGTTTTTTCTTTTGTTTTGTTTTTTAAATGTATCCCTTGCATTTCCGGGCCTGACAGTGGAGGTCTGCAGTTTTATTTTGAAATGTATCCTGTTCATTTCCAGGCCTGGCAGTGGAGGTCTGCAGTTTTATTTTGAAATGTATCCTGTTCATTTCCGGGCCTGACAGTAGAGGTCTGCAGTTTTATTTTGAAATGTATCCTGTTCATTTCCAGGCCTGGCAGTGGAGGTCTGCAGTTTTATTTTGAAATGTATCCTGTTAATTTCCGGGCCTGACAGTAGAGGTCTGCAGTTTTATTTTGAAATGTATCCTGTTCATTTCCGGGCCTGACAGTAGAGGTCTGCAGTTTTATTTTGAAATGTATCCTGTTAATTTCCGGGCCTGGCAGTGGAGGTCTGCAGTTTTATTTTGAAATGTATGCCGTTCATTTCTGGGCCTGACAGTGGAGGTCTGCAGCCAGCATCTCTTGCTGAAACCAGCTGACATATGGCATGTGAGTGTTCCCCTGATCTCTAAACTTTCAAACCCAAAATATTAATTTGCCTCACTTGTACTCTTTACACAAATTTCTAGAGCAATTAACGGTCACGAGAGAGACGGGTTTGTTTGTTTTCAGGGTGAAAAGCCGTCGCTCCAGTTGGCTTTTCCAAACAACTCCCTGGTCCGGTGTTAACCCACAGCACAGCGATCAGAAACATTTACGTCCGCATGTTCTGTATCATAATCTACACTTGGAAAACACGACACATGGTGCAGCAGTGCTTTGGAGGTTGTTTTGTTCTGCAGAGTCTTCTTCATTATGAAGAGCCTAATCCTTCATCGTTTGGGCACCTTTATCATGCCAAGCCAGATGGATTGCAGGTGGTACACCAGATGCCTTACTATATTTACAATCTCCACCTCAACCGAAGGGGGTCATATCACGAGGGGGGATAAAACCAACACGAAACCTCCTTTTGCATTTTGAACGACGCCGCTGCCGCTTTGTCATTCACTCTGTTGTTTGCGTTATGCAGATATTATACATTCAAAATGAGTGGCCTGCATTCCCCATGGCGCGAGGCTCAGTCTGTTTTCTCAGCGGAGCCGTCTGACTCATCCCAATCACCGGGGGTTAAGAGACGGCGGAGGCAGCGTAGTGCAATCAGACGCAACACAAATATCAGCCTGTGTGTAACGAGCGAGGACGAGGAGAAAGCAAAACAGTGGTGTCGAAGAGGGTCGGTGTTAAGTGGTCGGGAAATGAAAAATAAAGCAAACATGCACACACCTTTAGATGTACTGCTATTACTCACTAATAGAAAAGGTGAAGTGCAGCTGTTCAACGAATAAATCTTGTTAGCATGTGTGTTTTTTCTGGAATACACATAATATCCCACAATTAAAAAAACAAGTGTGGGTACACCGAAGTTGGACTGTTCAACTTCGGTGTACCCACAACACATAAAAGTTCACCGACATTAAAAAAGGGGTGGAAATCATCTCTCCAGACACCGAAATCGTCATCCACGTCTTCTTTCTTTCTTCTTTTCGTGTCTCTGACAGCTGTTTCCTCAGGTGGAAAAAAAAAACGACCGAAGCAATTTGAGATTTTTTTTTAGTAGAGATAAAGAATGAAGACGTCATCAGAGACGGAAAACAAACAACAGGAAAATTGCCATAAGAAAAAAACCTGCGACGAGCTTCGATGAGATAAACACAGCTGTCGACTCACGGAAGCGGAAACCTCTTAACCTCATTCAAAAATCTAAAAGTATCAAAGTATCATCGGCAAAATGTACTTCAAGTATCAAAGTAAAAGTACTCATTGTTCCCTATTAAATATGATGTTTGTGGATTCATGCTACTGCTGTAGATGTTTAAGTTTGAGCTCATTTGAACTACTTTATATCGTGTTGGATAGTTTAATCAGATCAGCATGTTTGTAGCGTTTGTGACAAAGAAAAACAGTTTTCATCTCTGTGACGATGCATTTTCCAGCTAATTAACGAGCTGTCAGATGAATGTAGTGGAGTAAAAAGTCCTTTGAGACGTGTTGCAACCACAATCAACGATCCCTAATTGTGGCCAGGTTGTTATCCAATATCTGCCTTGATGTGACACCTTTTCGTCTCATTCCTCTCAATACTTCAGCTCTCAATCGAACAGCGTTTTAGCAGAGTCACCGGATCGATGACGTTATGTTTTGAGGGGAATCGCGGCGTGTGAACATCCTCCTGGAAACAGAGAACAGTTCAGGTTCATTAAGATAGCAGCAGTTTTTAATTAAAAGTTCTCACAGGGGGGGCGAAGGGTTGTTATTAAATCACTGTTTCATATGGAAAATAAGATGACGGATCTTTGGGTTTGATGCGACGCGATCGCTGATTTAATAAAGCCCTAAAAGAAGCATATTAATGACTTGATGTTCAGCTTGTGATCGCATATTTACACTCTTTCCACCGGGTGTTCCCTGCAGTAATCTGATTTTTGGCTGAGCTTGGTCCAAGGCAGTGCACCAGGTGCAAAGAGGTGGATTAATATCATTCAGCCCGTCAGCCGCGCCGCCATGTGTACCCAAACAGAACACGTCTCTAATTTGGCAAGGGGCGATGTTGACATTTGGATGCTCTGGCCTGTGGGAAGGGCAACGACCTCGCATCAGGATGCTGCTACCGTACGTATTCAGCAGGATGTCCGCACACTGCATCAGTCAGCGTAACTCAAACAACAAAAAAGAAAAAAAATCCCTCAAAAACCGAGCGCCATCGATTGGGGAATTCGTCCAAAATGCCATTCGATTCGAGAGCTGGAGGCGCTGTGAGGTGGCAAAAAATAGACAGTCCAGGCCCCCGAACGAAAGGGCTTGTGCTTGAGCCTCCCCCGCGGTTATATCAAAGTACCCTCCGGTAAGATCCTAAACCAGTTCAAGCTCCCGAGGGACCACAGAGGAGGGAAGCTTTTCAAAAGCAATCTACGACTCAGTAGAAATCAGTAAAAAAAGAGGAAAACATCTGTCAAAGTTGTCCTCCATCCCACAAAACATCCCCTGGGAGTTTTTCAACCCACCTCTCACATCCTCTTAAGCTACAGACGCCTGGAAATGACAATATGCAACAAAGGAACAACACAATGAGTTATTTTATCGTCTGAACAAGACTGGGTGTCAAAGTTAATTCTGGAGCTCGGAAACAAAGAACGAAAGACGTGAAGCTCCAGAGGAAACAAGCACAGTGTACCTTTATTGAAGATGGTCTGTCATTGATTTATTGTAATCATAACGGTGTTTTCTTAATTGGTTTGTAGCCTTGATGTTATGATGTCTGTCTCATAGATGTGTGCAAACATAGAACTGTGGAGATTCGTGTTATATGAACTACTCCAAAGATATATTGGGTGTGACGAAATGAGGAGAAGGAGAAAATGGTACAAACCATGAGTCTGTTGTCATGGGGAACGTAAGATCCCTCCCCAAAAAGATGGAGGTAAAGGTGTGTGGAAACAAAGAGGATTGACAAACCTGTGTGATTTTTAATTTAAGAGTTGATTAAAAGAAGAAATCTGAGGAAAAGTTTAAAAATATTAAGTTTCATATTTGTTCTTTTGACATTTCCCTATTATTACGTTTTATTGGTTGACATTTCTAACTTATTAAAAAGCATTTATTTTTGCCTTCATACTCAAAGGAAGTTAGTTTTTTTTTATAGAGCAATGACCAAAATATGAAACCAGTTGCTGTTGTAGTGATTATTACCAATATACAACCTCATCGTCCATGCCTCAGATAGTCTCTTCTCTCGTGGTGAAAGCAGAACCATGAAAATCCACAAGTCCGTGCAGATCTGGACTGGCAGCTCTATATTTGGGGGCGATGTGACTTAGTCTTGATGTTAAGGTTGCCGACACGGCTGATGTGACCACGCAGCGTGCTCGCAGGTCACCGGGCCGCAGGGCGTCGCGGCCAGTCGTTGAAGGTTGGGGAAGCGGCTGAGGTTACGCAGCTGTGACTGGCCGAAAGCCCGGCGGCGGCGGATGGTTTCACACATTCGCCGAGCTCTGATCCGACAACGAAAGAGCGAGAGCAAGCGACAAAGGATGATCAAGAGAGTGTGAAAGAACAATGGGGACCGGGCGACAATGGAGCGGTGGAATGAGAGTGATTGATGCATGGAGATTGTAAAGGAGAAGCTGTGAGCACAGGAGACGCAGGAAGTCGTGTTTTTATCCACCAGCTTTTTTTGAAGGCTCGACCAGCTCCGACAAAAGACACAAGGATGTTGCTCAACTTTCTCTAAGGTATTCAGCACTGTTTACGTAAAGGTTGTCTCTGATTCATGGATCAACGACTCATGCTGGATCTTATCAAGGTCACAAACACAGTTTTCTTACCATAGAGCTGTGAGCGTTGCTGACATACTTCACTTAGTATTTAGTTTCTTACCTGGTGGCTCCAAAAGTTTAACCAGTAGAGGCAGAAAACTTGTTCCCCTGAAGTTAGAATTGATGTTTTAAGTGTTTTTGTCACCAATCTGACTCAAACATGGACTCATCAGGTATTCTAGAGGTTCCTTGGAGTTTGACATTTCCTAATAATACTAATTTTACATCTAATGAAAGGCTTTCTGTCTCATGACGCCGCCGGAGTGGAGTGATTTCTGTTTACACGGTCTATGAGTGATTTTCAAGGCTGCTACATGTATCCATTTTTTGTTGTACAAAAGGCAAAACTTTGCCTCTGATGTCCGAGGCAACAGTAAAACCCGGACTGGGTTTGAGCACCGTCTCTGAGACTGACCTCTAACTATTGTTAGCCACAGTCAGCTGTTTAGTGCCAGAAAACCACCTCTGTGGGAGACTGTACTCCCTGCCACACTGACCACAGCTGGTTTTGGAGGGTGTGGTCGGTCCCCGGTCTGAAGTTATAACCCACGCTCAATATCGCCATTGAATATCCGCGACAAGTCCTTCCATACCTCAACGACTTTTCAGAAAACGCAGTGATCGACACTTCTAATTTTCTCTCTGCAAAACCTTTCACCTTCCTTTTATTCACTGTCGCTGTTCAATCTACGGCAATGCATCATATTCTGTGTGACCGGCGTGTTTATTGTGTCGCCGTCCGGCCTCGTTTTCAGTTTCGTGATGATGCAGTTTCCAGCCAGAAAGGAACAATCTATCCTTGGCTTTATCAGAAACACACCAGATTATGACTAGTTACCGATCTCAAGCTGTCAGACAGATGTAGGGGAGTGAATAATTACCTCTCGTAGAAGTGTAGTTTTGCAAAACTCGACGCAATTCTTAAAAAGTTAAAGTCCAAAGTTGTGTGTGTGTTTGTGTCGGACAGAAGACGAGCTGCAGCACTTCTCACGTTGCCATTCTCAGGCCGACTGCTCCGGCGTGAGCTCGTATTAACAGTCAGCCGTCTGTCCTCGCTGCCGAAGGGGTTAACGTGACCTACGGGCCCCGGCCCCCCAACCCCCTCCGCGATATCACCCAGCCTCAGTGTTCTGACATCCCCGGGCCTGCCCAGATGGTCACCATATGTCCACACACCACGTACAGCGAGCCGGGAACACACGAGAGCAGACAGGGCCGAGGAATGTTCACTTGGTGAGCGTCGAGTTGTTTACCCGCGCGTCCCCCTCTGGTTGTTTGTTATGTGTCTACAGTGACAACATCTGATATTATGTGCAAATAACCAAACCAGTAACGCAAACAGCGTTCAGGCTCATTACTCCCCACGACATGCCGTCTGTTATTGTCTGAGGCTCATTACCCAAAAAAATAAGGTGTCTCATTATTGTCTTAAATTACAATTTGATCCTGTCACACCTGGAAAAATCAGGAAAAACACAGATACATCTTCTCTGAGTAAGCAGAAACCAGCTTTTCTCATCATAATGAGGAGAAGACGCCAGATTCAGACTCTTATTTTGAAACTTTTGGCCAGAACAGAGCACGGCAACAACGTCTGTACTTAAAATTTTAAAAAAAGGGACAATATTTACCACATGACGACAGTTAGAGGTTATAATTCAGATGTATACAGTCATCCCTCGCTATAACACAGTTCACTTTTCGCGGACTCGCCGTTTTGCAGATTTTCTTGTGTGTAATTTTGCATGCTTTTTTTTTTTACAGTATGAACGCGCATTGTGTTCGGCACCGTCAGAGAAACTGTGAAATACGCGTGAGTTACTGGTAATAATTTCTTATGTGTCAAACCTCGTAGATTGATCATTAAAATTAAATTTGTTAAAAATGTTTGGCCTTGAAAACAGGTTTTGATCTTTGGTTTCATTTACTAATACAGTATTGTACTTTTTTTATGTTATTTTTTTATGTTAAATCTGCAAAAGTTTGAACTTTGAGAGTTTAAATAAGAGAGAAATGGGAGAAAATGTTAATGCCTGTCTGAGAAACGTGTATAAAAGTGTGTGGTTAGGGGTTTTACGGCCTTAAAACATGTAGAATAATTGTAAAACTTCGCGGATTTCGTTTATTGCGGGTTATTTTTAGAACGTATCCCCCGCGATAAACAAGGGACCACTGTACCTTTTGTTTTGTCCCATTAATTTGAATTGGGGAAGTGCGTTTTAGCTACAGTGGTGTGGACCAAATCATTCGATCCCTCCACAGTCAGCCTGAAATGTTGCTTTGGTTTCCTCGGGTTTGTGTCTGGGGTTGAGCGACTCAGACAGTGAATGAGAGTGAGCGAGCGCCGGCCTCAATGAGGTCGGTTAATCAGAGAAATAAAAAGTTACTTTTGTTTCACAGCGTTTATGTTCAAAACAAATAGACACACCACCTGCAGCAGCATATTACCATTATCTGTTCCTGTCATTACTAATTAAAGAATACAAAGATCGTCCGTTTTTCTTGTATTTGTCATGGAAAGAAAAAACACAATAATAACAATGACTGTGTCACAATGTCAAGTCATTCAACATCATGAGTCAACATGCACAATACCATGACCATGAAACTGAGGCAGCTAAATGGAACACAGCCATTGTTTGTTGTATTAATGAGCTTCTGCCACATGATGAAATGTCGTCTGTTAATTGAAAAAATAATCGACTGTGTAAGAGCCACCTTTATTTGATGTTTTTATCTGTAATAAATCTTACAAACATGCAGATTTGCACATTTCGAATCACATAAACCGACGGAAAATGTCTCAATTTGAGCGAGTCGATGCGACGTGATGGAGACGATGGATGAATAAGCACAATAATATTCAATAAAGTCAAGTTTTTGTGACCATATGAAGGACAGCATAGGTCAGAAATGGGCCAGGTCGAGATTTTATGAGGCTGTAAGTTCATATAAGTTTGCCTTCGTCGTTGCATCGTGATTACATCAGATTTTCACAAGAGGACTGAATTAAAAATCGACGGACATGAGTCACAATAAAACTCTGCAGGAGGAACCACTGGAGACTGATTAATCTTTGCGACACCATCAGTGTGTTTTGACTTTAACATCGATGAGCATGAGGCGTCAACAGAGAGCAAGTCGGCCTCCACGTCTTTCTCGCAAAGTGCCCAATTACAGAGAAGAGGTTAAGTAAATATGAGGCTGCAAAAAGAAGTTGCTTTAACAAGGAAGTAAACAAGTTCAAATAGTCAATATGGACTGAAGAGACAGGGAAATGACTTTCCTTCAGACAGAAAAGGTTTGAAATGCTGCTTTTTTTTCCCCCTCGGTGTCAAGAGAGAGACGTGACAAAGCATGTCTCACTGCACGAATATGAGCCGGCTGCATTTACCGCAATTACCGTCTCAGTGACTCTGATTGAAACAGCTGTAAACCGCGAAGAGACACCGACACCTGAGGAGGAGTCACGGCTGACAGCAGGTCTGATCATGTCGCAAAGGGCGGATACACGAGTTCACCTGTGCACACGAACAAGAAATATCTGTCGATGGAGGATGGAGTGACGGTTAAACTCAGGTACGGCATCGGCCTGCTACCTCTGATAAATAACTTAATTTAGCTTTTATTAATGAGGCTAAATTCAGGTTACTGTTTTCACCCTCTGTGGGCTGATTCATTAGTCACGCAATTAAATAAGAGGAGCTCATTAACGACTCGATTTTAAATTTAAACAAAAGGTAGTAGACGAAATGGGCAGGATATATGTGTGGCCTGTGTTTTATATAGTTTGTTTTAGAGTTTCTTTGTAATTTTCTGGCTTTGTTGTGTTTTTCCCGCCAGTTTTTATTGTCCGTTCGACCACAAACTTCCACTTGAGGCTGGCTCCAAAAACAAGTCAAGTTTCCATAAGTCCCCATGTTCAAATGGCCAACAACAGCAGAAATAAACATAATTACAGCCTGGTGGTTCCAACCTGAATAGTTTCTGTCATGTCTTGTTGTCCTGTCTTCACTTGTGTGTTTCTTGGTTTCACTTGTGCTTGTTCCCCAGTATTTCTCAATTCTGGACTTCTGTTTGTACTTATCTCTGATTTTTGGATTTTGTTTCTTCTTGTCTGGACTCCTCAGTTAACTTTTTGTTATTTCAAGTTTACTGACCTGTTCCCAGAGTGATTAAACTCACCTGTTTGGTCACCTTCACGTTTGCGTTTTTGGTTTATTACTTGAAATAAATCTTTGACAGTTCTGTGTCGACAAAAGCCGCCTCAGACAACGGAACTAAATTCCGATGTCCGTGTCCGATGAGCGCTCATCCAGAACTAAAGACAACAGATGTCTATTCTGGATGAATTTAGGTCGACAAGACGGACGAACGCTTGACTTTTAAACTTGAAACAACTGTCAAAACATCTGTACTGAAACTGAATGTTTTAGTTTAGCTTGTTAGGATACTAATTAGCACCAAATAAACACTAGATGGGATGATTTCTGACTAAAAGTTCACCAAAGATGGGGCGGTCGGTAGCGTAGTGGGTTAAGCGGCCGCCCCGTGTGTGGAGGGCATAGTCCTCGTTGCAGCTGGCCCCGGTTCGAATCCCGCATCGGACGGCTAATTTACTGAGTGGCACTCCCCCTCTCTCTGCCCCCTGCTTCCTGTCTATCTCCAGCTGCATAAAAGGCCAAAAAAATTATCTAAAAAAAAAAAGTTCAAAAATAATTTTTTGTGTGGACAATAAACATTTTATATTAATATATTTAATAGTTGTTGAGATATTTAGGAGTTGGAACCACCAAAACACATTTTTTTGGATAAAAACCGATGAAGGAAGATCGTAGCATCAAAGATCAGGAGGATCAGAGACAGCATTTGATCAAAGAATGTTCGGAAAATTAAAGAAACGTCACAGAGAAAGAAAGACGTGTTTGAGGAGATGATTCAACTCCTGTCACAGTGACTCATTAGTCTGGATGTTTTTACAGTGCGTGAGGAAAACGCCCTTGTCCTTAAAGTTCTCCAGGAGCAAATCATCAAAACCGCAGCAGCAACCTCCACCAGCCGTCCCCATTACACTGTTATGTGTCTTCGGAGACTCAGGTGCGGTCTTATTATTACGCCTCACTTCCCTCAGTGAGGAACACGGTGATATTGCTAAAACTTTTAGACAGTCGCTGTGCTCCATTTTCCCGGTTCAATTATGTTCAATTATTCTCAACCGGAGCTCGCAGATGCTGCAGCAGTTGTGTTCTCGGTTACAGCTGAAGTTCGGCTGATGGGATTTTCGGTTTATGACGTTTTCAGCTGTAAAGTGGACAAAACACACAGCTGATCAAGGTTAATCAAATGAGCGAGTTTGTTTTTTAAGTCCATGCCTTCCAAAAAATTGGACACATTTTGGAGAAAATATAGACTCACTTGTCTCCTGTGTGTTGTGTCCAATTAAAGCAACGTTGTGTTTTGTTTCTACCATAAACTAACAGATTTTAAATCATGTTGATGCCACACTGACTTGTAATCAGGTGAACAGTGTCTCTGTCTGTTCTTACATTATTTAAATTTGTGCTCACGAGAAGTACGTAACGCTTTAAAGTCACACAGCACCAACTATTTCACTGATTTTGGTGAAACTGGATCATATTTTATGGAGGAAATGTTTTCTAGTTTTCCCTCTGATGTCCTCCGGCTGCTCCGCCTCAACTCTCGCTGTGATTTACAGAGTTTCCTGACAGACAGTGAAGTAAACTGTAGCTGCTGTTAGCTCAGTTTGTTAGTCGGGCTGTCTGTGAGCTCAGAGCAGCGGGATAGTGTGTGTGTTTGTACCGCAGGCGTTTTGGACCACCGGGAAGAAGACGAGGAGGTTTACAGGCCCTGTTAGCATAGCCAGTGTCATGCCAGAACAGGAGCTGAGCAAGTGGGTAATGTAACCGGGCTCAGCAGCCTCTATGGACATAATGACAGAGGAGAAAAGCCCGAAGAGGACGTTGACGGAGGAAACTAAGACAGGGTTCCCACACTTTTTTCATAAACAAATTCAAGCACTTTTCAAGCACCTTCAAGCACCAGTTTTTCCATTTTTCCAGCACCTTTAAATAGGTAGCCTAATAGTTGTGTTTGCCATGATGGTCATGGGAAGCGCAGCGGTGCCACTGTATGGCATAATAATATGGGTCTAATTAGCATTATTTCATTGGGTGGTAGATTGACTGTTTTGATTTTTAACTAATTGTGAAATTTCAAGCATTTTCACAACCTTGAAAACACTGAATTGAAATTCAAGCATTTTCAAGGAATTCAAGCACCCGTGGGAACCCTGCTAAGAAGAGGAAATGAGAGAGTGACCAGATAAGAGTAAATCTGGGACTGACTTTTAGTGGTTGGTGAAATAAAAGGCTGAAAGACGCCGAGCTGGACTAGTCAGTAATATTAGCTGCTGCTACGTCTTGTGTTGTCGACCTTGTTGATGTCTGGCTGTTAACAAAGGTGTCTACTTGCCTGTTTTTGAAGATAACCACAGTGGGATCATACTCTAAATCACCAAATTTTCTACGTACAGTTGCTTTAAAGTTTGAAAACGATTGCACGGCTGCAGCCCCAGAGCTACTTTACTGTATAATTATGTACTTTCAAGTAGAGAAAGGCTGCAGTGCTTTGTTGTCATGATGAAGAGCAACCCGATATAGCCTCAGCTCGGTTATTAGCCTTCAGGTGGGAGCAGCAGACAGGCAAGCGAGCCGGTGACCATGTAACTCCACTCCCTCCCATCATGTTCATGAAGAGCCGATCCCCGGCTTCACAGCCCGACACTAAGCTCCTCATCCCTTCTCCTTCTTCTCCTTCTTCTTCTGCCACCCATCAAGGATTTATCTCCTTTCTAACAGACCGCGAGCGGCATGTCAGCGCTGCAAAGTCACGCAAGGGCAGCTGTCAGAGTAACGGGGGAGCCGGTACAGTCTGATTTCAGATTTCAAAGCACAATGCTCATGCCAAAATCATCTTCCTCCCTGCCTACTATGCTAATCTGACATGTGATACACACGAGGCGGGTTATTTTTCTGCTTTCCTGGATGCCCTCACCCACACTCGCTCCATTGATTCGCCTCCAGGGAGAGGTTGTGAGGCGATGGACCAGACACACTCCATCCTTCCTGAGGTATAATCACTAACCACAAAAGCTCAACCTGTGTGTTAGCTGATTGTCTAGTGTCAATGCTTCAGAGAGTTTCACACGTTTAACTCGCAGAAAGTAAATAAATCGATAAATACCAGAGCACACTGACGGTTTTATATTTGCTGCTGCAAACATCGAGAGTCTAATTGCGCTCTGGTTGATATCAACACAAAGTTCACGGTCAGAATATTTCATTTATGTTTTCTATATCTGCCGCCTGATTTTCATGGCTTGATATTCAAGCACCTTGACACCGGAGACAACTCGAGACTCTGACAGACTCAAATCATTTCATCAGGCTTTAATCGCCACAATGAAGACTTGAGAATGGTCCTGGTAATCTCTCTGAATATTTAATTAGTATGTTTCTATGAATTGAAAAGGTCTCAGCTCTTAATGCAGCTTTAGGGAAAAATATTCGGACTCCTTTTTGTCACACTTTGTTCACATGACTCGACGACAGACGTGGGTCATCAGCAGACCTGAGACGCTCTAATTTTACGGTAAAAGGACGTTAGTACTGTTGCTGTTGAGTTCAAGGCCATTTTATTCCATATTTTTCTATAAGTTTCTACCAAAAGAAATCCTGTTTTGCCGCATAAAGTAAATAAGATGGTGTTTTACTGTACAATTAACATTTAAAATACGACTTTATTTTGTAAAAAGTCCCCTAAAATGGTCTAAATAAAAGTTTTTCCATGAAATATGACAGCTTTCCACCTCACCATGGCACACAAATAAAATCAACTTGAACATTACTCTTAAGCCGACAGCACAAAGACACGTCCAAGGCTGAAAAGGTTGAGGACCGGCGCTCCAACACCTTCACAAAGATGCTCTTTTGTTATCTGCAGTCCACATGGCTGCGTCGTAACTCTGCAGCAAGATTCAGCTCAAGGACCCAGGACAGAGCAGCGCCGAGCCAAACGGCCCGTCACGCTCTCTGCTGCTGACAGCAGATGGTGACGAGTGGTGCTGACTGGTGGAAAGGGGCCAAGGGGCCGACCGAAGAACCTGGGTCAGAGCTCCACATCAGGGCACTATCTCCCTCTGCCTGACACTTTAACTGTCACCGCTGTGCCGCCCTGAAGAGATTGCAGGGTGACGGAGCACGCCGTCAGCCGCCTCTACCTCTGCTTGCAGCTTTTCAGTGGAGGTGCTACACCTGACGTGCACGGATGAAATAAACAAACAGATATCAGGAGGTCGGGGGTTCAAATCTCCAAATCCTCCCAGCTGGAGCCGAAGCATCTTTTCTGAGTCAGTGTCCTGTTGCTATCAGGACGGATTAGCTCGATGGCATTACAGCAAAATGAGACAATTACTGTGCAGAAATGGCAAATCGTGACCGCGCGGCAGCAGGTGCGTCGCCCGTCAACCGTGGAATCTCCAAATTGACAAAGAGAAAACAATCAGAAAAGGGCACCGCGACTTCATTTGTCTTCATCCGTCTGCTGGTTTAGATACTGTTCCTGTTCATTTTGTATGAAGGAGCAATCGCCGCGTGAACAAAGACAGATGGACCAAACAGGTGCTAATATGATTCCAGAGGAATATTTGCATTTATTCAGCCTCTGAAAACAGAGCAAGAGACCGCGGGGCTCAAACACAAAAAATGATTGAACGAACAAAAACAATCTATCGGGCTCGATTTGAACCTGTTGTCGTGGCGATTGAAGCGGAAGACAATTGATCAATTTAATCAGCAACTATTGTCAACAAACATTCACAGATTTGCTGCTTTTCTCTGTTTCACATCATTTTAACTTGAATAAATATCTCGTCTCCGGCTTTGGGGACGTCGGATTAGGTCAATTAAGGTCAATATATGTTTATTATGTTGCCGTTGGAAACTGTTTACCCTCCAAGTGTTGACCTTTGACCTTTAATGACATTTTTTTGAGTAAATGTTTGGCCTGTTAGTGATTTTTTGGGGTTACTGTTCTGTAATTGAGCGATATCACATGAGAGGGAGTGTTGCTGATCAGCACGACTGTGATTCGGTTGTAAACGTGGGGATTTCTTAGTTACTCAAACATTGCCCTTCGATTTTCTCTCCATGGTGGGTCTTTGATGATTTTTTTTGTTTCTTCGACTTGCATCTGCATCCCATTTCTTTCTCCCTCTCCTTCAGACTCTCCGTGTTCGGGGTCTATCTTCACGCCTGGTTGTTTGGCGGATTCCCCGAAGCCGAAGCTTCCCCCAGAATGCAGCAACAGACCGAATTCTTTCACGCTTCACATTTCCGTTAATAAATCACTTCAGCGTATCTTGTTTGTGGTGTGGTCGAATGTGCTTCCACTATTTACCTCCCTGCAACACATCCTCAGAGACACAATCTAATCTGAGAGAAGAAATTGTGCAATACACCTGAAGAAAAGTATGAAAAAAACACATTTTTGAGTATTTTTTCTGTTTGTGAAGTGTACACTCATCCAGCCTCAATTACAATCTGCTCCACAATGACAATTTGTCCAAATCTATTTCTGGCATCTGCTACAATCTCTGCACCTGGACTCAACACTGTTTTTCCACCTCAAACAGTCTTCAAGCTCTGTACCCCTTGAGGCCACGAAAGTGCAAAGTTTGTTTGTTTGTTTCTGCAACTTCGAGCCAGAACTGTCTGTTTTTTCGTTTTTTTCAGCTGCTCGACCTTCATGACTGACAGCCGTGACTGACAGGCAGGCCTTGCTTTAAAATCTCAAAGCTGTTTGGTTGGAGGCAGGTCTCGGATCAAACTGACCCCGCTCATTCTCATTTTCTGTCCTGGCTTCGGTTCCAGCAGGCAGCCGGGAAGCAAGAGGAAGAGGAAGAGGAGTGAACCTGAAGAAGACAGTCTGGTTTATACATGAACTCCTGCATGAATTAAACATGTAGACAGTTCGAGGAACTCCAAGCACTTCTGAAACACAAACAAGACGAGAGAGCTGCATGGAGGCAACTGTGAACCAAAAATAAAGAGTAAACCTGTCACAACACCAACGTGTGACGCCGCCCCGCTGTGGGTCGACCAGAGCATGAATAAAAAAAGCCTCAACTCATATCTGCAGCGTAAGGACAGCTGAACATCAAACTGGAGTTATTCCAGAGTGTGTGGGCGACACGACTGTTTATTAAAATTCATAACTCTGACCTATAGTTGTGACGCTTCTCCACTCGAGTTAATCAGTAACTGCTACAACGTCGGTCGGGGAGATGTGAATCATTCTCTGGAGTTTCATTAAAAACCAACAGACAGATAAACAAACTAAACAGGACAGACCGACACAGGAGATCACACTGTATGTAACATCAGAGGTAAATATAAGAGGTGAGTACATGACGCCTACTCTGCAATCATAACATGGTAAATAATCCCCAGTGGAAACAAAAATCAATTACTCATCCAGTTGAGTGTTGAATTATTTAACGCTTCTGTAAAGTGCAGAGTAAAAAATGTATTTTACATGCAAAAGTCAGTAAAATTTCAGTATTTTTAAAACCTTAATTTATTTATTCATAAAGAATAAAGTAGAATTTTATATCAGATACTTTTATACAGTAAAACACCGTAAAATTTTATGTCAAAGTCATGATGATTTTTCACTTAATATATCTACAGGCATTTTAAAATATGGAATAAAACACCAACCATAAACATGAAATCAACAGTATTAATATCCTTTTACTGTAATATTAGAAAAAATTATACTTATTACGGTAAAATATTTCACTAATATTTAATGGCATATTTTACGGTCCTTTACTGTAATGGTTAGGCATTTTTTCACCATAAAATCTATAGATGAACTAAAACGATAAACGTAAAATCAGTACTAAAAAAAACAAAACAGTACTAATATCCTTAGTTAGGATGTCTGTAGATTTTACATGAGAGCCAAACCGTGACAGTAAAAGTCTGTAAAATTTGCCATTAAGTATTTTAAAACTTTAATTTATATGCCATAAGGGAATACATAAAGAATAAAGTAGAATTTTATGTTAGATACTTTTATACAGTAAAACACCGTAAAATTTAATGGCATATTCTACGGTCTTTTACTGTCATGATGATTTTTCACTGAATATATCTACAAACATTTTAAAATATGGAATAGAACACCAACCATAAACGTGAAATCAACAGTACTAATATCCTTTTACTGTAATATTAGAAATAATCTATACTTATTACGGTAAAATACTGTTGTTTTTTTACATCAAAATATCTGTTTTTTAAAAGACATATTTATTCATACAGCATTTTAAGTGTATTTACACAGAGTATAGTATTTTATATAAACGACTGTTAATTATACAGTAAAACACCGTAATATTTAATGGGATATTTTACGATCTTTTACTGTAATGGTTAGGCAGTTTTTCACCATAAAATCTACAGACATTTTAAAATGAGATAAACTAAAACAACAACGATAAACGTAAGATCAACAGTACTAATATCCTTTCACTGTAATATTAGAAAAATCTATACTAATTACGGTAAAATACTGTTTTTTTAAAAAGACATATTTTATGGCTTTATTTATACAGCATTTTAAGGGAACGCGACTGTTACTTATACAGTAAAACACTGTAATATTTAATGGCATATTTTACGGTAGTTTACTGTAATGTTTAGGCAGTTTTTCACCATAAAATCTACAGATTAACTAAAATGGCAACAATTAAACAGTACTAATATCCTTAGTTATACCTGCAAGCACAGCTGCCAGTTTTTTACTGTAAAAAGAAGTTTTTTTTTTTTTTACAGTGTGGAATACAGGAAGGTAAACGTGAGTTTCAGGCGGGTTTATCATCCCTAATCACAGGCTAGCAATCTTAGTGACCCAATTCTAGACAGAAACTCCCTCAGCACATTTCCTCTCTCAACCGTGTCCCACACCATATGGCAGCCAGCCCGACTCTGTGGGAGTCGTGGTGGGAGTTTGGGACAGCCAAGAAAACGACAAGCTTCAGTCTGCCAGTGGATTTCTGATACGAGGAGAGGATATTCCTTCTTCAAAAGGAACGGAAAAAAACTGTCTTGACCCGGATCAGAGCAAAAAAAAGCCCCCCCGTCTCCCACTTGAGCATCTTCTAGTATGATAATGACGCAAAAGGAGGATCTCAACAGTCACAATCTCCCTGCAGCATCCTCTGCAAACCCACCTCCGTCGGCCGGCAGGGCTGTTGCCTAGTTACCTGGCTCTGCAGAAGTGCAGTGAAGCATCGTGGGCCAACGTGGGGACCACTTCACTACCCACACCTACCGTGTTACCAAGAGGGAGAAGAAGAAGAAGTGTGTCAAGTTTTGTTTTCATCTAACAGGAGATATGAAAATGTAACAGACTGAGCCACGAAATCAGTAATAATGAGCTTAGAATTTAGATTTCTACACCTAATGAAAAACATCTTTATTAAGGCTTGAACTACTTGTTGAGCTGTATTATGTTATATACAGCAGAAGTTTCTATTCCTTTTGATACCTTATTGCGTTTTATGAACAGACAGGTGAGTTATATTCAGTCCAGTCTGTGCTCGAAACCGGATAAAATGTGGTGATATTACAAACCCTGACATCTCAGCTATTTCTATTCTTTATTTTTTTTTTTTGTGGGTCTTTTCTGGTTGAGCTGAGGCGATGGGTGAGAGGCAGCATGACATGACTCTCCTGAGGAGAACAAAAGTAAAAAAGAAGGTCCAGCATCGTCAAAGTGTATTCTAAAAAAAACCCAAGAGGGAAAAGTTTTTCTCTGATATTTTGTTTTTCTGCACCGTCGAGTCTCTCACAGGTGGATGTAGAGTTACAGTCCTGGTACGTAAATGTATGAAAAAAAAAAAACTAACAACCAAACTCGTATTTTAAGCATTAGGCCAAAAATTACAAGTAATAATAATAAGTTATTTTTACAGAAAAAATACTATATTATTCTGCTTTCTTAAAATATACAAATGTATGTAAAACAACTATAATTAGATATGTGGCTCAGAAATATATTGAAGGTGTTTGACCGCAGTAATTCAGGTAAAACGTAAATGTATGGTTTTATTTTAGTGTTGAGGATGATAAATCTATTTACATATGACGTTAACTTTGGTTTTAATAACACCTATAATATATAAAGTGGTTGTTTGTGGTGACAAACCCACAAACTTTCTCATTTTCATTTTAATTTTAGTGTCTTTCAGACCATTTTTTGTTTCTTGTTTTCTTGTTGTAGAAACTTCGTGTTACCCACCGACCATCAGATGCAGTACTATTAATATTTAAAGCTCACATAACAGTATATCTGTGGGGTCGTAGTTCACAACACAAAGCAACGTTCATGGAGTGAAAAGTTTCAAAGTTTGCTGTTGTCGTCTAACTGACTGACCCGAAGTCATTCCGGATCTCAGTGGGGAGAAACCGGAGGAAACCTACCCGCCAAACACCGCGGAGAAATGGAAACGCTATTAATAAGTGGCAAACGATACTCACAGTCGATCTAATATGACACCTCTAGAGGCAGATTTCACTGTTATTGTGTTCTGTTGTGATTATTAGTCTCTCGTATTATCTTCCCAGCACTCGGAGGCTCATTCACGTTTAAACAGAGCCCCTCGCCGTGATAATTTCCACAGGCAAATGCATCCCCTACGAAGCCTCTGCTGCTTTATCGACATGAAATAGATTTCAATTGCTTTGAATTTCAAACACGACACGGAGCCAACCCATGTAGCCCAAGAATTGATTTCATGGTTCACTTCAAAATAAAGCGAGATGATTGTAACACGGAGGGTTCATTAGCATATACATGAAGAAGGTAGGCTTTTATAATAACATGCGTCTTGTCTCCATTAGATACATTCGAGTATGATTGACAGCGTATTCCCATTAATTATCCATCCTGCACCAAACCTGTCAAGATTTTAAAATAATGAGTGCTATTAATATTTAGATTTTAAGCAGAAGCAGGTGATGAACAGCCAAATAACAACATGGTTAACCTTCGTATAATTACAGGAGAGTGCGTCTGTTCCTCAGGAGAGTTTTGAATTTAGACACAAGTAACAAAATTATACAAGACGAGCTGATTACTGACTGATTAAACTAGTGTGAAAGGAATAGTTTGATATTTTCGGGAAGTATATCAACAGCCTGTTTTCTATCCATTTCCTTCCCTTATCCAAGGTTGCGTGGTGGTGGCAGCAGGTCTAGCAGATGTTTCTCTCCCCAGAAACACATTCCCAGGCAAGATCTGGATCTTCTGGATCGCCTACCAATTGGACGTGGCCTGGAACACCTCCAAAAGAAGATGTACTGAGCTCCTTCTGAGTGTCCGAGCTCCTCACCCTATCTCTAACTAAAGCGGTTGCTTGTATCTGCGATCTCATTCTTTCCGTCTCTACCCAATGACCACGGGTTCATGACCACAGGTAACAGGTAGATGGACTGGAAAAATGAGAGCTTTGCCTTCCTGCTCAGCTCACCCTCTTCCCCCATAACTGTCCAGTACAACGTCCGCAGTACTGTACCAACCCTCCGGTTCATCTCATGCTCCATTTCCCCATCACTCATGAACAAGACCCCGAGATACTGGATGGAGCTCCTTCAGTTGGGGCAGCTACTCGCTCCCGACCAGGCGTTCGACTGTGGAAGCTCACCTTAAAGTCGCACATATTTAATGTTGTAAAGGGTCAACAGACAAACATCAACTCTCAGACGAAGGCTTACGTTTGGCGGACTTCTCTTTGTTTGAGAAGAAGCCTGGATTTGATTGATTCGTTCACATTGTTGAGGCCTCCGTCCATCATGTACGGCTCTTCGTGGTAGCAGCTTATTTCATCTTTGTCATTAATAAAAAAGGCGCCCTTTGGCAGCCGCCACCTTCTGTAACACCGTACGTCCTTCCATTATTGTTTTTTTCCCCCTCTCTGACTTTTGGTGGCCAGAAGATGAAAAGAGTTTACCAAGCATGAAAACTCATGACCTATTTCATTCGCTATAATTTCACAAGAGCTCTAATAAATGAGCCCGGCGGAGCTTTGTGCTTTCTATTACTGACTCTACCTGCCCGATAAACCCTCGCTGCTGCTCGGATACTTTCTATGCTTTAGGTGTATGGAGACGAAGCTGCCGAATGAATTGATTTGAAAGTACATCAGGACTCGGCTTAGCTGAAGCGAGCTGGAAGGAACAATTGGGCCTGATCTCCCTTTTTACTGCAGCGCCAGAATATATTTTATTTCCAAGGCTTCGCTTTTCTTTCTGGCTCTAAAAGCACGCCGCTGCAGTGCTGTGAGCACCTTTGTGGTTTCTGTTCAGTGCTTCATTTGAAAAGGAGGTAAATGCAAAAATCTGGATCACCTGATCACTGTCTCCTTTTATGCTGGACCACAGCCAGGAATTGCAAAACACATGCCACCCGTCCTGCAAGAATAATTCCACATATCAAAGCGATCGGTTACCTTTTTTTTTAAAATCCCTACTTCGACCTATGCTTCATAATCCTCCGGGCTACCCTCCGTGTTATTGTTATTTAATTCATGACAGCAGCAGCATCTACATTCTTTTATCGTCACACAACTGATTTCACGGCGAGCAGAGACGACTTCAAAGTCGTGTAACGGATTAAGATGTTACACGGGTGGGTGCGAGCATCCTCAAATAACAAGCTGCCGGAGTAATTGAACACTTACGAGGCTCTGTCGCCGTCCCTCGGAGCCTTTTTCGAAACGAGTATTTAGTCACAAAAGCATAATGCCTTAAGCAGTACGGCAGCGGCTTTGCCAAAACTTTTTTTTTTCAAGGCGTTTTCAAAGACTTCCAACTTCAAGGGTAAATAAGTAAAAAACAGCAGCGGATTTTGTCATTTCCAGCTCATAGTTGTCGGAATAAAGAAGACGGGTTTAAAAACAGACGATTAGGCGGCAGTCTGTGTTTATCTACCTCGTGTTTTTTGTCATACACAAGCTATAAATCATAATGCGGCAAAACGTTGAGTCCTCGTGATCTGTTCTGCATTAGTAATGCATCATGGGGGATGCACCAAACCACAGGAAAACATACTCTAACTATTGTAACTGTTTGAGCAGTTGGTACGGAATAATCTATAACTCAATTTGGACACTGTTTGTAGCTCTTCCATTTCCCGTGTCTCGTGTACCACAATCACACATGGTATTTAGTATGCATGCTGTCCGGTTCACTTCATTTTATCACTCTTCCAACACACTGCAGCCTGCAGAGTGAGGATGCAGTGTGAATTTTGAACACGCCGACTGTATGTCAGGGGTATTCGCACACATGAGAACACAGATAGTTCAAGCCGACTTCAGGCACACGTGACATCCTAAACATTTGTCCTGTGGCGGCTCTGATACTTTTTATTAGATGAAGACTGTGGCTACATGGCCTGCACATCCCTATGAAATCAAAAACTGCAGTTCCTCAAACGTCCACTTGAGGCTAACTCCAGAAGTGAGTCAGTCTCCATAAGTCGGGTACTTAACGGGTACTTAATAATTTATTTTCAGACCTTGCATTCACCACCAGTCAAATTAGAGTAACCACTTTCACCGAAAAGTGGGCAGGGGTCAAGTGTCATCCTGGTGAAGTCCAAAAAACTGCAGTTCCTCAAACGTCCACTTGAGGCTGACTCCAGAAGTGAGTCAGTCTCCATAAGTCCCCATGTTTCACAGCAGAAATAAACATGTTTACAGCCTGGTACAAAAAACTGTTTTGGTCTCTATGGCTAATTTTGAAATGATCCACGTCTTTGCTGATATTTAGATTAACTCGGAGGCGTCCAGAGCCACAGATTTGGAGCTTGAAAGCGGCTCTTCAGAAACTTGTCACGCATATGCTGCCATTCTTTATACTGTCAGTGGGTGGAACTAACAAACTGAATTCGAAAATTAAAACTGCAGAGCGGTGCTGCTTAAAAAATGTATTGTATCGCCCGCAGCTCCTGTAAAACAAAGAGCTGCCGGCGAGAGCAACATCCACTGCCCGCCGAGGGAATCGCTGCTACCAGTTAGACTTGTAAATAACACATTAAAGCTTCAGTGTGAATTTTGTGCCTCTTCGATCTTTGCCTGAAACTCCTAAAGATCAGACTGTACAGCGCTCCATACACTCAAGGCTTGTGCATCCTCCTCGCCGTGTTTTTCTTTAGTGCACTGGGGGAGTCCTGCTTATGTAACAAGAGTCCAATTAAGGGAGCCCGGGTCACCCGGAGGACCAGCCGTCCACATATATATACACACACAGCAGCTTTCCTCGCAGGGCGCGGCCTTTCTTTTGCCCTTTTGGCGGCTGAATGCGAATGGCACAAGTCAAACATCCAGCCGCAGCGGTGGACAGGAAGGCCGCCTGGCTGCTGTGGCGGCTCACGCATGACCTCACCCACTGGGTTAGAATAAGATATACATAGATGATCCGCAAATATACAGCCCGGCAGCCGAGGATGTGGCTTTTGGAAGAGGGAAGAGGGGAGAAGACATCTGCAGCGTCCAAATGTATGTTTATATTTTCATATTAGTCTGTTTGTAAAAGGTGCAGCTACAAATACCTGGGTTAAAATGATCCAATTTGGGATGATATAACAAACTAAAATGCCAAACAATCCCCAGTTCTAGTTTCCTAAATATGAGGATGTCCTGCTTTCCTTTGTCTGATGTTTGACTGCTTGTTGAATTAATCAACAAAAGTGCCAAAAAATATCTGAACGGAGCGTCTCAGATGTGATAACTTTTCTGTTTCTGTTTTATGACATAATAAATGAAACATCTTTGAGGTTTGGTCTGACAATCGACTCGTTAGAGAGAATCTTCTTGTGTTTTCTGACAGTTTAACGACTCTCAGATGATGAAAATAATCAATAGTGGATGTAGAAATATGTCACTGATGGATTTAATGGCACTGCAGGACAAAACGCTGTACGAAAAAGGGACTAAAGGGTAACATATGAAGACGACGACGGAGTGAAGGAGAAGCTAAATCCTCTGAGATATAAAACTTAATCTAGACACCGCCTGGGTGGGGAAGTCACTCAAGCCTCTGCCTGAAGAACGAGGTGATAGTTCCCATATGTTCCTTGACTGACCTCCTATTGGCAGGGAGTCGTGGAAAAGATCAGCTCTATGTATCATGAAAGGTACATGAGTGATTAGGTGGGATGAAAGCTCAGCGGCTAAAGGTCGCTCTTACTACAAGCTGAGAAGGTCATACAGAAATATCAGACTTACAAAATAAGAGTAAATCTGGTACTACTACTCGCATGATCTCTCTCTTCTCTGATGGCTCTGCCCAGCTCCTGTTCTGGCACGACATCGGCTCTGCTACCCCGGCCTGAAAACTTCGTCTTCTTCCCAATTGTCCAAATCACCTGTTCGTACGAACACTAACACTGCCCCGGTGCTCTGAGCTCACAGCCCGGCTAACAAACTCAGCTAACAGCAGCTACAGTTTACTTCACTGTCCATCAGGAAACTCTGTAAATCACAGAGAGCTGAGGCGTGATGCTTTAAAAAATAAAGATTTGACCACAACTATCATGATTCTAATATAATAACACAATGACCGACAACAGAACGCAAGATTAAAGCGAGTAAAACGACTTTGTGGATCGCAGGTAAGTGTTTTTAATTTGGAGGCACCAGCGAGATAAAAACGAGAAGAAATGTCTTTGTTCGTGTCACAATAAAGAAACAAAAAAAGTCACATTTTGATTCTTAAAGAAGGGGGGTGGGGTCTTTTTTCATTAGAGCTCAGAGTGCCAACAAATTGGATTACTAACGACAATTAGAGAATAAAAAAAAAAAAAAGACATTCTGCGGAAAATTGATCAGGATGAATGAGATAAAAAACCTCTTCTTTCATCTCCATGATTCACAGCTTGCAGGGAGAGATCCGTATCTGAGAAATAATATCTCCGCTCGACTGTTTGATATCTCTAATGTGGACAGGTTTACAAGAAACACAGAGGTTCACCCTCGACGATGGGTTTACAGAAAAACACCTCCGTCACTGTAGATGCTGTGGGGAGAAGCTCAAACGCTGCCATTGCTTCTTCTTACTTCTCCAGACTGATTAATGGTGTTTTTTTCCTTACACCAAAAATACAATGACGGGGTTATTTGAGGGATTTGGGCCAGCTGTGGTACATTTCTCGCTCCGGTGTGAGAGAGAGTGGCTGTTATGTAAAGCCTCCAACCCTTCCAGGGTATGTCGGGGCAGATCAGTAATAGCAGCAGTAGATTTTTTAGGACAGGAGTGTGAATCCTTTCTGCGGCACTAAAAAATCTTCAAAGTGAAATTTATACGCCGAGACTCCAGGAAACGGATAATTATGTCACACCATTTGTTTTCATTTCCTGCTCGGAGTCTGAAGCCAAGTTTGTAGAATATCATTTTAGGATGGAGGACGACGAGCAGCCGGTGCTTTAACTTCAAGGAAGTTTGTGTCATGTTGCACAGCAGGTGGCGATAATGCTTCTTATGTAAATGAAAAAAAAGGTCTTATTTGGTCACATCTGAATTTATTCTGTGTACAGAGATTGAGAGGATCGGTGCCTCATTAAAGGAGCTACCTGTCTGCAGCTTTTCTCTCCGGTTCTGCAGAACATTTTGTGAATAATGAGGTGAGACACTGGCAGTAAATTCACCTCAGCCTACAGAAAACTTTAATGGAGCTCCGACCTCGGTAGGAAAAACAACTTAAAGAGTACGGAGAAGGTCTGTGTTTGTTTAAGTGAGTTTCTACTGTAGCCCTGGAGATATATTTGGACGTGAAACATTGAACTTACGTGATGTTTTTCCTCTTTATTCAGCTGCGACGTCCTTCATGACCTAAAATCAGAACATGCTACCCATCCCCTGATACAAGCTGTGGTTATCTTGCTACTCAAGTACAGTAACGCCCTCCTGACCGCCCCCCCAGCCCGCATAGTGAAACCCTTTCAGATGATCCAGAACACGGCGGGACGCCTGGTCTTCAATCGACCCAGAAGGTCACATCGAGTTCCACTGGCTAACTGTGAGTCCTACAGGCGTCCCTCACTACCTCCAGCTCTTCAGAGAGGACCTCCACTCCAACACTACCAACAACTGGACATGATAAATCTATCCTCCTCTACTTATCACTGCGCTAACACGTCCTACCTCCCTATTATTAAAAATCCAATGTCATATGATAGTCAGACGAATCTGACTCGAACAAATTAAGACCTTCAAGATTTCATTCCGGCGAACAGTCACACAACCGGCCAGATTAATTAAGGTTAAAGTCAAAATCAATCCTGATTAGCGTGTACTTGATTAAATTGGCAAGAGTAATTAAATAGCTTAGGAGGAGGAGGACGAGGAGGAGGAGGAGGAGGACGGGAGCAAAGTGAGAAAAATCTTCATGCTGTTCAGGCGTGGAGCCAGCTGAACTTCCTCCACGCAAAGTGTGAAGACTGGCGTGAGATGAAGACGGACAAGTCCAACTCCTTCTACGCTTTTTCCATTGAGGCTCCAGTGAGAGTTTGGAGCCACACCCGGTGAAACTGACTTTTAAACCGTGTGCATCATTAATCGCACATGAATTAAAATATCTTCAAAGCGGATACCTTTCAATAACGAGCTCGTCAGGTGTCCACCTCTGACAGGAACCTTGGAAACAGACAGTGATTATAGCAAAGTTCAAGAATGTCAAAAAGAACAAACTCAGGTGCAGCTGGTATTTTACTAAAAAATTCACTAATGATGTGACCTCGTTCTTTCTGCATCTGAGCAACAGAAAATTTGAGTTTTTGTTGATATTCTTTACTAAGCTGACCGCTCAAACCACTCCTCATGTTACTGCCTTTTGGCTGCAGATACAGGATCTCCTTCTGCCAAAGCATGTATAAATATATACAGTATGTTGGCTATGTTACTTTGTGCATGCAGCATCTGCTGCAGCCTTTTTAAAGCTCTCTTCAAATAACGATAAAGATTTCAGTAGAAGTTTGAGATTCACTCTATCTACAGCAAATTTAAACCCCGGCAATCAAGCCTCTAATGACCTGCAAAGATTTTGATGTACGCCCGCACGGCGCTGTGCTTAAACCTTTTAAACGGCCGTATAATAAAACTGGCTCAAGCGAGAATCAGCTGGAGCCGCCTGTTACCACTCCCTCTGCTCCAACACAGCGAGGTTCAGGTTGCCAGAAAAGGTGTATCTGTAAGTTATCTCCCGCCTCTGATCTGAACCGCCGTCCTGTTCAAACAGATAAGAGCGGATCAAAACGGTGGCGTCGTGACCACCAACGGTGCACTGATCAGAGCCAAGAACAGCGTGGAAGACTGTGAGGTTAGACGCAGGTTAAGAGCTTGGAAACAGTCCTGCGAATTATCAAAAAGATGTACTACAAAATGAGAAATAATGAAGTACTCTAATCAATGTACCTATATTTTTTGGACTATAACACTTTGAACCCTGCGGCCTATTCTACGGTGCGGCTTATTTATAGATTTTTACTGGCCAACGGGGGGCACTCTCTAGCAGTAAACGCAAAAGTGAGACAGATATGTGGGGAAAGATTATGCGCCGAAGAAGAAGACACGAGTTTTGATTTTGAACACTGTCATTTTGCGCATCATGCAAACACGAAGAAATGCAACGGGGCGGTCGGTAGTGTAGTGAGTTAAGCGGCCGCCCCGTGTGTGGAGGCTGTAGTCCTCACTGCAGCCGGCCCCGGTTTGAATCCCGCATCAGACGGCTGATTTACTGCGTGTCCCTCCCCCTCTCTGCCCCCTGCTTCCTGTCTATCTTCAGCTGTACTATCAATAAAGGCATAAAAGGCCAATGGGTAAATACCTCATGTTACAACATGAAAACCTGCAGCTTATATTCAAGTGCGGCCTATATATGTACAAAATGTATTTTCTTTTAAAATTTAGCTGGTGCGGCTTATATTCAGGTGCACTCAATAGTCCGAAAAATACGGTATGCAGCTGCGGTTTAGTATTTATTTCACTTAGAGTGCTATAATTCAGATTTAAACATTTACAATCCCATGACAACTAATCGAAAGCTCCAGAAAGGCTAGTAAATGTTGAAGAAAAGAATGTTTTGTCAAAACAGACGTAGCTGCATCACCTTCGATACAAATCAGCTGATCTGTTGACCTTACTTATACAACACATTGAGCCTGTTTACACCGGATGTCAACATTGCACAGCTCTAAATACAAGTGTATTCAACCACCAGGACACATTGTATCTGTGACGTCATCCACAGGTTTATGAAAAGCTGTGGTGGTTCTGGCTGCAAAGACGTGGATCATCTGTGAACCTGAGGCGGTTGCTCAAACAAGCCACCTGTAACGGCACACAGCTGTCAATCAAAGCGTACACACTGTTAATTATACATAACTTTAACATAACAGGTGAGTTTTTTTGTACCAGGCTGTAACTGGACATTTAAACATGGGGACTTATGGAGACGCCCAGCAGTGATGTCACAGTGTACCGACACACCCTGAGGTACATCTGTACATCACTGCTGAAGCAAAGGGAGCTCTTTAATGCTCTCTCTTTCTCTAGTCTTCATTTCTAATTGGGCTGGTAGTAATGCAGATACTCACTAACTAACTGTTGCAGCAGCAGCGCTCTGCTAAGGTATGTGCATACTGATGGTAAAGGTAACCATGGCAACAGCAGACGGACTGTTTTTCACATAATGGCATTCTTTGACTCTCGCCGTCGTTTGTAGCATTATCATCAGTCTGCGCGAATGCACGGCGGGGTCACAACACGCCTACGTTATTACACCGTAAGTTGTCCACAGACTTCCGTCTCTCCTCCGTCTAAATCAGCTCCGATTGTTTGTCTTTAAAGCTAAGAGATGGATCCAGATCCTGTAACACACCAACACTAATCCTACTAAAAAAAAACGATTGTAACCTTGGAGTTTGATTAAAGTTCTTTAAACTGCACCGAGGGAGTTTCACTCCAAACCTAAATTAGCCTGCACAATTGATTTGGCAGGTACTGATGCGTGTTATTACATTACAGGATAATCTGGAATCATGTATTAATTAATTTGCTAATAAAAAGAATTATTTTATGTTTTATTCTCTTTTTTTTTTTGAGTTTCTTCTCTGTGTTTGTCTCTGTTGAGCCCCCGGCAAGCTGGATTACCACCACTTCCACTTTTACAGTAAAAAAAATAAATAAAAAAACACGAGGACGTCTTATATAACGCTGAGTGAGCTGCCAGGTGAATTGCAGTGCAGGGCTTGATGGAGGGAAATGTTTATAGACGGAGGAGCTACGCCTCGAAGAGAAAACCCCCATGTCGGGGGGGCCCAGCGACTGACTGGGAGCGCCCTCATCAGCAGATCTGGAGCGCTGCCACGGTCAGGCTGGGTCACAACTCAGAGGGAGCTTTACTTTAATCACAAGCATGTTTCCTTTCCCACCACCACCACCACCACCACCACCTTTCAAGCGCACAGAGTGGATTGTTGCGAGCATGAAAGGAAACACACTTGATGGAGCAAGAAGCTCTGTGGGACTTGGATTGATCCGATACCCACACCGATGATGTTTGTTCAGCTGGAATGGCTGATATCGACTGATGCTCGCCGAGTACAGGACTGGAAGACACGACAGAGGAGTTCACTTAGACTCACTCGTGCCTTCTTCTTCTTTGCATAATTGGCTATGCGCATGCACGCTGTAGGAGTAAGAGGCCACGGTGTGTCGGTGGTTCAATTTGAACTAATCTTTCATATGACTCAGGAGTAATGAGTCGTCTCGGCGAGCGTTTATTTTCATGCAGTAAGCTCGGTCAGGGCAGGAAACAGAAATGATTAGTTCACGACTCAACTGTGCGTCCTCGAGTTTGAATCTCCCGTTCATCCGTCACGCAACATCAGGCCACTCGGGCTGCGTGACGAGCAGGACGCACGGCGGTTCGCTCGTATTTACCATCCGAGAGTAAGTGATCCGAATCGGTAAAAAGACTTGAACTTCCCAACACTAAATGAACACAGTTGGTCTGTTTTCTGAGGGGTGACATGGAGAAATGAAGGTTGATCTCGTTTGTAAGGTTTGATTTGTTCTAACACAGAGTAATTGGTTTAGTTAACCACAGTTGAACCAATGCAGATGATTTTAAAGTTACATGATGCTCTGGAGCTCTAGAGGTTAAAGTTACGTAACTTGGGAAACAGCTAACTGAAATAATTACTTCATTATTTCCTGCCTTGCTACATAAATAGCACACAAGGATATGACCTTGTTGCACTAATCATTTAACCACATTCTGAATTTCCCATTAGCCTGT